>JACEHZ010000115.1:0-600000 GCA_017893485.1 Hemerocallis citrina
CAGCTCCTCCTGGGGAAGATCTGATTCCTCTTCAACAGCAGCCCCGACAGCCTAATTAAGCTCCCACCTGGGGGGCGACAAAGTCGTCATGAACATCATCCTCTGCATGACTGCATCTTAGTCCATAATGCTTCAACCGATTCAATGGCCTCCCAAGGCCCCCGGGGATTTTGAGATCTCTACAAAATCACCAGTGCCACGCAACAAGGAACTGATCTACGAATCCAATTGGATAAGAGGCGCGCCCGTACTAAGGCCTCCTACTCAGAATGTCAGGAAAACTACAGAAGCAACGTTCCTAGACAGAGATCAAGAAAATCCTCCTCTCACAGGGCGCGCACCGCAAAAAGAAGCCCGACTCGTGAGAGTTGATAGCTTCTTGAGCGGAACAAAGAGAAAGATGCCCCAGTCACTAGGACCAAATTGGATACGTTCAAGCTCGACATCCTCCGAGCTATCCAAGGTAGACAAGATCTGGGCCAGCCCCCCTAAGAAGGATCTGCCGACTCAACTGGATCCAAGGGGAAGGACATCCAAGTCATTCACCATATACGAGAAGTAGAAAACTTTCTAGAGCAGATGAAGAATGAGGAAAACCGCTCTAGCAGGGCCTACCACCCTAGTCGACCTCCTTTCATCAAAACCATCATCGATGCACCAATCCCAAAGGACTTCAAAGATCCCCAATTCATGTCATACGATGGTGAATCAAACACGGCAGACCATATTAAGAGTTTTAAAACTCTCATTATGATCTACAATGCCACCGATGCGCTCATGTGTCGAACATTCCCCGCATCACTAAAATGATCAACAAGGGAATGGTATTCCCGCCTCACTTCGGAGTCAATATTCTCCTTCGACCAGCTCGAGATGCTATTCATAGCGCACTTCGTTACCAGCCGTAAAACTGAAAAAATAAGTGTCTCCCTATTGGAACAAGAGAAAAAGGAAGGAGAATTACTAAAAGACTTCGTCAAACGCTTCACAGCCAAAGCACGGTCGATTTCCTCCTTGGACTCTTCAGTGGCGACTGCAGCTTTCCACCACAACGGCATGCACAAAGAACTAAAAGCTTCTCTCCTGAAGAAGCCTCCTAGAGATTTCACTGAGCTCCTACAAAGGAGTGACAAATACATCAGGTCAAGGAAGCTCTCAACTCACAAGCCAAGAAAGTGTCCTCTTCCGGGAACAAACGGAAGAATGCAAGCAAGGAAGCACCCAAGAAGTTCCAGAAAGACGGCGCTGCATAACGCTATCCTCATCCAACACCCCGCTTCTACAAGTTCACTTCAATGAATACGAGTGTGTCTGCCATCCTCATGGCAGTTGAAAAGGACGGGATAGTCCGTCCTCCTCCCAAAATGACAATGACCAGCAAAAGAAGAGACAAAAACAACTGGTGCACATTTCAAAAGGACTCTGGATACACCATTGATGATTATCGGGCCCTTAAAGAAGAATTGGAAGCCCTGATCCGTCGGGGCTATCTCTCCAAATTTGTTCAGAAATATAACAATGCCGAAAACCCTCCAC
Source organism: Hemerocallis citrina (assembly GCA_017893485.1). Taxonomy (NCBI): domain Eukaryota; kingdom Viridiplantae; phylum Streptophyta; class Magnoliopsida; order Asparagales; family Asphodelaceae; genus Hemerocallis; species Hemerocallis citrina. Next base: position 1,537 of record JACEHZ010000115.1, read on the forward strand.
CTCGGGGGGCCAATAAGAGTCGAGAGAGGTCGACCAAATCGCAAGACTCTGAACACATGGCCATCCTACATGCCATTCATGGAGGTTCCATGGGGGGGATTCCAACTCCTCCTACAAAGCCTTCGTGAAGAAAGTTAATTCAGTACATAATGCTCCACCAGCAAAGAGTTTGGGCCTGTCTGTGTCCTTCTCTGATAAAGATCTCAAGGGCATCAAAATGCTTCATTGCGACGCACTGGCTATCAATTTATACATGGCAAATCATGAGGTGTGACGTATCGTCGTAGATAATGGCAGCTCCGTAAACATCCTCTTCATGGCCGCATTTCAATGCTCTAAGGCTCTCACTAGAACGACTCAAGCCAATCAGTTATACACTTCACAGCTTCTCAGGTGCACCCGTCCAAGTCGAGGGAATCATCATACTCGATGTAATGGCAGGAAAAGCCCCAGCAACTCGGACAGAAGCATTAGACTTCCTGATTGTCGTTATCAAAGCTAGGACGGAAGCATTACACTTCCTGATCATCGTTATCAAAGCTGCGTACAATGCCATATTTGGTCGCCCAGGCCTTGTAGGTTTTCCTGTTGTTGCCTTCGCGTTTCATATGAAAATGAAGTTCCCAACAATAGCAGGCGTAGGATAGGTTGTAGGAAGCCAACAGACAATGCGAGCATGCTACACTGCTACCATAGGGGGCTCGGTTCTCCCCCTCAATGCCACAGAGCTACTGCCAGAAAGTAATCCAGTAACACCGAGTCTGCAGTCGGGTTCGAAGCTACTACCATAAATAATCTGCTATGAACTTCCAAACCTGTCAAATCATTTCTCACTAGGTACAAACTCGTTCATATCTTAACATAATAATAAACCTGAATCCCCGCCCGAAGCCACTCCGCTTATTCAACGGAAAGAACTAGTCCTGCCTAACCACATTGATACATCAGAAGATCTCTCATTCTCTATGCAAAATAATGAAAGGCTCGTTTTAAATATAACCAAGTCCAGGCATGGTCTACCAAGTTGTTCACCTAACGGCTCTTCAACTTGAAGACCTGAAGAGCAAAGAGATATCAGCAGGGACTTGAAAATTAGAACACCCTATGAAGTTGAATAAGGACTTCTAAAATTTCCTCTCTTAGTAGTAGTACTACTAAATTTTCTCAATTTTTAATAAAGACCACTTCCACTACCAGTCACTACATGTAATAACAGTCAGCCACTAGAGCAGCTGCTTAATTTTATTTTTTCAATAAAATTCTGTATTAATTTTTGCAAAATTCTTGTACAACTCTACGAACACATACAATGAGTTAAGTACCAAACTTACACACAAAAAATGGCTCCAAAAACTTGTTAAAAGCCGCTTATAAGACTGGTCCGGAGTCCATACTCATGGCTCGAAGTTACTCTAGCAATTTGCAATAAAGCAGGTTGAGAGTTCGCTTTGCCATTCGATTTGCTCCTGCAATCCGTTAGCGCCTCGACGATAGGTTCAGAGTCCATACCCGTGGCTCGATGTTACATATGCAACTTGTGACAAAGTAAGTCAGAAGTTCAATTCGTCATTCCATATGCTCCTGCAACCGGTTAATACCTAAAATAACATTTTCGAAATCCAAACCCATGGCTCGGAGTTACTTTAGAACCTGTTCTTGAAACTAGTTAAAATTCCTTAAAGACATATTAGAGGTCCAAAACCGTGGAATGCAGTTACTCTAGTAAAACTTGCAAAAGCAACACTTAGAGTTCAACTCGCCACTCGATGTGACTCTCACAATTTTTTAGAGGACCTATATAGCAAGTTCGGAAATAACTCTCCCTCAGAGTTGCTCCTGCAACTAGCTGAGTACAAGGCGGATAAGTTCTAAACTACGTTGAACATCGTCGACAGTTCGTTAGCTATACACAATAGACTTGAGGCCATGTTATTTACTAAAAAGAACACAGTCGACGACCCATCAATCTCAACGACAAGTTGCACAATAAGGATCAAGCATATGAAAAGAATTCTTCAAATCACGGAACTATTGCAAATCTATGCAGTCACATCCAGCATAACAACAAGTCTCATTACAATGAGTCTACGTTTCACGCATAAGAATCATTACAAAAGTCTTACAAACACTGTACAGAAAACTGTCCTGCAAGTCGTACTTCTAGCTACACACTAGAGGGATGCTCCGTCTAAGAGACCAAACCTCTTCGCAGGCTTCCTGCTAGTTAACAGATAGCCAAGGCCGCCTCAACTCTTGAAGATAAAAATCAGGACAAGCCTTACATAGGCATGTAAACTCCATGTCTTTCCTACCACCATCACCTGAGAAAGTTCCAATTCCGCCCCACATAACACGCCGCGCAAAAAGACAAGTCTTAACTTCAGTAAGCACAGCTAGTGCGAACAAGTGCAAACTCGGCATACCAAGAACGTCTTGTCAGCACGGGGAATAACGGAATTACCTCACTTCGACATCAAGAAGACTCGGAACAAGCTCCGCCAACAAATTATTGACTCCAAACAACGAGTTCAATGCCTTGATCTCCGCACAGGCTCCATCAACAACTTGTTGACACCAAACAACGAGTTTAACGTCTAGATCACTGCTTGAGCCCCATCAGTAACTCGTTGGCACCAAACAGCGAGTTCAATGCTCGAACTCCATCAACAAATCCTTTGACTCCAAACAACAAGCTCAACGCTTTGCCCTACACTCGATCTCCATCAACAATGAGTTCAATGCCTTGATCTTCGCTCGAGCTCCATCAATAACTCGTTGACTCCAAACAATGAGTTCAATGCCTTGATCTTCGCTCAGGCTCCGTCAACAACTCAATGACTCCAAACAACAAGTTCAATGCTCTGCCCTCCACTCGAGCTCCGCCAACTGCTCGTTGATTCCAAACAATGAGTTTAACGCTCCGCTCACTGCACGAGTTCCATCAACTACTCATTGGCTCCAAACAACGAGTTCAATGCTTCGCTCTCTGCTCGAACTCCTTCAAGCAACTCGTTGGCTCCAAACATCGAGTGCAATGCCCTGATCACCGCTCGAGCAATATCAACAATTCGTTGACCCCCAAAAATGAGTTCAACACCTAGATCTTTGCTCAGGCTTCATCAACAACGAGTTCAATGCCTTGATCTTCCCCTAGGATTCAGCAAAAACTCGTTGGCTCCCAACAACGACTTCAACTCCTGGTTCTTCACTTGAGTTCCATCAACAATTTGCCAACTCCAAACAACGAGTTCAACACTCTGCTTACCACAAGAGCTCCATCAACAATGAGAATGATCCGCTCATCGACGAGCTCCATCAGAAACTTGTTGGCTCCAAACTATGAGTCCAACACTCTGCTCTCCGCTCGAGCTCGATCAACAACTCATCGGCTCCAAACAACGAGTTCAACGCTCTGCTTTCCGCTCGAGATCCATCAAGCAACTCATTGGCTCCAAACAACAAGTTCAATGCCCTGATCACCACTCGAGCTTCATCAACAATTCATTGACTCCCAACAACGAGTTCAACACCTTGATCTTCGCTCAGGCTCCATAAACAACTCGTTTACTCCAAACAACAAGTTCAATGCCTTGATCTTCCCCCAGGCTTCATCAACAACTTATGGCTCTTGACAACGAGTTCAACGTGTCATGCCCCGCTTCCCAAAAAAGAAATTCGGAATACGGATACGTGACTAAGCCCAGTAAACGATTTTTAACATCCATAAGCTATTCAGAATCTTTACAATATCTCACAGAAATAATTAGAGCCAGAAGCAAAAGAATCAACCAAGTATGCATAATCGAATCAAATATACCAACAGAAATACTTGAAACCAAAATATTATAATCTCAAATAATCCATATCTGAATAAGTCAATATCCTATGTCACACTACCCAAATACAAATAAATTCAAGTATCAAATACAATTGTTCAAATAAGCAAGAGAAATAATAATAATAAATACAAACAAAACTCCAGCGCTAATATTTCATATCACCAACACCATATAGTACCTATTCTCTAAAATCTGCAATAGTTAGAGAAACAAAACAAACTCTCGTCAATGCAAGTTACGGGCCGCTTGTAGTGCAGGATACAAGTACATAGGATAAATAACAAATATAAAATAACAACAGAACAAACATAGCATGATATAGGCATGTCAACAGAAATGTAACATCTAACATTAATCAGGAACCAAATCAGATAACATGGTATACTAACAGATACAGATAACATGTGTCATGTGTCAAGTATCAAGTGTCAGATGGTATGTAGACAGATATACATATGATAGTGTCAGATGATAGTCAGACAGATAACAGATAATCAGATAACAGATGTCGAATAACTGATACAGATAACAGATAACATATGTCATGCTCTTATAAGTCTTGTGTGATTACTATCTAGGTAGCACTTCATGCATCCTGGTTTTTACTACATGGTTGCTACATTCAAACAAGCTACGTTTAGATTTCATAGTAGAGTCCATAGGGCAGTGTACTCAGGGATCAGACAGACAGATATCAAATAATCATATCAGACAGACAGATAGAGCCCATGAGTTCTCTTCTGAGTACACCTTCCTATAGGGAAGTAATGTAGTCAGGGGTCAAATTAACAGAGTGGTGAATCATGTAGTCATGAACACGTAAAAGATAGGGAATATGGGCCCTCTTCTCAGTACACATTTCTATATTTTCCACTACTAGATATTTTTCTTAACCCCGACTTGGTCATTTTGTTATTATTATCAGACAGACATGTATATGCAGAAAAAAGAGTGAGAATAGCATGGTATAAACATGTAACAGGTTCATGGTGACAGATAAACATGTACTGATGATAGACAGTTCATAATGGAATAGAATCATGCAAATGTTAATTCAAGACAGCAAGACACTACTGTACTAAAATAGAGATTTCTGTTGCTACAAAAATGCAAATCTGGATCCGTCGAAAAATCTGAAAAATAGACTCTCTTCCGAATCCAGCAAACATATATAAGTCACATAGTATTTCACAAAATCATAGCTCAAAACAGGTTTGAATCCAGAAAAAACCTGGCACCAAGTTTACTTTACCAGGATGGTATTACAAACTGATGTCATAATCGGCCATAAGTTCCAACCAACGCCTTTGCCTCATGTTTAACTCCTTCTGGGTGAAGACGTACTTGAGACTTTTGTGGTCTGTAAAGATCTCCACTCGGTGCTCAAGTAAATAATGTCTCCACAGCTTCAAAGCATAGATCACTACCGCTAACTCCAAGTCATGAGTCGGATAGTTCTTCTCATGTGGCCTCAACTACCTCGATGCATATGCAACGACTTGGCCCTTCTGTATCAGAACTGCTCCAAGACCATTTCCAGAAACATCACAGTGAATTACAAATCTACCTGAACCATCTGGAATAGTCAACACAGGCGCTGATGTCAATCTGTTCTTCAACTCAACAAAAACCTCACTGCAATCATCAGACCAACAAAACTTATGACCCTTCCTAGTCAGCTTAGTCAACCGTCCTGCTATCTTTGAAAAGTCTTGGACGAATTTTTGATAATAGCCAACCAAACCAAGAAAACTCCTAACCTCTGAAACTGACTTGGGAACAAGCCAATCCTTCACAGCCTCAACCTTGGCCAGATCCATAGAAACACCATCGTCTGAGATAATGTGCCCTAAGAATGAAACCCTGTCGAGCCAAAACTCGCACTTGCAGAGTTTTTCATAGAGTTAATTCTCTCTCAAAGTCTGCAGAACCACCCTAAGATGCTCAGCATGATCTTCCCGATTCCGAGAATATACCAAAATATCATCAATGAAGACCACCACAAATCTATCCCAGAACTGAGAAAAGACCCGGTTCATAAGACTTATAAATACAGCAGGCGCATTCGTGGCCTCGAACGGCATTACAAGATACTCATACTGGCCGTATCTGGTCCTGAAAGCATTATTCTGTACATCAGTCGCCTTTACTTTGACTTGATGATACCCAGAATGAAGATCCAACTTCGAGAAAACAGCAGCCCCACCCAACTGATCAAACAAATCATCGATCTTGGGTAACGGATACCGATTCTTCACAGTAACACTATTTAGTTCCTGATAATCCACACATAGTCGATGACTACCATCCTTCTTGTTGACAAAAAGGACTGGAGCACCCCAAGCCAAAACACTAGGTCTGATGAACCCCAAATCAAGCAACTCCTGAATCTTCACCTTAAGCTCTGCTAGCTCAACCGGTGCCATCCTGTAGGGACTCTTCGATATAGGCACCGTACCCTGCTAAACTTCAATACCGAATTCCACATTCCTATCAGGGGGTAAGCCAGGCAACTCCTCTAGAAAAGCATCCAGGAAATCTCGAACTACTAGAGGCGCAGCCTCACAGCCTGAATGCAATTCAATCGCACAAACCTCCTGATCAACTGCAGCTCAACCAAGGGAAGACTCCCTGGCATTGAACTCAAACTCTGCACGATCTGGAATTCGGAACACAACTTTCTTGGCACGATAATCAATAATGGCATGGGTTTCACCAAACCAATCCATACCCAGAGTAACGTCGAATCCTGAATTCCCAATTACAATCAATTTGACTTTGAAATCTGCGCTACCAATAATTACGGGACATTGCCTGCACTCCCGGAAACAAATGACAACACCACCACCTGTCACAATGTTCCAAGCCTCTGACATGGTGCTACAGTCCAACTGATAGCGAGCCACAAATCGAGAGGAGACAAAAGAATGGGTTGCCCCGGAATCAAAAAGAACATGAGCAGGGAAAAAGAAAACAAGGATGACACCTAAGATAGAATCAAAAGACAAGAGAACAAAGAATGGTTGATCAGGGGTGAGGATAAACAATACAGAAAGATAACATGAAAGAAACAATGCAATAGGAAAGAAAAGAGGCAAAAGAAAGACAATAAAACAACAAAACAATAAAAGCAAAATATACCTGCAACAACCCCTTCAGTTGACTACACATCTGCAGCAGTCAGGTTGAAAGCCTAACCTCTCTTTGGAACAGCGGTCCTCTGACCGACAATCTGGTACTGAGGAGGAAGCGGTGGCCTAACAGGACCACGAGCTGGGGCAACCTACTGAACGGGACCCCTAGCTAGAAGAGCCAACTGCTGCTACAGCTGCGGACAATCTCAAACTGAATGATTAGTCGTGCCACACCTAAAGCATCGGTGGCTGGCGCGAAAACAGTTCTTGCACTCATGCCTAGGCACCTGGCAGAAGTCACAAAAACTACCCCTCGGGAAACCAGCAGAAGGGTACGGAGCTGCCCTAATAGGACGGGCAGGAACAGGCCTCCGAGCAGGACCACCAGAAGGCCTAACAACAGCAGAGGAGTACGGAACAGTCCGCTGAGAAAGAGCCAAACTACCACGAGCCTGCTCCTGAGCACGAGCTACCTCAAGAGCTACTGCATAAGTGCGTAAGCGAAGGGAGACAAGCTGCACCCTAATCTCACGCTCAAGCCCCAAAATGAATCTACGAGCCCGATCTTCTTCGTTCGCCACAAGAACAGCTACGAAGCAACTGAGTCTAGTAAATTTAGCTGCATACTCGTCCACAGACCTGGAGCCCTGTTTCAAAAAAGTTTGATGTTACAACATTGCATGGACAATATGCAAAAAAATTCCATTACTAGAAATAACGACCAACCTGTTTCAGGGCTAAGAATTGTTGCTCCATCTCCACTCTAGTACTGCTAGGAAAGAACTTCTCCAAAAAGCCCCTAGTGAAAGTAGCCCAAGTGATCGGTCTTTCGAACCTTTCGGACTCAGACCTCTACCAAATATGAGCCAAGTCCACCAGCAGAATGGCAACCACATCCACTTGATCTGCATCTGCAACTCTAGCTGCCAAAAGCAGTTGCTCTGCCCGAATCAACCACTATTCAGCCTCCAAAGGCGTCTCAGTGCCTGAAACCTGTTCGGATGCAGCCTCATGAAGTCCGTGACTATACCCGGACGGGGAGGAAGAGCGGCCTACATAGGCACAGCAGGCGGAGGAACTTGAACGGCTTCCAAAGCAGCCATCACCAAATCACTATGGTTCTGCTTCATATTGATCAAGCGCTCAAGCACAGCGGTGACAGTCTCAAGCCCAGGCTGATCATCCGGAATACGAGAAGAACCTCTATGAGCCATAGTCTGCACAAAACCAAAAATAATCAGCATCCAGATCAAGGTTGATAATAATTCATTCATTTATGCATGGATGGTTGGTAAAATGTTGAGTCGATCCCAGTACGACCCAAGCTTGTCTAATATATCAGTAAAACTAATACATTAGTCAAACCTGGGATCTGATACCACTAAAAATCTTGTCACGCCCTGCTTTCCAAAAAGAAAATACGAAATACGGATACGTGACTAAGCCCAGTGACCATCATCCATAAGCTGTTCAGAATCTTTACAACATCTCACAGAAATAATCAGAGTCGGAAGCAAAAGAATCAACCAAGTAAGTATGCATAATCAAATCAAATATACCAACAGAAATACTTGAAACCAAAATATTATAATCTCAAATAATCTAGATCTGAATAAGTCAATATCCTGGGTCACATTACCTAAATACAAACAAATCCAAGTATCCAATACAATTGTTCAAATAAACAACAGAAATAATAATAATAAATCAAACAAAACTCCAGCACTAATATTTCATATCACCAACACCATCTGGTACCTGTTCTCCAAAATCTGCAATTTAACAATTGCAGGAATAGGAAAAAGAAAACAAACTCTCGTCAATGCAAGTTACGGGCCGCTTGTAGTGCAGGATACAAGTACATAGGATAAATAACAAATATAAAACAACAACAGAACAAACATAGCATGATATAGGCATGTCAACAGAAATGTAACATCTAACATGAATCAGGAACCAAATCAGATAACATGGTATACTAACAGATACAGATAACATGTGTCAAGTGTCAAGTGTCAAATGGTATGCAGACAGATATACAGATGATAGTGTCAGATGATAGTTAGACAGATAACAGATAATCAGATAACAGATGTTGGATAACTGATACAGATAACAGATAACATATGTCATGCTCTTATAAGTCTTGTGTGATTACTATCTAGGTAGCACTTCATGCATCCCAGTTTTTACTACATGGTTGCTACATTCAAACAAGTTACGTTTAGATTTCATAGTGGAGTCCATAAGGCAGTGTACTCAGGGATCAGACAAACAGATATCAGATAATCATATCAGACAAACATATAGAACCTATGAGTTCTCTTCTGAGTACACCTTCCTATAAGGAAGTATTGTAGTCAGGGTCAGATTAATAGAGTGGTGAATCATGTAGTCATGAACACGTAAAAGATAGGGAATATGGGCCCTCTTCTCAGTACACATTTCTATATTTTTCACTACTAGATCTTTTCCTTAACCCCGACTTGATCATTTTGTTATTATTATCAAACAGACATGTATATGCAGAAAAAAGAATGAGAATAGCATGGTATAAACATGTAACAGGTTCAGGGTGACAGATAAACATGTACTGATGATAGACAGTTCATAAAGGAATAGAATCATGCAAATGTTAATTCAGGACGGCAAGACACTACTGTACTAAAACAGAGATTTCCGTTGCTACAAAAATGCAAATCTGGATCCGTCGAAGAATCTGGAAAATAGACTCCCTTCCGAATCCATCAAACATATATAAGTCACATAGTATTTCACAAAATCATAGCGCAAAACAGGTTTGAATCCAGAAAACACGTTCAGTTAGAAATCAGAAGGTTGTATTCAAATCCAGGAAAATAGCACGAAAAAACATTAATTAAATCCACGAAAAATTTGGGGTATTTCCCTATATGTTTAGTATCAGAAAACCAAGTTTCATAATTTTCCAACAAAAGTAGAGTAGTCAAGTAAAATCAGGAAACAACAAGAAACAGTAGTTTTGTGAATCTGGAATTGTAAACACTACAGTACGAAAACAGCAATATCTTACAAACCAAAAACCGAAATCCAAATCCGCTAAAAGGGAAATAAAATAGATACAGTAGGCTAACTTTCAGATTCAGAAATATTTTTCAAACAGCAAGTAGAATTAGGTCGAAAATCAGGTTCTTTACGGAACAGTAGTAAAATTCTGCATGTAAAATCTTTATTTGCAAGCATAAAAAGGTTTGTAAAACTCTTCAAATAAATCCACCAAAATTCTAGGTAAACCCTAATCAAGTCAAAAAATACTGAGCAAAATTTCAGATCAAGATAATAATTTTAACACCAGAATAAAAATATATTACTCTTCAGAATTCATAGAAATCAAAATCTGGAAATTTTTCGACACCATTGTAGTAAAATGACATAACTCGCAAACCAAAAATTGAAACTGAGATCCATCAAAAGGGTTAGAAAATAGACAGAATTCTCTACAAATCATGTTCACAAACTATTTTCAAATACTGACCTTAATAGGGTCTAAAATACTGATCAACATCAGAGAAACGGAAAATTTCAGATTTGTTCTTCATACTCAAATCAACATAGATCTCATGAAATTCATCCATATCTACCCAAATATGAAATATAGTGTACTAGATGTCCAAACAACATGGTAAAGGGTATTTCACAAGTATTCGACAAGTATAACACGGATAACACATCAAACACCAATATCTCAAGATAGCATGAACATATACATCAAAAGTGGTCAACCCTAAATTAATTCATGTCATATGTGTCGTGTGGCAACTACGGTCAAATCATCACTATAGAGACAATATCAACAAGGTAATTCACACTCAAATTGTCTCTAGAACCCAACTACACTAAAAGCGGTATTTTGTACTTGTATTTGTAAAGAAATTTAATACAAGTTACTTGCCTTAACCGACGACGAAGACGATGATGATCAAGAATAACGGGAACGGATTCTCGGAGCAACGAACTCAAACGAACGAAATGAACCCACGAACCACGACAAACAAAACCTACGAACCAACGAGAACAAAACCCACGATCAACGAACAACCACATGCACTCAAAGAAAGAGCGAGGAATGAGAGAGACAAAGGCAACGGCAGTGTCTCGGACCTCACTTTCACTGATGCAATCCACTGGCTGCGTCGAAGAGAGAGCGGCGAGGAAACTGATGCCGCAATCGCTGCTCCGACGGGAGGTGCTGGTCTTCTAGTGTCGGAGAGGACGGGGCGCAGCACTCCGGTGCTGTGCAGCAGAAGAGCGATAGGGAGAGGATAGGAGATGGGGCAGGAGGCTATGGGTGCAAGGTGGGAGAGAATACGGGGGTGATCGGGGTGCACAGGGCAGAGCACAGGCAGAGGAACAGAGAGAGTGAGAGTCGAGAAGCTATAGGCGGCTGAAGAAGGTTTGCATGGGTTCAAATATAGGGGAGTTAGGGTTAACGGGGGTAGGGGAAGTCTGGTGACGGCTATAGGGGCTTAACGGGTTGGCATATTAGGGGTGGGGTAGAGTATTAGGTGAATGGGTTGGGTATGAATAGGTTTAAGTGTAATTAGGTAAATTAGAGGTAAATGGGTAAACGAGTCTGATGGTTGTATGGGTTTGAATAAGATAAAGGTAGTTAGATATTGGGTATAAATGTGAGTTTGGGTATAAGAGATCCAAAATTTGATAGGGCAAAAATGAATGAATTAAAATAACAAAATGGGAATAAAAATCAATTTAACAGTGAGAATCAAAAATACTGGCACGATCAATTAGAAACAAATCAAAAGGAGACAACCGAATCAAGAATTCAAATAAAAAGATGATAACAATAAAAATAAATATATTGAAACAAAAGGTCCAATATACGGTCCAAGAAAAAGATACAAAGAGCGAAACACACTAAAAAGAAAAATATATACTCAAAAATACAAAAAATGAAAAACAGGGGTTACACAATGCCTGGTTCTTCACTTAAGCTTCGTCAATAACACGCCGACTCCCTACAATGAGTTCCATGCTCTGCTCACCGCGTGAGCTCCATCAATAACTCGTTGGCTCCAAACAACGAGTTCAATGCTCTGCTCACCAAACGAGCTCCATCAGCTACTCGTTGGCTTCAAACAATGAGTCCTATGTTTTGCTCTCCGCTCGCGCTCCATCAACAACTCGTCAACTCCAAATAACGAGTTCAACGCTCTACCCTCCGCTCACCGAACAATCTCCATCAGCAGCTCTTTGGCTCCAAACAATGAGTCCAATGCTCTGCTCTCCGCTCAAGCTCCATCAGCAACTCGTTGGCTCCAAACAACAAGTCCAATGCTCTGCTCTCTGCTCGAGCTCCATCAACAACTCGTCGACTCCAAACAACGAGTTCAATGCTCTGCCCGCTGCTCGAGCTCCATCAACAACTCGTTTGTTCCAAATAAATAAGTTCAATGCCTTGTTCTCGACGAACTTGTTGGGTGCAAATAGCATGTTCAAACGTTCACCTCCGTCATAGAGTTCTCTCCAAATTTGTTGAGGTCAAAAAGCAACTCCTACATTCAACTCCATCACAAGATTTCTGTACCAACTTGCTGGGATCAAACGGCAAGCTCTAGGATCAAATCAATCTTAGAGTTGTCTCTCTAAACTCGTTGGGCGCAAACAATGTGTCCAAACATTAGCTCCACTACGAGTAGTCTCTTTAAACTTGTTGGGATCAAACAGTAAGTCCAACATCAACTTCGTCTGAGAGTTGCCTCTACACAAACTTGCCGGGTGCAAACAACAAGTCTAACATCCAACTCCATCACAGAGTTATCTACAATCTTGCTAGGATCAGATAGAAAGCTCTACATCAACTCAATCAAAGAGTTGTCTAAACAAACCTATCGAGATCAAACAGCAAGCTCTACATCAACTCAGTCAGAGAGTTGCCTCTACTAGTCGGGATCAAGCCCTATGTTCAACTCCATCTCAGAGTTGTCTCTATGAACTTGCTGGGACCAAACGATTGCTCTGCATCAACTCAGTCAAAAAGTTGTCTTAACAAACCTGCTGGGGTCAAACTGCAAGCTCAACTACCAACTCCATCTCGAAGTTATCTCCCAAAATTTGATAGGCACAAACTGCAAGTTCGACGTTCAACTCCATCACAGGGCTCTCTTTAAACTTGATGGGATCAAACAGCAAGTTCAACGTACAACACTGCCTCAAAGTTGTCACTATAAACTCGCCGAGATCAAACGGTGAGCTCTATGACCAACTTTGTCTTGCGATTGTCCGTATAAATTTGTCGGGCGCAAAAGACAGGCTCAAATGTTCAACTCCGTATCAGAGTTGTCTCCAAACTTGCTGGGATCAAACGGCAAGTTCAGCATTCAATTCCATCTTAGAGTTATCTCAACAAACTTGTCGGGATCAAATGACAAGCTCTACATCAATTTGATCAAAGAGTTTTCCCTACAAACTTATTAGGAACAATCAACAAGTTCAACAATCAACTCCCGTTCAAGGATGAACATGCTTGAAATCAACCAAAAAATCATAACAACAAGGAGAATGAAATCTTGGGTTCAAAAGAAAAGGTGAAGAAAATAATATAGTGGGTTCGGGTCGGGTTCGGGTACGTGAACCAAACCCAAAAGTGAAACCCGAAGATCCTAAAAGTTTAGATCTAAGACAGGTTGCGGGTATGAATTTTAAAACCAAAATCCAAACCCATAAAACTTCTCCTTCTTCCTCTTAAAAAAACTACCTTCTAGAAAATGGAGCTTCACGAATCTAGACAGATCATCGATCTTCTTCGCCACTCCAACTCCGAGCTCCGCAACTCCCAACTCTGAGCTCTCGCTTTGACAAGAGATCCGCCAAATTCTTGGTCGATGAGAGGATCCATAGCTCGACTATTTCAAAGCTCGACCAGTGGAAAAATAGCGCACTTGAACAAACTCGATGACAGAGCATCTCCATAGCTCGGCGAAGCTCTGAGTTCCATACTCGGTGAAGCTCTGAGTTAGATAGGTCGATGAACTCCATAGCTCGGTGACACTTGACCCCATAGCTCGGCTTGGAGAGCTTCATAGCTCGGCGAGAGATAGGTCGGCAAACTCCATAGCTCGTCAACGGTCGACACCATAGCTCAACTTGGAGAACTTCGTAGCTCGGCGAGGGGGATAGGTCAGCCAGGTCTATAGCTCAGCTAAAGAGATTAGAGTTTGACGAGGTGATCAGCTCAACAACTTCTAACCATTGTCTTAACTTGGCTAGATGAGTTAGCTCAGTGACAACGACGTCCCTTGTAGCTCGGCAAAGGTGAGAATCCATAGCTCGGCGACGCCCAAAGCTCCATAACTGGCAAAATCGTCGGCCGAGCTAAGGGGCTTCGAAAGCCTACAACATCCTTTGGATCACTCAGAAATTTGCGTTCGAGCTTGATCAACGAGTCGGATGGCATCAATCATTTTTTTCCTTTTCTTCTTCAGTTTGCAACCGCCAGATCGTGTCAAAACACGGGCAAGCGAGTGATCAACGCACCACGATCATGCCACATCGCTCAAAGACATCAAGAGCATTGAAATAACTCAGCGGGCAAGCTCCTCATGATCATCGTTGCAGATCACTTTAAAAAGTGTGACCAGGTTTGATAATTCATAAAAAGTCCCAAAAATCATTAAAAATCAAAAATTAATTAAAAATTCCAAAATAATTATTTAAATTTGGAAAATTAATTAAAATTTCTGAAAAATAATTTAAAATTGGGTACTAAGTATAAATTTGAAAAACTGGTTTTTAAATTGGGAAAATCATTTTTAAAATCTAGAAAAATTAGGAAAATTTTGAAAAAATATCAAAAATTCTAGGTTAATATTGTCGCCTTCAGAAGCCACTGATTAATTTCAGGTATCTCCAAGCACCCTAAAAGCTAAGATTGTATTCCAAAATCCAAAAATAAGGCGTACCACTCCCTGAAAGCCAAGAAAATTGTCTTCAAGGAGTGGAGCTTTTGATAATGGTAAAAATCGCAGCAAATCGGGGCCGTACGATTCCAGCACAGGCCTCAAAGCTTCTACAGGCAGATTAATCATAATGGGCCACTTTAACTAGTCCGGGCATTCTCCGGGCACCTCTACAAGACATGAGCCTCTTTCAAACCCATAAAAAGTGATAGATTATGCCCAATAAGAGAGACTCGGCTCATGAAGGCTGTTAGTCAAATCTCTTATCCCCAAGCAAGAGAGCTTATCTCTTGAGGGGAAGATTCGAATAGAAGATAAGGAATTCATAGTCGATCTAATGGATTCATATCAATCTCCTGTACTGTTTCTCAGGCCTATAAATACCCCCTCCCCTCCTCACTCAGAATGTAATCAACAGTTTCTCTCTCAAACTCTCTTTCTCTTTCTGGTTCTGACTTCAGCATCGGAGGGTCTGTCGTCGGGACCACCCCCAGTGTTTCCGCTTTTTGCAGGTCCATCGGTCGCATGAGCAACTGTCAGATTCAGATCACGGTGTTCAATCAACGATCCAAATTCAATCTTAAGAGCTCTAACCGCATTTTACGGCAAAGATCAAAGGTCATATTTTTAGTAGTTTCCATCAAATATTAAATCACTATCTGTTTGCTCCTATACCAAAAATAAGCAGCAATAGCTAGGGTCACAGCTGCGGCTTTCCCATGACGTTCCCAATCTCAGTTACAGTTGGGGTCACAGCTGAAGCATGACACAATGTTAGAAATCGTCTTTGACCGGTTGCTTCGTCCAAGAGGCTGCTCAGGCCCGCTTGCTTCATCCAGGAGGTCCATTCTCATTGTCTATTGTGGGGAATGAACCTCCTGGATGAAGCAAGTAGGCCTGAGCAGCCTCTTGGTTTCCCATGACGACCACGATTCCGGACTCGGTCGGAAACTTCATCTTCATATGATAGGCAGAGGGTACTTCCTAGAGGGAAGTGAGCCGTAGAAAACTGAGGATGGCATTTTACGCTGCACCACGTTCACCACCATGAAGTCCATCGCCTCAGTTCGGGAGGTCAGGGACTTTCCGGCTGTGACGTCTAGTGTGATGATTCCCTCTATCTAGACTGGAACACACGAAAATCTATGAAGGGTATTGTAAGACCCCACAAAATAGTAAATATATATTTTGTAATTTAATCCGTACACGATTGAGAGTTGCACGTATTAATGAATTTTTTTCAATTTTAATTGATTAAGTATTAAAACATATTATTATTCGATATGTTTTGAACTCAACGAAGGTGCAATTGTAGGACCGAAGGTGAGATATCTTCTCAATTAAGTCATATATTAGTCTTAACTATAATTGAGTTAGGATACGTAATATTGAATTATTATTTTGTATGGTGATAATACGATTTAATGTGTGCTATTACAAATTGTATATACAAATTGTATTGACATTATTTGTGTGTATTTCAATTTCTATTTGATTATAATTGTGTGTGAGATTTCGGTAATTTAAATCATCTAAGTAAACCCAATATGACGGAACTAGACCCAAACAAACACACTCTAGCTTGAACCCAAGTTAACCCAACCTAACTTAACTTGTTTTGTGCATAGCATGAACAAAATTTTGTGCACATGCAGTAGCTTTGGCCAGCCATATGTTGGACGGAAAGGGAGAGATGGGTGCAATTGTTGTGGATTTTAAATGGCAGGGAATCTAGGGTTTTTGTGTAACCCTAAAATATTACTTGAGTGTTATAGCATCCAAAGCAATTTGTTCACTTGGACACTCCACCTCCCCTCCCCTCCAATGCATGTTGGCCTCACCCTTTCTCTCTCTCTCTCTCTCTCCATCAGGCCAAACCCTCTCCCTCACTCCATTTAAACTCTTCTACAAACCCTAGCTCACTTTCTCATTTTCTGCTACATCCAACTATCTCTCATATCCTTAAAATCACTCCTATACACTCTCCTATTTCTCTATATTCTGAAATTGGAGGCAAGAAGGAACCAAGAAGGACCAAGGAGAAGAAGAACTAGGAGTTTGGAGCAAAGAGGGCCAAAGGCAAAGCTAGGAGCTTGAAGTTGCAATTTTGTCAACAAAACAAGGTGGGTATTTCTAAACCTTTGTGGTGTTTAAATTTATGTGTTGAAATCTTGAATTGGTCTTGATAGCATGTGAAGGTCATGAAGTATGTGATTGAGTGATAAAATTCGTTGCATGCTAGTTTTATTGATGGGAGACTAAATAAAAAACTAGTAAAAAGGTAAACAGAAAAGTGTAGATCTGGATGCTATAACTTGAAGAATACTTAGAGTTTGAAGTTTAAATTTTAAATGTAGAATCGTATGCATATTATACATCTTGCTTCCAAATTTCATAATTTTTGAAATATATTCACTATTTTAATTAAATACGAACTTGAACACTGACTGTGCAAAAAACATATTTAGCATAAGTTCTGACTATGATATTCCAAAGCTCATAACTCTGTAACCACTTGAGATCTATTATTGAAATTATAGTATGTGCTTCTAATATGTGTTCAGTGCTTAAATAAAAAAAATTATAATTTTTGGACATCGTTTTCAATTTTTATAAAATTCGAAACCTTTGACTAATCTGAAAAGAAAAGACAGAGTGAAGATGATCTGTTTTGTTTTTAGTTAATCTTGAAGAAGTCATAACTTGAAAAGTACTTAGTAGAATCACTTGAAATTTAAATATGTTATGTTACCCTGTATGAAGGTCGTATGTTTCAAATTTCATGAAGTTTAGAGATCATTTACTATTTTAAAAGTAATTTTATGTTATCACTGGTTAGTTGTTGCAATGTTCTGGAAATTATTGCATGCATGTTAAAGAATGACTTATTTGACCACTTAAACGACTTAACCTGAAGAAGCATGTAACTAGAAAGTTGTAGTAGACACATAGATCTTTCTGTATTGTCTAAGAACTCATGATTTAGATCAGTATATGAATTATAATGAATTTTTTCAAGTGATAACAGAAACACACAGATTCTTAAAGTTCACTGTTTACACTATGCCTAAGAGATTGAGTTTGAACTTGTAGAATCTGAGTTTTAAGTGTTGTTGTGGGTCATAAATCATGTTGTGGTGTGGGAATGAGTTAGTACTTAAATTATCTAAAGTTTTATGTTATGAGTAGCTCATGTGTGCTTGTAGACCTACAATATAGACATGTTGTTCACTGTTTTGAAGCTGGACTTGTGATGGATGTTTATGTATTGTTGTTGATCACTTTGGGATGAGATTTATGCCCAATTCATGCTTTTGCTTGCTATCTACTTTGAGTATACGCATGGGAAGCACCCGATCGCGATTCTTCAATGAAACAGGACCAGGAACGACCCCGTTTTGGCATGAATGCCAATTGTATACTTGCTATTTGGAAATGCAATTTTCCATTTTTAAAGCTTTTTATCACTCTTTTAGGGTATTCATGGTGTAGGATTTATTTCTAGGGTAGTGTGCCATTGTTGGGCTACATTGGTTGAGTTTGAGACTCTAAGTTTAAGTCATGTTGGCAAATTTATACGATAGAATAGGAATCCGTGTCGCATTGAATGCATTGGAGAAGATGAATCATGTGCCGACGTACTCGCCGTTCATGGAAGGATTCCATAGTTTTGTTTGGTGCTACAACATGTCGAGGACCGTGGAGCGTGAAGGTTAGCGATAGTTACGTGCTTGGTCGGGCTGAGGTTGCGCTCGAACTCCAAGCGTAGATGGCGGTTGTTGCGATCGACAGAGTCGGTTCGTCGTTGGTTCGGGCCAAGTGTGGGCCGAGGTGGGGCAACCCTTGGGCCGGATTTGACGGCTAGATTGAGTCCTATTATGGGATGTGTTAGGTTCTAATAATGAAAAAAATAATTAACTAGAGAATGGTCTACATGTAGAACTTAACTAGTTGATCATAATAAACAAAAGTTATTTACTAAGTTAGGACATGAAAGTGGATAGATCTTCTAACTAGAAGAGCATTGGTTAAAATGAAATAGAACTAGACTTGCCTAATAATTCACAATGAGATAATGAAAAATGATTAGAGATTGATTGGAGTCTTGGGATTTAGATAATCAGATGATCGGATAAAAAGCTAGTAATCACGTAATTAACTTTAATTTTTAATCTTGGTCCTATAGGGGATTAGCAGTATTACCTTGGGTTCTTGATGTTGTAGGATTAGTTCGAGTCGTTGTTGAATGTAAGGACAGGCACTAGTGGGTGTTGTGTTCGCCTATCAGGAGGACGTGTGGCGTTTTTACGCCTGGCTGAATCCTAGGTTCATTTAATGCATACATGGGATTTAGGGACTGCCATGTGAATGAACTCTTTGGGGATCTATTGTCTTTGGCGCCAGTGTCTTCATATCCGTAACAACCTTTGAAGAGCTTTGGAGTGGTGACGTCGTCTCGACTGCAAGTTCTGGTCTAGTGTAAGGATGAGTGCAGCGGAGAGTTGGGAAAACCCTAATATCCGTCAGGTCCTATGTTGATCAATACGGACAGAGGGCTTAGAGACTGCCATGTGAGTGAACTCTTTGGGGCTCTAAAATAACATTCTCGATGGGGGAGCCCTAGTGTCTGTCCAACAACTTTTGGTGAGAGCTGGGGCTGCAGAATTACCACAACCTGCTATGGGTTTTAGCCGCGCCGGAGTAAACCGTGCGACTGCGACCCCCGGGAGCAGTGGATAAAATATGACGAATTGGACACCACTAGCATGGCAGCGATAGGAATAAAGTGGATGACTGTAACCTCATCATCACTAGGGTATCGGAGACAAGTAATAGCACGGGTTTTTAATTTCCTGTGATGTTTACTATGTTTTGACTCATTTAAAGAAAGATCCTGGCTTTTGTCACGGGTTACGGGTATTCGGAACTCGGGGCATTACAGGTATAGCCCGCCGACTTAAGCCTATCACGAGAGAGCTTTAGGGCCTCGAAGGCTACATGGAACAGAATATTGACCGAACTCCCATTGTTAACGAGGATTCGGTGGACCTCATGATTGGCGAGACTAAGGCTGATTACTAGGGCATCGCAATAAAGGACCCTGACACCCTAGAGATCTTAGTCTAAGAATGAGACTGATAGCCCAGGACTTTGAGGAGGAGGACAGTTATGGATGGAGTTGACCTTGTGGATAAAGGCTCGATGGGAAGAATTGGAGTCCCTACCCATAGGCCCTCCATGGACACAGTGGAGTATGGCTAGTCCTTCGGAGCCCTGAGGCTGAGCTTCGACTTCGGGTCGCCTACTGGCACCCCGGGGAGGGGGGGATCTCGGCTCATCCCTAGCGATCTTCTTCAGGTATTCCCTTTGGATGAGCACCTTAATCTCATCCTTAAGAGCCTGACAGTTTTTGGTCTCGTGACCGTGGTCCCTATGGAAGCGGTAGTAGAACCTACGGTCCCTTTTCTTATTTCCATTGTTGGTTCAAGGAGGGTGTCGAAGGATGTCGTTGCCTACTCCATCAAGATGGCTGATACACTCGCATTCAGCGGAGTGAATTTGTAAAACCTAGGGACCAGAGGTGGGCGCCTCTGCCCGGAGACATCATTTTGGACCTTCTTTGGTGCCCCGGCACCGTCCGCCTTCCTCTTCCCTCTTGCGGAGGAGTCCTTATGGCCAGTTGGATGCAACACCTCTTCGGCTCGAATATACTTCTCGCTCCTGAGAAGGAAGTCAAGGGAGTCTGTCGGAGGCCTCTTAGTGAGGAACGCATTCAACGAGTCATGTCTAAAATTGTGTCGACCCTAACGTCAAGGGAGGAGATTGACCGGGCTTCAGCAGTGAACCTCTGAATGAAGTCCCGGAGGGACTCCCCGTCCTTCTGCTTCAGACCTAGTAGTGAGGCTCTGGTTTTCTCAGCCTTATGGCTGGTGACGAAATAGACAAGGAAATTCTCCTCGAGCTGCTGGAAGGAGGAAATGGAATTGGTAGCGAGCTGGGAGAACAATTCCCAAGCTGGACCGCGCAATGTAGCTGAGAATGCGCAGTAGAGGAGTGCATCCGATGCACTGTGAACCATCATGAGGGTTTTAAAACCCTCCATGTGATCATCCAAATCCGACTCCGTATTATAAGTCTCGAACATGGGTGGCCTCGAGGGTATGAGAAAAGAAGGGGGGCTGAAAGGGTCGGTACCACCGGTTCGACTGCCCATCACTTTCACCGATCTGAGCCAGGCGGTCTTCCATCTCTTGTAACCGCTTGAGGACAACGTCCTCCCATCCCTCAGGTCGGGTTGACTAGTGGGACTCCTGGTTCTCATCCCGTCTGGTTCGGTGACTTCCTCACCGTGACGGTGTTGCGTGTGCTTGCTCCTGGCTCTTACTCGGAATGCTTGGAGGATCTCATCTTGGAACTCCTAGAATTTGGCCCTGGTAATGTGGCCTCCTTCTGCCTGGCCATTTGGAGGTCGGTGACCAATTGGAAACCGGCTGTGCTCCCTGTCGTTCGGATGGGAGGAATGTCAGCTTCGGCTAATACCGTGGCCGGATGGTGCATCGTTCCTGGTGTGGCTGAGGTAGTTACGGAGGTCGTCCTCACGCAGTCAGTTATTTGTGATGTTTCGAAGGTCGGGGCCCTCTGAGGACTCAGGATATTGAGCCACTGAGCGGGAGGTGCTCGATGTTAGAGCATGCGAGCACTCATTCAATCGCTGATGTGACCCCTGAGTGACCGCTCAACTACGCAATAGACGAGGTGGGGGAAGAAGATCAGCATGGAGACCCGCTGTGGCGGTTTTCCTGGCTTTGGGAGCCATCAAAGAAGAGGTTAATGAGAATGGGATTTCGAGAAGAGGCTAGATATGCGATGTTTCCCACAGACGGTCCTAATCTGATGCTATTACTTTTAATGTGTGGAAGCAACAAATGATGAGTTCTACTTTTTAGGGGGGAAGAACATATCTCAGCTGTAGATCTTGATCTTGAGAGAGGTAGGAGGAGTGGATCAGCTGGTGGTAGCTCTCAACCGTGGGCTGTTGGACACCTGCACAAAGTCCAGAAACACCAGGAGTTTTACTGGTGGAGGACCCTTCGACGGTCAAGTCAGTGAATGGAAGAGAGAAAATGAGGTCTAGGGTTTCGGAGTCTAATTTTTCATTGCCCTGTCACAGTGGAGGGGTTCTGCTATTTATAGACAGAGAAAGGGAACCCTAGTGGACCGGGTTGACCCTTCTCTGTGGGCCGGATGGGTGCAGGGGGCTGGTTAACGACCCATGGAGCGTGTAGGCCTATTTTGATGGGTTTCAGGATCTTGATGGAATTAGAAGGTTCAGATGAGGGCGGATTTTTATAATCTTCCAAGTCCTCGCCGCTCGGTAGTGAGTTCGACTATAACAGGAGATTTCTTACAATCTCTAAGTCCTCGCCACTAGGCAGTGACTTCAAACCTAACGGGAGATTTCTTACAATCTCCTAAACCCTCGCTACTCGGCAGTGACTTCGATCCTAACGAGAGATTTTTTACAATCTCCCAAGTCCTCGCCGCTCGACAGTGACTTCGATCCTAACGAGAGATTTCTTACAATCTCCCTAGCCCTCGCCGCTCAGCAGTGACTTCGACCCTAATGGGAGATTTCTTACAATCTCCTAAGGCCCCACCGCTCGATATGGACTTCGACCGTAAAGGAAGATTTCTTAAAATCTCCCGAGTCTTTGCCTTTTGGCAATGACTTCAACCCTAAGGGCATATTCCCTACAATCTTCCAAGTCCTCGTCACTCGGGATGGACTTCGATCCTAATGAACGTTTTCCTACAATCTCCTAAATCCTAGCTACTCGGCATGGACCTCGACCTCTATATACTCTTAATCTCTCACCGCTCGACCTGCTCATCAAGCTCGACATGGGACTTAGCACAAAACTTGTTGAGGCGATCATCCTATCAACCGCAGATAGCTAAGGACGGAGCGACCATGCTCGCAGCTCTACCCCCAACTGTCAGCGGGTGGTAGGAAGACCACGTGAACCAAGATGCTCTCCAATACCTTAAATCCCTGTATAAGATGTGATATGACCTCAGTAGGTCCGAGCTCCGAAATGATCACCTTATCTCCCGCTGGCAGCTAAGGAAAAAGCAACCATACTTGCCGATTTACCCCTAACTGTTAGTGAGTAGCAGGAGAACCACTCAAGCTTGGGCAGCTGATAAAGACCTGAGAAACAAAAGGAACTTATATAGGCCACAGGAGAAAAGCACCCTTGAAAACCACAATGATGACGTGGACAGATCTTGGTTGCACATCCTCATCCACGGTTGCGAAGAAGCCATTGCCACGCACCCCTAGGCCAGCATTTCGGATTCAATTAAACAAGACGCTACAATTTCCAAGACTGAGACTTCAGATCCCAAGAAAACACCATTAAACAAATACCACAATTTTCAAGACTAATATTTCAAATTCCAAGGTGACGCATTTACACAAGGCAGCCCGGTGTCAAGCTCCATCTATTGACCAAGTTATTACACAACTGGCGAGGCCATAAAGATTACAACAAGGTACAACAAGGTACAACAAGATACAACCAGAGTACAGCAAAGCATGAAAGTCATCCGAACGACTTGCTCCTCTGTCTGGGAGGCCTTCGGCCAAGGTCAACAAGGTCGAGTCCTGCCGAGTGTGTCTACTCATCTGCGAGCCTATCGGCTTCCCCTCTAGGAGTGGCCAAGGTGGATGCCCTAACCACCGAGCTCTGAGCATCACCAGGGTTCGGCGGTTCCAGTCTAAGGGTCAGAGAAGGGCCACAGATAGAAGGCCAGCCACTTCTTAAAGAGGAAATCCGAGATCCTGCTACCCCAAACACGACTTCTAATCTGTATATCTTCAGCTTCATCTCCATCAACATCGCACGTAGGAAAGAATCAGACAAGCGAGTCACCCTAATCGGGGTGGCTGTCGAATCGGGGTGGCTGTCGAGAGGAATCACATGAGGCCGATAGACGGGTCTCGGTGCTTCCTAAATCCAGATTGACCATTGCCTTCTTCAGGTGAGGCAATTCTAGGCTCAGTTGTTGCAACCTCTTAAAACAGAAAGAAAATGCCACCTCCCGATCCCTGGCCTCTCTACAACAGCGTGCCAAGGTAGACTCCAACAACTTCACCTTACCCCTAAGATACTCGAGCTCGGCACCATCGGGGTTGGCCAAAATGGGCTCGACCATCTGATAAAAGAAGAAAGAGTTGTGTCACCCCGACTCTTGTAGACTTAGCCAAATCTCAAGAACAAAAATGCCCATACAAAATATCATATGAAAAATCAAGTCCAAAAGCTCGGCCTAAAAATCCTTCTTCATTCATCAATCCACATCCATGCAAAAGCGGTGGTGAGTCCGCATTCGGCAAATACATGAAAAAGAAAGAAGGAAAAATAAAAAAGAAAGCTATTGCTTGGGAGAGGAGGGCACCTATTCAGTTCTCGCAACGTTAACCCCGGGGGCATCCAGGGTCGGTCCATCCTAAGGGTGGGTAAGCAATCATCCCCCTCATTGTCACCTCCTCCTGGGGTGAGTGGGAGCTCGGGGAACTTCATGGAGAAGTGAAAACCCTCGAACTCGAGATGGGGGTACTTTATCAGTGTGTGTTCAAGTCCCCGTTTGTACCCCTGATCCTGGGCGTAGATGACCTTGTCGATGGTGCCCAGCTTCACGACCTGCAGCTTCTTCTCGTTCTCCTGCAGGAGGGTCTTCTCCTTCTCCTTCTCCAGTCAAGTACGGTCGTCGGCGAAGGTGGCCAACTCTACCTTGAAGGACCACTCATGAGCTTCTGAGGCTTAGACAGCAGCTTCTACTCTTTCATCTCCCTCTCGTACCGCCTTGCTGTTCGCTCGGACTAAATGAGCTCGTAAGCGTAGCGCCTCCTCAGCTCCTCCTTTTTGCAAAGTTTCCTGTAAACGAAAAGCAAAGACTTAAAATTTTCAAGGACATGAAAAAGAAAAAAAAGCGAGGCTTAGAGAACACTTACCGCCATATCGACCTGAGCCCACTTCATGAAACACGACTCGAGGGTCTCGGTCGCAAGGCTCTCCCTGTCCTGAGGGGTGGCCAGTTTCTCCACTGCCTTGATCACCACCCGACCCTCCATCAGAGAGTCTGCTACCTTCACGGACCAATTGGGGGCACATGGCGCCAACCCTGCCTCCCCTACAATCTCCATGGCATCGGGACAGATGGACGAGAGACCATACCTCACTCCTTTGGTGACCTTAAGGTTGTCGGGGCTCAGCACTGCCTTGGCCGATCCAGAGGATCCCGAAATTGTCAAGGCCTTCGACCTTTTGGACTTCGCCTCATTAGTCCCCTTAGACGTAGCAGCGCCTAGCCTCTTCTTCTGCTTCTGCTACTCGGTGGCCTTCCTTTTGGCAAGGAAGACCCTCCTCTGTTCGATCTCCGTGTCATCCATAGTTGCAAATAAAACACGGATTGTGAGAACGAAGGAAAAAAGAAAGATGAAAAAAGGAAATGAAAAACATACAAGAGTCAATGAGGCTTAGTCCAATCCTCGCTGCCTCTTGGTCACGGTCACCCAGGGAATGCTCCCTTTGGCGACAATCCGTTCCACATCCACGTTTTCCTCCTTCGTAAAGTCTTTCTCCTTCGGGACTTTGTGGTTAGGTTTGTAAGGGGACCAGTTCGTCGGGATCTCCCAAGGTACCTGGTTTCGAAGGATGAGATACTTCTCTTTCCATTCCTTAATGGAGTCCAGGTGAACGTTGTAATACCCTGATTTTTCAATTAATGGAAAATTATTTTATTTTGCACGTAGTGTGCACGTGCAATATTTTGATTGAATTAAATCTTAAGATTATTTTATTATGATGTGTATAAATATCTTCTCAAATTATTTTGTACAAAAGCTTTCCTTTAAAACAAATAGAAAGCCTTACTTTAATTTAATTAAAAATGCCTTTTTCTTAAAAGCCCAAATGTATTTTATTTTATTTATTTTAATAACTATTTTGGCCCAAAAATAAAGCCCATGGATTAATCTTCTTTTTGTCATGTAGAAGACTATTTTATAACTATTTTATTTTTGTACGAAATTAAAATGTACAATTTTGGCCTAGTTGCATGCACGTGCACTACACGTACACGTGCATTGCACACCTTTCTCAAGGCCGGTTGGCACATTCTTTTGGAGGGAGTTTTGAAAATAGTCATGGTGTTCATGGAGGTGGTTATGTGGATGTGGGTAGTTTTTATAACTCCTACTCTAATCTTGGCCCTCCATCTTTCAACCAACTAATCAATCCTAGCCCTCCATTTCACTTGTTTTCTAGTATAAATACCCCCCCCCCCCCCCCATGGCTATATTCATATGCAATTATATCTTTCCAAATTATAGTCTTATTTTAGTAATAGTGTGAGTTAAGAAGATAGAGAGATTGTGTGGGATTGCTTGCTTGTTCCAAGGAGGAGAGGCCGGCCATTGCAAGGAGGAAACTTTTGGTTTTGTGCTTGGGCTTGGAGGCGCGCACATCATCTAGGAGGAGGTGCATCTTGTTGCAAGGATTCGTTGCCTTGTGTGTTTATTTCGCTCCATACAAGGTGGGTAAACATTTCATATTTCTAATATAGGGATCTATGCTAGATTCAACTATCAAAAAGATGCATGAAAAAAATACTAATAAGAACACACTTTAATTGAGAAGTTAGTTTATGAATTGATTGAAATGTGGTGATTAATTTGTATGTGGTTCTAGTATTAAATTAAATTAAATTGTGTGTAGAATTATCCATGATTATTAGTATGTAGTAATGATGGTGATTAAATTCCCTTAAGAATGTTGCTAGTATGATTTGAGACATGATGCATGAATAAGAACGCTTGTTAATTGTAAAATTGAAACATGGGATTGATTAAGAAAGAGTACACTTTAATTTGAAAAGAGTGAATTTCTTGAATGATTGAGATGTGATTATGCAAATTAATAAGTGATTATATATATTGTGACATAGATTGATTAATGGAACTACTTTGTTATCATCAAAAAACTACTCATAAAGTTAGTAGTTGAGTTTTGCCTATTCATGTGCTAAATAGACCTTTATGTTGATATGGGTATGGACAAGTTCAAATATATCTCTTTGTTGAATAAAGAGTTAATAACAGTAAATTATTATAAGAAAATTTGCATAAAAAGATTAGGAGATCAATTGTTAAGCAATGTCGAAAATGAAAAATATAGTAGTTTTAATGAATGATTCATTGATTGTGTGAAAAATATATTTTTATAAGTACAAAAATTATTTTTATCATACTGATATGAAATTCATATGAATGAAAGTTGATCTGGAGATTTTCAGTAATTTTTACAAAAACAATAAGAAACAAAGTTTGGTTGAACATCGAAATATTTTTATAACAGTGGGAATTAGTCCAAAAGAAATTTAACGCACACTGTAACAACCTAAGCATGTAACTCAAGTGGTCACAGCGTCACGTTGGGTTCTCTGCCGTGACTGGTTCGAACCCCAGGATAAACAATATTTTTGTTTAGTTTCTTTCAAAATGATTAATCAGCGGACTGAGAGCATTTATAGCTCTCAGTTGCGTTTTATACTGTGGTGCAAACCGGCCTAGTGGCCTGTGCTTTGGGCTGTGTCGGTGGTGTGTTGGGTTCGAATCTTGCTATCGGAAAGATTGAAAAAAAATACTTTTTGGGGTTTTTTTGTATCGAAAAATTATGAAAAAAATATGTATATTCTCCTAAAAATGTAAGGGACTTTCTAAAAATAGTTTGGGAATTATTTGAATGAATATAACTATGATTTGGAGTTAAAATGCATAAATAGACATATGGTTCTATATAGATTATTGATATGAAATTATAATTTGAAAGAATAAGTGAATTGAAACATTAAGAGTTGATTTGGCAAAAAGAAATGTAGTTATGTGACGTGATGCAATTATTTTCTCACTTGTGTAACGATATGAAGTGTGCATATTGTTTAGTAATGTGGAATTATTGTGATGTGATAATTAATTAAGTGCATGCAAATTTATGTGCAATGATGGACTTGTGAACAAAATTAGAAATCATGAATTGAAAAGAGAATATACATGTGAGTGTGAGAACTCAACATGGAAATTTATAAGTTGAAGATTGTGAAAGGAAAATTTGAAATAGAGTAGCTAAGTCTCCCCCGGCATTGAGAAATGAAATGAAATGAAAGACCAAGGTTGGTCATGTTTGTATAAATGAATAAGTCCGGCTTAGTGGAGAGGCTAACTCTAGAACTTTGATTTTATTCATGATTCTATAAAACTAAGGACTAGTGCATAGTGAAGATGTAATGAAAGTAAGAGAAAAATATTGAGTATGAGGGCCCTGGGTAGCGGCGAGAGCGTATCCCAGGAATTCCCATGATGAGTCTGGGTGAGGATGCTGCTCCAGAGTACCGTCCCGGTGGCGACGCTCGTGGGATGTTTGAAGACTACGGGTGGTGTCATGTCTATGGTGAGAGCTGAATTACCACAGGATGTCTGCATGATGAGTCATGTCAGCGATGGGATTCCCTCCAGAGTGCCTAGACATGAGTTCGTAGGTCAGAAAACATCCAGGATACTTACCATAATTACAGTAGTAGATTAAATCATAACGAGGGATTGAACCCTACCAAGATGAAGAACGAATAAGGGCTTGCCCTCGGACCTATGTAGTATGGGATGCATAGAATCCGAACAAGTGCGCATTAGTGTCATGTAACATAAATAAATGCATTAAGGATTAAGTGCACAATCACAACACGACATCAATAGGGTAGTCCCCTTAGTTTGAATGTGACAAGTTTGTGTTTGTTAAATATGGAAAGTTAAGTTATACTATTTCAGGCATAGAGAGGATGGCCGTGTATAATGTTCATCGGTTGAATAAACTGACGTACCCACAGTCTTATATGCAGGTAAATGACATGTTAAAGATTAAAGAAGAATGGATGCTTAAAGATTGTACCACGTTGTTGTACATTTATTCAATTGTTGTATTTTACTTCCGCTGTGCAAAAGAAAAGTGTAATATTGATGTAAACTCTGATGTATGATGAAAAGTTTAAATTTCCCTGTAAAATTGTACTAAAGAAAGTGAAAAGATCCTGTAGAACATCTCGAATTCAGTGTATTTGGGATTCGGGGCATTACAGAGTGGTATGTAGTAATGATGGTGATTCAGGTTACCTTCACCCCGAATTCGAGATTATTTTATTATGATGTGTATAAATATCTTCTCAAATTATTTTGTACAAAAGCTTTCCTTTAAAATGAATAGAAAGCCTTACTTTAATTTAATTAAAAAGGTCTTTTTCTTAAAAGCTCAAATGTATTTTATTTTATTTATTTTAATAACTATTTTGGCCCAAAAATAAAGCTCATGGATTAATCTTCTTTTTATTTAAACTTGTCATGTAGAAGACTATTTTATAACTATTTTATTTTTGTACAAAATTAAAATGTACAATTTTGGCCTAGTTGCATGCACGTGCACTACACGTACACGTGCATTGCACACCTTTCTCAAGGTCGAATCCCAAATACACTGAATTCGAGATGTTCTACAGGATCTTTTCACTTTCTTTAGTACAATTTTACAGGAAAATTTAAACTTTTCATCATACATCAGAGTTTACATCAATATTACACTTTTCTTTTGCACAGCGGAAGTAAAATACAACAATTGAATAAATGTACAACAACGTGGTACAATCTTTAAGCATCCATTCTTATTTAATCTTTAACATGTCATTTACCTGCATATAAGACTGTGGGTACGTCAGTTTATTCAACCGACGAACATTATACACGGCCATCCTCTCTATGCCGGAAATAGTATAACTTAACTTTCCATATTCAACAAACACAAACTTGTCACATTCAAACTAAGGGGACTACCCTATTGATGTCGTGTTGTGATTGTGCACTTAATCCTTAATGCATTTATTTATGTTACATGACACTAATGCGCACTTGTTCGGATTCTATGCATCCCATACTACATAGGTCCGAGGGCAAGCCCTTATTCGTTCTTCATCTTGGTAGGGTTCAATCCCTCGTTATGTCTTAATCTACTACTGTAACTACGGTAGTGTCTTAGATGTCCTATGATCTACGAGCCCATATCCAGGCAGCCTGAAGGGGAATCCCATGCACTGACACGACGCATCGAGCAGGCAACCTATGGACAATTCAGCCTCCGCCATGGAACAATGGCACCACCCATAGCTACTCGAACATCCCACGAGCGTCACCACCGGGACGGTACTCGGGAGCAGTATCCACGTCATGTCACGACGCATCGTGAAGAACCTGTGAATACCCTCACGCCGCAAATCCGATGGCCCCCATACCCGTGTTTTTCTTTTACTTTCATCACGTCTCCACTATGTACTAATCCTTAGTTTTATTTAAAAATCATGAACGAAATTTAATCTCTAGAGTTAGCCTCTCCATCAACCGGACTTATTCATTTATTTCAACATGACCAACCTTGGTCTAATTTCATTTCATTTCATTTCATTTCTCAATGCCGGGGAAGACTTAGCTACTCTATTTCAAATTTTCATTTCACAATCTTCAACTTATAAATTTCCATGTTGAGTTCTCATACTCACATGTATATTCTCTTTTCAATTCATGATTTCTAATTTTGTTTACAAGTCCATCATTGCGCATAAATTTGCACGCACTTAATTAATTATCACATCACAATAATTCCACATTACTAAACAATATGCACACTTCATATTGTTACACAAGTGAGAAAATAATTGCATCATGTCACATAACTACATTTCTTTTTGCCAAATCAACTCTTAATGTTTCAATTCACTTATTCTTTCAAATTATAATTTCATATCAATAATCTATATAGAACCATATGTCTATTTATGCATTTTAACTCCAAATCATAGTTATATTCATTCAAATAATTCCCAAACTATTTTTAGAAAGTCCCTTACATTTTTAGGAGAATATACATAATTTTTTCATAATTTTTCGATACAAAAAAAAACCCCAAAAAGTATTTTTTTTTCAATCTTGCCGATAGCAAGATTCGAACCCACCACACCACCGACACAGCCCAAAGCACAGGCCACTAGGCCGGTTTGCGCCACAGTATAAAACGCAACTGAGAGCTATAAATGCTCTCAGTCCGCTGATTAATCATTTTGAAAGAAACTAAACAAAAATATTGTTGATCCTGGGGTTCGAACCAGTCACGGCAGAGAACCCAACGTGACGCTGTGACCACTTGAGTTACATGCTCAGGTTGTTACAGTGTGTGTTAAATTCCTTTTGGACTAATTCCCACTGTTATAAAAATATTTCGATGTTCAACCAAACTTTGTTTCTTATTTTTTTTGTAAAAATTACTGAAAATCTCCAGATCAACTTTCATTCATATGAATTTCATATCAGTATGATAAAAATAATTTTTGTACTAATAAAAATATATTTTTCACACAATCAATGAATCATTCATTAAAACTACTATATTTTTCATTTTCGACATTGCTTAACAATTGATCTCCTAATCATTTATTCAAATTTTCTTATAATAATTTACTGTTATTAACTCTTTATTCAACAAAGATATATATTTGAACTTGTCCATACCCATATCAACATAAAGGTCTATTTAGCACATGAATAGGCAAAACTCACTACTAACTTTATGAGTAGTTTTTTGATGATAACAAAGTAGTTCCATTAATCAATCTATGTCACAATATATATAATCACTTATTAATTTGCATAATCACATCTCAATCATTCAAGAAATTCACTCTTTTCAAATTAAAGTGTACTCTTTCTTAATCAATTCCATGTTTCAATTTTACAATTAACAAGCGTTCTTATTCATGCATCATGTCTCAAATCATACTAGCAACATTCTTAAGGGAATTTAATCACCATCATTACTACATACTAATAATCATGGATAATTCTACACACAATTTAATTTAATTTAATACTAGAACCACATACAAATTAATCACCACATTTCAATCAATTCATAAACTAACTTCTCAATTAAAGTGTGTTCTTATTAGTATTTTTTTCATGCATCTTTTTGATAGTTGAATCTAGCATAGATCCCTATATTAGAAATATGAAATGTTTACCCACCTTGTATGGAAAGAAATAAACACACAAAGCAACGAATCCTTGCAACAAGATGCACCTCCTCCTAGATGATGCGCGTGCCTCCAAGCCCAAGCACAAAACCGAAAGTTTCCTCCTTGCAATGGCCGGCCTCTCCTCCTTGGAACAAGCAAGCAATCCCACACAATCTCTCTATCTTCTTAACTCACACTATTACTAAAATAAGACTATAATTTGGAAAGATATAATTGCATATGAATATAGCCATGGGGGGGGGGGGGGGGTGTATTTATACTAGAAAACAAGTGAAATGGAGGGCTAGGATTGATTAGTTGGTTGAAAGATGGAGGGCCAAGATTAGAGTAGGAGTTATAAAAACTACCCACATCCACATAACCACCTCCATGAACACCATGACTATTTTCAAAACTCCCTCCAAAAGAATGTGCCAACCGGCCTTGAGAAAGGTGTGTAATGCACGTGTACGTGTAGTGCACGTGCATGCAACTAGGCCAAAATTGTACATTTTAATTTTGCACAAAAATAAAATAGTTATAAAATAGTCTTCTACATGACAAGTTTAAATAAAAAGAAGATTAATCCATGGGCTTTATTTTTGGGCCAAAATAGTTATTAAAATAAATAAAATAAAATACATTTGGGCTTTTAAGAAAAATGCCTTTTTAATTAAATTAAAGTAAGGCTTTCTATTTGTTTTAAAGGAAAGCTTTTGTACAAAATAATTTGAGAAGATATTTATACACATCATAATAAAATAATCTTAAGATTTAATTCAATCAAAATATTGCACGTGCACACTACGTGCAAAATAAAATAATTTTTCATTAATTGAAAAATCAGGGTATTACAACACTCCCTCCATAGAATAGTTCCGTCCCCGGAACTACAATCAAGAGCGAGGAAACAAAACAAAATAAAAACATACAACACTCACACAAGAACAAAAGATACAAAAACACAATCAAGCAAAAAGCTCAGGATAGTCCTTCAACATCCTCTCCTCAGATTCCCAAGTAGCCTCTTCAACCAAGTGGTTTCTCCAGACTACCTTGACCATCGGTATCGTCTTATTCCTCAAGACTTTCCCTCGACGATCAACAATCTCGACAGGAGACTCGATGTAATTCAGGTCTAACTGCAAACCTTCCGGCACTTCAGGCAAATGATGACTCGGGTCTGGAATATAACCTCTCAGCATAGACACATGGAAGACACTGTGCACCTGAGACAACTCTTCCGGTAATTCAAGCCGGTAAGCAGTTTTCCCGATCCTTTTCAATATCTTGTACGGGCCTATAAACCTCGGGGCTAACTTCCCGCCTTTGCCAAAACGAACCACACCTTTACTGGGCGATACCTTCAGAAAAACGAAGTCACCAACCTCAAACTCAAGGTCCCTTCTCCGGTTGTCTGCATAGCTTTTCTGCCTGCTCTGAGCTTCCACCAACCTTTTCCTGATCAGATCAATCTTCTCAGAAGTTTGCTGTACAAGCTCAGGACCAAACAACTGACGCTCCCCAACTTCAAACCAACAAACAGGAGTCCTGCACTTCCTGCCATACAAAGCTTCGTACGGTGCCATCCCGATGCTAGCCTGAAAACTGTTGTTGTAGGCAAACTCCACCAAAGGTAAATGCCTTTCCCAACTGCCTCCAAAGTCTAGTATACAACACCGAAGCATATCCTCAAGAATACGGTTGACTCTCTCGGTCTGCCCATCGGTTTGCGGATGAAAAGCAGTGCTGAAATCTGTCTTGGTCCCCAAAGCTGTCTGAAGACTCCTCCAGAAATGCGAAGTAAACCGCGCATCTCGATCAGACACAATAGTTGACAGAATGCCATGAAGCCGGACAATCTCACCAACATACATCTCAGCCAACTTGTCCATCGAAGCAGTGAGTTTCACCGCCAAAAAGTGAGCGGACTTGGTAAGTCGATCGACTATGACCCAAATCGCATCATTGCCTTTAGAACTCTTAGGCAATCCCATGATGAAATCCATACTGATGTTATCCCATTTACATTCCGGAATAGGTAACGGCTGTAATAGACCTCCGGGTCTCTGATTTTCGGCTTTGACTTGCTGACAAACCTCACACTTCGCAACAAATTCAGCCACATCCCGCTTCAAACCTGACCACTAGAAATGTTGTTTGATGTGCTTGTACATCTTAGTACTCTCAGGATGTACAGACAAAAGAGTAGCATGTGCCTCCTGAAGAATACTCTCTTTCAGGTCCGCCTGATTTGGAACACACAGCCTATCTCCGAACCACAGCACTTCATCCCTGATTGAAATCCGGGCAACCTGCCAGCACCAACCTGCTCCTTCATCTCCAAGATATCAGCATCAACCTCCTGACTTGCAATAATCCTTACATTCAAAGTAGGCTGAAGCCTCAACTGAGCCAAAGATGCTCCCAATCCTCGCAAGACAACCTCAATACCTGCTCGATCCAACTCCTCAATCAGATGCTTCTGAATTGTAATCAAACTGGCTAGACTGCTCTTGCGACTAAGTGCATCAGCAACAACATTATCCTTTCCAGGATGATACTTGATCTCAGGTCACATGTCCTCGAGCACTTCCAACCATCTCCGCTGCCTCAGATTCAGATCCCTCTGCTGATATATATACTTCAAGCTCTTGTGATCCTTGTACATGTTCAACTTCTCACCGTACACGTAGTGCCTCCATTGCTTCAGAGCAAAAGTAATCGCAGCCAACTCTAGATCATGTGTCGAGTAATTCTTCTCATGCGGTCGTAGTTGCCTAGACCCATAAGCGATTACTCTTCCTTCTTGCATTAAGACACAACCAAGCCCACGATGTGAAGCATCGCTATAAACATCATACTCAACACCTGCTCTAGGCAAAGCCAAAATAGGTGCAGTAGTCAGTCTATCTTTCAACTCCTGAAAGCTCGCCTCACATTGCTCAGTCCACTTGAAGCTCACATTCTTCTTGGTCAGTCCAGTAAGCGGTACAGCTATCTGAGCATAACCTTGAATGAATCTCCTGTAGTATCCAGTCATCCCATGAAAACTTCTGACTTCCTTCACTGTAGTAGGCCTAGCCCAATCTCTCACTACCTTTATCTTCTGAGGGTCAGTTGCCACTCCCTCCTTAGAAAGGATGTGACCTAGGAATGCCACTTCAGATTTCCAGAAATCACACTTGGATAACTTGGCATACAACTTCTGCTCTTCCAGCTTCTGCAAAACTGCTGCCAGATGCTCGGTGTGCTCCTCCTCTAACTTGGAGTACACGAGAATATCGTCGATAAACACCACGACGAAAGAATCAATAAACGGCCTCAGAACTCTATTCATCAAATCCATGAAGATTGCGGGTGCATTCGTCACTCCGAATGGCATAACTAAGAATTCGTAATGCCCTTGTCGAGTTCTAAATGCAGTTTTGTGCACATCTTCAGCTTTCACTCGCATTTGGTGATATCCTGATCGAAGATCTATTTTGGAGAATACAGCTACTCCTTGTAGACGATCGAACAAATCATCAATTCGAGGAATCGGATACTTATTCTGAACAGTGACCTTATTCAGCTCCCAGTAATCGATACACATTCTCATCGATCCATCCTTCTTCTTTACAAAAAGCACTGGTGCTCCCCAAGGTGACGCACTAGGTTGAATAAAGCCTTTCTCCAACAGTTCCTCAATCTGCCGTTTCACCTCATCCTGCTCCACTGGAGCCATCCTATACTGTGCCTTAGAAATGGGTGCACTTCCCGGTTGAACAGTGATGCTGAACTCTACATCACGATGCGGAGGTAACACAGGAAAATCTTCCAAGAATACTGTCGGATAGTCCCGAACCACAGGAATCCCTTGCACTTCCACAGGAGTCTCTTCCTTGTGGATAGTTGCCACCAGCTTAGAACACTTCTTCTTCCCTTGGAAAGTGACTTCAGGTCCACCTGGAGCCTTCACTGTTACCGTCTTGGTCTTACACTCGATGCTTGCACTGTACACCGACATCCAATCAATGCCAATGATAACATCGACTCCCAAGATAGTCAGCTCGATCAGATCAATGCCAAAGATTCTATCTCCAATCACAATCTCGCAATCAGCATAATACCGATCAGTGGTTAAAGTTTCCCCTGATGGAGTAGCTACTACTAAGATCTTGCCTGGAAAAATCTTCGGTTCAACTCCCAACACTTTAGCAAATTTTGGAGGCACAAACGTATGAGAGGATCCAGTATCGAACAATACAACAGCTTTCATTCCATTAAGATAAAGTTCGCCTATTACATAATACACACCGTTACATAACAGTCTCACTAAACAACGGGAAAAGAAATGACAAAAACCTCTAAACACCAGCCCTCGTACCAGAGATGACCTGATCTGCCTCATCAGCATCAGCTTCCGTCAAGGCAAATACTCGCCCTGATTGGTACGACCTCTTCCTAGTCTGCTGCGTTGATGCGTTGCTATTACCATTCCGTAGTTTGGGACATTGAGATCGGAAATGTCCCGCCAAACCGCAGTTGAAGCAAGACACCGCAGAAGGTCTCACCACATTGTTTCCAGGTCATCCCCAGGTGGTTATGTGGATGTGGGTAGTTTATATATCTCCTACTCTAATCTCGGCATTCCATCTTTCAACCAACTAATCAATCCTAGCCCTCCATTTCACTTGTTTTCTAGTATAAATACCCCCCCCCCCATTGGCTATATTCATATGCAATTATATCTTTCCAAATTATAGTCTTATTTT
The DNA here is from genome assembly GCA_017893485.1 of Hemerocallis citrina. Classification (NCBI taxonomy): domain Eukaryota; kingdom Viridiplantae; phylum Streptophyta; class Magnoliopsida; order Asparagales; family Asphodelaceae; genus Hemerocallis; species Hemerocallis citrina. The sequence continues at coordinate 38,391 of JACEHZ010000115.1, forward strand.
AGTAATAGTGTGAGTTAAGAAGATAGAGAGATTGTGTGGGATTGCTTGCTTGTTCCAAGGAGGAGAGGCCGGCCATTGCAAGGAGGAAACTTTCGGTTTTGTGCTTGGGCTTGGAGGCGCGCGCATCATCTAGGAGGAGGTGCATCTTGTTGCAAGGATTCGTTGCTTTATGTGTTTATTTCTCTCCATACAAGGTGGGTAAACATTTCATATTTCTAATATAGGGATCTATGCTAGATTCAACTATCAAAAAGATGCATGAAAAAAATACTAATAAGAACACACTTTAATTGAGAAGTTAGTTTATGAATTGATTGAAATGTGGTGATTAATTTGTATCTGGTTCTAGTATTAAATTAAATTAAATTGTGTGTAGAATTATCCATGATTATTAGTATGTAGTAATGATGGTGATTAAATTCCCTTAAGAATGTTGCTAGTATGATTTGAGACATGATGCATGAATAAGAACGCTTGTTAATTGTAAAATTGAAACATGGAATTGATTAAAAAAGAGTACACTTTAATTTGAAAAGAGTGAATTTCTTGAATGATTGAGATGTGATTATGCAAATTAATAAGTGATTATATATATTGTGACATAGATTGATTAATGGAACTACTTTGTTATCATCAAAAAACTACTCATAAAGTTAGTAGTTGAGTTTTGCCTATTCATATGCTAAATAGACCTTTATGTTGATATGGGTATGGACAAGTTCAAATATATCTCTTTGTTCAATAAAGAGTTAATAACAGTAAATTATTATAAGAAAATTTGAATAAAAAGATTAGGAGATCAATTGTTAAGCAATGTCGAAAATGAAAAATATAGTAGTTTTAATGAATGATTCATTGATTGTGTGAAAAATATATTTTTATTAGTACAAAAATTATTTTTATCATACTGATATGAAATTCATATGAATGAAAGTTGATCTGGAGATTTTCAGTAATTTTTACAAAAACAATAAGAAACAAAGTTTGGTTGAACATCGAAATATTTTTATAACATTCGGAATTAGTCCAAAAGGAATTTAACGCACACGGTAACAACCTGAGCATGTAACTCAAGTTGTCACAGCGTCACGTTGGGTTCTCTGCCGTGACTGGTTCGAACCCCAGGATCAACAATATTTTTGTTTAGTTTCTTTCAAAATGATTAATCAGCGGACTGAGAGCATTTATAGCTCTCAGTTGCATTTTATACTGTGGCGCAAACCGGCCTAGTGGCCTGTGCTTTGGGCTGTGTCGGTGGTGTGCTGGGTTCGAATCTTGCTATCGGCAAGATTGAAAAAAAATACTTTTTGGGGTTTTTTTGTATCGAAAAATTATGAAAAAAATATGTATATTCTCCTAAAAATGTAAGGGACTTTCTAAAAATAGTTTGGGAATTATTTGAATGAATATAACTATGATTTGGAGTTAAAATGCATAAATAGACATATGGTTCTATATAGATTATTGATATGAAATTATAATTTGAAAGAATAAGTTAATTGAAACATTAAGAGTTGATTTGGCAAAAAGAAATGTAGTTATGTGACGTGATGCAATTATTTTCTCACTTGTGTAACGATATGAAGTGTGCATATTGTTTAGTAATGTGGAATTATTGTGATGTGATAATTAATTAAGTGCATGCAAATTTATGTGCAATGATGGACTTGTGAACAAAATTAGAAATCATGAATTGAAAAGAGAATATACATGTGAGTATGAGAACTCAACATGGAAATTTATAAGTTGAAGATTGTGAAAGGAAAATTTGAAATAGAGTAGCTAAGTCTCCCCCGGCATTGAGAAATGAAATGAAATGAAAGACCAAGGTTGGTCATGTTTGTATAAATGAATAAGTCCGGCTTAGTGGAGAGACTAACTCTAGAACTTTGATTTTATTCATGATTCTATAAAACTAAGGACTAGTGCATAGTGAAGATGTGATGAAAGTAAGAGAAAAACATTGAGTATAAGGGCCCTGGGTAGCGGCGAGAGCGTATCCCAGGAATTCCCATGATGAGTCTGGGTGAGGATGCTGCTCCAGAGTACCGTCCCGGTGGCGACGCTCATGGGATGTTTGAAGACTACGGGTGGTGTCATGTCTATGGTGAGAGCTGAATTACCACAGGATGTCTGCATGATGAGTCATGTCAGCGATGGGATTCCCTCCAGAGTGCCTAGACATGAGTTCGTAGGTCAGAAAACATCTAGGATACTTACCATAATTACAGTAGTAGATTAAATCATAACGAGGAATTGAACCCTACCAAGATGAAGAACGAATAAGGGCTTGCCCTCGGACCTATGTAGTATGGGATGCATATTATCCGAACAAGTGCGCATTAGTATCATGTAACATAAATAAATGCATTAAGAATTAAGTGCACAATCACAACACGACATCAATAGGGTAGTCCCCTTAGTTTGAATGCGACAAGTTTGTATTTGTTAAATATGGAAAGTTAAGTTATACTATTTTCGGCATAGAGAGGATGGCCGTGTATAATGTTCGTCGGTTGAATAAACTGACGTACCCACAGTCTTATATACAGGTAAATGACATGTTAAAGATTAAAGAAGAATGGATGCTTAAAGATTGTACCACGTTGTTGTACATTTATTCAATTGTTGTATTTTACTTCCGTTGTGCAAAAGAAAAGTGTAATATTGATGTAAACTCTGATGTATGATGAAAAGTTTAAATTTTCCTGTAAAATTGTACTAAAGAAAGTGAAAAGATCCTGTAGAACATCTCGAATTCAGTGTATTTGGGATTCGGGGCGTTACAGAGTGGTATCAGAGCCACGCTTTCTACACTTTCCACACTTGTACAAATTTATAGGGAACGACACCCTAGATGTGGACATTAGAGTGTGTGTTTGAGTCTAAAGATTTAAATGTAAGTGACTTACATTTGTGTTGCTCTAAGATTTATGCTTCTTCCTCTCTATTTCTAAGATGGCTGATCACTTCGACCCTGCTGGAGGAGACGACTGGCATATCATTGAGGAAGAGTACCATCCTGGACAGGCAGATTCCGAGGACGAGTACTATCCAGGACAAGCAGATTCTGACGGTAAAGAATGGCCTGAATTCCGAGAGATCACCCCACCTCCGGATTCATCTGATGACTCTTCTTCTGACGAAGAAGAAGAACCAGTTCTAAGTGGTCTTGTGACTTCTCTTCAGAGGCAGGTGGAGACACTGTGAGAGAGAGTCGGATTGTTGGAGGCTCAGCTGGCGAAGCGGAAGGACGACTTTTCTGTTCTCAGTCATCGGGTTTGGGAACTCGAGAAGAGGAAGAACCTGACTGATGTGCTGAAGGATGAGGTTGAAGAACTACGGGAAGAACTTCGAGCAGCGAAGAGGACCCGTAGGAGTTAGATTGTTGTAGCTTCTATTTCTTTCATTCTGATGTCAAAAATGTTTTTAAATTCGAATGTATAAACTTTGGAATTCAATGAAATGCAAGTTGGTTTAAATTCTTGTTCTATACTTCGAATTTGATGGATCTTTTGCATCAGAATATGTCGAGAAGAGGACCTAAGAATGGGGAAGGTTTGGATCTGGGGACTGAACTTGCAAGGGTCTACCAGACGCTTAATGCAGTGGTTATGAACCAAGGTAGGGAGCCGGCGAATCCAGTGCCCGAGGCGATTAAGCTAGTGGAATCATTCAAGAGAATGAAACCACCGGTATTCGAGGGAAAGTCAGACCCAAATGCGGCTGACAACTGGATCCGTCAAGTGGAAACGATCTTTGAGGTGTTGGAGACCCCTGAGGGTAGCAAGGTGAAGTTGGCAACTTTGCAGCTGGAGAAGGATGCGGCGGTTTGGTGGCAATCCATGAAGCGGACCATGGGAGGCATAGTGCTTGGCTGGGAGAAATTTCTGGAAGAATTCCGCAGTCACTATTTCCCCTCCGACGTCCAGGAGAAGAATGCGATGGAGTTTCTGTCGCTTCAGCAAGGCAGCATGTCGGTGAGAGCGTATGAGACCAAGTTTACTCAGCTCTCTAGGTATGCGCCTGAACTGGTGATGGATGAGGCTAAGAAGGCTCGTAAGTTTGAGCATGGTCTGAGGCCGAGCTTGAGGTCCCGGATGATACCTCTTGGTATCAGGCGATTCGATAAGCTGGTCAAGAGGGCGGCAGCGACAGAAGCAGATATGGAGCAGTTCCAAGTTGTTCAGAACCGGAGGAACAACTGGCAGTCTGGAAAGAGGCCTGCACATTTGGGGAGTTTCAAGAGGCAACCATCTGCACAAAGGTTCAAACCGACAGGGGCGAACGCTATTAGTGTAGCTGGGAGACCTGGAAACAATGTGGTGAGACCTTCTGCAGTGACTTGCTTCAACTGTGGTGAGGCGGGACATTTCCGATCTCAATGTTCCAAACTACGGAATGGTAATAGCAACGCATCAACGCAGCAGACTGGGAAGAGGCCGTACCAATCAGGGCGAGTATTTGCCTTGACGGAAGCTGATGCTGATGAGGCAGATCAGGTCATCTCTAGTACGAGGGCTGGTGTTTAGAGGTTTTTGTCATTTCTTTTCCCGTTGTTTAGTGAGACTGTTATGTAATGGTGTGTATTATGTAACAGGCGAACTTTATCTTAATGGAATGAAAGCTGTTGTATTGTTCGATACTGGATCCTCTCATACGTTTGTGCCTCCAAAATTTGCTAAAGTGTTGGGAGTTGAACCGAAGATTTTTCCAGGCAAGATCTTAGCAGTAGCTACTCCATCAGGAGAAACTTTAACCACTGATCGGTATTATGCTGATTGCGAGATTGTGAATGGAGATAGAATCTTTTGCATTGATCTGATCGAGCTGACTATCTTGGGAGTCGATGTTATCATTGGCATTGATTGGATGTCGGTGTACAGTGCAAGCATCGAGTGTAAGACCAAGACGGTAACAGTGAAGGCTCCAGGTGGACCTGAAGTCACTTTCCAAGGGAAGAAGAAGTGTTCTAAGCTGGTGGCAACTATCCGCAAGGAAGAGACTCCTGTGGAAGTGCAAGGGATTCCTGTGGTTCGGGACTATCCAACAGTGTTCTTGGAAGATTTTCCTGGGTTACCTCCGCATCGTGATGTAGAGTTCAACATTACTGTTCAATCGGGAAGTGCACCCATTTCTAAGGCACCATATAGGATGGCTCCAGTGGAACAGGTTGAGGTGAAACGGCAGATTGAGGAACTGTTGGAGAAAGGCTTTATTCAACCTAGTGCGTCACCTTGGGGAGCACCAGTGCTTTTGGTAAAGAAGAAGAATGGATCGATGAGAATGTGTATCGATTACCGGGAGCTGAATAAGGTCATTGTTCAGAATAAGTATCCGATTCCTCGAATTGATGATTTGTTCGATCGTCTACAAGGAGCAGCTGTATTCTCCAAAATAGATCTTCGATCAGGATATCACCAAGTGCGAGTGAAAGCTAAAGATGTGCATAAAACTGCATTTAGAACTTGACATGGGCATTACGAATTCTTAGTTATGCCATTCGGAGTGACGAATGCACCCGCAATCTTCATGGATTTGATGAACAGAGTTCTGAGGCCGTTTATTGATTCTTTCGTCGTGGTGTTTATCGACGATATTCTCGTGTACTCCAAGTCAGAGGAGGAGCACACCGAGCATCTGGCAGCAGTTTTGCAGAAGCTGGAAGAGCAGAAGTTGTATGCCAAGTTATCCAAGTGTGATTTCTGAAAATCTGAAGTGGCATTCCTAGGTCACATCCTTTCTAAGGAGGGAGTGGCAACTGACCCTCAGAAGATAGAGGCAGTGAGAGATTGGGCTAGGCCTACTACAGTGAAGGAAGTCAGAAGTTTTCTTGGGATGACTGGATACTACAGGAGATTCATTCAAGGTTATGCTCAGATAGCTGTACCGCTTACTGGACTGACCAAGAAGAATGTGAGCTTCAAGTGGACTGAGCAATGTGAGGCGAGCTTTCAGGAGTTGAAAGATAGACTGACTACTGCACCTATTTTGGCTTTGCCTAGAGCAGGTGTTGAGTATGATGTTTATAGCGATGCTTCACATCGTGGGCTTGGTTGTGTCTTAATGCAAGAAGGAAGAGTAATCGCTTATGGGTCTAGGCAACTACGACCACATGAGAAAAATTACCCGACTCATGATTTAGAGTTGGCTGCGATTATTTTTGCTCTGAAGTAATGGAGGCACTACGTGTACGGTGAGAAGTTGAACATGTACATGGACCACAAGAGCTTGAAGTGTATATATCAGCAGAGGGACCTAAATCTGAGGTAGTGGAGATGGTTGGAAGTGCTCGAGGACATGCGACCTGAGATCAAGTATCATCCTGGAAAGGCTAATATTGTTGCTGATGCACTTAGTCGCAAGAGCAGTCTAGCTAGTTTGATTACAACTCAGAAGCATCTGATTGAGGAGTTGGATCGAGCAGGTATTGAGGTTGTCTTGCAAGGATTGGGAGCATCTTTGGCTCAGTTGAGGCTTCAGCCTACTTTGAATGCAAGGATTATTGCAAGTCAGGAGGTTGATGCTGATATCTTGGAGATGAAGGAGCAGGTTGGTGCTGGCAGGTTGCCCGGATTTCAAATCAGGGATGAAGTGCTGTGGTTCGGAGATAGGCTGTGTGTTCCAAATCAGGTGGACCTGAAAGAGAGTATCCTTCAGGAGGCGCATGCTACTCTTTTGTCTGTACATTCTGGGAGTACTAAGATGTACAAGGACATCAAATAGCATTTCTGGTGGTCAGGTTTGAAGCGGGATGTGGTGGAATTTGTTGCGAAGTGTGAGGTTTGTCAGCAAGTCAAAGCCGAAAATCAGAGACCCGGAGGTCTATTACAGCCGTTACCTATTTCGGAATGGAAGTGGGATAACATCAGTATGGATTTCATCACGGGATTGCCTAAGAGTTCGAAAGGCAATGATGCGATTTGGGTCATAGTCGATCGACTTACCAAGTCCGCTCATTTTTTGGCGATGAAACTCACTGCTTCGATGGACAAGTTGGCTGAGATGTATGTTGGTGAGATTGTCCGGCTTCATGGCGTTCCGTCAACTATTGTGTCTGATCGAGATGCGCGGTTTACTTCGCATTTCTGGAGGAGTCTTCAGACAGCTTTGGGGACCAAGACCGATTTCAGCACTGCTTTTCATCCGCAAACCGATGGGCAGACTGAGAGAGTCAACCGTATTCTTGAGGATATGCTTCGGTGTTGTATACTAGACTTTGGAGGCAGTTGGGAAAGGCATTTACCTTTGGTGGAGTTTGCCTACAATAACAGTTTTCAGGCTAGCATCGGGATGGCGCCGTACGAAGTTTTGTATGGCAGGAAGTGCAGGACTCCTGTTTGTTGGTTTGAAGTTGGGGAGCGTCAGTTGTTTGGTCCTGAGCTTGTACAGCAAACTTCTGAGAAGATTGATCTGATCAGGAAAAGGTTGGTGGAAGCTCAGAGCAGGCAGAAAAGCTATGCAGACAACCGGAGAAGGGACCTTGAGTTTGAGGTTGGTGACTTCGTCTTTCTGAAGGTATCGCCCAGTAAAGGTGTGGTTCGTTTTGGCAAAGGCGGGAAGTTAGCCCCGAGGTTTATAGGCCCGTACAAGATATTGAAAACGATCGGAAAAACTGCTTACCGACTTGAATTACCGGAAGAGTTGTCTCAGGTGCATAGTGTCTTCCATGTGTCTATGCTGAGAGGTTATATTCCAGACCCGAGTCATCATTTGCCTGAAGTGCCGGAAGGTTTGCAGTTAGACCTGAATTACATCGAGTCTCCTGTCGAGATTGTTGATCGTCGAAAGAAAGTCTTGAGGAATAAGACGATACCGATGGTCAAGGTAGTCTGGAGAAACCACTTGGTTGAAGAGGCTACTTGGGAATCTGAGGAGTGGATGTTGAAGGACTATCCTGAGCTTTTTGCTTGATTGTGTTTTTGTATCTTTTGTTCTTGTGTGAGTGTTGTATGTTTTTATTTTATTTTGTTTCCTCGCTCTTGATTGTAGTTCCGGAGACGGAACTATTCTAAGGAGGGAGTGTTGTAATACCCTGATTTTTCAATTAATGGAAAATTATTTTATTTTGCACGTAGTGTGCACGTGCAATATTTTGATTGAATTAAATCTTAAGATTATTTTATTATGATGTGTATAAATATCTTCTCAAATTATTTTGTACAAAAGCTTTCCTTTAAAACAAATAGAAAGTCTTACTTTAATTTAATTAAAAAGGCCTTTTTCGTAAAAGCCCAAATGTATTTTATTTTATTTATTTTAATAACTATTTTGGCCCAAAAATAAAGCCCATGGATTAATCTTCTTTTTGTCATGTAGAAGACTATTTTATAACTATTTTATTTTTGTACAAAATTAAAATGTACAATTTTGGCCTAGTTGCATGCACGTGCACTACACGTACACGTGCATTGCACACCTTTCTCAAGGCCGGTTGGCACATTCTTTTGGAGGGAGTTTTGAAAATAGTCATGGTGTTCATGGAGGTGGTTATGTGGATGTGGGTAGTTTTTATAACTCCTACTCTAATCTTGGCCCTCCATCTTTCAACCAACTAATCAATCATAGCCCTCCATTTCACTTGTTTTCTAGTATAAATAACCCCCCCCCCCCCCCCCCCCATGGCTATATTCATCTGCAATTATATCTTTCCAAATTATAGTCTTATTTTAGTAATAGTGTGAGTTAAGAAGATAGAGAGATTGTGTGGGATTGCTTGCTTGTTCCAAGGAGGAGAGGCCGGCCATTGCAAGGAGGAAACTTTCAGTTTTGTGCTTGGGCTTGGAGGCGCGCGCATCATCTAGGAGGAGGTGCATCTTTTTCCAAGGATTCGTTGCTTTGTGTGTTTATTTCTCTCCATACAAGGTGGGTAAACATTTCATATTTCTAATATAGGGATCTATGCTAGATTCAACTATCAAAAAGATGCATGAAAAAAATACTAATAAGAACACACTTTAATTGAGAAGTTAGTTTATGAATTGATTGAAATGTGGTGATTAATTTGTATGTGGTTCTAATATTAAATTAAATTAAATTGTGTGTAGAATTATCCATGATTACTAGTATGTAGTAATGATGGTGATTAAATTCCCTTAAGAATGTTGCTAGTATGATTTGAGACATGATGCATGAATAAGAACGCTTGTTAATTGTAAAATTGAAACATGGAATTGATTAAGAAAGAGTACACTTTAATTTGAAAAGAGTGAATTTCTTGAATGATTGAGATGTGATTATGCAAATTAATAAGTGATTATATATATTGTGACATAGATTGATTAATGGAACTACTTTGTTATCATCAAAAAACTACTCATAAAGTTAGTAGTTGATTTTTGCCTATTCATGTGCTAAATAGACCTTTATGTTGATATGGATATGGACAAGTTCAAATATATCTCTTTGTTCAATAAAGAGTTAATAACAGTAAATTATTATAAGAAAATTTGAATAAAAAGATTAGGAGATCAATTGTTAAGCAATGTCAAAAATGAAAAATATAGTAGTTTTAATGAATGATTCATTGATTGTGTGAAAAATATATTTTTATTAGTACAAAAATTATTTTTATCATACTGATATGAAATTCATATGAATGAAAGTTGATCTGGAGATTTTCAGTAATTTTTACAAAAACAATAAGAAACAAAGTTTGGTTGAACATCGAAATATTTTTATAACAGTGGGAATTAGTCCAAAAGGAATTTAACGCACACTGTAACAACTTGAGCATGTAACTCAAGTGGTCACAGCGTCACGTTGGGTTCTCTGCCGTGACTGGTTCGAACCCCAGGATCAACAATATTTTTGTTTAGTTTCTTTCAAAATGATTAATCAGCGGACTGAGAGCATTTATAGCTCTCAGTTGCGTTTTATACTGTGGTGCAAACCGGCCTAGTGGCCTGTGCTTTGGGCTGTGTTGGTGGTGTGCTGGGTTCGAATCTTGCTATCGGAAAGATTGAAAAAAAATACTTTTTGGGGTTTTTTTGTATCGAAAAATTATGAAAAAAATATGTATATTCTCCTAAAAATGTAAGGGACTTTCTAAAAATAGTTTGGGAATTATTTGAATGAATATAACTATGATTTGGAGTTAAAATGCATAAATAGACATATGGTTCTATATAGATTATTGATATGAAATTATAATTTGAAAGAATAAGTGAATTGAAACATTAAGAGTTGATTTGGCAAAAAGAAATGTAGTTATGTGACGTGATGCAATTATTTTCTCACTTGTGTAACGATATGAAGTGTGCATATTGTTTAGTAATGTGGAATTATTGTGATGTGATAATTAATTAAGTGCATGCAAATTTATGTGCAATGATGGACTTGTGAACAAAATTAGAAATCATGAATTGAAAAGAGAATATACATGTGAGTGTGAGAACTCAACATGGAAATTTATAAGTTGAAGATTGTGAAAGGAAAATTTGAAATAGAGTAGCTAAGTCTCCCCCGGCATTGAGAAATGAAATGAAATGAAAGACCAAGGTTGGTCACGTTTGTATAAATGAATAAGTCCGGCTTAGTGGAGAGGCTAACTCTAGCACTTTGATTTTATTCATGATTCTTTAAAACTAAGGACTAGTGCATAGTGAAGATGTGATGAAAGTAAGAGAAAAACATTGAGTATGAGGGCCCTGGGTAGCGGCAAGAGCGTATCCCAGGAATTCCCATGATGAGTCTTGGTGAGGATGCTGCTCCAGAGTACCGTCCCAGTGGCGACGCTCGTGGGATGTTTGAAGACTACGGGTGGTGTCATGTCTATGGTGAGAGCTGAATTACCACAGGATGTCTGCATGATGAGTCATGTCAGCGATGGGATTCCCTCCAGATTGCCTAGACATGAGTTCGTAGGTCAGAAAACATCTAGGATACTTATCTTAATTACAATAGTAGATTAAATCATAACGAGGGATTGAACCCTACCAAGATGAAGAACGAATAAGGGCTTGCCCTCGGACCTATGTAGTATGGGATGCATAGAATCCGAACAAGTGCGCATTAGTGTCATGTAACATAAATAAATGCATTAAGGATTAAGTGCACAATCACAACACGACATCAATAGGGTAGTCCCCTTAGTTTGAATGTGACAAGTTTGTGTTTGTTAAATATGGAAAGTTAAGTTATACTATTTCCGGCATAGAGATGATGGCCGTGTATAATGTTCGTCGGTTGAATAAACTGACGTACCCACAGTCTTATATGCAGGTAAATGACATGTTAAAGATTAAAGAAGAATGGATGCTTAAAGATTGTACCACGTTGTTGTACATTTATTCAACTGTTGTATTTTACTTCCGCTGTGCAAAAGAAAAGTGGAATATTGATGTAAACTCTGATGTATGATGAAAAGTTTAAATTTCCCTGTAAAATTGTACTAAAGAAAGTGAAAAGATCCTGTAGAACATCTCGAATTCAGTATATTTGGGATTCGGGGCGTTACAAACGTGGACTACCCATCTATTAGGCCGAGGGGAGATATAATAGACCCCCTCCTACGTCCCTACCGACTGAATCCCTAGGAAGGCTCGGAAATACTTAACTTTAAGGGAACCCCCCTCTTTTCACAGAGCAGCATGAAGTAGACGATCTGCTTCCACGAGTTCGGGTCGTACTGCATCAGACTCAGCCTTGCTCAGTTCAACACCTCCTTCATGAATAGATGCATAGGCAACCTCAACCCCGAGATGAAGGCATCGAGCGAAAACATACAGAACCAAGGGGCCAGGTTGTCCATCGGTCGTAGCCCCGGGTTCGGCACCATCAACTCATAATCCAAGGGAATGAAGTAACTTGCCCATATCAAAGGAATGTCGGTGCTTGTCAGCACACTCTGGATGTCGTCTACCTTGTTCCTCTGAAAACTCATCGAGGAAGGTTTCACCCCATACTGAATCAAATTCTCAAGGTCGTCGGGGTACATTCTGATCGAGCTCAGTTGCTGAAGATAGGGGGTCAAGCATGCCCTTCGATTGGAACTCAATGGGCAATCTAGGGCAGTCAGGAAGAGTCCACTTCAGCCTCCTCCCTTAAATACGGGGAGCCCTCGAAGGAAAGGTTGTCGCCAACTGTTACAAACCCATGGTTCCCTCCAGCGAGCCGACCTCCCTAGATCCATCCTCTTCCTCTTCCCACATCGCCAAATTTAGCTTCACTTCCTCCTTCTCCTCTTCCTCGCCTCCGTCCGAATCTATTGGTTCATCCTCGCCGACCACCCTAATCCCTTCGACCTTTTCCACTGAATCACTCGACTTAACTACAAAGCGTCTTCGGCTTCGAATAGGCTGGACCTTTCGGACCTCTTGGATTTTTTCTCAGGATGTAGACTCAGAAGAAAAACTGTTGTCACCTCAGCCAAACATAGAGGCAAAAGAACTGGACTAAACCCCCGACATAATATAAAATACTAACCTGATTGCCGAAAAGGACTTCGGAAAGCTACTCGCCAGTACCAAAACAAAAACTAGAGTGAGAAGCTCTGGAGCAAGAGAGAGAAAGTAAAAGGGAGAATGAGAAGGGGGAGGAGTATATATAAACGCCTTAGGGATGCCTCGGTTCCTACAACCAATCTTGACCATCTGTTTTGATCCAACGGTGAATAACATAAAGACTCCTCGATTTCCTAAACTGTGACGTCAGCCGAGTCACATGCAGCACACGTGCCTTCACCATGGCCTCCATGAGCACAAACTGGTTTTCTAAAAAATCTCCAAGTGTGAAATGCTCGGCACTCGACAATGGCCTTGAGCCACCCACAAGGTTCCCTACAGCCTTGCTATTGCTCGACGTTCAACAGTGACTTCGAGCCACCCACAAAGTTTCACACAACCCTGCTACTGTTCGGCGCTCGACAATGACCTCGAGCCACCCACAAGGTTTCACACAGCCTTGCTATCATTCAGCGCTCGACAATTACCTTGAGACACCCACAAGGTTTCACAGAGCATTACTACCGTTCGGTGCTTGACCATGACCTCGAGCCACCTACAAGGTTTCACACAGCCTTGCTACCGGTCGGAGTTAGACAAAGACCTCGAGCCACCCACAAGCTTTCACACAGCCTTGTTGCCGCTCGACGCTTGGCAGTGACTTCGAGACACCCACAAGGTTTCCTACAACCTTGCTATTTCTCGATGCTCAGCAGTGACCTCAAGCCACCTTCAAGCTTTCACACAGCCTCGCTGCCACTCGACGCTCGACAGTGACCTCGAGCCAATCACAAGTTTTCCTACAGCCTTGCTATCGCTCGACGCTCGGCAGTGACCTCGAGCCATCTACAAACTTTAGCATAGCCTCGCTACCGCTCGATGCTCGGCAGTGATCTCCAGCCATAACAACAACGTGATCTCGTGCTTGACGATCGATGCTCGGAGCTCGGCGGCTACCTCATCTAGGACGACCTGGAGCGCGATGCTCAGAGCTCAGTGGTGCTTGAAACTCGGTGTGGATCCCAAGCCAGAACTAGCCATGTTCGCTCAAAATAATTGTTGCGCCCTCGGTTGCACTGTCGACTGATTTTTTCCATGGGGTTCAACTACACGTCAACGGCTAACATGTCCAAATCTCCGGGAATATGGGGGCTATGATGTGGGTCAAAATCCGACCTCATCTGAACTGTCTGATCCCATCAAGATCTTGAAACCCATCAGAACATGCCTGCACGATCCATGGGCTGTTAGCAGCCCTCTGCACCCATCTGGCCTACAGAGAAGGGTCAACACGGTCCACTAGGGTTCCCTCTCTCTGTCGATAAATAGCAGATTCCCTCCACTATGACAAGGTAATGAACAATTAGACTCCAAAACACTAGATCTCATTTTCTCTCTTCCAGTCACTAACTTAACCATCGGAGGGTCCGCCACTGGAAAAACTCCTAGTGTTTCTGGACTTTGTGCAGGTGTCCAGCGGCCCATGGTCGAGAGCTACCATCAGCAGATCCACTCCTCCTACTTTTCTCCCGATCAAGATCCACGACTACTTCCCCCTCAAAAATTGAACTCATCATCTGTTGCTCCCACACCTTAAAAACAGCAGCATCACCCGTTATCCCCAACAATAGGTTAAGTAGAAGATGAATTTGTACAATTTAAATCAATCTCAAGTTCTGTTAAAATCTTCATTCTTAATCTGCTATTGGCTATAACGGGTTAAGTGTGCTTACCCGTTGTAGCCAATAACGGGTTAGGTTATGTGCACAAAAAAAATTACAATAATAAAAAACTCTTGCTCTCTTTAACAAAGCTTTACCTTAGGATTTACATAGTGTTCATGCCATTCCTAAGATATGTGATCACGATTTTGAAATAAAACAACCTAAAATACATCTTTTCACATTATTACATAAACAACCCACACCTTTAATAAAAAAAAAGACCAAAAAAAAGAAAAAAAAATTCAAAAAAAATTTGAACTCAAAATTAGTGGTGACGATCATTGGTGGTGACGGCTTAGGTTCAAATCATTCAACTAAATTCGTTATTGGCGATAACGAGTTCATTTAACCAAATCCGTTATTGCCAACAACGGATTAAGTAGAAGATGAATTTATAAATTTTAAATCCAACAATCTCAAGATCTGTTAAAATCTTTATACTTAACCCGCTATTGGCTATAACGAGTTAAGTGTGTTGAACCCGCTGTTACCAATAACGGATTAGATTAAACATCAAAAACCACACAAAGACAGCTGTTAGCTGCACACATATTCAACAATAACAACAATAACACACAGCAGCTATAGCTGCACTCATTCATCTTACTATTCTCATCCATCTCTCAAATTCTCATCTCATTCATCTTCAACAATAACAACAATAGCATACAAAAAATTACAATTACATACACAAAATTATACTTATAACTTCAATTACATTTCTCAACTTAGCACCATTTTAAAAATGCAATTACAAGACCATATATACACATCTTGAAATATAAATCTTTTTCAAGATAAACACCTTTCGTCAGCACGATCATGTTCCAATCAAAACCTACAACATAAAACTTCAAAAATCTTAAATTTCGTATCATCAAATGAAATAAGTAATAAAGGTTTCGGACTTGAATTTTACATACATAATAAGAAATTTACCTCAAAATGAATCATCACCTTCTTCATCAACTCTTCACCGCTTGGATCTTCTTCATATGCATTGGACCCGCTAAATAAATGTCTTCAATAGGTTAGTCAAAAAATAAAGGAAAGATTGAGTGAGTCAATATTTTTAAACTAAAAATACATATATTACCTAGCTACTATATTTGGACAATTTCTAGAATCATGTCCACTTCCCTACAAGTCGAATGTCGAATGTCTTGCATTGTCTAGATTTTCGATGAAGTTGCTCTCTTATCGGCTTCAATCTCTTCCCTCTAGGCTTTTCCTTTGTAATGCACTATCAATGGTCCCCCACCGGTACATGTTCATATCCACTGCCTTCAACATGTTCTCCACCACTCTGGGGTTGTGCACTACCTTTGTGATGTCTGCTAATTCCAAGGTGCAAACGAGAAATGCCTTCATTGCCCTTAAGCATGTGGCCGAGCATATATTTGTAACTTTCTTCGGTAGAACAACTAAGATCGACCATCTATTTTGAGTGATGGCTCAATTCACAATAACGAGAAGCAAAATTGTCGCTAGTACCACCAAAAAACTGCCCAAATATGTTTGCACATAACACCTACTATACGTTTGTTATTTGTTATTTTGGCTAGGTCCTCTCTCCACTACACGTTAGTGGTAACCCAAGGGCTACGCCCTTTAGTCATTTCTTTAGCTTATATACTAGATAAAATCTTTTCCATCTTCCGATGTGGGACTATCCATTCCAACCGCCCAAGTTAGTACATTTTGAGTACCCAACTTTGGACCTACATTTTTTATTCATAGAAAAACCGTTTTTGACAAGTGAGTACATTATGGAATAGTACTCGACAAGAGGAACGTAATCCAATCAATTTCCGGCGCCGCCAGTGGCCGGAACCCACCGGAATCCGGCCCGGAAAATATGCCAAAACTATTTCCAACAAACTCTTAGAACCAATGACTTCAAAATTGTTCGGTGAATTGGAATGAATATCGTGATTCTCCCCGTTGTCTCCAAATAATATTCAAATACTATTGTTTTCTTTTTAGTTTTCTCCAATATCATAAAAGTTTACTCAGGTCGGACTTGGTTGTTGATCAAATTGACACCCAACCTTAATTATCTTCTCTTCAATATCATCGTATCTCCACTTACCATTTACCAATGAATGTGCACTTGTCTCACCGTTCCATGCCAGGCAAACCATTGAACCCACTATTTATATCTCCATATTCGTGGTATGCTGACATCAGTTTGTTCACAAAGACCCCGGGTCTAGCCAACAAATGATAACAATAAAGACTTGCATGTTCTCACATAACAATTGCAAATAAAATAAATTTGGAGGTCATTTTCACTCAATACCAAACTTTCCACTTTCAAAGACTTGTAGGCAATCTGAATGGTTGGATTATTGTCTGAAAACACAGGCAGAAGCAACCACTGAATCGTGCATAAGTATCTCTCGCCCTACTTGTGGGTTGTGGCTCACAATAAGAAACAGAGACATGGCTCCTTTTATCACCACTTGCTCTTGCTAATAATTAAACCACATAAAAACACAATGGAATCACATGCTTGTCAAGATCACTCTAAAAAGAAAGGAAAAAGAATCACTCATTTTTTCATGAGAAAAAAAAAAGTGTGGATTGGAAAATTCTTTCTGCAATGAAGTTGAAAGGAAACAAAACGTCCACATCCTCCCATTTCCTCTCACCACTCACAAATAAGCATTGCTTTCAATTCATTGATAACAAATACAACTTGGTGTTTACTCTAACTAGTATAACTTCTAAGGAAGGATTGTATAATACCCAGGTCTTCTGTTGGAAGAGATAAAGAATCAATACGAATTGCTGCCCAGCGAAACAAAAACATTCAGGCATAAAGATAATAGGAATCTTTAATGAGGATAGGTCAGAAATCATCCATGTTCTTCTTTCAAATCATGGAAGGATTTAATCTGATGTTAACTGCGATAATTGTGGGTCAGTCTCATAGTAAACAATATCCCCTACGTTGCTAACAAAGTGATCGACTCTCATGCTCCTTGCTAATACATGTAACAGGTGGAATGGAAATGGCCCAGATTTCTCTGGCTCCCTATAGTACTTGCCGAGCACGGGTTTAGCTGCTTCAGTCTGATATGTCAAAGAGTTACATTGAGGAAAACATTTTTTTATAAAAATAATGAAGAATATTCAACCAAGTGTTAATGCTTACTGCTTCTACTAGATTGTAATGAGGTATCTGGGGGAAGAGATGGTGAATGACATGCGTCCCAATATCATGGTGGATATTGTTGATCCATCCATAATCACGATCGAGGGTTGTTAGCCCACCTCTCAGATAACTCCATTCCTAAAAATAATGAAAATAAAAGTATGAATAAGAGTACATGGTTAAACTAATCTTCATTCATTAAAAAATTTCACACACCACATCTTACTCCTTGTCATTCAGAATACTAGGTTACAAATCTCACTAGTTCAATAACCCTTACCATTTGGAAAACAGCACGATTTTGAGTTTGGAACAAACTTTTCAATTTTGGGAACTGTTAAAAGTCTCAAATAGGTGAATATTTGGCCCATATAAGAGAAGCATTTTTTTTTCTATCAAGTTTTGTGGGAGTTGGGAAATTATCCAATATGACTGATATAAGACAAGAAAGTATATAATTTTTGGATTGTTTTTCTTCTCGGATTTTTTTATCTGCCAAAAAATATGAACAAGGTACTAGAATCTTAATTTGAGAGTTTCATTAAAGATTGTGAATAAATTCCATCCACATCATACAAGGACTTAAAAAACCTCAATCAGCAATGATTGTTAACCCTAATCTACGAATCTACGAATCTAAAAAAGTACAAAACTCAAGAAACAGATGAATGTACAAGAGAACAGGTCTTAGTCGTTTTTTTCATTTCTTACCTTGCCGCGGTACCATGGGAGTTTGTCTTCATGCCCATGGTGATGCAAATAAGTAACAAAATCCAACCACATTACGAATATCTGCAATTTCAACCAGTCATGAATATATCACAATCAACTGCCATAACTAGAAAGCAAAACCAAAAACACCATAAACAACAGGAAAGTAGGGAATAAGCTTTACCCAATATGGAATTCCATAGAGCTTAAGCATCTGAATAGGACCCATAAACCAAGTTAATCCTGCAAGAATACCCACCATTGCTAACCAACAAGTAGTCGAGGTTATCACATCCTTCTTCTCATTTGGAAGAAACAAATCACTATGGGGGTGGAAATGTGATCCACTCTTCCCTGGACTTCTACCCCACTACATAATAATACACAAGGGAATTTAAGCTAAACAGAACTCTCAACACTGAAAAAAAATCAGTTCAATTGACCGAAATATTTGTACCAGATAAAATGGGTAGGCAAGCATTGGAAAAGGCAACAAAAATCGAAGTGTTCGAGTAAATGTATCCAAACTCCTGTATATTTTCTCAGACAACTGCAATTAGATAAACCCATCATTCAAATTTGTCAATAAAAACTACAAATACATGCTCTAAAATCACAACTGAACTAAACAAAACTTACTGGGTGCCATGACTCATCGTTTTCGACATGCCCATGGTTCTGATGATGCGTCCTATGACTTATCCGCCTACAAATTAAACCCCCCAATCACATTATATTTATACATTACATCAAAACATCAAATCAAATTAACTTAGAAAATTAAGCTAATGAAATGCATACCATCCATGATAAGGCACAAGAATGGAAGAATGCAGGAAATGCCCAAACACACTATTTATTTTGGGATTACTCGAAAAGCTCCCATGTCCACTGCAAAAAAAAAAAAATCAATTTTTTAGCACAAAAACCTCAAAAAATTATCCAAAAGATATATATATATATAGAGAGAGAGAGAGAGAGAAAGAGAGTCAGTCCCCTTCCATTGTGTACTCCGTGTGCACTCGCCCTTCTGGCCATCGCATGGATGATCCAAACAGTTCACATCTAAATTAGTCTAAATATGTAAAATCAAGTCATTTGAAATTCACTTGTCCATCCATCTTGTCATTATAAAAAAATATAATGGGAGAGTTGGGATTGTCATTTGTAGACATTCAACCATCTAATCTCAACCATTCATTTTTAAGTGTGAGTTATTTTAACCATTCATTTACTCAACTGTTGTTAGTTACTATAATACCCTCAAAGTTCAAATTTATTCACAATATAATTATTTACAAAAGTGTCACTCATATAAAATAAAAGTTTGTGCCACTATGGGTAATTTGTAAAGAGTATGTGATGAGTAAAGAGAGGTCTCGGGTTCGAGGCCAAATTATGTCTTATTATTTACTATATTTAAAATAAAAAAAATAAAGCGTGCATCGCATGTGCAGATTACTAGTTATTAAAAAAAGGATATCAAACACACAATTTTGTAACACTTCAATGCATAGACAAATAAATTTCAAATAACTTGATTTTACATATTAGTCTAAATTAGTCTAAATTAGTCAAAATATGTAAAATCAATTCATTTGAAATTCATTTTCCCATGTATTGAAGTGTTCCAAAATTGTATGGGTGAATATCCTTTTTTTTATAATAATATGATAGATGGGCAAATGAATTTCAAATAACTTGATTTTACAAATTTAGACTAATTTAAACATGTAGATCAATGTGAACGGTTCGGATCGTCGATACAAAGGCCCGAAGGCCAGTGGCGTAGTCAGAATTTCCATTTAGGGGCGCGACACTTACTATTAAAAAAAACTATAATAAACACATCTGCAAGCCTCAAAATATCATATATTACTATCAAATGTCACAAACTATTACAATCACTAAATAGCATTTTTCTTTAGCAATAAAATCCTTCGAGATTTCATATTCTGAAAATATTGAATGATATCTTCATTGTCAATGGCATCCAATACATCTCTTTCAATATATGCAACCAAACAATCATTCATCATCTCATCTCCCCATCAGTTTCGTAATGAAGTCTTGATGATTTTTATTGCAGAAAATACTCTCTACTGTTGCGGTTGCAACGGGTAATAGCAATGCCATTAAAATAAACTAGTAGTTAAACATTCTCTATTTCCAACTTCAATCATCAGTCTACCTCAAAGTAATTAAGTGCATCAAGCACTAGATGTTCATCTCATAAGTATATGCATAGAAAGAGTAAAAACTAATGGTTAGAATTAGTTACCCACTTTGTGTATGTTGTTTGATCTATTTCTTACTCCTCTCGAACTCCTCTCAGGCCTCCTTTGAATTTGCGATGAGATTTGTAAGTTGAATTCAAAAGAAGAAAAGAGAAAGAGAATGAAGGTGAATCATAATAGTATATGTTTGTACAAATAACCAGATTGGGCATTGAACAATGTGAAGTACAAATTTAATGTAGCGCCTTGAACCTGGGTTTTCTCCAAATATCATGAAAATTTGTGGAAACGTTGCTCACATATATAAGATACGCATATAAAAAATTCAACTCTAAACTCCATGTGTTTAAATATAAAAAATTTCGAAAATTAGCTCAAAATTGAGACAGAAATTAACACTATAATCTGTACCCATTTGGGTTCTAATTTGATTACATATCATACTAATTCAGTCCATTCTCAGACAAATCAGTAACACTAAAACAGAAATTAGCAATCTAATTATCCTATCATATATGAATTCACGAAATTTCAGAATATGAATCCTAATTATCAAAATGTACAAAAAAATTTACTTACAATAGGGTTTGGAATCGATCGACTCCTCGCTCTCTTTCTCTTCTGACCTCCTCTACAAACCCAACTAATTACTTGTAGATTTTAATCCCTCTTACAAATTCATTATGAAGTGAGTTTGGGTTCAGTAGAGTGGAAACAAAAGAGTGAAAGAAGAAAGAGTAAAGTAAATCGGTTGGGAATTTTACACATAAACCCTTATTAAATTTCTTTTTACTAAATTTTTTTTTTTGAAATTTTTTAAAATCCCGAGGGGCGCAGCTGCCAGCTGCGCCCCTGCCGAAGGCCGAGTGGGCAACATAGCTAGCGCACAACAAAATGTTCATATATATATATATATATATATATATAGGGTCATCTTCCATTGCAAACGCAAATATCGTGCAAACGCCTTAACCCGTCATTGGGGATGATGGGTTAAGGCAAAACACATAACCTGTCACCCCCAATGACGGGTTAAGGTATTTGCACGGTAGCGTTTGCAACCGAAGAAGGCCTATATATATATATATATATATATATATATAATAAAACACAAAGAAAGCTATCAAGTGGCTCTCCTTCAATCCCCTCAAAAATCAAATGCCCAGATCTAACCTCACAAAACATATTTTTCCCTCCAAAAGTTTCTCCCCAAAACTCAAATTCAAATCCCACACCCAAAGTAACTCCTACATTTATTTAATTTTTTTTCTCTCTTTCCCTCCCTTTCCTATTCAAAAAATTAAGAAAATTAAAATTTTAAAAAATTTTAAAAAATTAAAAATTTAAAAACTAAAAAAATTAAAAACTTTAAAACTTTAAAAATAATTCAAAAAAATAAAAAAAAATCATATAATATGTTTTTTGCTGGACCCCCAAAAGTTTCTCATATAATATATTTGCTACTTCAATTAATTTGCTAGAACTCCAAAATTATTTTATATGATCAAGGTGCACCGTTCCAAAGACGTTCCGTAGGCACGTGTCAACGGGCAAACCTAGTATATATATATATAGGGTAAAGTATGCTACTACTTTTTATGTGGAATACCATAATCAGTATTTCATTTTCTGTAACTACCCCCAAAAAGTAGCTTTTAGCCTTCACTACGAGACAAGACAAACATAATAGTCGATGTAAAAAAAAACTAAGATACCCTCCCTCTCATATCCCTATCTTTTTTAGTGTAATGCAATGTGCACAATGTTTACTCCACCACATCTGATGTGGCACAATCTCAACCAATCTTTCTATTTCTAAAGATCCGTACAGTACGATAGAGACTGTGCCAACACCCCCTCGCAGAGCAAAGATCGTGCGTGCACACAATATTACCCGTCTTTTCATTCCAAAAAAAAAATTCCAAACTCGGAATTGGAGAAATAAATGTAGTAAGCTCGGAAAAAATTCCAAACTCGGAATTTCTGATAAATTACCCCCAAAAAGAGTCAATTTAACTTACCAATCATGACCCAAAACAAAGAGAGCCCAAAACATCGTCCCCTGGGCAATCCAATACAGCGGCCAAACGACCCAACTATTGACACAAGCCGCGGCAACAGCAAGAGCACCCACAATCACCACATCCCTAACCACGTAGCTCACAGACCGCCACGTGTCCTTCACCCAGCAGTGCTTTGGAATTGCCGCCCTTATCTCCGCCAATCCAAACGGCGGCGGACTCCCCGCATCAAACTCTTCACTATTACTACTACTTTCATCTTCTTCTTCGACTTGCACGAATTTCAAAGGCGCACTGACCCTCAGTGCCCAGTCCCTCGAAATAGGCCGGGTCGGGTTTATCCCACTCGCGGCGGCGGAGGCAGCAACTGGGAGGTTGCGGATCCGGGTTCGGGAGGTGCAGGTTTTGGTGAAGGATTTGGTAGGTAGCGGGCGCAACCCGCAGAACTCGGAGATGACCCAACTCGCCATGGTTTGGGTCTTCTCTTCCTGCTTTTTTTTTGGATTTGAAGAGAAGGGAAGAGACTAGAGATGATGAATCGGAGGTTGGGCTTGCTTCTTTTTTAAGGGCCGAACGTTTGTTTCTGCAATTTTCGAATTGTTTAGGGTGGTGTCAGTAATTAATTTTTCTCGTGGACTTGGGATATTTTGGTGAGCCTGAGGGGTTTTAGAGCATCCACAGTGGTATTTCTCATATTCTATTAAATAACAGCTACAGTAATAGTATATGGAGAAGTATCGTATAGTGGTGATTTGTTAAATTTTTCTCATTTGCATGTAACATATTAAAAGACCAAATTACCCCTCCTTTGATATTCAAAGAATATGGATTGAAGGGCAATTTGAGAAACAAAAAAACCCAAAAAAAAAATAATAATAATAATAATTATTCCTTGGACGGGATAACATCTCCCGGATGGGATAACATCTCCCGGACGGGAGATGTTTCCCAATCTGAGGAGATTTAAAAATAATAATAATAAATAAAAGGGAAGGACGGGGTATGTTTCCCCGTCCGACCCTTTTTTTTTAAAAAAAATAAAATAAAATATTTAGACGGTATATGTTTTCCCCTCTCAATCGATTAAAAAATCTTAAAATCGGAGCGACGGTATATGATATCCCGTCCTTTATAATTTACGAATTGGTATTTCGTTTCTCATATATGAGAAATCAGTATAGCAAATTTGCTATAAAATGGAAAAATGAAAAACCATTGCAGCGATCCGTTTCTTATAAAATGGCAATTTGCCATTTATAAAAAACTACTGTGGGGAGTACTGTATTAGAGCATCCCCAATAGTAATTCTCAAATTTAAAAAATGACAGCTACAGTATTAATATTTAGCAAAATGTTCTGCAGTGGTTGTTTGCTATATTTTTTTCATTTTTATAGTCGGACGATATATGTTGTACCGTCCGATGGTGTGTAAAATAAAAAAAGAAAGAGACGAGACAACATGTCTCGTCCTTCTCAAATTTTAAAAAAAAATTGCGTGAGATGGTAGAACATTTACCGTCCCGCAATTTTTTTAAAAAAAAATGGGATAGACGATACATGTTGTATCGTCTCTTTCGTTTTAAGAAAAAAATAATAATTATTACTAATTAACTATTAAAATAAGTTAATTAAATAAAATAAATAATATTATAATGCCTAAACCTAATTAAAACCCAACTAAACCTAACTAAAACCAACTAAACCTACTCACTAATTACTCGTCAAATCAAGGACGGTACCTGTTGTCCCGTCCGTGATTTATTTATTTATTTATTTATTTACCCGGTGAATCTGACCGTTGATCTAGTAAAAAAAAAAGAAAAAAAAAGGGACGATTCTTGTTGTATCGTCCATTCGCTATTAAAAAAAATAAAATAATTGGGACGATACATGTTGTATCGTCCGACGCTATTAAAAAAAAAAAAAAATTGGGACGATACATGTTGTATCGTTCGACGCTATTAAAAAAATGAAATAATTGGGATGTATCGTCCGACGCTATTAAAAAAAATAGGGACGATACATGTTGTATCATCCGACGTTATTAAAAAAAATAAAAAATTTGGGACGAGAAATGTTGTCCCGTCTCTTATAATTTGAGAATCGCAATTTCGTTTCTCAGAAATGAGAAGCGACTGTACCGATTTTGCCAAAATATGGCAAAATAGCAAACGACGGCAGCGATTTGTTTCTCAAAAAATGGCAAATTGGCAAGTATAGCAAACGACTGTGGATGCTCTAGGGATTTGGTGAATCTAAGGGGGGGATGGGATCTTATTAGGTGGTTTAGAGCATATCTGTAGTGGTCTGCCATTTACCCAAATTTTAGAAAATTGGAAGAAAAAAAAATTGATGTAGTTCTTGGCCATTTATTCAAATTTTGACGATCGGCTAAATTTGGGAGACGAAATGGCTTTTGCCAAAATATAGCAGACGATGGATTATCTTTCGTCCGTTTGGTGGGACGAAAGATTATCTTTCGTCGGAGACGTGAGACGGGAAATAAAACATCGTCTCTACACATTTTCAACTGAAACATCGATGGATGGGAGATAATTTTTCGTTCGTTGAATTAATTAAAAATAAAGTTGAAGGACGGTAAACAATGTACCGTCCCTTAACAACAACAACAACAACAAGAAAAAAAATGGGGTGGGATGGTGGATTATCTACCGTCCCTCCATTTAATTTTTTTCCCCCTTAAATTAATAATTACATATATACCCTTATTCACTTTTTTCCCTTCCAACTCACTTTAAATGATTGATTATTCCCGTCCAACTCACTTTTTTTATTATTTTTTTTAGTTATAAGTGTTGGACGATAAACAATGTACCGTCCGGTACATAGGGGAAAAAAATTTCATTTCAACGGATGGGATATGATTTCCCGTCCGTTCGGAATTTTTTTTTTTTTTAAATTCGTCGAAAGGCATTTCATTTCCCGTCCCGTATATTTTTTAATAAATTATTTTTCTTTTCTTTCGACAGACAATATATAATCCTCCGTCCGTTCTAATTTATCTCTACAAATCGCTTGGACGATAAATAATCTTTCGTATGACCCAAATTTTATCTTTCGATGACTACAATGCAAACTCATTTTTTATATTTCCATTTTGCAAATACCCTAAATTTGGCTCACGACGACTACAAATGCTCTTAGATCCGGGTCCGTGGAGTGACACGTGGCACTAGATGAATGGAGGATTCGAATCAAAGTAAGGACGAGAGTGGCGTGTCGTCATCTCGGCCGTTGAGATTTTTTTTTCTTCCTATTTTAGGGTAGTGAACTAGTAGTGAAGTTGTAAATTGAGATGGTGGGGACGGTAGCGGGTTCAAGTCGGGTTTGAAATTAGGACCCAAATTTGTTTGAGGGTTTTTTTGGTGGGGTAGCGAAGTAGTCGTGGCGTTTTTTTTCTTCGAAGAAAATATGAAATATGGACACCTTGTTTCATTAATAAGAACTTAATAAAACAAACTTAAGATACTGAACTCAATTACAAAAACTACAATGCAGAAAATAAAACAAAGTACCTCCAAAGTGCATAGAAGGATGGGACAAATACAACAAAATCTAAACATGCAAGTGAATCAAAACGAGAATAACAAGATAAAATAGGTCCCTCCAACAACGTCATGGAGGGTGAGCAACCAAGTTGTGACGCGCCGTAAAAGTAGGACCAATCACTACCTCCTCATCGTCGTACTCCTCCACCTCAAATGCTCTGGCGATTCTCCCTCTTGGACCTGCCGCCGCAACTGTAGCCCAAAAGAAAATAAGATGCACGATATGAGTAAGATTACCAGAAATATTATTACAAGTCCCACAAAAATATTTATGTCAAGCCATAAAACCCAAGTCGTGTGGCGATTGCGATATACCACGCTTCCATCATCTCATGTCTCTCACTAGCGAAGGTGGGTCATATCCATAGATTTTCATAAATCTGTGGATATACTGATGTGTCGTGGGCCATCAGGACCTTGCACAAAAACGGCCTTACTTCTGTAGCATGCTAAGAAAAGATGAGTATTCGATTCCATGTGAGCATTGCAGAAGCCGCAATTAGTAGCGATGTGCGGTTGTCTTTTAGTCAGATTCTCTCTTGTTAGAATCGCATTGTTGAGGACTAGCTAGAAGAATACTCTAAATTTCAATGGAATTTTGGCTTTCCAAAGAATCGTAGATCATTTTGGGCCACACCCTCTAAAGTGGATACGGTTATACAGTGATCGAACCGTGAAGGACCCATTCTTCTCCAACCCCAAGCTTTCCATTCTGGTCCTTGAGAACATCTAACCCCCGATTAACCCATGCAAAGATTGTAAAGCCCCTAGTCTTAATTGGGATTCCAGATCGAGTCACGATATGAAGGAGGGTCTCCAAGATCCACACTTCCAAGTCTTGGCCACTGTAATGTTAGGTTGAGAATCTAGTTCAAAAAGATCAGGGAATAACTTTCTGAAAGAGTGATCCCTGCACCACTTATCTTACCAGAACCTGGCCATCAGACCATTCCCAATGAAAGATGTGACAGCTATGAAACGGATCATAGGCTTTGGCAACCCCTCTCCAAAACCAAGACAATTTAGGGCCCAAACGAAACCCAAATCTTCGCATCCCCTTTCCTAGAAGGTAAGAATGAATAAAATCCTGACAACCTTCACCATTATGGTGATTCACTTTCCACCATCATTTGCCGAGGAGGGCTAGATTCATGTCTCTCAAGTCAATGATGCCAAGCCCACCCTGATTCGTCTTCATACATGATTTCTCCCATTTGATAAGATGGTAGCCCACTTTATTTGCATCAGTCCCATACCAAAGGAATCTCTTTCGTACTCGGTCAATCCTTTGAATGGCCCACTTTGGGAATTCAAAAAAGAATAAGTAATATGTCAGGAGATTGGATAGTACCGAGTTGATCAGGATCACTTTTCCTCCTAACGACAGGGTCTTACCTTTCCAACCAGCCAGTTTGGCTTCAACTCGGTCACTAATCGGTAACCAGTCCACTTTCTTAAGTTTTCCTATGCGGAGAGGGAGGCCCAAGTACTTAATAAGGAAGTTATCAAGCTTACAATTCAGACTGGTTGCATGATCTCGTGCTTCCTCTTCATCCAAGGCTATAGGAATGAGGGCACTCTTATGGAAGTTCACCCTAAGCCCCGACCAAGCTTTAAAGCAATACATGATTCCTTTAAAAGGTAATAGTCTCCCCAGAATCTCTGTTCCCAAATAAAAGGGTATCGTCAACATATTGCCGGATTGAGCACCCAGAACCGCTTCTACCCGTAACCATCGGTGTTATCAAACTCGCTTGTCTACAGTTATGCATCATTCCTTTAAGAAAATCTGCAACAATCATAAAAAGTAGGGAGGAAAAAGGGTCCCCCTATCTAAGACCTCTGTGATAAGAGAATGACCTACCTGCCTTTTTATTGACCAGAATAGCCGACCTACTAGTAGAAAGGTAGCGCCTAATCCATCTGATCCATTTGTCCCCAAATTCTTTGCCTCTTAGTGCTTCAAGAAGACAGTCTGATTCGACTGAAACGTAGGCTTTTTCGAAGTCCAGTTTTAACAAGTAACTCCCGTCGTTCAAGATATGTCATTGGTGAATAGTCTCTTCTTGCAATAGAAACACAGTCCAGAATACATCGACCTTTAATAAAACTAGTTTGCTCATTACATATCAGTTAGTCCATCAACTTGCTTAATCTGTTAGCAATGATCTTGCTAATTATTTTGACTGAGCAATTAAGGAGGCTGACAGGACGAAAGTAGACAACTCTTAGAGAATCTTCTTTCTTAGGAATAAGGACAACCTTTATATAATCAAGTCTCCTAAATTTAAGTCTGTGGTCGTAGATTTCATAAATGATGCCATTAGATCATCTTTGATCTCAGCCTAAAATGTCTGGTAAAAGATCAATGGGAATTCGTCAGGACCAGGAGCTTTATCATTACCCATCTGGAAAACCACTCATTTGACCTCATCCTCCATGAACGGGGATTCGAGGAACTAGTTAAATTTTAGAGATACAACTTACAAAAGTGTGTATTAGGAATTGGGCGGTAGCGGGTACGGTCGGGTTTGAAATTAGGACCCAGATTTTTAGCTTTACTTAATT
Organism: Hemerocallis citrina; assembly: GCA_017893485.1. Classification (NCBI taxonomy): domain Eukaryota; kingdom Viridiplantae; phylum Streptophyta; class Magnoliopsida; order Asparagales; family Asphodelaceae; genus Hemerocallis; species Hemerocallis citrina. The sequence continues at coordinate 66,824 of JACEHZ010000115.1, forward strand.
TCATTTTAGATGTTGGGGGTACAACTTACAAAGGGGTGTATCGATGGTCCGCTCAATTTAGGATCTATATGCATTTTTATACTTCATTCTATGAAAAATAGAGTTATGGTGGTGGATGATGAATCTCTTCCTCTACAATTTAAATTCCTCGTAGTAATTAAAATTTTTAAGTTACCTGTTGCTACCTTTTTTCTGGTATGGAAGCAATTACATGATAAGTTCTTTTTTAGGAGGAAAGCAATGATCTACACCGTCGATTAGGATCGAAATCAGGATGACTGAAAACTCCTTGATCTGGATCTAAATGACTGAGAACGTTTGAAGGTTTGGTTTTACCCATATCATAAGCCCACCACTCCTGCAAGTTCGATACAGCAACTTTCGAGGAGTTGTTTGCTCTATTGTGGATAATTAGGAGAGCATATAGTATCTTTGAGGATGCCTGGAATCTTGTTCAGAGGTTCTCTGGGTAGTAGCAATTCTGTAAGACTTCCAATAAAATTTCCCGAATTTTTCAAAAATTTTAAATTAACTTTTCCCAAATTTTAATTATTTTCAAAATTTTCAATTAATTTTCACAAATTTACAATTATTTAATTGGAATTTTAATTAAAAAATCAAAGGCGAACATGAATTTTGAAGCAATCGATTGTATTAGCCGAGCACGAAAATTGAGGCAATCTAACGGTCTGCAATAGTCAGCTCCTCGGACTGATTTTGTGTGCTAAAGAGGTTGCTTACGTCAGCTCACTGGCGTAATAATTTATCATTTTCTGTGCTAAATATAGGAGCGCGAATTTTGGAGTAGATTGATGAGCGTAATTTCTACCTGATTTTATTACTCTCTTTACGCATAAAAATTGTAAGTTCGCGTTTATTTATTTGAATTTCATCATCTTTTTATTTAATTTTATTATATATTTTTTGTTTTTTTAAGGAATGAGATGATTGTTAGGATTATGGACTCAAATACATGAAGTCACGAGGCCTGGAGTTGGAGAAAAAGAAGACACAAAGCAATACGAAAAAGGAGCAACAACAGCAACTAGAACTTGTACAGCTATTTTGAACATAAAGATGAATGAATCTGAACTTGTGTTCTAAATAAAAAATGAAGGTTGTCAAGTCTTCTTCGAAACGAGTACTCATACATCACAAACGGAGTTCTACAGTTCGTAAAAAATCATCTTTTCTATAGTTTGCACGCAGAAAATAGTAAGTGGACAGTCGACCAACTGAAATCGCAGTCGACCGTTAAACTTACTGTTTGGAGAATAGAAAATAACCGTCGACCAACTAAAGTCGCAGTCGACCGTGACGGGGCTGATGCTATAATTTGAGTGCAGGTTTTGGGTCCAATGAGCTATAATTTTATATAACTTTTTGAGGGTTTCTTTGAGGGCTATATATAGATGATAATGTGAACTCTAGGGTAATGAGAAATATCTTGGTGGCTAAAAGAATTGGAGGAGACGACTCATCACACCATTGGAGAGCAAGAGCCACAGCTTTCCTCAAGATCGTCTAGAGTTCTTTTTCTCTTCTATTTTTTTATTATGCAATCCAATACTATGTTTTTCAGTTGTAAAATTATGAACTAAATTTATTTTTCTACAGCTACGATGTAGTCTAGTTTTGAGAACACAATTCTAATTTCATGTTATTTTATTCTTCTATTTTTTCATGGTTATGTGTTTAATTTTTTATCTTAATGCATACAATTGTTTGATTTATTGAATCATGGGGGATGCCGAGAGGTAACGTGTGATTTAGAATTATAGAATTAAACACCATTGATTGTGTAGCGCCCCGAATTTTCAATATAATATCTCAGAAATACGTGGCACATTTCCCAGCATCTACTTTAATGTAATAATAAATATAGCAAAAACAGAAATAAAATTTTCAACATTTATTACATTAGTCTTTACAAAACACAGCGGAAAATTAAACACCTTGAATTACAAATTCTTTCTTTTACAACACATTCTTTTACAATTTACATAAGCCACATAATCAATCTACCACATGTAACCAAATCCAAGCTATAGGTACCTACCTATAAAACATGAGGATAGAGATAACCCTAACCCCTAAAACAATGGGATCAGCCATAACGGTGTGAGTGACATCAAAAGAAATGCAACATAAGTTATGCCATGATCAACACATAGTAACAGTAGTAATGAAAGGAATATGAAATAATAATAAATAAAATATGAAAATATCAAGTGAAACTAGACTAAGTGTCAAGTGTAGGAAAACAGGAAACAACATGCATTAACCAAGTCAAGAAAACACTAATGTTATATGCTGAATCTCTAATGCACACCTGTCGAATCTATGCTCCCCACTCTACATAGATCCTGTGCAGGCCCTTAACGTTCTCCACTTAATAGGGTTAAATCCCTCGTTATGCAACTAATCCTACTACGATGACTATTATGAGATTTAGATAAGTTGTGAGTATCTAGCCCATGCCCGATAATTTCGGAAGTCAATCTCTATCCACAGATAATTCCGGAGACTATTTCACTTACACCTGGGAATCTTCGAGAATACCCCACACCGCAAGCTATCGCACCTCATCACACGAATACCCCAGGAGTGTCACCTCGACCTCGATAATTTCGGAGATCAATCTCACACCGCAAGTAATTCCGAAGACTATTTCACTCACACCTCGATAATTCAGGGGATTATCTCACACCGCAGACCATACTGAGGTCCATAACCCATGTTTGCACTTATTTCATCAAATCACCATCTAGTACCTATCCTTATCTTATTAAGTTAATTAATTGATTACGAATCTCCTAGAGTTGGTGTACCCTATCAGACTTAACTCAACTTATCAACAACACGGCCCCAACTAGCCAAATCACAAAAATATCAACTGCCGGTGTACTATGGTCCCACATGCCCTCTAGAGACTCACAACTCAATTATCAACACAAAATCTTTCATTAAGACTCTTAACCCCATTATCAGAACGTTTATATCAAGAAACTTCTTAAATCAACAAGTCCAAATTCATTTAATATACTCATAAAATTCCATAATTGAAATAAAGTGTTAAATCCATAAAATAACTGAGAATCACATTTTGGAGTCATAGAATATCATAAAACATCAATTCCTTCGAAAACCACATATATCTCTCTTCATAAAGTCATAGAAATGTAATTTAAATTCAATTATCAACAAAATATAACTCTCTAAAAAATACTGTAATCTGTAGTAAAAACATTATCTAAAACAGTATATCAATAGTCCATAATATCGAAGAAATAACATTTTAAAGAAACGAAGAAAACTTGACAAAAACAGCCAATAAAGCAAAATTACTTCATAACAGACAATATGATATATAAGAGTGTATATGTGTGTTTAAGCATCAGTAAAACTACAAGAAGCATCATATATAGGTGGTATATTCTGATCAAACTCAGTATTCAAACACTCAGATTTCAATCGAAATTTCATAAAACATCAAAATTTGCTTCGGCAGTTCTTCAACAGTAAGATATGTTCATGTGTGTGTGTGTGTGTGTGTGTAGGTGGTATATTATTCTGATCAAACTCAGTACTCAAACACTCAGATTTCAATCGAAATTTCATAAAACATCAAAATTTGCTTCGGCATCAAAATTTGCTTCGGCAGTTCTTCAACAGTAAGATATGTTCGTGTGTGTGTGTGTGTGTGTGTGTGTGTGTGTGTGTGTGTGTGTGTGTGTGTGTATCAGTAAAATTAATAGGATCAGGGTATAGGAGTGGCGTAAAGCCTGATTCAATCTTAGTTATCAAAACAACTCAATTTCAAATCGTAATCTTCAAGAAAATCACAAAAGCCAATTTCGTCCATACTCCATCAGATCCGAAATCAAAACTCAACCCCTTGTAATTCATTAAACTCATACACAACTATTATCATCAGTTTCACAAGGACAAAAGCAAATTATAACATGATTTAATCGAGTTACACTCATCCGAACATCAAGAACAACCCAAGCATATGGATATACACAGTAGAAGTTTGTCTTTAGTCAATTTGTGTATTATATAACATGCATACTTATTATAATTCATCAAACCAGTAAGAATATGGAGAAAACAACCTACTCATGGTTTCTATTAGGTTCTTAACAAATCTCAAGTTATCTATATAGAGTTTTAATTATCAATAGCATGGTTTCCATGAAAAGATTCAATTTTTGTACATCCATACATCAAGAATTCATATTGTCATCATAAAATCCCTAATCATGCTTTCTACTACACAAATCATCACATACCACATGCATAAAAAGAAATCAAACATGTGTCACTCACCTTTTTGAAGAATCAACCGAAGATAATAAAGAAAATAAGAAAATCCTTCCTCTCGCAAGAAACCAAGATCCTCGCTTCGAAACTTCAAGAAAATAATAATAAAGAAAACCCTTTGTGTAGTGCAGTAAAGAGACAGCTGCACTCTCTTTTAAATATGCCAGAAATAGGGCTTCTAAGGTTTTTGAATAGATTTGTAAAATATCTTTTTTGAATGTATCTTTACATATATAAATCCTTATATATGAAAATTACATAAAACAATTCAATTTAAATTTAAAACAAAATAAATGCTCAAGATCTGGCCGGCACTGATCATAAAACCCAGAAAACAAAATTTGTACTTTTTGCCCCTAAGTGGCAATTTTGCAAAAGACCCTTTTTTAAACAAAACTTGCAAAATAAACCAAATCCATTGAAATAAAAGGTAAACTCGTTACCTCTGAGTTGACTAGACATCATGTTCAGCTCAAAAATCCAAAAAACTGGAGTTTTTACTCCAAGTGGTTATTTTGCACAAAAGCCAATCTTTTTGTATTATTTGCAAATAGGTCAAATAATTATCAGAAAATTCACAAATAATACTTAATAATAAATAATAGATTTCCCCCAAAATAATTTTTGATTTTGAACTTCCCCAAAAAAATATTTGCACGTGTAAAAAAGTAAATTTCAGAAAAACGTTCTTAAATCACCAAAAATCATTTTGATTCATTTATAAATTTCAAAATCATTATTTAAAAGTCTAGGGTGTTACATCACTCCCTCCTTAGAATAATTCTGTCCTCAGAACTACTACTAATAGGGACCAAACAATATAAGCAAAAGAAATAAAATCTCATAGATGGAAATACAGTTTAAGAAATACAATTACACAAGAGAATGTAATCTAACAAAAGAAATACAATCTAATCAAAACAGTACAATCATACAAAAGAATACAATCATACAAAAAAGCTTAGGAAAATCCTTTTGCATGGATCATCTGACTCCCAAGTAGCCTCCTCGAACTGCTGGTTCCTCCACAATACCTTGACTATAGGTATCACCTTATTCCTCAATACCTTCTCCCTGCGATCAACAATCTCTACAGGCTATTCCTTGTAGCTCAAGTTCAGCTGTAGACCTTCAGGCACTTCCACCAACTGATGGCTCTGATTTGGCACATACTTCCTCAACATCGACACGTGGAACACATCATGCACTTGTGCCAATTCCTCCAGAAGCTCCAACCTATATGTCGTCTTACCAATCCCCCCCAAAATCCTGTATGGCCCAATATACCTTGGCGCCAACTTGCCTCCTTTACCAAATCTGATCGCCCCTTTAGTCGGAGACACCTTGAGAAAAACTGCATTCCCAACCTCAAACTCCAAGTCCCTTCTTCGAGTGTCTGCATAACTCTTTTGCCAACTCTGAGTCTCGACCAACCACTTGCGAATCAACTCAATCTTTTCCGATGTCTGCTGCACAATCTCAGCCTCAAACATCCGCCTCTCGTCAACTTCATACCTACAAATAGGTGTCCTGCACTTCCTCCCGTACAAAGCTTCATACGGGGCTAACTGTTGTTATAAGAAAACTCGACCAATGCCAAGTACCTCTCCCAACTGTCACTAAAGTCCATAACACAAGCCCTCGGCATATCTTCCAATACCCAATTCACCCTTTCAGTTTGACCATCAGTCTGTGGATGAAAAGCAGTACTGAAATCGGTTCTGGTACCCAAAGCTACTTGCAAACTCTTCCAAAACCTCGAAGTGAACCTCGCATCCCTGTCGGAAACAATTGACACAGGAACTCCATGAATTCTCAAAATCTTATCAATATATAGCTCAACCAATTTCTTCAACGACCAAGTAATCTTCATGGACAAAAAGTGAGCTGACTTAGTCAAATGGTCCACAATAACCCAAATTGAGTCATTGCCCTTTGGACTCCTCGGCAACCCTGTGATGAAATTCATGCAGATATTCTCCCACTTCCATTTCGAAATGGGCAATGGTTGTAACAAACCTCCAGGCTTCTGATTCTCCGCTTTGATCTGCTAACAAGTCAGACACCTTGGCACAAAATCTGCCACATCTCTTTTCATACCAGACCACAAAAAGTATTGTTTGATGTCCTTGTACATCTTTGCGCCTCCAGGATGTACTGACAATAAGGTACTGTGTGCTTCCTGCAAGATACTCTCTCTCAAATCTGCATTCTCCTGAATGCCCAACCTCCCACCCATCCATAGAATTTCATCTTAGACACGGAACTCTGATAGCATGCCATCGGAAACCTGCTGCAACATCTTCTGAATCTCTGCGTCTGATTTCTGACCTTCCATAATCTGCTCTTTCAAAGAAGGCTGCAGCCTCAACTGAGCCAAAGACGCTCCTAAACCCTGCAGTACAACCTCGATACCTGCCTGATCAAACTCTGCTGCCAACTCTCTCTGAGTAGTGATCAAACTCGACAAACTACTCTTCCGACTAAGCCCATCGACCACCACATTCACCTTGCCTGTATGATACTTGATCTCAGGATGAATATCTTCCAACACTTCCAACCACCTTCTCTGCCGAAGATTTAGATCCTTCTATTGATAAATGTACTTTAGGCTCTTATGGTCAGTATACATGTTGACCTTCTTACCATATACATAATGCCTCCATTGCTTCATGGCAAAAATAATAGCTGCTAACTCCTCATGCGTTGGATAATTCTTCTCATGCGGATGCAACTGTCTCGAACCATAGGCAATAACTTTGCCTTCCTGCATCAAGACACACCCCAAACCTCTGAGAGATGCATCACTGAAGATGTCATATTCCTTCCCAGCTTGTGGCAAAGCTAAGATAGGCGCAGTCATCAACCTCTCCTTTAGCTCAAGGAAACTTGTCTCACACTTATCAGTCCATGTGAATGCCACATTCTTCCGAGTTAACCTGTCAAAGGAACTACAATCTGTGCATAGCTCTGAATGAATCTCCTGTAATACCCAGCCAAACCCAAGAAACTCCTGACTTCCTTCACTGTCGTTGGCTTAGGCCAATCCTTCACTACTTCAACCTTCTGAGGATCAGTGGCCACTCTCCTTAGAATGGATATGACCAAAAAAAGATACCTCAAACTTCCAAAACTCACACTTCGATAGCCTGGTGTACAAGTTATGCTCCTGTAACTTCTTTAACACCTTTGTCAAGTGCATAGAATGCTCTTCCTCAGACATTGATTATACCAAAATATCATCAATGAAAACCACCACAAAGAAATCAATAAATGGCTGCAAAATTCGATTCATCATATCCATGAATACTGCTGGCGCATTTGTCACTCCGAATGGCATTACCAAAAACTCATAGAGTCCATGACGAGTCCTAAAAGCTGTTTTACTCACATCTTCCTCTTTGACTCGAACCTGATGATACCCTAATCGCAGATCAATCTTCGAAAACACAGCTGCTCTCCGAAGCCTATCAAACAGATCATCAATCCATGGAAGTGAATACTTGTTCTGAATAGTCACCCTGTTCAGCTTCCTATAGTCAATGTATATCCTCATTGACCCATCCTTCTTCTTCACTAACAACAATGGCGCACCCCACGGTGAAGAACTCTACCTGATGAAACCCTTACTCAGCAATTCCTCAATCTGCTTCTTAACTTCATCCTGCTCTACTGGTGCCATCCGTACGGAGCCTTAGAAATCGGAGCACTCCCCGGCTGAACATTAATACAGAAGTCCACATCACAGTGCGGTGGCGATCCCGGTAAATTATCCAAGAACACTGTAGGAAAATCCCTGACAACTGGGATGCCTCTGACTTCATCTGGAATCATCAACTTAGATACCATTGCAGCCACTTTCAGGTCCTTCATCTTCCCTTGAAAAGTCACTGCGGGACCACATGGTGCTTTTACCAATACCTCTTTCTTCTTGCATTCAATTTTGGCATCATATATTGCCATCCAATCAATGCCCACAATCACATACACACCTAGAACTTGCAGCTCGATGAGATCAATGCCAAATAATCTTCCACCAATCTCGATATCACATCCCTCGTAATACCGATCAACAATCAATTCTTCTCCTGATGGCGTTGCCACCAATACGACTCTGCCTGGAAACACCTTAGGTTCCACACCTAAGACTTTTGCAAAATTGGGCGACACAAATATATGTGAAGAACCAGTATCAAATAAAGCTTTTGCTTTTATTCCATTAACCAAAATAAATCCTATAACGTGAAGAATGATACTCAGATCTCCAAGTTTATTCTCAAACAAAGTTTTACTTAATACATCGAATAAATAAAAATTTATAATTCTTGTATACCCTGGATCACATCCTCTGAGTTACTTGCATCCTCCTTAGTTAATGCGAACACTCGCCCCTGCCTATGAAATTTGCCTCTGCCTGCACCATCCTTCTTAAGTTGCGGGCAGAAAGACTTAGTATGCCCCTCTCACCCACACTAGAAACAAGTCTGCTTCGCCAATTTAGGACATGCTGACCTGAAGTGACCTGCCTCCTTACAGTAGTAACAAGCCACCTCCTGAGCTGCAGGTGCCTTCTGCTCTGGCCTACGGAACTTGCCCTGCTTCACTCAGAACTGTTTCCCGCTCTGATTAACTGCTGGCCTCTTATTCCTGTTCCAGGCCTCCTACTTCTTCTGGAACTGGTCCATATCTTCTTCTATCATAGCTGCTCTCCTGACCAGCTTATCAAACCTTCTGATGCCCAACGGAATCATCCTTGACATCAAATTCGGCCTCATGCCCTGCTCGAATATCTTGGCCTTCTTCGCTTCATCAACAATCAGCTTCGGTGCATACCTTAATAGTTGAGCGAACTTTTCTCATATTCACGCACTGACATGCTGCCTAGTTGCAGAATCAAGAAATGTGTTGCCTTCTTCTTCTGGATATCCAGAGGAAAGAAACAATCCCAAAATTAATCCAGAAAAACCTCCCAAGTCACTTGTTGATCCCTAAAAGTCCTTTTTACTAACTGCCACCAGACGCCAGCATCCTTCTCTAACTGCATAGTAGCCAGTTTCACCTTATTGACTACTGGGGTTTCCAAGACTTCGAAGACCATCTCCATCTATCTAATCCAATCATCAGCCTCATTTGGATCAGACTACCCCTCAAAAATAGGCAGCTTCATCCACTTGAAGGAATCAACCTGCTTGATCGGATCAGCATTCACAAACACTGGTCCAGTCCCTTGATTTTGATCCTGATTCTGTGCCATGTTAGCTGCCCTGAATGTGTTCAAGGTCTGATACACCCTGGCAATCTCAGTCTCAAGATCAAGTCCAGCCCCATAGGAACTCCTAGCCCTATCACCATTACCACCATTTCTGGTCCTGGGTCCTACCATTATCTGAATACTGCAAAATGAGGGTAAAGTTAGAGCATCACAATACAATTCATATCCACATCAATAACTTATGGCAAAACCTTAGTCATACCCCCAACCAAAACACCATGTTTTAACTCTATGTGATACTCACACTGTAATATCTACACCTAGGTACTCACGCTATAGTGTCCACACCTAGGTTCGTTTTTATACCATGTTTATTATTACCATTGAAGCATGCTCTGATACCAAATCTCTGTAGCACCCCGAATTTTCAATATAATATCTCAGAAATACGTGGCACATTTCCCAGCATCTGCCTCAATGTAATAGTAAATATAGACAAAACACAAATAAAATTTTCAACTTTTATTACATCAGTCTTTACAAAACAGAGCGGAAAATTAAACACCTTGAATTACAAATTCTTTCTTCTACAACACATTCTTTTTACAATTTACATAAGCCACATAATCAATCTACCACATGTATCCAAATCCAAGCTATAGGTACCTACCTGAAAATATGAGGATACATATAACCCTAACCCCCAAAACAACGGGGTCAGCCATAACGGTGTGAGTGACATCAAAAGAAATGCAACATAAATTAAGTCATGATCAACACATAGTAACAGTAGTAATGAAAGGAATATGAAATAACAATAAATAAAACATGAAAATATTAAGTGAAACTAGATTAAGTGTCAAGTGTAGGAAAACAGGAAACAACATGCATAAACTAAGTCAAGAAAATACTAATGTTATATGCTGACTCTCTAATGCACACTTGTCAAATTTATGCTCCCCACTCTACATAGATCCGGTGCAAGCCCTTAATGTTCTCCACTTAATAGGGTTAAATCCCTCGTTATGCAACTAATCCTACTTTGATGACTACTATGAGATTTAGATAAGTTGTGAGTATCTAACCCATGCCCTGATAATTCCGAAGACTATTTCACTCACACCTGGAAATCTTCGAGAATATCTCACACCGCAAGCTATGGCGCCTCATCACACGAATACCTCATGAGTGTCACCTCGACCCCGATAATTTCGAAGATCAATCCTATACCGCAGGTAAATCCGGAAACTATTTCACTCACACCTCGATAATTTCGAGGATTATCTCACACCGCAGGCTATACTGAGGTCCATAACCCATATTTACACTCATTTCATCATATCACCATCTAGTGTCTGTCCTTATCTTATTAAGTTAATTAATTGATTACGAATCTCCTAGAGTTGGTGTACCCTACCGAACTTAACTCAACTGATCAACAACAAGGCTCCAACCAGCCAAATCACAAAAATCTCAACTGCTAGTGTACTGGGGTCTCACACGCCCTCTAGAGACTCATAACTCAATCATCAACACAAAATCTTTCATTAAGACTCTTAACCCCATTATCAGAATGTTTACATTAAGAAACTTCTTAAATCAACAAGTCCAAATTCATTTAATATACTCATAAAATTTCAGAATTGAAATAAAGTATTAAATCCATTAAATAACTGAGAATCACAATTTGGAGTCATTGAATATCATAAAACATCAATTCCTTCGAAAACCACATATATCTCTCTTTATAAAGTCATAGAAATGTAATTTAAATTCTATTATAAACAAAATATAACTTCTTAAAAAATACTGTAATCTGTAGTTAAAACATCATCTAAAACAGTAGATCAATAGTCCATAATATCGAAGAAATAATCATTTAAAAGAAACGAAGAAAACTTCACAAAAACAGCCAGTAAAGCAACTGACGGTCGACCGCTCAAATAGTGCAAAACAGGGCAGTCGACTGTCAAGTGAAAATTCTCAAATTAAAGAATGTCGGTCTACCTGCAGTCGACCACTAGCTGCTATACAGCCAGTTTAAAGTTTGTGCACATTTCGACTGATACATGATTCCACTTTGTAAAACCACAAATTTGTAAAACCAAATTCCTCAGATGGTTGAATATAACTGTATAACATACTGGAGTTTTTTAAATTAATCAAAACTTCTTCAAGATCATAAAAGAACAATTTTTCATCAAAATTACTTCAAAAAAGACAATATGATATATAAGCGTGTATATGTGTGTTTAAGCATCAGTAAAACTACAAGAAGCATCATATATAGGTGGTATATTATTCTGATCAAACTGAGTATTCGAACACTCAGATTTCAATCGAAATTTCGTAAAACATCAAAATTTGCTTCGGCAGTTCTTCAACAGTAAGATATGTTCATGTGTGTGTGTATATATATATATATATATATATATATATATATATATATATATATATATATATATATATATATATATATATATATATATATATATATATATCAGTATAATCAATAGGATCATGGTATAGGAGTGGCGTAAAGCATGATTCAATCTCAGCTATCAAAGCAACAAAATTTCAAATCGTAATCTTCAAGAAAATCACAAAAGCCACTTTCGACCATACCCCATCAAATCCGAAATCAAAACTCAACCCCTTGTAATTCATTAAACTCATACACAACTATTAACACCAGTTACACATGAACAAAAGCCAATTATAACATGATTTAATCGAGTTACACTCATCCAAACATCAAGAACAGCCCAAGCATATGGATATACACAGTAGAAGTTTGTCTTTAGTCAATTTGTGTATTATATAACATGCATACTCATTAGAATTCATCAAATCAGTAAGCATATGGAGAAAACAACCTACTCATGGTTTCTATTAGATTCTTAACAAATCTCAAGTTATCTATATAAAGTTTTAATTATCAATAGCATGGTTTTCATGAAAATCTTCAATTTTTGTACATCCATACATCAAGAATTCAAATTTTCATCATTTAATCCCTAATCATGCTTTCTGCTACACAAATCATCACATACCACATGCATAAAAAGAAATCAAACATGTGTCACTCACCTTTTTGAAGAATCAACCGAAGATAATAAAGAAAATAAGAAAATTCTTCCTATCGCAAGAAAACTAAGATCCTCGGTTCGAAACTCCAAGAAAATGATAATAAAGAAAACCCTTTGTGTAATGCAGCAAAGAGACAACTGCACTCACTTTTAAATAGGTCAGAAGTAGGGTTTCTAGGGTTTTTGAATAAATTTGTAAAATATCTCTTTTGAATATATCTTTACATAAATAAATCCTTATACTTGGAAATTAGATAAACCAATTCAATTTAAATTTGAAGCAAAAAAAAAGCTCCAGATCTAACCGGCACTGATCATAAAACCCAAAAAATGAAATTTGTACTTTTTGCACCCTAAGTGGCAATTTTGCAAAAAGACCCTTTTTTAACAAAACTTGCAAAATAAACCAAATCCATTGAAATAAAAGGTAAAATATTTACCTCTGAGTTGACTAGCCATCATGTTCAGCTCAAAAATCCAAAAATCTGGAGTTTTTACTCCAAGTCTTTATTTTGCACAAAAGCCCCTCTTTTTGTATTATTTTCAAATAGGTTTAATATTTATCAAAAAATCCAAAAAATTCACAAATAATACTTACTAATAAATAATAGATTTTTCCCAAAATAATTTTTGATTTTGAACTTCCCCAAGAAAATATTTGCACGTGTTTTGCACGTGTAAAAAGGTAAATTTTAGAAAAACTTTGTTAAATCACCAAAAATCATTTTGATTCATTTATAAATTTCAAAATCATTATTTAAAAGTCTAGGGTGTTACAGATTGAGCGAAACTAGAAATAATTTACCGTGATTAATGTGACTATAAAGAAATCCATAGAACTTAATAAATCTTCAAATAATTAAATTTGCATAGAGATATGACAAATTATTAATTCGGGATGTGTATGGTGTTATTCAAGAGAAGACATTGAATAATTAAGAGATTTTGGTCTGCAACTTGAAAAAGTAGAGTTTTTAGTCTATTGGAATTATGAATTGTGTGAGATTAACTAGGTGAAATCAAAAGCCCTAGTTTTGCTATTAATAAACCATAAAATTTCATATTTTCATTCTTTATAATTAGTTTAGTTCTTACTTTAGTTTAATTTAGTTTAGTTGTTATTTTAATCAAATTTTCGATTATCCAAATAGTAGTTAATCTGGTGAATTTCGATACTCGATAAATAATTAGTCCTTGTGGGTTCGACACTCTTTTCTTTTAAACCATACTACTTGTTGTGATTTTTTGTGCTTGCAAATTATTCCATCAAGTTTTTTGCGCCGCTTCCGGGGACTAATTATTCTTTTATTGATATTAATAATTGCTAGATTGTTACTAATTTGGATATATATTTTTTAGAAAGATAGGTTTGATTAGTTTTTCTGTTATTTAATAGATATATTTCAGGACATAGAAGTGTATCATCATGGAGAACGAGGGTAATGGAGAAGAAAATAAGGCTTTGAGAGACTATGTTATACCCTCGGTTAATGGAGCGACATCAAGCATAAAGAGGCCGACTATACAAGATAACAATTTTGAGATTAAACTGGCGATAATTCAAATGATTCAACAGATTGTTCAGTTTGGTGGACTGTAGCACGAGGATCCTAATGTTCATATTACAAACATTTTAGAAATTTGCGACACTTTCAAGCACAATGGAGAATCAGATAATGCAATCAGATTGAGTCTCTTTCCGTTTTCACTAAGAGATAAGGCGAATGTTTGGCTAAATTCTCTACCACCGGGTATTATTACTACTTGGGAGGTACTTGCACAAAAATTTTTAGCTAAGTATTTTACACCAACAAAGACAACAAAGTTAAGGAATAACATTATCACATTTACTCAATTTCAGAATTAATCTTTGTATGATGCGTGGGAAAGGTATAGAGATTTATTGCGAAAGTGTCCTCATCATGAACTTCCGAAATGGCTGCAAGTCCAAACATTCTATAATGGTTTGGAAATTACAAATCGGTCTATGGTAGATGTAGCAGCCGGAGGAGCTCTTATGAGAAAAACTCATGGAGCGGCTTATGTGCCTTTAGAGGAGATGACATCTAACAATTACCAATGGTTTTCAGAGAGAGCAATGCCCAGAAAAGCAACTGGAGTCTATGGCTTGATCCTATTACCACATTGGCTGCAAAAATTGATATTCTATCAAAACAATTAGGTAATATGAATATTAATGCTATTCAGACTAATATTATTTGTGATCATTGTGCAGTAAATCACTCAAGTATTGACTGTCAAGTGGGAAATTCATTTGCTCAACCATATTCCTATCAAGCAAATTACGTGTCCAACTTCCAACATCAAAACAATCCTTATTCGTACACGTATATTCCAGGATGAAGAAATCACCTCAATTTTTCTTGGAACAACAATCAAGGAGCAATTGGACACCCTCATAATTATTCACAGCAAGAAAAGAAGTCGACACTTGAGGAGATGCTCATGCAATACATGCAAAAGACATATTTGGTGATCTAAATTAATGCGGCTTTAACCGTTGCTTCAATTCGCAACCTTAAGGCTTTAACAGAGAGGACAGCATGAACCTTACCCAGTAACACCATGACCAGTCATAAGGAGCATGTCAAAGCAATAACACTGAGAAGTCGACAAATAATTGAGCAGCCACAAGAAAAAATTGCCAAACAAAATGTGGTTAAAAAGCAAGATGAGTTCGAGCAAATTTTGGAGGAACAAACGCAGCAGGTGGCCAACAACCATGTTGAGAATTCTAAGAAGATTAAAGGAGCTTCAAACCCCACTGTTTCCAGAGAGTTTAATTCTGAAACTTATCATAATTTACATTATGATCCACCGATTCCTTTTCCAGAAAGACTTAAAAGAAATAATCTCGATAATCAATTCTCTAAAATTTTAAATATATTTAAGAAATTGCATATTAATATTCCTTTTATTAAAGTTTTAGAACAAATGCCTAAATATGCTAGATTTTTTAAGGATATTTTATCAAACTAGAGGATCATGAGATGGTGATGCTAACTGAAGAGAGTAGTGCAATTTTACAAAAGAAGTTGCCTCATAAACTAAAAGATCATGGGAGTTGTACAATTCCATGCACTATTGGAAATTCTTACTTTGATAACGTCTTATGTGATTTAGGGATAAATATTAATCTTATTCATTTTTTGGTTTTCAGGAAACTTGGTCTTGGAGAAGCAAAACCCACTACAATTTCTTTGCAATTAGCAGAAAGATCTATCAAGTACCCAAGAAAAATAATTGAAGATGTTTAAATAAAGGTAGACAAGTTCATATTCCCGGCTGATTTCATCGTACTTGACATGGAGAAAGATGAACAAATTCCGTTGATTTTGGGGCGTCCTTTTCTAGCTACGGGGAGAGCTTTAATGGATGTCCAAAAAGAAAAACTTATTTTGAGAGTTGAGGATAAGCAAGTAACGTTTGATGTCTTTAAATTCATGGAGTTTTCTGCCGAAGTTCTCTATTGTTTTCAAGTTAGTGAAATTGATTTAATTATGGGCGAGACACATAGGGATGAAGATGAAAAGTTACCGATAGAAGTGTGTTTAACAAATTCAGCAACTCTTGAATCTGATAAAGAAAAGGGTTTAGTATATGTTCGGTATTTGGAAGCTACATCATCTATTCATCTTTCTTCTCAGCTGAAATTCAAAGAGGCGGGGATATCAAAGACGTCATCTTCAAGAAAGAAATGACTCAAACTCGAGCTTAAACCACTGCCATCTAGTTTGTCGGATGCCCAGAGAAAACCCAATACACACATGAAGAAAGTTGTTAGAAAAGAGGTTCTTATGTTGTTGGATCATGGCATCACATAACCATCTCAGCTACCACGTCCGGCTGAAGACTTAAATCTTAGCGCTTCTTGGGAGACAACCCATGTTTTCTTTTTACTTCTATTAGAATTTATTTTCTTTTTGTTTGCTTTAATTTTAATTTTTGATTTTGTTTTATAGGATTGCATAAGTTAGGGGGTTTTCGGCGGAGTTGTTTTCTAGACCTACTTTGATAGCTATTTTTTTAGCAGGATGGAGTCCGAATCTGGAAAAATGTTTCAAATAGAGATGGAAGAAAATTGTCTTAGTTTTCCAATGTCAAAAGAATCAAGGAATTTGAACATCTACAACTCTAGCTATCACCAAAACAATGAACGTCACTCAGTCAGAATTTCAATATAAATCAAGGGAGTAATCCTGAACTTTTCTCATTCTTTTTTTTTTCCCAATTGAGGACAGTGTGATATTTAGTTTTGGGGGAAGGGGTTAAAAATTTTATTTTTATATAAAAGAAGGAAAAATTGACTTAAATTAGGATTACCACTGCATTTTTTGGTTCTTTATTGTGCTAAAGCATTGTAAACTTTTTTAAGGATAGACAATATCATATAAAGCAAGATTAACCATACTTATTTTCTTTAGAATTATTGAAGTTTAAAATTCCTTACTAAATTGTGAGAGTCATGTGATTATAGATAAACGATGAATGTGATGCTTTTATTGTGATTATCCCTTTTGATCAAGTCCTAAACAGAGTTTATGTAAATGGAGTGATATTGATTAAAAAATTGAATGAATAAAGTTTTATCTACCCCAATATTTTGAGTTGCTTAGTAACTATGGGTATTCATCACCAATGTTTATTTTTACATCAAATGGCAACTTGAAATATGAGTATGCAAAAGTATTTTAAGTGTGTGACTTGTTGAGTAACGGGGTGAATCTATCACAAATGTTTGCATTTGCGTCAAAAGATAACTTAGAAGAAGAAGAGAAAAATAAAAAAAACTCTAGTTTGCTACTCGGTTTGTAGTAGTGAGAATGGGTGATCACAAATGGACTTATTACATGATATAGCTGCGTTAAGTGCATGACAAATTTGATTGAATTTGGAATTATGTATGAATAATTGCACTAGAGAAAGTGAGTATGCTTAGTTTTACTTTATTTGCAATTATTTATGTATTAAGTTGAAGATTTAATGCTTACACGATAAGTCCTTTAGGTGCGATGAGCTGAGCATAATACTATAACTATTCATTGATTTATGGTTTTCCTTTTTCTCGAGGACAAGCAAAATCTTAAATTTGGGGGTATTTGATGAGTGTAATTTCTACCTGATTTTATTACTCTTTTTACGCATAAAAATTGTGAGTTTGCGTTTATTTATTTGAATTTCATCTTCTTTCTACATGAAGTCACGGGGCTTGGAGTTGGAGAAACAGAAGGCAAAGCAATACGAAAAAGAAGCAACAACAGCAATAAGAATTTGTCCGGATATTTGAACATGAATATGGATGAATCTAAACTTGTGTTCTAAATCAAAGATGTAGGTCATTGAGTCTTCTTCAAAATGAGTACTCATACGTTTCAAACGGAGTTCTACAGCTCTGGAAAAATTATTTTTTGCATAGCCTGCACGTAGAAAATAGTAAGTAGACAATCAACCGACCAAAATCGAAGCCAACCGTTACACTTATTGTTTGGAGAACAGAAAATCACAGTCGACCGACCGAACTTGCTGTCGACCGTGGTGTGGCTGATGCTATAATTTGAGTGCAGGTTTCGGGTCCAATGAGCCGTATTTTTATATAACTTTTTTAGGTTTGTTTGGGAGCTATATATAGATGATAATGTGAACTAAGATAATGAGAAACATCTTGAGGCTAAAAAAATTGGAGGAGACGACTCATCACGCCATTGGAGAGCAAGAGCCATAGCTTTCGTCGAGATCGTCTAGAGTTGTTTTTTCTCTTCTACTTTTCATTATGCAATCCAATACTATGTTTGTTAGTTGCAAAATTATCATGAACTAAATTTATTTTTATAGAGCTTCGATGTAGTCTAATTTTGAGAACATAATTCTAATTTCATGTTATTTTATTTTTCTATTTTTCCGTAATTGTGTGTTTTATTTTTTTATCTTAATGCATACAATTGTTTGGCCAACAATTGTTTGATTTATGAATCATGGGAGATGCCGAGAGGTAAC
Source organism: Hemerocallis citrina (assembly GCA_017893485.1). Classification (NCBI taxonomy): domain Eukaryota; kingdom Viridiplantae; phylum Streptophyta; class Magnoliopsida; order Asparagales; family Asphodelaceae; genus Hemerocallis; species Hemerocallis citrina. The sequence goes on from JACEHZ010000115.1 coordinate 85,466, forward strand.
TTGTGATTTAGAATTATAGAATTAAACATCATTGATTGAGTGAAATTAGAGATAATTTACTGTGATTAATGTGACTATAAAGAAATCCATAGAATTAATGAATCTTCAAATAATTAAATTTGCATAGAGATATGAAAAATTATTAGTTGGGGATATGTTTGGTGTTATTCGAGAGAAAATATTGAATAATTAGGAGATTTTGATCTACAACTTGGAAAAGTGGAGTTTTTAGTCTATTGGAATTATGCATTGTGTGGGATTAACTAAGTAAAATCAAAAACCCTAGATTTAGTTTTGCTATTAATAAATCATAAAACTTTAAATATTCATTCTTTTTAATTAGTTTAGTTCTTACTTTAGTTTAATTTAGTTTAGTTGCTATTTTTATCAAATTTTCGATTCTTCAAATAATAGTTAATCTGGTGAATTTCGATACTCAATAAAATAATTAGTCCATATGGGTTCGACACTCTTTTCTTTTAAACTATACTACTTTTGCAATTTTGTAAGCTTGTAAATTATTCCATCACTGATTGAACGGTTCTGATCACTTTGCACGAATCACAAGGCGATCAGATGATCTGGAATTGCCAAAAGTGGTGAGCTCTGCAGATGAAAATTTGCACCGAGGAGCTAGCTGACAATAATAATTTTTTTCATTATGCACGCCTACGAAGTGAGTGAAAATATTGAAGTAGATCCGACGACCGCAATCATCGGGTGCGAATCACAAGGCAATCAGACAGTGAGATTTGGATTGTGTGGACTGCACCATGTGGCAAGCGGTTACGCGGCTTCGATGGTTGTGATTGTGCCGTGTGGATCCAAGGGGTTATGCCGTGTGGACGTAGCGGTTGGAATTCCTCTTCTATAAATTCACCCCCACTTTTTCTCATTTCTTCACTTCTAGTCTCACTTTAACCCAAGACTTTCTCTCTCATCTGTGCTTTTTCTTTCTTTAGGACTTAACTCCGGCGGGTGTTGCGGCTAGTCTTAATTGAAGTTTGTCATTGTTTAGCCAAATAACTTATTATAATTTGTAATTTATGTCTAGGGTCTATTCGGGAAGCTCCACCTCCTCCTCAGATCGCGAAGAGAGTGAAGAGAAGTCAGTCTTGCCCCATGAGAATGGAGAAGGGGAAGGGAGTCAGTTCTTCTGTATTTGTTGAGGATATAGACGAGACAAAAGAGCCAAAAGGGTGCCTCTTCGAATGGCATCCTCCTCCTCATACTCCTCTCCTCATTCGTCAGCACCTTGAAGACTTGGGGGACTTTGTGCATTTTGGTAAGAGATACGACGAGCCAGAGAGAGGGCCTGTTGATTTGACTTATCGCATCAAGACGATTCTTACCAAGGAGGACCTGATGAAGGTCAGAGATGCTTTCGAGATTCCTTCCTAATATGAGTTGCTTTTGCCTGGCCCTGAGGTCTAGGCATTCTCCATAATGAGTAGTGAGTTCTCCATCTTCCCTTACACGCCTTTGATGTCAAACTATGTCTACCCATGCACCCGATCGTGAAGAAGGTCCTGAACTGGTACAAACTTAGTCTGGTTCAGTATATGCTGAACATGTGGAGACACTTGGTCAGCTTCATCTTGCAATGTTGATATGTAGATGTCGCACTGAGTTTGACTGTATGGAGAAGGCACATCAGGCCCAGACGAATAGGGTGGATAGTTGGTTCTATCCCCCCTCCCCCACCCGGAGATGGGACTAATTGAGAATCATGATTCGATAAAGTAATGGAAGACCAAGTATTTTATCATTCGGAGTCCTGAGCCCTAGGGGTTCCCTACCAAGTGGAGGGAAGACGTATCCAAGAAGGTGAAGGCCGATCCAGAGGTGAGTGAGGAGGAGAAAATGTTGTGTGATGATTTCCTCATGCGCCCAAAGTTAAGGTGGAAAGATGTGACAAAGGAAGTCCTTTTCGAGGGGGGCAGAGCCCAATAGACTCTAGTATGCTCCTTTAGTTCTATTTATGTCAAGTATTTAGCTTTTTTCCTTTCATCTCATTCTCAGATGTTTTTTTCTTCTTTTGTAGAGATAGAAGATATGGACTTTGATGCTCTTTTTTCGGATAGCACTGCTTTGTGCAGCAAGCAACCGGAGGATGCAAAGAAGAGAAAGAGGACTTCAAGCAAACTGGCATCCTCTAAGGTGGTCAGGAGCTCTTTGGCCCCACCATGGTGGTCTCTTTGGATTCGCCTCTAGAGGCATTAACGGGCCTAGCTGCGGTGGGTCTTACCTTCGGCGTGGTCATTGGTAGCGCGCGCCCTCCTCTAGTAGGGGAGGAAAATGTGATCTTAACTAGTGAGCAGAGGAAGCTCTACATGCCCGACTGGCGTATCAAGCGGCACGACAAAATCCTTGGTGACTCGGCGAGCTGCGTTAAGGCAGTCAAAACTCTCCCTGTCCCGAGGAATCGAAAAAGGTTGGCCAATGAGACAATCGACCTCCTCCATCATGGAGATCTCTCGAGCCAATATGTCGATAAATTTTTTGTTCCTTTTAGCATAGTTTTGTAGTCCTTCACATATACATGAGCCTTAAAAAATTTACCCTTTGCAGATCACTTACCACTTTAGCAACTTGTTCGACCAGTTCAAGGCCAAAGAGAAGGCCATGGGGAATAAGGCCTCTCAGGCGGAGAAGGAGAGGAAGAAGGTCGTTCGGAAGCTTGAGTTTTTGGAGAAATGGGAGGAGAGTCATCTTGTCAAGATCTCCACTCTTGAGGCGGAGTAGAGCGGGAGGAGGCAAAGAGGGAGAGGGAGGCCATGGCGGCCAGTGCGAAGGCCAAGGTGAAGAACAATCTCCAAAATGTGATGGAGAGGTCATATGTAAAGGTCATGATGGATGTGGCCAAACGCATTCCCGGTTTCATCTGAAAGGGTACCACACCGAACTTATGCCTGAAGATGAGTTGGCCGAGGAGGATGATGAAGAGGAGGAGTCCCTAAAGGAGGCAGCAGACGGAGATGAGGAGAGCCAGGAGTAAGATTCAGGGGGTAAGGGGAAGAAAGAATCCGAGACTTCCACTCCTGCGGTTCCGTCAACCGAGGTGGACCCTGATCTTTTCCCCTTCGTTTTCCATCTTCTCTTTTCTTTTTTAGATTTTGTAAACTTCCTAATAGCGGACTGGCCACCACTTATGTATCTTAATCTCTAAGTTAATAAAAATACTTTGGTGTCCAACACTTGAGTTTTTCTTTTGTGCAAGTACTTTTGAATGTGTTTTGCTGGATCTCTTGAGTCTTCCTAACATCGTAGCGAAGTCTTTTGTATTTGTTAGTGTTGTAGTCACTCCACCATTTTCTTTGTTGACATGTAGTTGTATGCACATGAGGAGATCCTCGGGATGCCAAGATTGACTGCCTTTGCCTTACCCTGCTTGCAGCCAAGAACGAGAGGGACCAACTAAAGAACATGCTTCTCAAGAAGAGCTTAGAGCTTGTCGACTTGAAGGATACCCATCCTAGTTGTTCATCTAAGGATCATCCAGGTTGCTCAACTTGCACTCATAAGATTTAGTGGAAGATTCAGATCAAGGACGCTCACCTCAAGGAGATACTCATCAAGGAGGAGGTGGAGACTTATAGGGTGAAGATGTTACTCAAAGGACAACGAACACAGAGTACCTCTTATTCTCGTGATGAGTATAATCAAGGGAAGTTATTCCATGACCTTGCCTTCTGCTCCTGAGTAGTATCGAGGAATCTGAGGATTCCTAGAGCTGGGGTAACCGGATAATCTAGCTTTTAGAGGGTGTCGCATCTTCACGACTGCAACCCTTAGACTCAGTCGGGCAGGCAGGTCCCTCCTTCGGACAACTCAGGTGGCCAAGGTGGTTCTTCACTGGAAAGGAGGCATCACAGATGGATCGTGTCTCTTAACCAAAGAATCCATCTTCTCTGTGGTCATAAGTGATTGGAGCGGAGAGGAATTGTAAGCCAACCTAATGTACTCAGCTTTTTATACTTGTACTAATTTTTTTAAGTGGAATGAAGATCTCCCATGTATTCTCGAGCTTGTACTAGAGCATTGATATGAAATGAAGATCCTCATGTGTTTTTTCTTGATTCTTACCTTATTTGTGTTGTCATCCATTGAACTGAGTTGTGAGTTTGTAGGAGCAACTCTAGGGAAGAGATGGACTTCGAACTTGCTGTTTGGGGGATAGCAAGTTGTTGGAGCAGTTCAAGCAGTGAGCTGAGCTCCTCACTTGCTTGCTAGTGAGTTACGATAGCAACTTCGAGCCATGAAGTGAACTTCGAACTTTCTGTTTGAGCAGATAGTGAGTTACAGGAACAGTTCGAGCAGTGAGTCGAGCACTGATGTTGCTTGCTAGTGAGTTGCGTGAGCAGTTCGAGCCAGGAAGTGGACTCTGAACTTGTTGTTTGGGGGATAGCGATTTGTGGGAGCAGTTCGAGTGGCAAGCCGAGTTTTGAACTTGCTTGCTAGCTAGTTGTAGAAGCATCTTCGAGCCATGAAGTGGACTCAGAACTTACTGCTCGCTAGTAAGTTGCAGGAGCAGCTTCAAGCCACGAAGTAGACTCCGAACTTGCTGCTCGGGAGATAATGAGTTATTGGTGTAGCTCGGGAGAGGGGCTGAGCACCAAACACAGTGTTTGCATGAGGAGAGTAATACAAAATTTTGATAAGGAAATGCTGAACTTTATTGAAGAAAAAAAACCTAGGTATTGAAAAAATAAACCAAAGTGGTTGTCATGGTGGATGACCTTTATTACATGCTCCGACCATTATAAATGTCGGTCTTATTACAAATCTTGAAAAGTCTAGGAGAGTGCGTTAAGCATCCTCGTTGAACTTTATCAAATGCTCGGTGTTCCAAGTCTATGATACTTCTTGCCCCCCAGGTCTTCAAGTTGGTAAGTTCCTAGTTAGTCGACTTTGGAGACCTTGTAGGGACATTCCCAGATGGGAGTGAGTTTTCCCTTCTTGGGCAGGTCAGAGATACCGAGCTTTCTCAGGACGATGTCATCTTCTTTCAAGTTCATCGGCTGGACCTTCTTCTTGTTGTAGAACTTCTCCACCCTTTACTTATATATCTATCTTTGTAGGGCAGATTTCTCGTGAACTTCTTTAACAAAAGTGCGGACCCGGATGTGAGGTTGAATGGAGACTTTCCTATAGTGGTCCTGTTTGTGGTCTAGCAGGATCAAAGTACACTTGGGAGTTCTTTGACCCATAGTCCCTTTGGAGGTTTATCAAGCCTTTTCTTGAGGTCATCGATGTCACTCCCCGCTTCCCAAAATATAGGAATACAAGCACGTAACGAAGGCTCAGTGAATGATTTGCATCATTCATAAGCTGTAATATTTAACTCAACAATATGCAATACAAATTCAACCATGCATGCTAAAGGGAAATCACATAACATAGATATTACATGAAATGTCTCAACAATAACCAACAACTGGAAAGGAACAAACTTTGGGTCAACAATGCCCAAAATACAAAATATGATAATAACAATAGTACTGGAATTTAAATGACAAGGACAAGACAATTATTATGGCCAACAATTCGGCTCCAATCCCTAGAAGGTCTGCTCACCAAATCCTTCGGGCAATTCTTCCTGTGTACCTACAAGCTCATGGTCTAGAGTAGGAAAAAAAATGTCCGTTAGAGTAAGTCACGGACAACAAGTAGTACAAGCAAGGAACAATAAACAGGACATGTAAATACCAATAAACGAGGAACAAGTACTATATCAAGTGACAATGAAATTATTGATAATGAGGTAAGGTCTATAGTCAACAATTTAATGAGTAACAATACCATAAAACAAGATTTCAAGTCGGTAAAAATAATCGAGATCAATGCAGTGTCAATCCTAGGTCTATCATATTTTCTTATCTAATGCACGTAGTACTGTGTCCCATACCATATATTCGGTGCATACAAGCAGTGAACGTTTAGAATATAGTGGTGAACTCTACAAATCATGTACTCGGTACGATAACAATAACAAGAATCCACAATCCACGATCTACAACAAGAATTTATCCACAAGACGATACAAGATAACAATATAGGAAAACACTAGCCCCTCATCTGAGTAAAGTCACTGATCGTTCACTACCAAGTCGACCCTTATACCCCGGCTTATTATTAATTTATTAACATGAAACATGAATGTGCAATCTATGGAATAGTGTCAAGAAATGATATGAATGATGTATCAATGATTTTACAATGAATGATATGCAATGTAATGCAAGGTTTAAACAACTTACAATCAACATGAAGAATGTAATTTTGGACATCAAGATGTTGTTGTACAAAAGTCAACTTTTCCGCTGCTACGGGGAAGCGAATCAGATTTTGTCAGAGGTTCTAGAAACTAGACTCTCTGCCGGTTCCGACGCATATTCACACGATGCATTTCGACTACAATAAATGTGTCTACTAGTTGGTTCTTCACGATGTTACTATTCAAGCAGCAACTCAGCATCACGTTATTATATGTATAATTCCATTAAAAACTTAACTAAAATTCTCACAGAAATTATAATTAAGTTCCTAACATTGGTCACTAACATTTACACAATTCTCAGGCCAAATTATTATGTTATCCTACTATATCAATTAATTTAGCATGATGATGTAATTATAAACAGCAAACCTAGAATTTCGACAGTACAGTAACAAAACTTGGATATTTTGTATTGTCAGATTGAGAATCTGTCAAATGGTCTGAATTCCTAACATAGAGGGAAACTACTTTTGTTCAGCAAATTCTAAAAGATTCTAATCGTAGCTAGGTCAAAAGTTTGGGTCTTTTGCTGGTCTAATGTTCTACAGAATTCTAGGATCAAGTTAGCATATATATAATGTGTCTGGAAACCTATCTAAAAATTTCATAAAATTCATTTTAAGACTCTCAATTGTGTCTAGTGACATTCAAGTAAATTCAATTTTAAATTTTCTATTAACATGGTGTTTCGATTAGTGAAAATGTGTCGACATGCTTATGAATAACAATCTGGAATTTAAAACCCAACGGTACAAAAAAATGTGATAACTTATTTTCTACAACTCGAAATCCAGATTCATCGAATGTTCTAGAAACTAGATTCAAGGGACTCTGACTTTCATTTACAAGGTTTAATCTAATTCCATCAGCAACCAGGTCAAAATCTCGAAATAATATGGAGCAACCAGCAGGCCCACAAGTCGATTAATTATCAATTAGCAACAAATGTTGAGTGTAAGCATATAACTCCATGGCAACAATTAACGGGGAATTAATCTCATTCATGTGGTGGAATTCTACTATTAACAAAACAACATAGCATGAATATCATACCCAATCGAACAAGCATTCAATCATCATTCTTTACATGTATTTTTCTAAACTATGTATTCGTATGGTGTATGTAAATGACGATATATAACAAGGCTTTGATTTTAATCAGGAGATGGCATGGGAAGAGAACTACTACTTGGTTTCGCCGATGAATTCGGAGTAGTCTCTTGAAGGGTATCAAACAATCAATATACGATAATCAAGTAGAACCACTTGCAGAGATCAAAATAATTCCTTGGACAAGAATAAAGAAAAACTAGTTCAAGAGGAAACTTGTCTTTCACGCTACGATTTCGATAATAAGAGAATAATGGGATGAGCATCCCGATGGCGACACCTGACAGCAACACATGCAACTACATACACAGCAACACGTGCAACCACGGCAATCTGCAAGAGCACGTGACGGGGACAGTGGGATAGCACTCAGCGACGACAGCAAGAGTACAACAATAGTAAGACAGTGACGACACAACAAGAAAACGGCGACAATAGCAAGACAGCGGTAATGGCAAGGCGGTGGCTGGGCATCGGCAAGCAGCAGCTCAAGCGGTGGGTTGTTGATGTGGCGGTGCTGGCGATGACTGGGGATGAGGGCAGCGGGATGATAGGGAGGCAGGGTGATGGTGCTGGTGCAGGTGATCGGGGTTACGATGGTGATGGTTGTGCAGTGGGGACGAGGCAGGGGAGGAGCAGGGCGGTGGTAGACGGAGGCAGGGTGCGTCGGGGGTAGCTCGATGTCTGAGGAGTAGGGGTTAGGGAGTCGGCGAGCAGGAGGCAGTCGAAGAGGCAGGGGGTGTTGGGCGATGGCGTTGAAGATGCAACAACAGTGGAAGAACAGGGGCAGTGGAGGTGTTAGGAGGAGTTGCGGGTGGTGCGCGGGGCAAGGGCGAGGGTGAGGGTGGCGGCGATGAGGTGGTGCCCGAGCTGTTGGGTTTCGGGAGAAAGAAACAGGGGAAGAAGATAAGTAAGGAGAGAGAAGATTAGGCTATGATTAGGAGTAATTAGGTATTAATTTAATAAATTAGGGATGATTAATGTCACGCCCCGCTTCCTAAAATACAGGAATACAAGCACGTAACAAAAGCCCAGCGAATGATGTGTACATATCCATAAGCTGTAACAGATTAACTCAACAATATGCAAAAGATCAAAACTACTCAAGAAGGAATAATCACATAAACAATGAAAAAAAAATCCAAAATAATTATGAAATAAATTCACCAAATAATATCCAACACCTGGGAGAAAAGTAAACTTTGGGTCATATAAGCCCGGAATACAAAGTACGATAAAAGCAATAAAATAAACAAATAACATGAAATAACTATAGCAGTCTAATGGCTCAGCTCAATTCTTCAGAAAGTTTATACACCAAGTCATTTAGTCAAATTTCCTCTGGTACCTGTGAACTCATCAAGTAGAGGTGGGGAAAAATTGTCCGTTAGAGCAAGTTACGGACAGCAAGTAATGGAAGCAAAGATGTAACCCCCATTCCCGACAATAGGTATTTTCCGTGTATTTTCAATAATCTAATTTTTATAAATTTATTTTATGCTAAATTCATTTCGGATCTTTTATTAAAGTAATTTCTAACCAAAAATTGTATTCATTTTGAATAACGGTGTATTTTAATCTTACTATCTATTTCTGATTGATCGGCTATTTATTTTGAGCCTAAAACAAATATATTATTATTATTGGATTATTTCAATGAGTTCGTCAAACCTGAATACTATTTTGTTATATAATTTTATTATGATTGTTACTTCTGATTGTTTAATTACCTAATTATTTCATTTTCGTATTTGATCTGATTTTTCCTGGCGAATTCCAATTTATTTTCCACCCCAATTTATATTATATTCGTTTGTATTAATTATTTATTTAATTGGGTTTAAATTTTCGTTCATGAACTATTTTCTCTTTTTGTTTGACTATTTATCTTGTGAATCTTATTTTATTGGATTGTGGTTATTTTTATTGAACCCTATTGTCTTCAAACCCATCTCTTGTTGAACCCAAAATCCAATTGCAATTTGTTCTTGAGCCAAAACCCGCTATAATTGGATCCTAAACCCATTAACCCAATGATCTACTTGAATATTCTATATCTGCAACCCTAATACAAACTCTAAAAATCCAAAAATACAATTCCTAACTGTCGCAATTTCTCTCTCCTCTCTCCTCTTTCTCTCTCTCCATTTTGAACCTATCCTATTCACCTTCTTCTCCGGCCAAGTCCGGCCTCCCCCGTGCTCCAGCTCTGATCAGACCCCCCCCCCCCCCCCCGTCGACTCCCCAGCACCGCCCTCCTCTTACCTCGTCGGCCAGGCCCCCAAAACCCCCAACTCCGGCCTCCCATTCCACTGTCCTCAACATTAACACAGCCAGAACCCCCCCCCCCCCCCCGTCCTTCTCCTATTCCAGTCGACGCCAATGCGAGCGCCGCCAGCACACCCCCTGACCTCGCCCTTGGCCTATTTCTGATCGACAACAACACCCAACACCTGAAGCCCCTGTTTTCACCCTTTTTTTCCCATCGATGATCAGACCAGGCGCGCGCCCTATGCTTTGCCGCTTGTTGACGACCTAGCCGTCGACGCTGTCCCCACTGGCCGGCAGTGATGCCGTCGAACTCTCGTTATCCCTCTTGTTGTGGTTGCTGATCTTCTCTTGCACGTGTTATACACGTGCTAAATTGTGGATTTGTGTGTTCGTGGGTTCGTTGTTGCGGGATTCTTATCCCGTTATTCTTGGTATTCAATTTCACCGTAAATAAGACAAGTCACCATCCTCTTGAATTGTTAATTGTATCAAATTCAAGTTTCGTTGAAACTCTTGCAAGTAGATCTCTTTGTTATCGTATTATCCATTGTTCATTTCTTCGTTGGGTCTATTTAGGGTTTACATGAGCTAACCCCAATATTCTTGACATCGTGCCACTTTTGACTCTAAAGTTTGGATCTTTCATGAGTACATATAGAATTGATAATAGGGTTGTTCATATAATCGTCACACAAATAAATTATTGTAGAGACAATTGATAGGCTGTATGTTGTCTGATCGATTGATGATTGATTGATGATAAATTGATGTATGAGCGTGTTCTAGTTTTATTTATCATATTTTGACATCCATCATTTTCATTACATAATTTATTGACTAAAGAATCGATACCCATATAGTCTAATTAATTTATTTTCAAGAAAACTACCCAAAATCATATATATGCTTGCTGACTTATATGTTGACTGCTAGTTTTGAACCAGTAAACGATCTTAAAATGAATTACTTCCTGAATATGAATTGTAGCCTTATCTTTCTATTTTCTATAACATCTTGAATTTTTAATCCAAGTTGTGTAGCAAAAGTTATGCCCATTTCACTACAGTTGTGTTTTTTACTTTCAGATTTTCAGATTCTTCTATCTTGCATGTTCAAACAGTAAATAGGCTGATCAAATGATAAGATCTTGCTCTGAAATTTTCAGATTGTTGCTTAACATGTTTAGGAGTCTAGAAAATATTTTTAATGAATTTATTATGGAGGTTTTGCTGTTTCTAAAATCATAATAACATAATGTCGAAATTCTACCCGAACATGAAATCTGTAAAGAATAATGTGATTGACCTAGCTACTGTTGTCGAATTTTGAACTTTAAATATGCGTTGGAACCGTGTGGAAGTCTAGTTTCTAGAATTTCTAATGGATTTACTTTTCGATTTCTGAAACAGCGGGAAACTATATTTGTACAGACCACTCTTACTGTCCAGAATTTCACTTTTCAGTTCTTAATAGATTAATTATTCTTATATCGTAGTATTGCATGAAACGAAGTGTGTATGTTGCATTGCATGATCCTAATGAATTATTGTCACCATTCTAATCGTCATATCCAAGTTATCATCCTATTGTTCTCCTATTGATACTATTGTTCATCTAATGTCTGAAATTGCATATTATATTGTTCATTGATAAATAATTAATAAGTCAAGGTTTAAGGGATTGACTAGAGTAGTTGATGATATAGGGACTGTTCTCGAATGATGGACCGTGATTATTACCGTTATCGTCATCGTGTAAAAAATTACACATGGCCGGTGTTATTACCGTTATCGTCATCGTGTAAGAAATTATACATAGACCGTGTTATTACCGTTATCGTCATCATACCCAGTACATGAACTATAGAATCTATCACTTAAGTCTAAACGAAATTAATTGTATGCATCAAACCTGTAGAATGGGATGTAGTAGTACATGCATTAGTTAGGATTAAAATGATAAATAGACTTAAGGATTCACACCACACCGACATTACATTATTCATGATTGTTCCTATTGATATCGAATATTGACTAAGTGTTACCATTATTGATCATTGATTATTGTTACCGCATATTGAATCATTGTTTATAGTCATTGCATCGATTACTGTGATACTGATTATTGATTATTGTGCCATGTTATTGATTCCTATTGATCCATTGAAATCATTGTTATACCGTTATTCCATTGTTCCTTGTTTTCTCTACTTGCTGTCCATGACTTTCTCTAAAGACAATTTTTCTCCTCTTTTTAGATGAAGTGTTTACAGGTGTTGATGGAGAATTGCCTGATGGATTGGGAGAACAACGTTGGTGAAGGAATTGATTGCATCGCCGCTTAATAAATAATTGTTTTGCCATGAAGACCTAATTATTGAACTATTGTTATTTCATTGTATTGTGGGCTTTTGACCCGAATATTGTAGTTTTTGTTCCAGATGTTGGATTGTTATTATATTTGGATATTTCATATTGCTTCATTCCAAGTATTATTGTTCATGAGATTATTATTATTGTCTGTGCAATTGTTCTGTATTGATTATATTGTTGAGTTGATTAAATAAACAACTTATGGATGACGTTAATCATTCGTTAGGCCAATATTACGTGCTTGTATTCCGTATTTTTGGACAACGGGGCGTGACAAAAGAAGCAAGGAAAACATGGTATGTTAATAAATAATGAACTAGATTAAAATCAAGATCAATAACAAGGGATGATAATAAAACTCAAGGGTCTAGAATTAACGATGCAATAAACAATGACTGTAATCCATGATTCAAGGCCAATAACAATAATCATGATCAAGAATGCAAGTGTCAATCTAAGTTAATTAATATTTTATTATCATATCTAATGCACGTAATACTATGTCTCATACCACAGGTTCGGTGCATACAAACAGTGATCATTTAGACTATAGCAGTGAACTCAATAGATCATGTACTCGGCACAATAACGATAACGAGAATCCACAATCCATGACAACAAACAAGCGAGAACAGGGGGCCCATTCCGAGTACAGTCTCCGATTGTTCACTACTTAGTCAACCCTTAATACCCCTGCTTGTTAATATTTTATTACACACAAATGTGGACATGCAATGGGTATAGAAGTTTCAAAGTAATGTCAAAGAGATGTCAAGGCTATGCAATGCATGGTATAACTAATTCTATTCCCTAGATGCAAAATTAAACATGGATACACTTAAAAAACACAAAATGCACATTCTGGACAGCAAGACGTTGCTATACAAAAACCAACTTTTTCGGTGCTACAGGAAAGCATTTTAGGTTCCGTCAGGGGTTCCAGAAACTAAACTCCCTGTCGGTTCCAATGCATATTCAAACTATATATAATAAATACAGAAACTAGGCGAATAATCTCATTCTTTACAGATTACATGTTCAGGCAGTAGTTAGGGTCAAAATTCTTGTATATAAAAATAGATTGTAAAATCATTTAAAAATCTCATAAAAATCATATTTTAATTCCTAACAACATTCAGTAACAACACAATTAATCTCAGATTTCAATTCTTAAAATTAGTTTGCTGTTAATTGATTAGACATGGTAATGCATTTTCAAACTGCATTCTCGAATTCAGATGCCACCGTACGAAAATATAGATATCTTGCAATCTGTAGGTTGGATTGCAAAACCGTCAGATAATCTGGATTCTAGACATACAGAGATACAACCTTTATTTAATAAGTTATAATTGCTATTATCTATAGTTAGGTCAAAATTCTGGTTCTTTATTGAACTAGTGTTCTAACAGCAACCTAGGGTCATGTTTTCATACCTATAAAAGGTCTGGAAAAATATCAAATAATCTTATAAAAATAATAATGTGACTTCTAGTCATGTCTACTAACAAAATGTAAAATTTCAAGTTCCATTTCTGATGTAGCAATTTATTTTAATAGAAAATCATGTCGGTATAACTCTAGACAGAAATCTGAAAATTGAAAACATAGCAATGTTAAAAAATATAATATCTTACAGTTTATAAATCGGAATCTAGATCCGTAAAAAAGTTCTGGAAAATAGATTCAAAGGGCTACAAATTGTGTTTACAAAGTTTTATTAAATTATAACAGCAAATGGGTCAAAAATTCAGTGCAACATGGGACAAACAGGAGGCCAGCAAGTAGATTGATATTAAATGACAACAAAATAAACAAGCAAGCATATACTTACATGTCAATTAATCAACAGGAATATTCTACTTAATTATCAGGATAAAACTCTACCATTAACAAGGAAAGTGTAACACCTCGGATTGTACGATAACTAAATATATATATGTTTGTATGTATATTGTCTGTATGCGTGCACACGATTGCAGTGTTTTGGTTGATTATGCTATCATTGGTGTGCGGTTAGGTTTGCGGGGCAGTTCATGAGGATGGTTGCGTTCTAGAAGATGCACGAGAATGAGGAGGACCGATACTGGTATAAACACTAGTTTTTGGTACGACACCTATGCAAATATAACATTGTATAATACTACGATGAGTATATCTTGCGTACACTCGATAAACCCCTCATCAAAGAACCCATTTAGGAGCTAAAATGGGTAGCCAACCTATCATACCCTAAAACCATTGGCTAGACCAAACCATCCTACACCCTACCCCCTACCCCCTAGAATCCGGCCCCCGCCTTCCCCCCTCTTTCCTCACTCATCTTTCCATCAAAAACCCCATCATTCATCTCCCTTGTTCTGAAAATTTCAGAACTTAAACCAAAGAAAAGAAGAGAATGAGAGAAAAGAAGAGAGATTGAAGAAGGAGCTCCTGGAGTGATTCTTGAGGAAGGGAAGCTCAAAGATAACAACTACTCTACAATCAACTCAGGGTGGGGAGTTTCTCTAAACCTTTCTTTTTGTTTCTTGATTGATTTCTTGCATGCATGTGTGGTAGTAAGTACTAGAATGAATGTTTAAGAAGATTGGAAGTTGAAATCAGAAACTAGAACTGGAATCTTGATCTGTATGCTATTTTCTAAATTTTCCCGAGAGCAAACTACATGGAATCTGATCATGAAATCTTTACATATTGTTCCTTCATATGTCTAGACGAGTCATGAATTATTTCGGATTTTTCTGAGATCATTTGGTATTTTAATAAAATCCAATTGTGGAACTGTGCCGTAAGGCAGCAGCAGAAATTGGTTAACATGATGCCTGAGGTTGTTGGGTTTTTCATAATTAATTGGAGTAAGATCTTAATTTGAAACTTCTACCCTGTTTTTCCACTTGTATATAGACTCCACAGAAAAATCACGGAAATATTTGGATGAAGTTACAGGTATGTTAAAATTTGATCTATCAACAGTATCTAGAACTGTAACTGAAGAACAAGATGATTTTTGTGCTTAATTGAAACATGAAGAACTCAGTGTAGACTTAGAATTTGAACATGAAACCTTTTGCATGTTGCTTATTATGATATCTAGTTTCTTTAATGTAAATTATGTGTCAATTAGATGAGTATAGAATTTATGATGATTTTATTAGCACGTACTGTGCTAGTTTCAGTCAAATTTGACATCCTGTAGAGATGGCACATTTGAGGCTCCTTAAGAGATGATTTTGAGGAAGTATTTCCTCAGAGGATTGTATTAGACATCAAAACTTTTCCAACAAGACCTATTTGAGGTGTTTCTAGTAAGTGGTTGATTTATTATGATTTTTGCAATACTGGACAGAGACCAGGAATTGAGCTGAGTGCTCTGATTGAGAGTCTTAGTGTGTGTGACTTGGTAGACTTGTGAGTAATGTGTGTGTTAGGGTGATCTATTGGCATATTTGGGACTTATGACCAACTAGAGAATTGTTGAGGACATTCACACCTTTCCATAGAACTTGGGTTTGTAGCATTCTGATGAGTGAGCAGTGTTTTATGCTACCGGCAAGGTGCAGCCCGTGTACAAGAAATACATAGGCTGAGGCTTGAGAGGCCATTTTGAGGACTTAGATGGTAGAATTTGAGGTTATGATCAACTAGGAAGTTGTAGCATAGGTTCTTACCTTTTCGGATTGGGCTTATACACCCCAATCGGAGTTGTATCGAGGGAGTTATGATCTTTTTAAGATTCGGACAGAAACTCCGTAGGTTGCTTAGTCTTAGGTGTTGACTAGGTATTGTGACGACTTTTTCCTGGTACTGTTGGAGTTGATAACTCTTGTATGGAGATGTTTGGTATCTGTTGTTGGTTTTGTTGACTCCTATAGTGGGTGTGTGTCTCGAGTTAGTCACTAGGGTAAGGGATACCCTGCATCGGTCGACCCTAAGTTAGGAACTTCCACCGAAGCGTAGGACATCCGGGACGTGCCATTAATATAAGTTCATAGCCTGGGTTAGGGGTCTACACATACATTCACAGCCAGGTTAGGGGTGAATGTAGGCCATGGTGCTGGACAAATCCAAGCCCGGGGAAGTGGCGAACCGGACCGGTATCGCCAGGGCCAGAGGTCGATAGGCAAGTTTCGAAAGTAATCTTATCTTTTACCCAAAGTGATTAGAATGAGGGTGAGATTAGAGTGATGCATTAGGGGTTTGGTAATTGCATTAGTACTAGCAGACCATAGTCAGTGCTGTACCTTCCTGTCGTAGGGATACGTTTTTGGCACTTATAAGTGAGTCCTCAGCTCGTATCTCGATCTGTTAATTCCCAAAGTTTTGCCGGAGTAAGGAATGGGAGGCTAGGGGGATTTGACCCTCGAGGCCATCACATTCCTATGCACGTGGGTTTTGTTTATATATATCAGTTCACAGCCGAGTTAGGGGTGAACACGCATGCGTCAGTCCACAGCCGGGTTAGGGGTGGACAATTCACAGCCGGGTTAGGGGTGGACACATAAATTACACGGTTTTGCGACCGAATTCAACGTGGCTTTCTGAAGAGGTCCGTACGCGGGTACCGAGTGGCAAACACGACCACCACTTAGGTACTGCAGCGGCGGAACGAGACCGACCAACTGCAACCTCTTTGGACACAGACAATCTATTGGGAACAGGATGAGTACAAGGGTAGGATGCATGGCGAGGGGTTGAACCCTACAATCAGGAGAGGCAAACTCTTTAGAAAGTATATAGTATGGGATGCATACGTTTCTATTGAAGTTGATTTTGGAGAAGTATGTAGTATAGGATGCATACGTTCCCAAATTGCATTAAAGTAGGTGCATCGTGTGCATTCTTGTTTTGCACATTCGATTAGGCCATGCCTGGGTCTGGAACACATGTAGTATGGGATGCATGCAGATCCAGAGTCCCAAGTCTTGTTTGCTTTAGAATAGGCTTCTGATTGGTGCATTTAGTTGTTAGATCATGGCATAAACGAGCACTACATAATTTAGGATGCACGTTTCCTTTTCCATTCAAGATGGGTTGTGGCTGCCAGTTTGGAGGATCGCTATTATTATCAGTATTGCGTCAGTCGAAGTACTGACGTTCCCCACCTTTTAGGTACTGGTTCTACCCTTCGAGCAGGTGCAGAGATATCAGAGTCGCACAGTAGAAGACTCAAGCCGAGGAGCAAGTCCCAGGGAAGCAAATTGACTGTTCAGCGGAGCTTCGGCAGTGAGTCGTCGACTGCCATTCTGAGAGAAAGTTGTTAACTTTACAAAAGGAGTGATGTATGTTTGGAATAAGATGTAATGAGTTTATGTAATTTGTATTCTTGTTCAAGAACAAGACATTGGTTGAAATCAATGATGTAATGACTTTATTTGCCAATAAAAAGTTTTTAAATTTCTGTGTTATTACTGTGTTGAGATGCATTTGAAGGTAAAGATTCTGGTTACGTCACGGATATCCGGTAACGGGAATCCGGGGCATTACAGAAAGATTATTATAGTCATGGCTTTTAATTTCACGAACAAAATCACATTCCATCAGAAAACATTCACATCATCATTTTCTATATACTAATCTATGTGTTCATGTAGTGTATGCATATGACAAAATATACAGACTTGGATTTGAATCAAGATAAATGGCACGAAAAGATGACTACTACTTGGTTTCGTCGATGAATCCGTAATAGTCTCTTTGAGAGTATCAAGTAGATAAAATATGATAAACGGAAGAGGAACTACTTGCGGAGATCACAAAAAAAATTTCAACAAGAATAATAAAACTAGTTCAAGAGGAAACTTACATTTAGACGATTATTCCAAATATTAATGAAGATGATACGAAAAGATCCAACAACAACAACACGTGCAAACTACATACACAACGATCACGTGCAAACTACAGCGATCAGCGAGAGCACGTGCACGCAACGGGGACAGCAAGATAGCAACTCAGCAACGGCAATAAGAGGCTTCGGCATCGATGGTGTAGGCGGCAACACATGAGACGACGGTAGTAGTGAACACTAGAAACAGCAGCACTCACGGCAAGAGACACAGCAACAATAAGAACAGCAAGCAGCAACAGCAATGACATTGGCCAGGGTAAGGGGCGACAGAAGTGTGCAGCAGCAAGATGATGCAGCAAGGGAGAGAGGGTCGCTACTGTTGTGTCTGCGATGAGGCAGGGGTGATCGAGGGGGTGCAGCAACGGGGTTGCGGGTGGTTGCGATAGCAGGGTCGACGGATGCAGTAGTCGGTGTAGGAGGCCGACTAAGAACAGGCCTGTGGGGGTACTGCAACGACGAAGGCAGTTGCATTCGGTGGTTAGGGTGATGCATAGACGCCGAGGAGTATTACGGAGAGGGGTGAGGCTCGACGGTGATGAGGACGGCAATAAGGAGGGTGAAGGGGTCAATGGCTATAGCAATGCGAGGGCAGTCGGGGATGGAGTTGTGGGGGTGAGCAAGGACTGGAGATGGTCAAGGGCTGGTTGCGGTGGACTGCGGAGATGAGGTTGATGGCGACGAGCGGGATGCAGGCAGTGAAGGGGCTCGACGAGGAGGATAGGGGCTCGGTGGTAGGAGGAGCAGCGAATGGGTGTTGTGACTAGTGGTCGAGGATGGAGGAGAGGTGATGGGTTGATGGACAGACGAGGGGCGGAGACTGGGTTTCGAACTCGAATAGGGGAAGAAGGTGGGCAGCGAGCAATGGTGGCAACGATGATGGACAGCGGGATGCAGGGGGCGATGGTGTTGCGAAGGTGGCGGGGATTATCAGCGATAGGGGCGAGGCTGGGGATGAGCGTCGAGGGCTCGATAGGGATGATGAGGGGGTTGGGTCACAGAAGAAACAGAGGAAGAAGAAGAAGTGGGAGGGGGGGTGTTGATGAGATTAGATGATTAATTAGGTTTAGGTTGATTAAATATATATATACGGGATTTAGGATGTTGGGTTAATAGGTTATAGGGTTAGGATCCAATAAGAATGGGCTATAGGGTTTAAAATAAATAAATAAGAAAGGGATATTGGGTTGACGTGTTTGGGTTTAAATATAAATAAATAAGAAAGGGATATTGAGTTAACGGGTTTAGAGTTGGGCTACCTACAAACAAAATCAATTGATCAAATGAGGTTTTGTGCTTTTCAAAAATAATTAATAATAAATATTAGTTAAATAATTGATTACTTCTAAAAATATAATTTCTGGGTTCTAAAAATAATTAGGTGAGTTGATGGATATAATTGAGTTTATGAGAATAAGGTTTATTTGAGTTTCAAAATAATGATGAGATTATATATATATAATGGATTAAAATAAAATAGAGTTTATGGTCTCATACTTTATCAATAGACAATTAATAAAATTGGACTTTATGGTCTCATACTTTATCAATAGACAATTAATAAAATTGGACTTTGTTTAGGCTAGAATATAAGTGATTGACCGAATAGGAAAAAACTAAAATTTTAGAATGCAGTAAAATCTGTGTTAAAATACATTATCAAGAATACATTATCAAGAAAAAAGAATTAAGATTATAGAATGGAATATAATTCGGGTTAAAATCTATAATCATATGAAAATAGCTACAAATACAAATAATAATTAGGGAGGATTTAAATAAGAATTGAATATCCGATTGTATACAATTGGGTTCAAAGAATAGCAGAATTTATAGAATATTCAAATACAAGAATACAGGAAATATTTTGTATAGGCGAAAATGGGGGTTACAATTAAGGAGGGGATTAGTAGGTTAATTGAGAGATTAGGGGGTTTTTGTTGGGATTTAGAGGAATGGGGTAGTGGTTAGGCAGTAAAGTAGGGAATCATGGAAAAATGGGGGAGGTGGACATGGAGAGGGGATTGATCTGGTCAAAAGGCAGATAATAAGGGAATTGGGTTACTGGGTTTGGGTTAATGGGTTAGAGTCCAATAAGAAATGGGCTTGGGTTAACGGGTTAGGATCCAACAAGAGAAATAAATCAATTAATATGTTAAATTGAAAGAAACCAAATGAAATAATGAAATAGATGGATCAAACACCTCATACACAAATAAATAGAGTGTACAAGAATCTCAGAATTCAACAATGAAATATAAAATGGACTAAAAGAAGATGAATAACAAAAGTTTATCGTTAAAATAAGAGATTACATGAATGAGGATTACAAAAAGGAAATCCGAAAAATTGAAAACAAGGGTAACAATCAAGGATCTGTCTGTTGGCATTCTCAGCTTGACCCATTGGTCTGAGGACATGAAAAGGAAGAGAAACGCTTTCGATCCCGAAATCAGAGTAGAAAATGCAGAACTTCTTGGCAACGAATTGGGTCCCGCTGTTGGTGACCAGAATGTGGGGGATCCTAAATATGTAAACAATGTTCCTCCAAACGAATTGTTAAATCTTATGTTCGGTGATGGAGACCGACGATTCTGCTTCAATCCACTTCGTAAAGTGGTCGATGGCCACCACTAAGAAGTTCCTCTGTCCGATAGCGGGGGGAAACGGCGTAAGTAAATCCATTCCCCACATGGCGAAGGGGATCAGGCTTGACATGGAATAAAGTTCAACTTGGGGCATCTGCTTGATTAGGGAGAACTTCTTGCATGGGGCGCATCGACGGACATATTCTTGGGCATCATCGAGGAGTGAAGGCCAATAGTACCCATGATTAAGAACTTTTCATGCAAGGGACTTCACGCCCATATGGCCACCACCGATTCCTTCTTGTACTTCTCTAAGAGCATACTTGGTTTCCTAGCGGGAGAGGCTCACAAGTAAGGTCGGTCATCTATCAAAATGTAGGAGTGTCTGTATAGGACTCCTTAAATAAGTGTATACCTTTCGGCTCTTACCCTGGATCTTTTTTGCTTCCTTGGGATCTGACGGGAGGATGCCCTTGTCGAGGAAGTCAACAAAGGGCTTCATCCAGTTATCTACGGGTGAGCTCTAAATCTTCTTCTCTGATACTTGCCATGAGTAGGACCTCAATGAGCATTGTGTGGTCGAGTCCTTCGGAGGAAAAGGATGGTAACTTGGAGAGGGCATATGCTTGCCCATTTTCCTCACGAGATATGCGAGTTACTTCAACTTCTTGGAATGTAGCTATGACTTTCTTGATGCAAGCTATGTACTTGACCATGCGGTTATTTAAGGCCTCACAGTCTCCTAGGATTTGGCTTACCACCAACTATGAGTCACTGAACACTTTAACATTCTAGGCCCCGCTTTTCGAGCCAGGAGGAGGTCGATAATCAACGCTTCATATTCAACTTCATTGTTGGAGGCTTGGAAATTGAGATAGAGTGAGTGTTGGAGGATGAACTTGTCTGGACCGAGCAAGATGACACCAACCTTCTTTCTTCACTACAAGAGGAGCCGTCGACATAGACACTCTAGACCAAAGGATCCTGGCCATCCTCTGACCAGGGATGGTGCTCTCTACGATGAATTCAACCAAAGCTTGGGCTTTGATGGCCGTCCTTGGTTGGTAGCTAATATAGTGTTGCCTCAACTCGATGGACCACTTCATGAGTGCCCAAAGTTCTCCAGCTTGTGAAGTACTTAATTTAGGGGTTAGTCAATGAGGATCAAGATAGAGTGTGCTTGGAAGTAAAAGCAGAGCTTCATGGCTGTTGTTAAAAGGACATATACCATCTTCTCCATCTTGAATATCGAAGCTCGACATCATGGTGTACCTTGCTCACTTATAGGTTAGCTTCTGGACATTGTCTTCCTCCCTTACTAAGACGACACTAAGGGTTTGATCTGAGGTGGCTAAGTATAGAAAGAGTACTTTCCCTGGCCTGGCTTGCTTAGGAGTGGGGGGTTGGTGAGATACACTTTGAGTGGTTCAAAGTTTCTCTGTTGGACTTCCTCCCACTCAAATTCTTTGATTCTTGCAGAGCTTTGAAGAAGGGCAGGCACTTCTCCTCGGACTTGGAGAGGAAATGACCAATTACGGTGAGGCACCCCACGAGCTTCTGAATTTTTTTGATGCTAGATGGGGAAGGCACGTCGAGTATGGCCTCGATCTTCTCTGGATTGACCTCAATTCCTCTCTAGCTAACCATGATTCGCCAAAAGTTCCCCTAAGAGACCCTGAAGAAGCACTTTGAGGGGTTAAACCTCATGTTGTGTTATTGGAGGTCAGCTACATGATCTTCCTTCTTAAGAATCTTGACGAGCTTATTGTCCACAAAGACTTAAATGTTCTGGCCAATCTATTCCTTGATGACTTTGTTCACTAGCCACTAGTAGGTGGTTTCCGCATTATTTAGACCAAATGGTATGACCCGATAGCAGTAGATGCCTTGGTCGGTGATGAAGGATGTCTTGGAAATGTTGGGGGGGAACATTCTGATCTGATTGTACCCCGAGAATGCATTCATGAAGCCAAGGAGTTCATGCCCGGAAGTGGCATTGATCAAGGCATCAATGCAAGGAAGAGGAAAGAGATCCTTCTGGCAAGCTTTGTTCAAGTCTGTAAAGTCAATGCTAATCCTCCACTTGGCATTGACCTTCTTCAACATGACCATATTGGCTAGCCACTTGGGTTCGCTGACCTCTTAAATGAAGGAGCAGTTAAGAGCTTGTCGACCTCTTCTTTGACTACTTGTTGCTTGTCATGGGCAAACTTGTGGTACTTCAATTGGACTGGCTTGACATATGGGTTAACACTTAGGCAGTGAATGATCAAGTCTTTCGAGATGTCAGGCATGTTAGCAGCGTCCAAGCGAGCAAGTCACGATTCTCCTAAATGCAACTGACTAGTTGTTCTTTGACTCGGCGGGGGAGCACTTGGCTCACCCGGAAACATTTGGACAAGTCTTCTTGGGAGATGGGTATATCCTCTAGTTCATCCTTGGGCTCAAGCTCAACTTGGTTCCTCTCTGGAGGAAGCTTTAAGGCATCGAGGGGGAGGACCGAGCTGCTAATTGTGGCCATGTAGCAAGTCTGAGCCACTTTTTGACTTCCCTTAGCCTCTCCCACCCCTGCTGGGATGGGGCACTTTATCTTCATGTGGAAGGCTGAAGCTATGACATGAAGAGCTGCTAGGCTAGGGCTGCTGAGGAAAGCATTATAGGCGGTTTTCACATCAACGACCATGAAGTCCTTCGGTTCGGGTAGCGGGGGCTCTTCCCACAGTAAAGTCAATGGTTCATATTCCTTCGATCTGGACAGGACCCCTAGAGAACCCAAGGAGGGTGTACCCAGCGGGTTTCAGATGGTCCCTAGAAAGCTTGAGGTGAGGGTGTACCCAGTGGGTTTCAGATGGTCCCTGGATAGTTTGAGGCCTTAGAACGCTTGTTCACCAAGAACTCATTATCCACCAGGATGCGGTGCACTTCGTGGTTTGCCATTGAGAGGCTGATCACTGGCGCATCACTGTAAGGGGTGTGGACACCCTTAAGATCCTTGTCTAAGAAAGTTACTAGAATTCTGAAGCTCTTGGCAGGGGGGACATTGTGCACTGATTTGACCTCTTGGATTAACGCCTTTTGGGAGAAGTTGGACTCCCCACCCATAGGACCTCCATGGATGGAATGGATGATGGGCCTATGCTCTGAGTCTTGGGACTCGGGCATGCTTGTTAGCTCCTCCAGCTGATAGTTCATTCCCCCCCCCCCCCGGGGGGGGGGGGGGTGGTCTCCCTCAATCTCCATGAAGATATTTGATATGTCGGTGTTGAGGGGATCAGAGAGGTGCTGGCCGGATCCGTCATTCTAGAATTTCTTTAGCTCCTCCTCATTTGTGCTGCTTCGTTTGTTCCCGAACGAAAACTCCCTTTGGTCTCAGGGATGGAGAACCTCCTTTACTCGGATGTACTTCTTGCATCTTAGCAGTTGCTAAGAAAGATCTTAGGTGGCTTATTAGCAAGATACACTTTGAGGTTAGCTTCATAGACATTGTGGTGGGAAGTGGCAACCACTACCGCTGAGTCAAGGGCAGAGATGGACCTAGACTCGGCTTTGAAGCACCTGTTGTAGTCCTTGAGCAGCTCCCCTGCACTATGTTCCAATTCGAGCAATAAAGTGCTTGTCTTCTCAGTCTTGCAGTTACTGACGAAGTGTGTGAAGAAGAGCACTTCAAGTTGATCGAATGAAGAGATAGACCCTAAAGGGAGACGAGAGTACCACTCCTGTGCGGATCCTTTCAAGGTAGCTGGGAAGGTTTTGCAGAGGAGTGCTTCGGAGGCTCGGTGGATCATCATAAGAGTTTTGGAGCTCTCGATGTGATATGTTGGATAGAATTCACCGTCATATGGATCGAAGGTTGGGGGTTTGAACTTCTCCGGGATAGGGGCTTCAAGGATAACCCTGGTTAAAGGCAAACGACTGGGGCGGTATCCTCTGCTTCGGTGCCCCTCTTCTCGACTGATCCATTCAAGATGGTTCTCCATCTCTCAAAGGATGAAGCACCACATGTTTTTGGTCCTCGTATCGAGTTGACCAATGTGACTCTTCTTGTTGCTTAGTTTTATGGCGTGGATCTCTTGTTTGGCGGCCCCTGCTTGGCGCACTCTGGAAGGCTTTAAGAACTTGGTCGGTGAATTCCCGGAACAACCCTAATTACGGGTGCTTCCTCTCCTCTGTTGTTCCTAGGATGTCGCCAACTGACTGGAGTCAGGCTCCTCTTACTTCTTTGGTCCCGCGGGAGGGGGTCCGCCAGGACTTTTGATGCTGGGACTTTGTGTGTGTGTGGGGGGTGGGGGGGGTTGCTCCTTTGACTCCTTTGGTGTTCCTAGCGGGGAACATCACATAGGGAGGGCCTTTCGTCTATGCAAGGAAGGAGATTTGTTCAATTTTTTCAAGAGTTGATGACGTCGCGGAGGTCAAGCTGTGCTGAGGGCACCGTGGTAGGGGTCGAGGTGCAGACAGATCCCCGGTTCCCAGCAGGTGGCGGCTCAGGGCGAGGTCGTTAGGTGTCGGCATATGCAATCCTACTAAGAGGAGGCGGCAACGGTGGACGAGGGGGCTGTAACGACGGAGGATAAGGATCCCTCTGGTTGCGAGAGCCAGGCACATCCTTTTCCTTTCTTGCTGGAGGCATGACCGAAAGTGATTTGTTATCGGTGATATATGATCAGAGAGGTAGATCTGTGCTTTCCCACATATGGTACTAATCTATTGCTGCTTTTTCCTGGTGTGGGAGCAATCATATGATAAGTTATTTTTTAGGAGGAAAGCAATCATCTAGACCGTCGATTAATATGTAAATCAAGATGGCGGAAAGCCCCTTGATATGGATCTAAATGACTGATAACATCTGGATCTGGATCTGGACGATTGAAAGCGTCATGCAAACCTGCAATAAGTCTTAACATTGGAGGTGGCTCCGTTGAAAGATCCTCCGACGCTCAAGTCAGCAACTCATAAAGGAGATTAGGATTTTTGTTGAAGAAATATTGATTACCTTTTACTGATGGAGGGGGGAAGTATTTATAGGCTAGGAGTTAGTTGCAGAAAATAGACCTGAAAATGTATTTTTTAGGATCTGATTAAAGATTCTCATGGTGAATTGATAGAATCAGTTAATAATCCTGCTTTAGATATGCATGTAGGGGATTTGTCTGACAACCCTAGTTGGCTAGAAATCACTCTCACTTGGCCTCTAAGTTAGCCATAACTACGGACTTGGTTGAGTTGATGGGCCTAAAGATGACCCATGCTTGTAGGCACATAACTACGGATTTTTTTTATTTTTATTTTTTTCTAATCGGCCAATCATGGCCGTTCATTTAAAAAAATAATAATAAAATAAAATAAAGGGGAACGACAGGATATGATATCCCGTCTGACCCTTTTTTTTAAAAAAAAAATTAATAAAATTTACCAGACGGTATAAGATACCCCGTCTGTTGATAATAAAATATATTAAAATTTGAGAGACGGGGAATTATTCCCCGTCCTTTATAATTTGATAATTCTCATTTCGTTTCTCAAATTTGAGAAACAAATTTGAAACGTTTGCTAAAAAAAAGCAAAATGAAAAACCATTGCAACGCTTCGTTTTCTAAAAAATGGCAAATTGGCAATTTTAGAAAACCACTGTGGATGCTCTGAGAAGCCATTCTTTTTATGTTGCTTGCTAAACGGGTAGAATATATCATTGATAAAAAAGACTTAACTTTTCAACTCTGAATATTAGTGTGATATGGATAGAGTGAACGTCTAATTCAATAGTAAATCATATACTCCCTTTATTCCAGAATGTATGTCGGTCCCAGGTTTCTGCGAACTTATTAATTAACATAATCGTGAAAGGAACAAATATTTTCTACCATTAAAAATTGAAATGATATACTTATAGTAAAGTTCCATAATTGCCTTCCTTTGTAACTTGTTTAATGAAAATGAAGTCGTTCAAGGACAAAGTTGGATATCTAATAAAAAAATCATTAACAAACCCTATGCAAGTTGATAATCTAAACCGATATACATTTTTGAAGGGAGGGAGTACTTCTTAGGGTAGACATAACTAGCTTAGCCATAGTAAAGTATAAATGCCACTCCTCCCCCATTACACATATAGGATGTGATATCTCTAATATTATAATGGGAGAAGGCCTTAGTGTCATTTTGTCAACACGTGCAGCGCACGTGTTGGTAGAAATTTTTTTTTTGTCCTTTTCATTTTTCCTCCCCAATTTTACTACGTGCAATGCACGTGTATAATACTAGATTTTTTTTTGTCCTTTTCATTTCCCGTACCCATTTTCCCTACGTGCAACGCACGTGTATAATACTAGTATGATATAATCATAATACTCCAACTGAGCCCAAAATCACAGAAAATTAGCAAGCCATTAGATTGTACAAGCATCTGCATCACATATTCACGATTATACACATACATACATAAGGAGATTATACACATACATACATAAGGAGGTATTTGATACATGAAAATGTATATGGAAAGGATAAAATGTTAAAAAATAGCAAAGGAGATGATCGGACAAAACATGATGTTTTGTTCAAAACAAATTTTTATGTAATTAATTTTTTTTGTCTGAATAGTGTGCGTGTATGTGTGTGTATATATATCTCTACTATTATAATGGGAGAAGGGGTTAGTGTCATTTGTCATTGATGTCATTTTGAAGCCAGCACGTGCAGCGCACGTGTTGACAAAATGACCCACTTTGGTAAATATTTTCGAAAGTGGACCGGTTTGGTAAATATTTTCGGAAGTGGATCAGTTTGGAAATTATTTTCCTTTTTTTGTCTTTTTTTCCTTCTTTCTCCGCGTGCACGTGCAAAAGTGGACCAGTTTGGTAAATATTTTCGACAGTGGATCAGTTTGGAAATTATTTTCCATTTTTTTACTTTTTCCTTCTTTCCCCACGTGCATTGCACGTGCATGATACTAGTATATATATATATATATAGAGAGAGAGAGAGAGAGAGAGAGAGACCAAATATGATGTTCTGTCGATGAGAAAAAAAAAATTCGTCGGATGAAACATCTGTTGCTTTTGCTGATTACATGTTTTTTCCCCCTATAGTTTAGTGCCCCATAGATTATCAAGAGTTAATCAATGATGGGCAAAAGCCAAAGTACCCCCCCAACGTTTGGCCCGAGTACAAAATGCCCATACAACGTTTGAAAAAATACAATAAACCCATTCTTCCGTTAACTTAACCCTTTCCGTTAAGTTATAATTATTAAATTACTTTTTTACCCTTACCATTTCATATTTAATCTCTTTCTTCCCTTTCTTCATTCTTTTTTTCTTCCTTAATTTTGTATGGGTTTTGTACTATACTCAATTGATGGCATGATTGACGATGGCATGTTTGATGGCATGTTTGACGGATGGAAAACAACCAATTGAAGGCATGTTTGACGAAGAATCGAGTTTGAGGGAGAGGGTATGCAACAATTTTCCCACTACAGTATTGAATGTTGTGGATCACACTCTTCTAAGAGATCTTTCCAGTAAAGAAGAAACATCGCAAAAAGTAGCAACTATCCATCATTGTGTGTCAAATGTCATTGAGTTGGGTTTGTTGTGTTCAAGCTACTCACCAAAAGAAAGAATTCAGATGACTGATGTTGTTGTAAGACTGCAAAAGATAAAAATGCAATATCTGTCAACATAGCTTGTTCTTGTGCTACAGCTCTATGTTTAGATGGCAAGTACTCCGAATATTTGTCACTTAGCTTCGGCAAACCTTCGATCCCGTATTAGTTTGGGATACAAAAATAAGACTTCATGCACAATATTCGCAAGCTTTAAGAACAACTGAGCACTTTGAAAATGAAAACATCATCTCTAAAGAACAGAAGGAATTGAAATTTGCTTTTCTCAGATTTGGAATACGACAAATTAAATCCTTACATATATTTACATCAACATGAGGGATTAGTATAACATTGACTAGATTCCTTTCACCAAAAGGATAAACAGATCAATCTAATAAACACCATTGTGAAAATTTTGAAGAGGTGGTGCTACAAAACAATTAGTGATAGCTAAACAAATCCATAGGACATGCTCTCTCTTACAGCTCAAACTTACAAACAATCTTTGCCATTTTATCAGTCCTCAATATTCCACCTTGCTGAAATCTACCATTTTGTTGCCAAAGAAATCATGAATGAAGAAAAAAGGAATAAAGGGAAGAACAAGAAAAAAATGAGGAAGAAAAAAGTAATGAAGAAAGGGAAGAAAGAGATTGAATATGAAAGGGTAAGGGTAAAAAAGTAATTTAATAATTATAAGTTAACGGAAATAGTTAACGGAAGAATGAGTTTATTGTACTTTTTCAAACGTTGTATGGGCATTTTGTACTCGGGCCAAACGTTGGGAGGGTACTTTGGCTTTTGCCCATCAATAATTCATGGATAATTCAATGGCCACAATCAATAATCCATGGAAAATCATATGCATTCCAACCCATAGAATTCCCCAAAACCAATAATTTTGCAATCGGGCTCTTGACAAGTTTCATTAGAGTTTCTTCCTTTTTTTAAAAAATTATTTAGAATTCTAACTTCATCGGACAAAACATCATATTTCGTCCAATCCCAAAAAAATATTATAAAATATTTCAGACAAAATATAATGTTTCGTTATCTATAACATA
The DNA here is from genome assembly GCA_017893485.1 of Hemerocallis citrina. Classification (NCBI taxonomy): domain Eukaryota; kingdom Viridiplantae; phylum Streptophyta; class Magnoliopsida; order Asparagales; family Asphodelaceae; genus Hemerocallis; species Hemerocallis citrina. Next base: position 114,602 of record JACEHZ010000115.1, read on the forward strand.
CATATTGCTATATTCTTCTCAAATATACCATTCTACTATAACAAAAAAGCTTTAAAAATAGATAAATACCACATGACTGTATCGCTCTAATTGCTATAAAAAATGCATAATATGCATATATACCACACGCCTATGGATGCTCTGATGGATTCTCAATGGAATCAAAAAAAATTTGAGATGAATTTACTTCCCCTCCCCAAAATCATGAATTAGATGATTCCAATAAGATTTCTATAACAAACATTAAAACAATCCAAAATAATAGAATAAAAAATGTAGTAATAGCGGATTCTCGAGAATTATATCAAACACGGTAGTATAACATTCTTGGAAATCTTTATTTTCACCCTTACATTCCAGGAAATGCTCCAATTCATGTACTAAAAGCCCCCAAAACATATTACACCACAAAGACCAAAAAGAGCGTCCCTGCACTTTTGAAGCTTTTTGCCTGAAGAGCATGAAGTAGGAAGTGTTCAACCTGGACGCAGGTTCTGGTAAGGAAAACATGCTCACCATTCTAATGTAAAGGAATTCTTTTAGATGTTGCAACAGTAAAAGTGAAATTGATCTGTCACTCATCCTTTATCAGACTACTCTCTACAAATGTATTCTTCGACACTTCATTTTGGTTCAGTTTATTCACAGACCTCTGCACTCTTACAAAGAATAGAACAATTAATCTCACAAGTAATTCCTTCCTTGTCAAAATTACAAATTTAGAATATACAGGGACTGAGGGACAAGATTCACTAAAGCAGACCACACAAGCGAGGCCTGGAGCAGAACTGTTTCCCATTGGCTTTGATCACAGCTATCACCCCTGCTGTCAATCCAGCCCACAGTACTGAAGATACAAAGTGTTGTGCATTTCGTCCAACTGTCGTTAATGAAGAGCCATACAAGAAAAGAGGTATCAACAAGGGTTATTACATATAAAAAATGTAAAAGGTCTTCTAATATCAAAATTAGGATTGGTAAGACCTTGATTCAGTGTAAATGTTGTCATAGTGAGACCTCCAACTACTAGAGCCGATGCTATTGGAAGATACTACAGTGTGTTTTCGCAACAAGTCAAATTTTGGTTTACAATCATAAACTGAAGAAGGAAAAAGAAAGAAAAATAGAAAACCCCTTAAGCCTTGCCTATGAACAACTCACCGATAACGATTCAAACCCGTTCAGTTGGAAAGGAGAAGGACCGTCCCTTCTGATGCTATAATGCCCACTAATAAGATCTACAGCATCCTGAAAACGTCATCCATTGCTTTTGAAGTCAGAAAGGCTTTACCTACATTACAATAAATTGTGAAGTTCTTTTTTTGTGTGTGTGTGTGTGTGTGTGTGTGTGTGGGTGGGTGGGGGGGGGGGGGGGGGGGGGGGGGGCTTACTTGGCGGAGACCATCTTGAAAGTTATTTAGATAATATCGTGAAAGGGCACTCATTCCATCCTTTATCATTCCAGAAACAGTCTGCTTCCCATATCTGAGAAGTGTGCATCTAACCTTATTTAGCAGAACAACTACCACGAGTTATTTACTCAAAAAATGCCCTGGAAATACCTTACTAAGTCGCCTTTTAGTGCATGAGTGCCAGTATACTCCAAGCTTATTTCATCTCCATGCTCAGCCCATACTAAAATATGTAAACAACAAGGATCTGATTCTTGGAAATTTCCATGCACTGTGCTTTTGGTTAATATAAGTGTACAAAAAAGTCTTACATATTTTGAACATTTCGTAGATGTCAACATGTGTAGATATGCATTCAGTTGGGGAAAGTGCCCCCATCCTTTGCAGTTGAGACTTTAATGATTTCCAAGCCAAATAGCTCTGAGAATATAACAAAAAATATATCACTCTGTTAACAGCAAAGAGATGAGAAAATACTCTATTAGATAAATCTGCTGAATACGAAGTCTCCTACATGTAGGAAAGGATACAATCCAATTCATAGTTCCCACCAATATGGACTAAACTAAACTAGCACATAGTGCCTATTCTAACTCTCCTCAAGTTGAGTAGCTGAAAATGTAATCCGGGAATACAACTCCAAGAATAAATAGAAAGTGATTAACATGCAAAGACAGAAGCCAAAACAAGCAAATCCTGCACTATCGCAAAAGTACTCCTTAGCAACTCACAAGTCACGATAATGGATAGCCAATACAACTGTCTGCATGTGGACACTAATTGCAACAAAACAAATGCAATTTCCGGCTGAGTATGGAATTGACCTAATAAGGACATCATGGCAATGGCTTGACAAGACAACAAATTCAACCAGGACAACAGCCTCACTGCCCCCAGGCAAGATCGGCCAACTTCCTTTTATTTAGGCCCAAATTAGTGAATTTGTAGAAGTATCAGAAATTTTAGATACAATATGACTTCTATCTTTTAGTTAACCAAATTCCTAGAAGTAACAAGAAGATAATAACGAATTTCAAAGTATATATTATTGTTGGATGCATTTTTAGTGTATTCCTTTTTTCATTTGTAGAATATAAGGGACAGAGTTGAATGTAGACATCAATCTGGAAATAATAAAGATGAGCTGATAGTTGTTTCACAAGAATTTTGTTCTTGGAGAGAGCTATCGTAACTAACTCTCCGACTCAAAAAAGTTCTAATCCCCATCTAACCCCCTCTTCAAACAACCTTGCAGCCTTTGTTTCAAGATAGGTACTTGTCAGGGCCTGCGGTATGGGAAGCTTTAGGTTTGACCATGGTGAAACATAGCTAGGGTTTAAGGAGTCGGTGATTTGGGGAAGAAAAGATCAGCTAATACTTGACTTTATTCATCATCGCTATTGCCTATTTATAGGTAGTTACAGGGAGAAGGAAAACAGTTAGAGCTCACGTGATGGTCACGTGCACTCCACCCGCCAATTACAACTTTCAAACACATACACAAAAAGTGCGCACAGCGCGTGAAATACAGAAAAGTGCACAGAATTGTGCACAATTACAAAATAAAGAAACATACAACTAATCCAGAACTTTTTACTAAAATGACCCACTTTTTGAAAATATTTACCAACCTGACCCACTTTCGAAAGTATTTACCAAAACAACCCATTTGCTATGTCAGATAGCGAGTTTGGTTAAAACCTCATCGCTATCTGAGATAGCAAGTGTATGGTTAAGTGTTTCTCCACACTTTGGAGAAAAATTGAAAAAAAATACCAAGTTCAGACTCGCTATTGCAGATAGCGAGTGTGTTTGTACCACACTCGCTAACTGAGATAGCGAGTGTATGGCCTTGAAGAAAAATAGCAAGTTACCGAAATTATACATCTCATGTCATCTCAATCTCAATCTCAAATCTCAGAGCAGTCTTCCTTGCACTCATACACTTAAACAACCATAGTAATGACTTTGTTACCGAAATTATACATAACAAAATTCCATTACCAAAGTAATACAAAAGACAATAACCCGAAACATGAGTTTGTAGTAAATGCGAAATTTAATTCATACACGGCTTTGTGAAGTTTGACTTGAGTTTTTCCGACATCGGCGCATATTGTGACTTTCAAACCACATTTGGAACAAGTCATCCCCGTACCCATTCTCTTACATCCATGTCATGACGAATTCTCGTGGTCTTCGGCCGTCCTTTCCAACAACGACGCAGCTCGTATCAGCAATGAGGCGTGGTCCACTAAGCACAGTCCAATATGCTAGATCTAGTGTCGGATGAAAGGTGGGAGCCCATGTCTGTGCTAAGGCACTAGTAGAATAAAATGTATCGACATACGGCTTGTAATCAATTGCACGATATGCTCAAGTCGCCAGCACGTGGGAACAAGGAACATGATTCAGCTGAAATTTCTGACAAGTGCATGTTCTAGTACCCAAATTCACGCTGTGCAGGTTCCCACCTTTAGAATTGCCACCTACCCTTCGTATACCTGTTTTGACCGAAAAAACTCTAGATTGATGATGAAACATTATGACCTCATGCAGGTTTGCTCTCTCACGCCAGAAATTGATCAAATCCCGAACTCTTGGAGCAAAAAAATTTTCTTCACATATAAGTGTGTTCGCTAATTGGCAACAAGTGACAAAGTAAGAATTTAGATGGTAAAAGATCATTACCACAATTACAATTACGGGTAAACTACGCACACCTTTCAAAACTAAGTTGAAAACTTCCGATAGGTTTGTAGTCATAATGCCACATCGACGACCTCCTTCGTCATGAAGAGCTCATTTCTGAACAGGGTTCTCTTTCAACCAGATAGCCGTCTCTACATTGACAGTTTCCAGCTCAACGAGTTTACTATGAAATTTTTTGGGTTGGTTTTGACATGCTATTATTTTAACTTTTTTCCTCATAGCTTTGGTACCAAATTTGGTGAAAAAATTCATAGCGAAATGTCGCATATAATAATGATATGCATTTGGTTCGTTCCATGCTCAGTTTTGCATTTCCATGGCGACCAATATACCTGCATGACGATCGGAGATAACACATAACCTATCCCGATCCGTGACAAAAACGAATGCAGCTCATGATCCATGTCCAGTATATACACTCTGCAACAACTATTGCAAAGGCAAACGGAAGAAGGGTATCGTTTGCGTCTGGTGAAAACGCAATTAACAAACATCCAGTGTATTTTCCATTCAAGTGTGTTCCATCAACGCTTATAACAGGCCCGCAAGACTTGAACCCTTCAATCGAAGCACCAAAAGCCCAAAATACTTCTTTGAATGTTTCCTCGCCGGGACCGGACTCATACTTATCCCAATGAACAACAGTTCTTGGATTTGCTGCTTGTATTGCTGATAGTAAATAAGACAACTTAGTATATGCTTTTTCAAAGTTACCAAATAACCTCTCAATAGCTTTTTGTTTTGCAATCCAAGCCTTCCTATACGAAATCTGATAACTGAACTGTAGTTTGACTATCTCAATAATGGCCCGCGGTCTTATTCCTATCTCAGCCTTAACAACATTCACAATCAAATTGCATACAAGTTTAGCATCAACTTTAAGGTGGTCTTGATTCAACGTAGGATTCAAACATGTATGCGGTCCAACAATTTTCTTCACCACGAAATTTGTCCCACATCCCACCCTTTGGAACGATTGTACGTAATCTCCACGGGCAACCGCCCTCACTTACGACTGGTGGGATTTGCACCATCTCAATGGTACATTTCCTAGGTGCCAGTTTACATTTCACCGTATATAGGGTGGGTGTAGATTTCAACGTGACAAATTTCCGATGTTTCTTGATGGAGTATAGCTTCACCGCATGCTGGATCGATTTTTTACTTTGAAACTCCTGCCCAATGTACCATTCATCGACGTTCGATGAACCAGACGAATCTTGTGGAACTTGATTTATTCTCGCACTTTGTGACATCTCCTCGGTAACATGAACATTAACATTATTAAAGGCATCAGTAGCGTTCATGTCATTATCGTTCCTCTCATTTAGATTAATATTTACATATTCATCTTCTTCCACTTCGTCATCATTTTCTATACTTTCATCAACTTCATCGTCGGTTTCATCTTTTTCATCATCTAATAATTCATTGTTGACGGTAGCATTTTGAAATATTCCATAGACATTGACTGATTGAACATAATCTTGAACCAAACTAGGTTGACATGGCAACTCAACTTCTGTAGGATCCAGGCTTGTATTTGTGAACGTGTCTTCTTGTGGGGAATGTGGGATTGTATGTGGTGGTTGAATTGGGTTAGAACCCATTCCATGTGTCGGTACTTCTCGTACGAAGCTTGAACTAGGATTAGCATGTGGCTGGGCATTACTAATTTGGATTTGCTAAATATATAATTCCAATGCGCACCAACTATAATTTGGATCAACTATCCTAGCAATTATGGACTTCAGAGCGTTGTCATTTGCTATGGGCACAGTCATAAAATATTGACCTTCACCTTTTTCCGCTGCATATTGAGCTAAAATTTTAAAATTCCATTGATCTCTAGCCCAATTAGTAACCTTATAAATTTTCTCGACTAATTCTACCATTGTAATTGTACGAGGTGCCCAAATTATTTCAGGATCAACAGTACTATAACAACCTATCTTCGCATCACGAATAATTTCACCACCAAAATAAATCCATATAGGAATGTCGTAATCCATACATATACATATTTATACAAAAATGAGACACATAATCTAATCTACCCAAGTGTACAAGATAAAAGGTTATACAAATCATACCTTTGAATCTATGATCGGGAATATTGTGCAATTCGGGATCTTTGATGATGAGTTTAAGGTTTTGAGAGTGGGAGTAGAGAGGGTTGTGAGTGATGAATTAGATCTCAATAGATTTTGGATGGATTTTGTTGGTGAAATAACGAATTTGGGAGGCCAGGATTTGTTCGTTTTGGGTTTCTTTCGGAGTTAAAGAGGGAATGGAAAGAGAGAAGTGAGGGAGAGCGAAACAGCAAGTCTTTAAAAATTCCCCAATCGACACTCGCTATCTCAGTTAGCGAGTGTGGTACAAACACACTCGCTATCAAAGATAGCGAGGGTCGATTGGGAAATTTTCTACACAACCATAGAGTGAGATAGCGAGTGTAGAATAAACATACTCGCTATCTGAGATAGCGAGTCTATACTTGATGTTTTTCTTGAAACACATAACCATACGCTCGCTATCTCAGATAGCGATGAGGTTTTAACCAAACTCGGTATCTGGGATAGCGAGTGGGTCATTTCGGTAAATACTTTCGAAAGTGGGTCAGTTTGGTAAATACTTTCAAAAAGTGGATCATTTCGGTAAAAAATCACTAATCCAGCAATCAAATCCCAACTCTCATCCATCATCATCCCTGACAACTCCCCCTCCCTTCAGAAAGAACTTGTCCCAAGCTCAAAAGTAGGAAAGCGACGACGAAGGTCATTTATATCAACCCAAGTAGCCTAAGTATCATCCAACCCCTGCCACTTAATTAACAGCTCAATTCCCATCCTATTTCCCTTTTTAAAGTATTTGCGATCCAATACCAGTTCTGGTAAAAGCTCAGAATCTTCATCTAGGCAAACTCTCAGAAAGAGCAGGAACATGATTGGCATCTCTTCAATTTAGAAACGTGAAAAACTGGCTGAATAGTAGCTGAAGGAGGAAGCTCAAGATGGTAAGCTACTACACCAATCTTTTCCAGAACTCTACAAGGGCCAAAGTATCTCATGGACAATTTTTAGGCGAAATACCCTTAATGGAAGACTGCCTACAAGGCTGCAGCCGAAGAAGGACCAAATTCCCTACTGCAAACTCCCTTTCAGTGCGGTGTTTGTCTGCGAAGTGTTTCATGCACTCTTGGGCAGCCTGTATATTATCCCGAAGCAACTTCAGTACCTCATCTCTACTTAGCAATACATCTCCTACAACAGAGGAAGAAGCAGTACCCTGCACATAATGTTGTGGCGTCGGTGGGGATCTACCATACAAGGCTTGAAAGGGTGTGATACCTACACTTGAGTGCCAATTAGTATTATACCAAAATTCCGCCCAACTCAACCATCGAACTCAATCTCTTTGCTTCAATCCACACATGCAACACAAACACATTTCCACTACCTTATTCACAATCTCCGTTTGACCGTCGGTTTGGGGATGATAAGCCGTTGTATGCAAGATTTTACTTCCTTGGAGCTTAAAGAATTCCTTCCAAAAAGAGCTCACAAAAATAGGGTCACGATTACTCATTATACTCCTGGACATGCCATGTAATTTTCTAATGTGATCAACAAATACCGACGCAATCGATTGAGCTGAAAAATGGATGAGAGAAACTGATGAAATGCGCATACTTTGTCAAGCGATCAACAACAACTATGATAACTGGTTTCCCAAAACTCTTCGATAGACCTTCAATGAAGTCCATAAAGATATCCTCCCGTATTTTATCAGGAATAGGGAGAGGTTGAAGAAGACCTGCAGGAGCCATTGTTTTTTATTTGTTCTTTTGGCAGATCAAACATTCATTAACCATTATCTTGATGTCTCTACAAATGCCATGCCAGATAAAAGATCGTATGATACGATGCAGGGTCTTATGAAACCCAGAATGCCCCCCTCCCCACTGCTGATGCATGATTCTCTAAAATATCATGTGTCGAATAGGAGATGTAGGCCTCAGTAAGATTTTCCCTCTATAATACCAGACACTAATCAAAACCATGTACATATCAGATAGTTCATGATTATCTAATTGCAATTGTAACTTAGTGAAATACTGATCTTGTTGTACCATGGCCTTCACATCATCCAACCATTGAGGAATGACAAAAGTAATCTCCTTCAGCTCCGATGTTATCCCTCCCTTTCTTGTACTCCACAATGAAGTTGAACCCGAGTAACTTCCACAACCATTTCTCTTGCATCTCAGTGTTAATGCGCTGCTCAAGGATAAATTTGATGTTATTTTGATTTGTCTTGATAATGAAAGTTCTCCCAAGAAGATATTGACGCCACTGTTTAACTGCAGCCAGAATTGCCCACACTTCCTTCTCATAAAGGATAAGCCTAGAGCCTTCCCTTTAAGTCCCTTACACATATAAGCTAGGGGATGACTATCTTGCATTAGAATAGCTCCAATTCCATACTGAGACGCATCGGTTTCTACACTAAAATCCTTAGAAAAGTCTGGCAGTTTGAACACTGGGGTTGTTGTTAAAGCTGATTTGAGACAATTGAAGGCTTCTCTTGCAGCTGCAATCCAATTAAAAGCATTCTTCTTTAAAAGCCGAGTGCTGGGTACTGCTATGCCCCCATAATTTCTCACAAACTTGCGATAATATCCAGTGAGCCCCAAAAATCCTCTCGACTCCTTGAGAGTAGTTGGTTCTGGCCAGTTTTGCACTGCATTAACTTTGGCAGGATCTACTGCTATACCCGTATCACTAATAATGTGACCAAGATACCCAACAGAGCTTTGCCCAAATGTACACTTGCTCACTTTAGCCACTAACTGAAGATCACTCAATACCTACAATGCTTTAGATAAGTGCAATAAATGGCTCTCCCAAGATTTGCTATATATGAGGATATCATCAAAGAAAACTAAGATGAATTTTCTAAGGAAGTCTTGAAAAATCTCATTCATTAGGCATTGAAAGGTAGCAGGAGCATTTGTTAACCCAAATGGCATCACAACAAACTCATAATGGCCTTGATGAGTGCATAAGGTTGTTTTAAGAATGCCAGCTTCATTAACCAGTATTTGATGATAAACTGACTTGCGATCTATTTTTGAGAAGAACTTAGCATCATTCAACTCATCCAGTAGCTCATCGATGACTAGAATTGAAAATTTAACTTTGATTGTCTGTGCATTAAGCTCCCTATAATCAACACATAATCACCAACTCCCATCTACCTTTTTGACAAGTATAACATGTGAAGCAAAGGGATTGCTACTGGGTCTGATAAATCCTGCCTGCAATATTTCTCTAATTTGTTTCTCAATCTCATTTTTGTGCAAAAAATGAATGTTTGTAAGGTCGTATACAAATTGGTTTCTTCCCTTCAACCTAGGCAGTTAAAATCGGTTTAGGAGCGATTAGTGATTAATTGGTTAATCAAAAAATAATCGGGGATTAAATCGAAAAAATCGTTATATATATATATATATATAGAGAGAGAGAGAGAGAGGGTCCTTCCGTTGTGCACTACCCTCCGTGTGAACTTTTTACACGGAATGCACATGGATGATCCGAACCGTTCACTTTGATCTACACGTCTAAATTAGTCTAAATATATAAAATCAAGTCATTTGGAATTCATTTGCCCATCCTAACATAAAATTATTATGAGATTATCAAATAGGAACATATAGTTGTTCATAAAAAGAATAGAGTACTTAGTTTGAGCTGAGTTTAGATTCTGGATGTGGGTCGGGTCGGATCGGATCGGGTCGGGTCAGGCTTGCTGGTCGATTCCATCAAACAAAAATAATCGGGGAAGAGGAGCAACAAGAGGTGGTGCAGCAGATGCGGACCGGGTCAAGTATGCGATGGGGCGGGGGGAGGGGGCGACGGCGGGTCGGGTTTGGGTTTACTCGAGGAAGAAGAAGAAAATCAGTTTAGGTTTGGATTTGAAGAGAATCAGTTTGGATTTGGGTTTCCGTGAGGAAGAAAAGAGCGGCGACATGTCGGATTTGTGTTTGCGCAAGGACCAGAAGGGGATGAGATTTTGGATTTGGATTTGAGTTTGGGCCGAATTGAGCCCAAATAATGCAAACGAGCATAAAAATTAGAGGAGATTTAATCGGTTAATCAGCCACTTAAAATCGGCTGATTAATCACTAATCGGCCGATTATACCCGATTAAATCGCTAACTATTGAAATATTATAAATCGTTAAAAAAATTATTGCTTAGCCTCCGATTGGCGATTAATCGGGAATTAATCGGACGTAATCGGGGATTTTAACTGCTTAGCCTTCAACAAAAGGATTCTGATGATCAATTTTTCTACTAGGGGTAGACCAACTTGATCTGCAAACACCTCTGGGTACTACTGCAGTATCAGTTGCACACCCTATTGCCTTGAGCTTCATCAGTTAATTGCCAAAACTCCTCTGCAGTTGATGGAACAATTCCTTGATCAAGCACTTGTATCATAACAGCTTGGCAAACATGCCCCGTAGCTTTGTATAAATCAGTAGCCTCTATCATGTCGATTTGTGGATTATTAATAGCTTGTAGCTTCCTAAGAATACCTGCTACTTTGAAATCAATAGTCATTTTCAGAAGTAAATGGACCCAATGATCGCATCCAATGTGCTCCCAAAACCATTTGAGCAGGGCCAAGGGATAATAACAAGAGATCTGCCATCAATTCAACCCCTTGAACTGTAAATTTCACCATATCTACTTTCCCTTCACTGAACATGTTTTAGCCATTTGCAATGGTGACCCGAAACCTTGGTTCACTCTTCACTAACAGCCCAGCCTTGATAGCTGTTTAGGGATCCAGGTAATTGTGAGTTGAGCTTGTATCAATCAAAATATACACCTCCTTACCATTGATTCTCTCTTTAACTCGCATTGTTTGAGGGTAGACTTGAGACCCTATAAGGCATGAAGAGAAATTGCAGGTGGTACATTTGTTCCCGCATGTTGTACATGTGATTTGTCAGTAGAGACAGCAGGTTCCTCCACCTCCTCTACTTCCTCTCCACTATCTTCATCGGAATCATCTTCAAACATCTCCAGAAAATAAAACTTGAGTTTTACGCCGATGATCTCTAGTATACTTCTCATCAAAATTAAAACAAAGCCCCTTTTCTTTTCTTTCTCTCACCTCATGTGGATAGTAGGTGGGGGTAATCTGCTCTCACTATTTTTTGTGGAAGGAAAGGTATTCACAAGATTATGCATGGTCGTTCTGGGTGTGTAAACAGGTTTAACAGTCTTCCGTATGCACGCTAATTTTTCCTCAAACCCTCTTGCTAAGCCATATAGCTTCATTTACGTTTCTAGGCTTTTGTGACTTCACATCCCATCTAATTTCATCCCCTAATCCACTCACAAACGCACTCAGAAGATTATTCTCAGTCCAATCCTCAACAAAATTGGACAATCGACAAATTCTTGGACGTATGTTTCTAAATCACCCTTTTGCTGCAATTTTGATAAAAGTCCACTATAATTTTGGAATATAGTTGGCCCGAACCTAGTCATTAACTCCTCTACAAACTCTGACCAAGTGTGGAACATCTAGGTTTGATGTGTCGTCTATACCATTGTGCAGCTCTTCCCTTCAAATTTAACGCAGCAAACCTCAATCTTTGTGAATCCTCGATCTCATAAAAATCAAGAAACTATTCAGCCCCGCACACCCACTATGTAGGATCTCCCTCATGTAATGTAGGAAACTCCATCTTAAACAAAGTTCTTTGAAATCTTAAAGAATCTTGACGAACCCTAGAATTAGAGGAATTAGAGTTAGGATTTGCTACCTCTCTGTTAGGTCTTGTAGGAATCGGAGTAGAGATGACCAGAGTATGGACAGTTGTTCGATTCTTGACCAATTCTTGCAATTGCTCCACAACGTAGTTCAATTGCGTCTGAACCACCGCCATTTGCCCTTCGAAAGCTTCCACCTTAGAATCCACCGCCGTTGGGCTGCCTACATCCCGATCATCATCATCGGCGGTCGGCTCTGATATCACGATGTCAGGGCCTGTTTTACGGGAATCTTTAGGTTTGGCCATGGTGAAATTGAGCTAGGGTTTAAGGAGTCTGATTTGGGGAAGAAAAGATCAGCTAATACTTGGCTTTATTCATCATCGCTATCGCCTATTTATAGGCAGCTATAGGGAGAAGAAAAACAGCTACAGCTCACGTGATGGCCATGTGCGCTCCACCCACCAATTACAACATTCAAACAAAAAAGAAAAGGTGCGCGCAGCGCGTGAAATACAGAATTGTGCACAATTACAAAACAAAGAAACAAACAACTAATCCAGCATACGAATCCCAGCCCTCATCCATCCTCATCCCTGACATTACTTATTAGGCATGCATCAAAGTGTTACTAAAGAATAAACTAAAGAACAATATACACATCTAGTAGCTGTCTATTCACTGCAATTAGGGCTGCAATCGAGCCGAGCCGAGCCGAATACCTTCAGGCTCGAGCTCGGCTCGTTTACGAAACGAGCTCAGTTTTGAGCTCGAGCTCGGCTCGAGCTTGGTTCGAGCCGAGCTTTGACCGAGCTTTGACCGTATTCGAGCCGAATAGCTCGCGAGCTTAGCCTTAAAAAAAACTCAAGCTCGAGCTCGGCTCGTTTACGAAACGAGCTCAGTTTTGAGCTCGAGCTCGATTCGAGCTGAGCTTTGACCGAGCTCTGACCGAGCTCAAGCCGAATAGCTCGCGAATAGCTTAATTCGTTTGCAGCCATAACTGCAATATAAGTTCTAGAATTGCAAAATGTCTTAGTATATCATAAACAAAACAACTTTGATTATGGAAAAACCCGTTTTTTTTACTTCAAATATAAGGACAGACTGCCTAAATACATTCAATGACATATTATGACCATTTTAACAAATAGTGTCTAGCATTTGTCTATTAAAGGCATCCGAGTGGTTTTTCCCACAAATACAATTGATGAGGATATCTATTCAGTTTAGTTTAGTATTTTATTTCAGTACCATATTTGTTTTGGCAATTATAGCCATATGTAATCTTTCTTTTATGCATTAGAATATTTTTGAGATTTTTAGAATATTTTAAGATTTGTATCAAGATTTGTTTTGAGCCTATTTATAGACCCTGAGATTAATGAGAAGACATGTCATTCTTGATTAAAAATTTATTGTGTTGAGTTTTGCTCTTCATCTCTCCTTTGTGTGATACTATTGAGATCCGACTTATTAGGATTTGGATTTGTGATAAGTCCTAATAAAATTTAGGGTTTGTGATAAACTCTAAAATTACCCCAAATTAAAAATACCAAACCCTAATCCCCAAATTAATTTAACCCCCATTCATATACAAACCCTAATCCTCTAAACCCTATCAGTCGCCCTGCTCTTCTTCCCCATTCAACCCACTCCAGACTTCAAAACCCTATCCCGACCATTACCCGTGTAACACCCCGAATTTCAAAACAGACTGAATTCGAGTTCCACAGGATCTTTTCACTTCTCTTCGTACAATTTTTACAAGGAAAATAAAACTTTACTTTACATCAGAGTTACATTTACATTCACATTCATACAGCAGAAGCAATTTACATTAATTACATGAAAATATACACATTTAAATCAATCTTGGAGCAGCATGTATACTTCGTTTTGTCAACCTCTTTATCCTGCATGTAAAACTGTGAGCACGTCAGTTCATTCAACTGACGAAATATTATACACGGTCTTCCTCTATATGCCGAAAACAGTATAACGATTTTCCATACTTAAACAAACCACAACTTTGATCACAGACAAAGCTACAAAGGGACTATCCTATTGATGTTGTGTTGGCTGTGCTCTTAGTCCTTAATGCAATTGTTTACATTATATGATACTCATGCGCACTTGTTCAGAGTATATACAGCCCATACTACATAGGTGCGAGGGCAAGCGCTTAATTGTTCTTCATCTTGTAGGGTTCAATCCTTCGCCATGACTTAATCTACTACTGTAACTTTGGTAAGTATCCTAGGCGTTCTATGAACTACGAACTCACGTCTAGGCGCCCTGGAGAGAATCCCAACGCACTGACACATGACTCATCATGCAGGCATCCTGTGGTAATTCACCTCCTACCATCAACGTGACACCACCCGCGGTCATTATATCACCCCATAAGCGTCGCCACCGGGACGGTACCCTGGAATAGTATCCACGCCCTAATCATGATGCATCATGGGACATTCTGTGAATACTCTCACGCCGCCAATCCAGTGGCCCTCATACTCATGTTTTTTGTTACGTTCATCACATCTTCACTATGTATCTAATCCTTATGTATAATTGAATGTCAATATTCTAGAATCTAGCATTACTCCTACATCGGTCTTTTTCAACATCAATCATTATCAACAACCCAAACTTGGTCAAAATATCATAAATTCTCTTTTCAATACTTTTCATTCTTGCCGATGTGGAGTCTTAGCCAAGGTTCTAGTATAGTCCTCTTTTCATATTCATTGAAGCAAGCATGTTCACAAAATTTCACATTTCATCACGTTCTCTTTTCAACACATTTCTATGCACATCATGCATATTCAAAAAATTTCATTTGATTCTACTTAACAAAAAAATCTCAATTTATCTCTTTGCAATCTATCTCTTTGCAATCATTTCTCTAATCAAAAATTTTCATTACTTTATTTTAGAATTTCAAAAGATCAAAAACTAAAATGAACTCTTCACTCTTAAAATTTCTACTCTTGTTTCTCTATTTAAAGGTCTAGAAGTCCAAAATAATTTTTCTTTTTGAAGTTTATATATACTCAGGAATTTTCTAATATTTTCAGTATTTATTTTATTTTTTTAAAGCTCGAAATAAATCAAGTAAACTTAAAAAAGAAAATAGATTTCGCCAAAAAAAATTGGCCACTACCAGAATCGAACCGCACACACACACAGCCAGTGCACAGTCACCGAGACCAAAGCCCCACGCACTAGCCAAACGGGACAAGGTGCCCAACTGTCATGAAAGGGGAATGCTTGGGGTCTGTTTGGTTACGTTTTTTGGGCCCATTTTCACAAAATATTTTTGTGAAAACCCGTTTGGTTATATTTTCGTTTTGGCCCAATTTTCAGAAAACAAGCCAAAGGCTGTTCTCTCCAGATCTGAAAACCCGTCCTCTATCTTCCTTTTCCCCCTTCCTCTTTCTTCGTTGACAGTCGACTTTAGATCTGAAAACCCTAATGCCCTCTTTACTCCCATTTCCTCCTATCTTGCGAATCCTTTACTCCATCTTCACTCTCACCCCGCACGACTCACCCCTTCTCACCCCGCACGATAGCGTGTCGCTCTTCTCACCCCTTCTCACCCTGCACGACGCTCGATTCATGGTCTGTGAGACCAGATCTGCTTTTACAAGAAGGTGTCTTCGAGAACGTAGTTGTAGAATCAGACGCCGGCCGAGGGAATCTATCGGAGACAACTTCTTGAGGTTTGAAAACCAACAAACTAGGGTATGTTGAAAATCTATTCAATTTTTTTGCTTCTGTTATGGTATTGGGTCGTTATTTCCACATTTGCTTCACAAAAAATCCCTTTTTTGGTGTTAATTTTTTGGACGGACTAACGATTTGAGGGACCAAATTTTTTTTTTTGGTTTGCTGTGATTTGGAGATGTTGAGTACTGATTCTCAAATTCGATGTCGATTTGTTTATTCCAGATCCGAAAAAAAAATTCTTTCTTTTAATACTGGAAAACTATACTGAATTGAGGGTTATTTTTTTACTGAATTGAAATTGGAAATGATCTGAATTTGAGTTATTTGATATTGATCGTTAAGGGAAAGGAGATTGAGATGGAGAGTGATCGTCATTTGGCCACCATGTAATGTACGTATATTTGTTGAAATGATGGAGGCGGAGGTCAATCGAAATAGCTTGAAAAGTTCGAAATTTGACGCAAGACAATGGTCTCAATTACTGGCATCTTTGAACCAAATTTGTAACCGTACATACACGCTTAAACAAATAAAAGAAAAATATTCCCGACTTAAGATGCAGTGGAAAGAGTTTCACGATTTGAAGAATCAAAGTGGTATGGGTTGGGATGAAGAGAACCAGACAGTGACTTGCGATCTCGTTGTTTGGAAGGCATATGTCAAGGTTCACATATAATTTACTTTTTTTATGCAGTGTAGGATTATCATCGTAATTTACTTATTATTGACTGTAGTACTTGTAAACTAACAACACAATAATTTATGAATAGGCACACCCTAAAGCTACAGAATTCAAAACGAAAGGTTTGGCCAATTATGATGTGTTAACCAAAATTTTTGCTGAGTCTACTACCCAGGGTTTTCTTTCTAGGGCTTCTTAAAAATGGGCTTAAAAGAATAAAGAGAAGGAAAGAAAATAATTATTTGTTCATGTTATAGAAAATCATTTCATAAGAAAATATTTATACAAAATTTTGTACGTGCACAATATGTAAAATCACAATTTCACATTTAATAAAAATTCAGGGTATTACAACCCCATCTCTCTCGACCACCTCCTGTTTTCCCGACCCTCTCCTTCAGCCGCAGTGCCGTCTTCCTTCAGTCGCGGCACCGCAACAGCCGTCCTCGCCACCGCGCCACCCTCGCCGTGTGCCATCGTCGACAACCAGTGAACCCATCTTCCCCTCTGTCGCTGCTACCCAGCGACGCCAACGAGCCTCTCCTCGATAGCAACAACCGCTCGCGCGGCCTCACCCCATCCTCTTTGCTGTGCTCCTCTCGACGTGCCGCCCTCCTGCGTCGCCAGTCAGCCGGCAATAGCTCCAACAGCGGCGGCAACCCCCCCTTTGTGCTGCTCCTCGCTTTTGCGGCCAAACTGAGATCTAACCCTAGTTGCTTCAAACTCTTGGTATACTCTTTCCACTTTCAAATATTTGTGTTATACTGCTTTATTATCTCTATTATATTATTTAATTTAACTAGCGACCACAAATAGTGAGATTGAGTGTTCTACTTGCCTAATTAGAGTACAAATCAGTATTGCATTTTTTACTTGCTAAGAATGATTAGGGATTTAATTATTGATTGTTAGAACCGAATTATTAATTGGGCTTGTTAAACCTAATTCAATTCTTGAAAATCCATCAAACCTATTAATTGTTTAAAATTCTAACTTTGATCCGCACTATATGTTGGTAAAATTAATCCTTTAAGATTCTTGGAAATTCTCTATTTAGGGTTAGTTTTACCGTCACCAATCCACAAAGAGTTTGGTTTAGAACCAAGGATAATTTTGCGAAGGGGACTTGGAGGGTTAGGGCAAGAAGGGAAATTAGGTCTGTATCCTTTGCCCATTATCATGTCCGTAGCTAATAAAAATAAAAATAAAAAGCCTTATATTTCTTACTCCCAAGCAATATAAACAATGCAACATATATTGAGGCAAGTAGTTTCATTATTTTTGTTTCAACATTTCATCTCAGCTGGTTTCACAAACAGCTCCTGGGGCTATGGCATGGCATGCCATCAAGGTAATGGGGAGTCTATCACTCCGAAATGTGTAATTATATTGACTTACAAAAGGCATTGTGTCAACTGACAGAGCATAAAGGAAGAAAAAGGCATTGTGTCTAACAAGATTGAGTTACCTCAAGTGCTATCAACTTTCCTATTTCTTCAGGTCCATTGTCATAAAAGGGCGTGCATGAGGTCACCTAAGGTGTGAGGCAATGCAAGTTTAGGGGAATGTGCCTTGCAAAAGGACTGAGGCAAGGCAATTTGCTGAGACGCCACCAATGCGCATGCCTTAGTGCACTTTGATCAAGGCGTGAGACGATCGAATCAAACAAAAGTGCATCGACAATGGATTTTGGGCTTTTAAACTAAGATAAAGCTCATATCCCCTTGAATAAATAAGTTGTGAGTAGGATATTTAGGTCAAATAACCAAAAATCTAATAGTTTGAGAACTAGTGCTTTGGAAAAGCGCTCTTCTTCTCCTTTGTTGAGTTCTTCCTCAGGTGATGCTACAGTGCGTTCCCTTTCACAGAGGTATTTTCTTCTCTTTTCTTGCGTAATTACTCATTATTTACTTATCGTTTAAACTTCTTTTGTTCTTCTTCCTTCTTGTTCACTGCTACTGCTGCACTTCTTCGTTTTTCTTCTTCTAATATTACTGCTGCAGGCTGCTGTTGCTACTGTGGTTACAATTGATTATTTGTACGCTGCTGTGGGTGCTGCTTTTGTATTCCTCATACAAATGATTATTTTTCAGTATATAATGAATTGTATGATATAGTTGTTTCTTTTATCATATTTAGAAATTTTAAATCCAAAAATAATTGTAGTGCGCCTTAAATTGCACCTCGCATCATTGTTTGGATTTAAAATTGACTACATTGTTCAGGTCCTTAATTCGGTGCTTAAAATCTCTCTGCATGAAGTGGCATGAATTTAAAAGCAAATAAAGTCAGCCCACACTATTGTGAATGGAACATGCAATAGCTGATATTCACAACATGATATTCACAACAGGTGGTGGTATTGCGGCTTGAGGGTTACTGATAACATAATGCCTTCACTGGGAGCCTTTCTTCCATCGCCTTGGCCTTTTCAGATTGCTTCCATGTAATCCCCATTTTCGCCTATACATATTGTCTGTGTATTTTCTGTATTTCAATTCTTTATCAATTCTTTTCCGCTCTTAAATCATTTTGTTTTAAACTGATTTTTGTTTCAAAATCATTTTGGATCTCTTATTAAAGCCTCTTCTAATCATCAATTGTATTTGTAACTATTTTCAAATGATTAATTGATTATATATTTTAACATGAATTTTATTCCATTCTATAAGTTTATTTCTTTCTTATTAGATTAACTAGATTTGCCCGTGGGCACATGCCTACGGCACGTCTTTGGAATGATACAAAACACGAAAAGCCTGTAAACAGTAAAACAACAATTATGTAGCTCAAGTTTGAATAGTATGACAATAATTAGTTGTAAATAAAAGTCCATGTTTCCATTAGTATATGTTGAAAAATAATTATAAATGGGGGTATTAAATCTAACTTCTTAGAACTTTAAGTGTGGAGTTGAAGAGATATTTACTATTTTCAAAATAACATGTGCAAAAAAAACATTAAAATTCTGAAAATCTAAATTTTAAAGTAAATATAGAAAGAGAGAGAGAGATAGGGAGAGAGAGAAAGAGAGAAATATGAAAAAGTGAAGAGAGAAGAGAGAGATAGTAATAAAGTAATAATTTTTTTAGTTTTGGGGGAAAAAATTTGATTTTGGGGTTTGAAATTTTGGAGGGAAAATATGTTTTGTGAGGTTTGATCTAGGCCTTTGATTTTAGGGAGGATTGATTGTGAGCCGCTTGATAGCTTTCTTTGTAATTTATTATATAGATTATGTATTTTTAACCCAAACACCTAATCAATTTTACAATTAGTTTATTATTTATTTTATAAGCCCAAATCAAGTGTATTCTTATTATTTTGATTTATTAAATTATAAACCCAAATCAAAGCCCATAAAGCCCAAGTCTCTATTTAGACCCGAAACCCTAAGCCCTTTTTCCTAAACCCTACGTCAAATCTCTCAACTACACATCCCCCTTAATCTCCACTAACAGTATACATCACCCCCACTAATCCCCTCCATTTCCTCCACTAACTGCATATCTCCTAACTAATCCTCATCTTTATCTCAACTAATCCCCATCATCTTCATTAATCCCTAATCAATTTATTCATCTCCATCTTCATCTTATTCTCCACCAAACAACAAGCCTCCTCCTTCAACCCAATTATCTCTTCACCCCATCTTCCTCTTCAGCCGATCACTTCTTCATCTTCCCACCATCACCAACCCGACGTTGCTCCTCCCGCAACTCGACTTCTCCATGTCCTTGCTGCACCGAGCCCCTCCACCTTCGAGCTTCATCGCCACCACACCGTTGCTACACCTTGATACCTCCCACTCCCGTCCACCTCCCCGTCAACCGGCTCGCAGCCACCCGCCACTCGCTGCCAATCTCCATCGCAGCCATCATCTCCATCGCCACAACCGAGTCCCCGACCGCTGCTCCGCCTCTCCCAGCCATCTCCGAGTACCACCTTGCTGCACAACCTGAACACCGCGATCACCCGTAGCAGCACCACTGCGACCTTACCACCCTCTTCTTCTCCACCTCCTCACCGAGCGCCGCCAACCGCCATTGCCCTCATCAACCGACGAGCACCACCATCGACAGTCGCGCAGCAACAGAAGTCCCTGCCATTGCCACTCCGATCACCTCCTCCGTCCACCACCGCAGTACCGCCAACACACTCACCACCACTACTATCGCCTGAAACCTCCACTACCGTGCTGCCCTGAAACCCAACCAGTAGCACTCGAGTCCTCATCCCCGATCATCTTCAACCCCGCAACCACTCGAGGCTGCCCCTTGCTGCTACCTCCCACCGCAGCCGCAACACCAAGCCCCACCTCTTGCTACTCCATCTTGTTGCCACTGCACAACCCGCAGGCCACTCCCACCACAGCCCCGCCTCCATCTCTTACACCACAGCACCACCCTGCCTCGCCGACCGCCATCACAACCACCCACAGCCCCCGCTATCATCCACTGCCGACCACCCTACTACAGTCCCGAGCTCCTTTGCAGACAGCTCTCCTCTTGCTGTCGTTACTCTCTGTTGTCATTGCTGTGTTACCACTGCCTCGCTCTTACTCATCGCAGGTGCTCACTGTTGTGGCTGCCGACGGTGGTGATTACTATCGTTCTTGCTGTTATTGTCCCGTTGCGTTCGCTGTTGCTCGTTGCCTCGTATCGTCGATGCCGCCAATGTTGCTCCTCGTTCCGTCGTACGCACACATTCAGAATCATCACCGTGATAAGGAAAGTATCTCTTGTACACTTTTTTTTGTTCCTGTGCAAGTATTTTCTTTGACCTCCGGCAAGTAGTTATTGAATCGATAATAGCTTTCTTTATCATACCATGTTATGGATTCATAGTCTTCTTATCGTATCATTGTTATTGATTTAAATCTTGAACCGTTCATTTATCATATTATTGAACATTCAACTTTACTACCCTATAAATTACTTGACCTTGTACTGAGGTTTCGACTCAGTTCCCAACACTAAAATTTAGAACTTTGTACATTGAAATTGTAGCACATTGAGTTTAGAATCCAGAACATTTTTCGGATTTTCAATCTGATTTATAGATTGTAAGTTACTGACATTTTAATACTATCATGTTGTAATTTCCACAACACAAATTGTACACGAAACCAGTAAAAAATAAATTTATATGCATAGCTACTGTAACTATAATGTGTCGTGTGAATATGATTTGGAACCAGCAGTGAGTCTAGTTTCTGGACCCCTGACGGAATCGGATTTGCATTTCCGTAGTAGCGGGAAAGTGAATTTGAGTATCGATAAGTGCTGTTGTCCAGAACTTGCATTGTTACGTTTTTGCATATAAACCCTTAATTTTCCATATTTAATGAATTAAACTATGTATATTTCATGTATTGCATAGCCTTGACATCCTCTGGATATTGAATTAATACTACCATTCTCATCGATTGTACCATTGCATAATTCTTGATACCACAGTTCTCATTGATCGTATAGATTGTATGTCTATAATTGATCATAATAAAATGATAACAAGCCAGGATAATAAGGATTGACTTAGTAGTGGACAATATAGGAGACTGTGCTCAGAAGGGGCCCGTGTTTTCCTACATTATTGTTATGGATTATGGATTATGGATTATGGATTATTGATATTGATTATTGTTGCCGAGTACATGACCCTGTAGAATTCACTACTATAGTTTAAACGTTTTCTTAGCACTCGAACCTGTGGTATGGGACGTAGGATTGCGTACACTAGATAGGTTAATAAAAGATTAATAGACCTAAAGATTGATACTAAACATCGACTACTGATTTACTGATTATTGATTATTGATTATTGTTCATCGACTATTGTTTATTGATTATTGACTAAACATCGACTACTGATTTATTGATTATTGATTATTGATTATTGTTCATCGACTATTGTTTATTGATTATTGACTATCGACTATTGGCCCCATTGACTATTGTTTATCAACTATTTGTTTATCGATTATTATAATACTGATTATTGACTATTATTTATTGACCATTGTACAATTGATTATCGATTTTTGATCGTGTTATCTTCTATTATTTATTGACCTCTGATATCGTTTCAGTTCATGTTTACTGTCATATCATTGTTTATTGTTTCACTGCTTGCTACTACTTATCGTTCGAAGCTTGCTCTAACAGGTACCCTCCCTCTTTTTTTTGAGTTAATGTTTATACAGGTATAGGTGATGGATTACTGAAAGAACTTGACGAACTGTTATTGCATTGTGTATTCTCGGGCATTCTATAAGTTCTTAATTCTCAGATATTGGTTATTGCATTATATTCTTGTTCCTGTGATTATTATTGTATTGTTGAGCTTACTGGTATTTTACAGCTTATGGGTGATATGAAGGCATACTTACATCATTCGCTGAGCCTCAGCTGCATGTCCGTGTTTCCGTATAACGAGTAGCAGGGCGTGACATTCCAACTCATAGTGAGTTTCGATTATATAAGCCTACAAACTAATTGTTGAAACACACCTTCCCAAAATATATAAAGAAAGTGGGAATGAGGCGAGAAAAAGAGAGAACATGAGCAAGCAAAAGATAAGAGGAAACTACTTAAGGAAAAATAAAAGCGTGGGAAGAGTTAAAAGTGGGGGTGGATGAGAGTAATCTATTTTTAAGGTATCATCTACATCCAATCAAATTCCCAAATTTAGTGGTGCATGTCTCAAAGTTAAGAAAAAAGCACAATAAAGTATTTGACCAAGATCTTCACAACCTGCAGGCATAATCCGCTCCCACTCCAATTATATACCTAGGATCTTCGAGCAAAAAGGGTGCAAATGATAAGATAAGATGATAAACTGTAATGGGAAAATGAGATCAAGAAAGAAAGAACCCATGAATTAAAGATTTTAAACATAATATCTAACAATACTCTGAAAGTTGAAGATGCTTGTATGGAGAACAGATCTAGACACTTGTATAGTGGAAAAGTTTGAGAGCATGCATGTTGAATCAGAAAATATTGACACCCTTAAAATCTTAAAATAATGAAATTAACAAGGATCTCACAGTAAATATATCCGTAATGTGAAGAACAAACCTGGGTGACATTTGTGCGGTCCAGGCAATCAATGCAATTAGCCCTAATAATTCCGTGTTGTTCCAATAGTACGTCTCCCACATCATTCGTCAGAAAATATCTGCTCAGCTGGCACAACAATAAATTAACATTCTACTTGCAACCATTATGGCAAGAGCCTCAAAATATTGAAAAGAACTTTTGAAGCATTAATGTATATAGTAACTGTCACAAAATGATTCTTCATTTGATTACCCTTGATTGTCGACAGAATCAGAAATTTGATTGTAAAGAAGTTGAAGGTTTTCTAGGTTTCCTTTGCCACAAATGTGATGGAAGTCAAATGATACATATCTGTGAAACCAATCATATTAGGCAGTCAGTATGCTACAATGAAAAAATATTAAAGATCCACTATTGGAACTCTGAATAACATGATACTGAATCACTGATAGATCAAACAGTAAAACTTCACGGCTCATTCAGTTTGTTTACGACAATAACGTTTTCATAGGGAAGTCTAATTTAATGTTATATACTAGTAGTTTACACGTGCGCTGCACGTCTTAAGAAATATAGTTTTTCTTAAAAGTAAAAATTCAGACTACGTCTGGATTTGATCTAAAACCTCATTTACAATAGTTATGCACGTGCGTTGCACGGGTTGGTAGATGGACAAATTACACTAAGGCCTTCTCCCATTATAGTAGTAGAGATACACATGTTCAAAGAAGAATTTCATGTAATAACTACAAAACTGACGGACTGAAAGCCTTATTTAACTAAGAACTATGAGAAGAACGCAACCTTGAAATGGAAATCATTTGTGAGACTTCATAGAAAGAGTTGGCTTCTTTTGAAATGCATTTCTTTTAATCTTTGCATAAACAATGCTAATGGACCAATTTCTGCATGGTCAAGCAGAAATAAGAATTTGAACCTCAGGAGGATTAGCAAACCAAAAGAAATAGAAAAAATTTAAAAAGGAATGATAGTTTAATGCAAATGACACTATGTAGTAGAAAGTACAAACTATCATTGCTAACATCAAGGTTACAGCAATACGCTAATGGTTGAGAGCGAATTGTTTGCTGGTGAAGAATGAATGTGTGACCTACATCTTTCTCATTCCATGTTCAATTTTAAAAATGCAAGGCTTTGGATTATAAATTGCAGGCAAAATGGAAGATGAAAATAAAGACCTGCAATATTGCTTGGTTACAGTTAAGATCATATTTATCTCCTCAGCATCAAAAAGCTATGTAAGGAAAACCACTAAAAAGGTTGTACACCAAAATAATCTAGCATCAATAGCCTAAAATGGTATATAATAACCATCAAAGGTAACTCATAATGCAGAGAGACAGTGACTGACAACGAACAACAATTAAAAATATTTTCAATGTTACTGATTGAATTATGTAGTGAATAACAAATATGAAACAGATGGACTGAAAGTCTTATTTAACTACGAACTACGAGAAGAACGCAACCTTGAAATGGAAATCATTTGTGAGATCGCATAGAAAGAGTTAGCTTTTCTGTTTTGATTTTTCATTTTTCATTTTTTTTTTAAATCTTTGCATAAACAATGCTAATGGACCAGATTTCTACGTGGTCAAGCAGAAATAACAAATTGAAGTTCAGGTGGATTAACGAACCAAAAGAATTAGAAAAAATTAATAGAGGAAGTGAGATTTGTAACAAACTCAACTTCAATGATAGTTTAATGCAAATGACACTAAGCAGTAGAAAGTACAAACAATCGTTGCTAACATCAAGGTTACAGCAATATGCTATTGGTTGAGAGCAAATTGTTGGCTGGTAAAGAATGAATGTATGACCTACACCTTTCTTATCCCATGTTCAATTTTATAAATGCAAGGCCTTGGACTATATAAATTGCAGACAAATGGAAGTTGAAAATAAAGACGTGCAATATTGGTTACAGTTAAAATCATAATAATCTCCTGAGACTTCAATTTTATAAATGCAAGGCCTTGGACTATATAAATTGCAGACAAATGGAAGATGAAAATAAAGACGTGCAATATTGGTTACAGTTAAAATCATAATAATCTCCTAAGACTTCGAAAACCACTAAAAGGTTGTGCACCAAAAAGATCTAGCATCAATAGCCTAAAATGGTATAGAATAACCATAAAAGGTAATCCATAATGCAGAGCGGCAATGACTGACAAAGATAGAAAGCTAAAAACATTTTTAATGTTACTGATTGAATTAATTAGTGAATAACACAGAAGCTCTAGTTTCAGAAAGCTAAAATGATGGTACCTTACATGTGGGAGATTTTCTACCTCAGAAGCAAACGCACGACTTAACTGACCCTCGTCACCATGCTGTCATAGGATGATAATGTAAAGATGAATTCAGTTTTAATAATCAAGAAACAACATGAATTTCTATATATTTAGACGTTATCCCGAACAGTTGAATACATTCCTGATAGTAAATTTCACATAAATTTTACATGAAATGACTATTTCGAAGAAGGGTTAGAAAACGGGATTAGAAGGAATTCATAAAACGAACTAGTATATGCAGTCTCAAATCATCAACCAGTTCATTCAATAAAAACTGTTTGTTTAAAGTCAGCTGTATACTGCAAACTGATTATACTTTAGCTTATAACCTTTCTTATAAACTATAATATTCACAGAACCGAATACATGATCATGAGATGAAAGGGCTGAACCTGTGGCCAACAAACAAAATCCTTGAGAAGAAATAAGCACCTATCAAACAAGTCACGTAGCATTCTTCTATAAGAATACAAGGTGTGCCTAATAAGTAATGTGCCGTCAAAGAAATGCTGAACTAGATTAACTAACTCCATTTCCAAGCATATCGCAGAAATCTACCAAGTAACAAATTCAATTATAGAGATTAATGCTGAAAATTCCTATTTGAACTTAGAAGTGACTAAGTAGTAGAAGAAACAACGCTTTGGCTTGTACCCAGTCCTATACATAGGAGACCTTGTATTTCAGTTATGATTTATTCGAATACGCATCAGCTTAGTCCCCTATTAGTTTGAACAGTAGATTTGACTTATATCCCCTCCTATGTATAAGAGGCCTTGTATTCAGTTATAACAATCCAACAAAAGAATTATCTTCTTCTCTTATATAGTACATTAGCATAGTATCAGAGAAAAGAGATTATACAAAAACAAAAACTTTTTAGGATTCTTTGATTTCTTTCGCCAAAAGAGAAGAAATTTAATAAAAGGAGAGTAAAAATCATCAGGCTCCCCTCTTTCTTCCTCCCATCAGATCCAAAACCCTAATATTAACTTCTAGCTGTCACCACCTTCCTCCACAAACCCTACCCCTAATCTATCGCATCCCAACCTCCTAGTGCCACCTTCTCTCCTCTCGACAACACCATGATGCCGCCATCCCCATTACGTTCCAGATCCTCTCATCGGCAACTTCTGACCAACTCCCAAGTTGAAGAGATTTTTCCACCCAGCTCTCGAGTTGAAGAGATTTCTCAAAATTTTTCCACCCAACTGCAAAAAACTAATTTTTCCGGAGCTAGACAACTCTGTTCGTGACATATGATAACTCATTTCGAAGGCGAGTCGAAGGTCTAAGACTTTCATTCAGGTCTCATTCCGAGATTAGTCCATCTTCTAGGTCAAAATGGCGCCTGCAACACCACACCTCTGATTGCATCAGTCCAGATATGAGTTTTTTTTTTCTCGATTGTCTTGCCTTGTTGATTGACGGCCTCCTGCCGTCCTATTGTTTCGGACCTTCGGTGTTAATTTTCTATAAGATATGAAGGTTGTGAAAGCCTTCCTTAGTTTCAGTTTCAACTTTAAATCTGTGTGGGACTACTTTTCTATTACGATGTTGGAAGTTTCTTCAGGTGGAAATGGGGAGGTAGTTATGAGGAGTGTCATGGAACTCCTCAACTTGTTTGAATTTGGGTATGTCCAATTGGGACACTTGAAATTGTTGGGTATCTTGGATGGCACCCTTTGAATCTGCTTGCGCCCATGGCCATGATGGTGTGTTTAACTCTCTGAGGGAGATGCTTCCGCCTCATTCCTCGAGTGATGGTTAGTCTCTACTAATAGGAGGAAAATCTTTGGGAAAGACCAATTCTTTGCAAGATGTTCTGTCCTCAGCCTTTCCTGTCATGCGCCAATCTTGAGATGGTGATAGTTTTGAAATTAACAGACTGTGAGGGTTTTCTAGAAGGAGTGAGCATCGTAATGTTTCAGTGCATTCTTCTCCTACTGTTGTTTTAGTCAAGTCATGTATACCTTCTACTTTGTCTGTTTTCGTCAAATCCTAAAACTTACGTGTTTGATTCAGGTGTTTATGATCACATGACTGGGAAATCAAATATATTGTCTAGTATAGATAGTAAATCCACACATGAACCTATGAAATTAGCTTATGGATCTTTTTATCCTATTGAATCAGTATGCTTTGTTCAATTGACACCTTCTATATGTGCCTCATTTTCTCTCTAATTAGGTTTCCATTAGTAAATTAACAAAGAGTCCAAAATGTTCTCTTTTTTCCTATCGCTACGTATTTCTTTTTCCCTATCGCTATGTATTTCAGGAATTTGGAAAGAATCAAACAATTGGCATAGGTCATGTATCTGCGGGACTGTATCTATTGGATAGCATTTATGGGCCAATTGCATGTGTGATTCAAGGCTTCTCGACTTACACTGTCAGCTAAGGCATCCATCTCTGCAAACTCTAAATACTTTAAAGCCTGAGTTATCTTTCGTTCCTGAACTAGCATGTAAGTCATGTCAGTTGGGTTAGCATCACCATGCCACATATCCACCTCAAGTTGAGAAGAGATATGATAGTTTATTTTCTTCAATTCATTTGGAAATTGGGGAGCATATATTGTTGAGGGGATGGAGGTTTTTGACATTTTGTGACTTTTGTAAATGATTCTTCGAGACTTGACTCGACTTTACTAAATGAAATCTCATCCAGAAATATTTGATGCTTTTGGTAACTTATGTGTTGAAGTGAAAACTCAATTTGATATTTATGTGAAAGTTTTGCAAAGTGATAATGCAAAAGAATATTTTCCATCTGATTTTGTTAAAAATTTTGTTGAATATGGTATTGTTCATGTATCATCTTGTCCTTACACCCTCCAAGGCTCCAACAGAACAGAATTGTTGAATGCAAAAAACGACATATGTTTGAAGTTGCAGTAACAATGATTATTCATAAACACGTTTCCGAGAATTTTTGTAGTTTTGATTGCATGTTATTTCATTAATCTCATGCCTTCCTCTGAATTAAAAAGGAAATACCGTTTTCTATAATGTTTCATTCTCAAGCACCTCGCACCTCCCCCCTCCCCCAGAATTTTCGATAGTGTGTGTTCTGTGCATGATAATCGTTTTGGTGTTTCTAATGTTATTAAATGTGTATTTCTTGGCTATGATTTGCATAAAAAAAGGTTACATGTGTTATTATCTTAAATTACTAAAAGATTTTATCTTCGATGTTGTGACTTTTATGGAATCAGAATCTTTTTTTTCAACTGAATTTTCTGAATCAATCTTATGTTCTCTTTATTTTTCATCATCAACTATTTGACCTGGAAATCCAAATATTTTTTCGTATTATGATGATATCCCCGATCCCAACCAAAATGATTCCAAATACATCGCCTAATCAAGAAGTTCAAGAAAACTCGGCTCCTACAGTCATAGATTTTGCATCTTTGGCAACCCCATCATTAGATAAGCGAGCTGAACCGCTTATCAAATGCACATCTCATCCACCTCATCATGCACATCTCTTACTTCAGATTTTGTTCCAACTGTTCCAATAAACTCACCACCATCATATATACCTCTTCACCACCTGATTTATCCACTTCATTTCAACACATTAGAGAGAAAGACAGTGAGAGAGAGAGAAAGAGAGATAGGGAGGATGATAGGGCATTGAAGAAGAATTATTCTTTCCCAACAAAAATTCATAATTTCTACTAAGGTTTTTGTAATGATTAAAATTCTTATAGGTAGCGAAGAAGACTTTAGGTAGGAGGGGTTTCATCTCAGCAAAAGAAAATCAAAGGAAAGAATCAACAAATGAAAATGCTAAGTGGGTAACATCTATTCTCAAAACTATGTACTTTCTTTGCATATGCTATGGTTGAAATGTTGATTGTTATTTTGGTTACCAAAACTTCTTATTATTATATGAAAATTTTACTCAAGAGTTCTTTTGCATGTCTATAATGTTATTGCAAAATTTGAGAGCAAACGGAAAAGTATGTTGTCTATAGAATTTTTACACTAAGGTTTGTTTCAGCACACAAATTTTTGTGAGCCAATTTGGCTGCATCTGATCTACAGGTTAATCTTGATATTAAATTATGAAAAATTTATGAGTTATATTTGAATCCAACAACTGGATTCTTTATACGATGTCTATAATTTTCTTGAAATATATGTGTACAAACTATTTAGCTAGAATGTTGTACAACACATTTGCCAATTGTTCCATAGGTTTCTTTATGCATGCATGACTATATGATATTATTAAATTCTGTAAAGATTATATGTCCATCTCTGATGAGTTAGGAGGAAACCTTTTGAAGGATTTGAGTTTCGATAAACAATATGGCCTGTTAAAATGTTTGGGTTGAGATTGTTCACGAGCAGTGTTCTAAAAATTGGCCTAGGCGGTCCCCGGCGACTCGCCTAGCCCCTGGGCATTTGAAAAAATTGTTCTCATCGCCTACGCGGGTCTAAGCGGGCCTAGGTGGGTTTGGACAGTGTCTGTTAATCTATCTGAGGGGTTAGGTGAGTTTTTTATGATACTTTGACAAAATTGCCCATGGGGCAGTTTGATTTATTTTATAAAAACCCCTGTGAAGAGAAGTGGGTGGGATCCACTGTCAAAATATCTCTTTATCTCTTCTCTCTTTTGCAGCCGCAACCCTCCTCCCAAACCACCCAAAAAAACTCTCAACTTTGCTCCTCCAATTGCTTCCACCTCCGTTTCCACCAGCACCTCTGATTTCATCAAGATATGGGACATTTCCAATTGTCCTCGTTGCTCCAACTACTTCCATATATTCTTCTATCATTTTCTTATTTAATTATATAGTTAGAATTTCTGAGTCAACTGATTTTAGCATTGCTTCCTTCTCTGAAACTTGGTGCCTTAGTTCATTTATTGATGTGCAAGCCGATTTCATTTGATTAAATGAATCCTCTGCAACCTTCAGGACTTCCTCTTTTTCCAACAAGTTCCTATCGAAATCATCTACTTGTTCTCTCAACATAGTCAACTCACAACTATCTATTTAAACATTTTATGGTTTTCCATATAAGTCATTTGGATCTGAAGATCCATGATCCCTCCTCTTTTTAGCTGAAGCTGATTTTCTGCCTCTAGAATCAGAAACCTGTAAAATATCAAATCAAATCTCTAGGGTGATTCTAGCATTGGAATCTTACTAAAGAAGACAGTTAAATTTAGCATTGTTTTATATAGTCTTTAGTAGGGAGTCTTGCAAACATTGATAAATTTATCTCCACAAAACAAAACATACTTTGGTTGTGTTGTGACTTGTGACTATCTGTAATATACATTTACATGAAGATCGCTCGATCGTTGTTGTACTTTGTTCCACATTCCAAATTATGAAGCGGAAGATGAAGGTGATCATGAATATGACTTTGAATCAAATGAAGAGCAAATCTTGGATGGATATGGAGAAGATGTTGGGTGTATGTCTTACATACTTGGGTTCGATGAGAAGAGAAGATGATGAAGCGAGAGGAAAATCGAAGTGTCATTGTAAGAAGAATAAGCAGCAGCAGCAAGAGCAGAACAAATTAATTGACGATCGACTGTCTCTATGACAGTCGACCGCACAAACTTTATGGTTGGACTGGAGAGTAGTGCGGTCGACTACCCCCTAGGGCAGTCAACGACTGCCAAACGGTGCCTATATCTGGATGATCTTTTTGGTCCATCTCCTACTCCAAGTTAGAACGTACAGCTCCTATCGTATGACACTCTTCAGGATTTATTCGACAGTTATTGTATCAAGATTAAATTTAGGATTTCTCTATATCTCTATATATTGTGATAGCATTCATAGAGAGAGGAAGTACTTCATTGAGATTTCTTCATTGTAAGTGAGGCTCGAGAGATAGTTCTTGGTGAATGAGTTTAACTTAACTCTTGTAATCTTCTCTAGTTGTATAATATCTCCTTATATTTTCCCTCGGATTACGGTTCGCCCAAATCAGGATAAAGATTTGTGTGATTAGTGTGATCTAATTGCTTGGTTGTTCATCAGATTTGTTTGCGCTCCTCGCACCCTTGGTCAACAACTCTGCTGCGCCATAATTTCATAACTGGTATTTTGACGAGTCCCTTTGTGAAGATGACAGGTCACAGCTATGTAAAGATCAAACAGTTCGACGGTAAAATCAACTTTAATCTGTGGAAAGTGGACATGTACGATGTACTGGTTCATGACGGTATATTTTACTGTTTATAGAGCTTTTCATATGTTGTCACGAAGACGTGTCGTAGGCATGTGTCCACAGGCAAACCTAGTATTACATCAAATTTCATCTTTCATGAACAAACAAAGTATATTGAGGTCGATTGTCATAAGGTTCACAACAAGGTAATTGGGACTGAGGAGACTAGGCAAATTGAGACACGTGATGTTCACACCAGTCATCAATATACAGACATTTTTTGCAAAACCATTGACATGTCCTAGAATTCAGTTTAATTGTGACAAGTTGTGCATGTATCATATATATGCACCAGCTTGAGGAGTATTAGAATAAACATTAGTTTAGTCCCGTATTGGTTTGAACAATATGTTGGCTGGTATCCTCTCATATATATAAGGCTTTGTGTTCACGATAACAATTCAACAAAAGTATTATCTTATTCTCTTATACGATACAGTAGATTAGTGTTGCTGCTGATTTTGGTGTGGGAGCAAACAAATGAATTTGTGGATTTTTGAGGAAACGAATAAGGCAAACATGTTGACTTTCACCGGTGTTTGACTGGTTTCTCGCCACTGCCGTGAACCTGCAAAAAAGTTCGATACACCACGATGGATCCCGGTGACGAACCCTTCGACGCACTTGTCAGTAATCAGGAAAATTATGAAAGAGCTTTATGTGAAAAAAGATTGATTACCTTGTTATGGAAAGGGGAGAGGGATATTTATAGTCGCATTAAGAAACAGTTCAGAAATAATCATTTACCTCTATGTCCTAGTGTTTTTGGATAAGATGTAGAGTTTAAATCGTTTCATAAAGATAACCATGAATTTGAATTACTCTTTAAATATCTGAATTGGTTTGTAACGGGTTGCTATCCATACCCAATAGGACAGATCCGTTTTTGGGTTATTGGACTTTGAAGAAGACCCAGTTCTCAATTCCGAACCGTTTGCAGGTGAAATTACCGTTTTACCCCTGAGAGCTTTAAGATTCATGCCTGATTTGAATGGTCCCAATTTGGTTCTATTTTTAGCCATATCACAGCCCCCCACTTCTAAAGATCGAGTTTTAAAGCCTTTGAGGAGTAATACGCCCGTTTTTAATGGCTTATAGAATTTATCGGAGTTCTTGGGGGCATTTGGATTTTGCTCGAGGTGTAACAGTGATTTTCTGAGCTTGTAAAATACCCAAAATTATTCTCAGAATTTTTTGGATTTTTTGTGATTTTCCCAAATTTTCCTGAATTTTTTCCATTTTTAATTATTTTTTGAATTTTTTATTCAATTTTCGAATTTAAATAATTAATTATCAAAAATTTTAATTAATTATTCCAATTTAATAATTATCATTTTCATAATTTAAAATTATTTTCCAAATTAATAACTATTTTTAGAATTTTATAATTAATTTTTCGATTTTTAATTAATTTTTTCTGATTTTTTAAATAATTAATTCAAATAAGTAAATAAATTGATATTTACCGATACACGTGGCGCAATCCTGGGCGTTGATCATGATCAGACAAGCGTGCATCGGGAGGAGCCAATTGTTTCCTCATTTGAGCTCCGGTGGCAAGAGCGCTCGGATCGCACTGCCAACCCACGAGACGACACCACGTGGCGTGGTAAACGTTGACCAAAAAAAAAAATTCTTCTTTTCCCTCCCTCTTCTTCCGACCTCTGCTCTCTCTCGTCTTCCTCCCTTGTCTCCTTCTCCGACTCCTCCGAGCGCCGTGTAGCGAGCGTCCTCGACATTTTGGCTAGGCATCGGCGAGGAGGGGTCAACGACGAAGCTCGACAACAGCGGAGGTCAACATGGGGGCTCAACGATGAGAGAGGGGCTCGGCAAGGGGAGCTCAATGTCAGCGCTTGTTAAGGCGGAGCTCGACGTCTTGAGCTATGGTGGAGTGAGCTTCGGAGTCGAGGAGCTCGATTGGAGCTCGTGGGTTCTCGACGAGGGGAGAGGAGCTCGGCGAGGAAGTTGATGAGGTGATGGGTTTGGAGCTCGGAGAGTTAGAGTTGAGGTCGGAACGCGGCGACGGGGCAGGCGAGAGGAGGGGTCGAGTTCGGCATGGGGAGAGCTCGACGGAGCCATGGAAGGAAAGCTCGAGCTTCGACGGAGTTTGGGGGGTGGAGCTCGGCGCTTCTTCGGGCGAGGGAGGAACTCGACAGCGGAGAGGAAGCCCGGGATGTTGGAGCTCGAGGTCGGAGCTCGACGACGGAGCAGACAAGTTCGTCGCGGGAGCTCGACGATGACGAGGGTGATGGAGTCCTCGAGCTTAGCCATGCAGCTCTCGAACTCGGAAAGTTGGAGTTGAGGTCGGACCTCGACGATGGAGTAGACGAGAGGAGGGGTCGAGCTTGGCATGGGGAGAGCTCGATGATGACGAGGGTGATGGAGTCCTCGAGCTTGGCCATGGAGCTCTCGAACTCGGAGACGATGATTCTTGAGCTCGACGAGGCTGAGCTCGGTGGGAGAGGAGAGCTCGCTGACGAGAGCTCGTTGAGGGCAGTTATGGAGCTCGTTGAAGAGAGCTTGACGACGGAGGAGGGGAGCTCGAAAAGGAGGTGGAGACGGAGCTCGACGTCGAAGGGTTTTCGAAGAGGGCCTGAGGTTTTTTTCTCTTTCGATTTTGGCGAAAAATTGTGAAGGCGAAGAAGGTAGGGGTCGCGGGTTTGGGCCTCTAACGGGTCCAAACCCGACCCGTTAACCCTTTAGTAAAACTTTTTTTTTGTTGTGCGAATCCGAGTCATTGATCGTGATTGAGCACGAATTTTGAGACGGTGTTTTTCTCCGTTTTTGAGTTCGGTGGCAAGTGTTCGGATCATGTTTCCGAACTCAAGAGAGGCTTCCGCTGCTTGACACGTGGTGGTCAATGGTTGACCGTTGACTTGGTCAATGTTGACCATTGACTCTTTTTTGCTTTAATCACAACCGTTGATCTTGATTTGAGCGCGGATTGCGAGGAGTTTTTCTCTCATTTCAGGGTCAGTGGCAAGAACGTTCGGCACTTGTTGCCGAAGTCTAGGAGGGCGACACGTGACGCATTGACCGTTGACTGTTGACCAATCAACGCACTTTCTCGCAATTGGACGTCGGTGGCAAGAGCGCTCGGCACTTGTTGTCGAAGTCCAGGAGAGCGACACATGGCGTGTTGACCGTTGACCGTTGACTAATCAACACCATTTCTCGCATTTGGACGTTGGTGGCAGGAATGCTCGGCGAGAGTTGTCGAAGGCCAGGGAAGCTTCGGCACAGCTATATTGTAACCGACGTTCCTGGTGCTACGGAGGTCGGATTAGGATGTGTGACCCCTCGTTTCGAAGCTGGCTCGAAGATCTACGATTTCTCTTTAGAAGTTAGTTGAAGAATCACCCTTCTTCATGGTCAAAATAGTCTCGCAACATTTTTGCCTTCATGAAGTTGAGAAGGGCTTTGTATGACTCTAGGGGAGGTCTGTTCTTGGAAGCGAGTTTAGGGAGCGTCTCTAGACGAGTTAGGCTCCAAACTCTCTTGGAAGAAGGCTGCTCTGGAGGTGAGCGGGAGGCGCATAGTCAGGCTTTAGAAGAGAGCCGTTTGGGGAACAAGTTTGAGGAGAACTCTAGGGGAGAGTTGAGCTCCAAACTCGTTGAGAAGGTCGCTCGGGATGCGATCGGAGCGAAGAGCATCACCAGGCTCTGGGAGAGAGCCGTTTAGGAGACAAGTTTGAGGAGGGACTCTAGGGGGGAGTTGAGCTCCGAACTTGCTTGTTGCAAAATTTAACCAGTAGTGGGAATAGTATGAATGTTCGTTTTGAGCCCCGAAACCGCATACTTGCAAGCTGTAAGGACAATTTCGAACTATGATTGTGAACTTCGAACTAGTTGTTATGGAGCTATCAACGAGTTGTAGGAGCAATTCCGAATGGTGAGCTGCTCCGCACGTGCTTATTTGCAAGCGGCTAAAGCGGCATCGAACCAAGTGTTGGACTCCGAACTTGTTATTTTTAAGAACTTCAACGACTTGTAGAAGCAATTCCGAATGGTGAGCTACTTCACACTTGCTCGTTCGCAAGCGGCTAAAGCGGCGTCGAACCAAGTATTGGACTCCAAACTTGTTGTTTGAGGGTTTAACGAGTTGTAGGAGCAATTCTGAACAGTGAACTGCTCTGCACTTGCTTGTTTGCAAGCGGCTAAAGGGGCATCGAACCAAGTGTTGGACTCTGAACTTGTTGTTTTTAAGAACTTCAACGAGTTATAGGAGCAATTTCGAATGGTGAGCTACTTCGCACTTGCTCGTTCGCAAGCAGCCAAAGCAGCGTGGAGCCAAGTGTTGGACTCCAAACTTGTTGTTTGAGCTTAGTAAGTAGTAGGAGCAGCCATGTAGGACAAGCTGGACTCCGAACTTGTCGTTTAACGAGTCGTAGATGTGACTCAGAGAGATAGAAATGAGGCAAATGTAATAATTTTCAATAGAAAAAAAACTAAGTTTTATTGAAACAAACTAAGTGGCCGCTTCAATGAGGCGAGCCATTATTACATGCTTTTGGCCGTGTTACAAGCATCGGCCTTATTAAAACTGAAAACCTACTTCTACGATAGGGTGAAGGCCTCTTGGGAGGAGTTTGGTTCTCCCCCCATTGGACCTCCATGGATAAGATGGAGGATGGCCCCAGGTTCGGAGTCTTGGAACTCGTTGGGCCTCTTGGTTCGATTGTTGGCTCCTCGGGGTGGAGGATTGGTCCCGTCTTTTCTGATGAACTTGGCCAGATGTTCCCGCTGTATGAGTTCTTCGATCTCCTCTTTGAGAGCCCGACAATCATCCGTGTCGTGGCCATGATCCCTAATAAAACGGCACCACTTATCCATGCTCCTTTTCTTGCCAGAGGTATTCATTCTAAGGGGACCGCAGAGTAGCCCTTCCTTATCCACCTCCATAAGAACTGCTGATATACTAGCATTGAAGGAGGCGAACTTCTCAAAACGGGGAGCTGGACAGCGCTGGCCATTGTCGTCCTTCTGGAATTTGTGGGAGCCTTCTTCACTTGTATTCCTCCGTTTGTTACCGAAAGATGGTTCCTCAAGACTAAGGAGGTTGAGAGCCTCTTCCGCTCGGATATACTTCTCGCTCCTGAGCAGGAGTTCCGAGAAGTCCCGAGGCTAGGTCGGCGTTAGTGACGTTGTGCCTGAATACCGCAGAGGCTACCGATTGGTTGAGGGATGCAATAGACCGGGCTTCGGCGGTGAAGCGCCGAACGTAATCTCTTATGTAGCGTCCCAAGTTCCACACACTAGGAGCTCGTGACACTTACCCAGAATCTTTACTTCAATGAGTACACAACACAGAAAAAAATTACAGAAAATTAGAAACTTACATTGCGCAAGGAAACTTTATCCTACACTTGGATGCTTTCCGTAGCTCGAGTCTCCTGCTCCACGATCAGCGATCCTGCATTAGCAAACTGTGGGCACGTCAGTTGAATACAACTGACGCAACGCGGATGAAAACCACAATCTCCAAAATCCTCAACAATCAATATTTGATGCAGAAGAAAAATGTAAAAAGTCAAACCATAAGTGTCGGTGTATGTCATGATCTAGATTCTAATGCACAATTCGTATGCACACTATGCTCTTAATCTAATGCAAACTTGATTTGGAAACGTATGCATCCCATACTACATACTCCCCAAATCGAGTTCGTATTCTCCAGATGATAGGGTTTAATCCCTCGCCATGCATCCTACTCTTGTACTCATTCCTATTTCTGACATTCATTTAGTGACTGGTAGAGTCTGCAGTACCTGCTGTCCATTTCCACTCCTGCAGTCAGATCGTGGTCCTTCTCCACTCTGAACGGCAGTGATCACCCTGTTCGTTCAGATCATGGTCCTTCTCCACTCCGACAGGATCGTGATCCCTCTCCATTTCCGGTCAGGCCGGTGATCATCAGCTCTGCCGGAATCATGGTCCTTCTCCACTCCTACCCCTACCAAAGTTATCATGAACATAAGGCGAATCGATAGGGTCACCCCTACTCCGCCGAGAGACTTAGAGTTACACTCTTGCTCCTTGTTCGTATTGAACAACATAGAACCTTAGGTGGATTTGGAGGGTCCATTCCCTAATTTTCACCATACAGTCCTTATCACTAAATCCCAGAAATTAACAGACGAGACCACGCCACACGTGTCCCAGACGAGACCACGCCGCACGTGTCCCCTTGACAGGAGAGTACAACGCCCAACTAGTGCATGTCCTTACCAATTATCCTAGTTTAATTTCTCAATTCACCAACTCAACAAGTCTCATCTAGATTTAATTGGGTTCAACTTAGCTTTCAATCATGCTAAGAGGTTGGCCCAACGTGCACCACACTAGTGCACTCAATGTGCACAAAACATTACCATATGTAAATATCCAAGTATGCATACCCGCATACACAAGCATACGGTATTCCATCAATCACCGTATTTATGCCTACAATCTCTTCTATATAGTTCTTTACTACAATCTACTTAACTTTATCATGAGTTTCTAATTAGCTAAGCATGCAACTACAACCACTAAACATATTACTACAAGTGTGTAGTTTCATGCAATCACATCAATTTAAGCATTCGAGGAGTAATCTTTTATACTACATTATAATTAAGCTTACTAATATTATTAGTACAATGCTAGTAGCTTACTATCAATGTAACTCTACTAATCAAGATACTAGCTTCTAATCATAAGAACTTTAAGCATTCAAACATGAAAATTTAATTAGACAATTTACTCCACAACATCACAAAATCACATCTTTACATATACTATCATTCTTAACACAAAGAATAAATCTTTATTTATTCACTAGTATATTTATGCATATAAAATTCACACAAGTAAACACTCACTACAATTTCTAGCAAGTAATCATTCATTCCATATATAAAGAAAAATAATAACAATAGTAACACGAGGTATGAAGAATACCCACTTTGATTGCTTGCAAGCTTCAAGTTGCTACTTCTCCTCCTTGCACCTTTAGTCTTCTTGACTCCTTGCTCCAATAATAGTATAATAGTAGTAGTAGCTAAGTAGTTGGAATAGTAGTAGTAGAAGTGGTAGTTGTTGAATTAGTAAAGTAGTAGTAGTAGTAATTGTAGTAGTAGTTGTTGAAGTAGTAGTAAGTAGTAGTAGTTGTAGTATTAGTAGTAGCACTAGTCAGTAGTAGTAGTTGTGAAGTAGTAGGTAGTAGAAAAAGTAGTAGTAAATGTTGTGGAAGCAGTAAAGTAGTAGTAATAGTAGTAAGTAGTATTAGAAATAGAAGTAGTAGTAGATATATAGAAAAAGAGAGATGGAAATAAGCTGTTGTTGCTGGTGCTGTCGGCAGTAAAGGGAGAAAATAGAGAAGAAGAGAAGTGTAGGAATAGTAAGTAGTAGCAAAAGTAAGGTAGTATAGTAGTAGTAGTATTATGAGTAGTAGTAGGATGATAGAAAACACACATATATATAGAGAAAAAGGGGGAAAAGAGGGATGCATCTGCTGTTGTTGCTGTCGGCTGCAAAAGGAGAGGGAGAAAAATAGTGGAGGGGTGTGGATCTTCCTAGAGTGCTTAGTCACCACTCTAGGACTAAACCCTAAGGCTTAGAGTGTACACCTAAGCCTTCTTTAGTCAAAATTGTAGGCTAGTAATCTTTTTTTTTTCTTTTTTTTTTTTTTGTCAAAAGTTGTCTTGTAGTCAAAATTTGTAGGCTATAAGTAGTAATAGTATATGTATACTTATATATATAAATAGTAGCTTAGTATAAAAAATATATATATATTTTATATATATATATATATACATACATATAGACACATACCCATATGTATATATTTTATATATTTATATATGTATATATATATACACACATATACATATACCCATATGTGCATGTTCATGGATTCATTAGGCCAATAAAACATGCATATTGGGTTGGGCTTTTTTTTAATAAAAAAAAAATAACCATATTAACATAAAAATAATAGTGTAGTGTATGAAAAAAATAATAATAATAGTAATGTCAATGCATATATATATATACATATATAAATATATATATATATAACAATGTATATATATATATATATTGTAAGAATTTAGGGGTATTACATCTTAGGCGCTCACCCTTTCTTTGGCTAAGTGCTAGCAAAGATGCACTTGTTTTCTCGGCTCTGCGACTGCCCATGAAATGGATGAGGAAAAGCTCCTCAAACTGTTCGAATGAGAAGATGGAGGCAGGAATTAGACAGGAGTACCACTCTCGCGCTGGTCCCCTCAATGTTGCTGGGAAGACCTTGCAGAGGACCGCATCCGAGGCTTGATGAATTATCATGAGAGTTTTAAAACTCTCGATATAATCGGCCGAGTCTGACTCCTCATTGTAGGATTCAAAGCAGGGCGGCCTAAAGGCTTCGGGAACCGGAACTTCCATGATGGCCCTAGAGAAGGGGGGTCTGCTTGGCCGAAACTTATTGGCCCGTTGTTCTTCTTCGGAATTTATCTTGTTGAGGCGCCTCTCCATCTCGTGAAAACGGCAGCAGACCGAGTCATCCCTTCGATCGGATCTAGTCGACCCTCGGGACTTTCCTTCGTGAGTGGCGGTATGGTGAGGGTTAGGGGCACACTGATCCTAACTCGTGGCAATATTAACAGCTCCGATGATGTCTTGTTTGAAGTTCTAGAGCTCGGCCCGAGTGACTGGTGTCCCTCCAGCTCGGCGATCCCTAGGTGTGGCTCGGCCTACTGGAGTGACTTCTCTGCCGATGATGTGGAGGGGACTCCCTTCTCCTCAGGGGAGGGGATCTTATGGTCCTCGATCCGGACTCTCGAGGCCCCTGGGTGCTCAGGTTGAGAGACTTCCTCAGGGGCTCTCCATTTATTCAAGCGAGTTCGGAGGTCGACCTCCTGCTAACGGTTAAGAATTACCTGATGGAGATCCGACCCTGGAGGACTTTGAGAAGCCATAGAGTCAATTGAGGGATTGTGGACCGAAACATGGTCATGATGAGGGTGTTGCTTTGGGCGTCTTCGACGAGAGCCCCCCGTGGTAACCCCCCGAGACCCTGGGGGACTGTTGAAGAGATTGTTGAGGAAGAGGCTGTTCAGGCTGCAGTTGCTGAACTTGCTGATTGAGTTGAGGAAGGACACCGTGTACTGGAGAAGGAAGAGTGGCTCTTCGGCTGGAGCCCGCTGCCTTCCCCTTCTCTTTCGGAGGCATGGTTGCTGCCTTCCCCTTCTCTTTCGGATGCATGGTTTGAAACTGACTTTCGCTAATGAAGGTTGAATTGCTTTTTCGTTTCCCACAGACGGCGCCAACCTGTTGCTGCTGATTTTGGTGTGGAAGCAAACAGATGAATTTGTAGATTCTTTGAAGAAACGAATAAGGCAAACCTGTTAACTTTCACCGGCGTTTGACTGGTTTCTCGCCGCTGGTGTGAACCTGCAAAAAAGTTCGATATACCGGGATGGATCCCGGAGACGAACCCTCTAATGCTCGTCAGTAATCAGGAAGATTATGAAAGAGCATTATGTGGAAAAAGATTGATTACCTTTTATGGTGGGGGGGAAGGATATTTATAGTCGCCTTAAGAGACAGTTTAGAGATAATCATTTATCTCTATATTCCGGTGTTTTTTGATAAAATATAGAGTTTAAATCGTTTCATAGAGATAACCATGAATTTGAATTACTCTTTAAATATCCGAATTGGTTTGTAACGGGTTGCTACCCATACCCAATAGGACCGATCCGTTTTTTGATTATTGGGCTTTGAAGAAAGACCCAGTTCCCAATTCGGACCCGTTTGCAAGTGAAATTACCGTTTTACCCCTGAGAGCTTTAAGATTCGTGCCCGATTTGAACGGTCCCAATTTGGTTCTGTTGTTAGCCATATCAATTAGCAAGTCCAATAAAAAGTATTTCCTTTCTCTTATTCTGTGAATATTATCAATTCCTAAGGATTTTCTTGGGGCTTGGTTGATTTATAAGTTCATCCAGTTCTGTCAGTATTTCAATGTTATCATTATAGTAGCATACTTCACCCATTGACAGATGACGAGTCCTAGGAATGATAAAAACAAACTTTGTACTCTTAGACCTACTCCAGTTTCACCTGAGCTTGAGAGAGCTTGGGAAAAACCTTCCAAACATTTTGGTTACTCAGCTGGTTTAAGCCTAGCTTTTTTCCATTAAAGCAAATAATAAACCTAAAAGCATTATCATGAACTTCATCTTTGCCTCTGCCTGAATTGAGCCTGTTTTATACCATTGAGGATGCAAATAACTGTGTTGGAAATTAGCTGCCAGGAAGGTCCAAAAATGTGTGCTAAAGCTGGAAGTTAACTACTAATTAAGAAAGAAGCTTGAGGTGATACATGTCTTTCATACCAGACCAAAAGAAAAGACAAATTGAGTGTTTTAAACACCATGTTTAGCTATTAATTGGAAAGGTAATTGTGGCCCCAATCTCTGGTCAGTTAGTAATAGTAGCATTGACTATAATGCATAGAACAGGCTAAAGCTTAGCATAAAACCATTCAGACCTGGAAACTAAAAATATAGAGCCATGTACAATTCTACAGCCCAATGAAAAAGTAAAGTGGTGAATAAGAGGGTGAGCAACAGTTTACAGCTCCGTCTATTATCAAAATCATGGGTGTATTGTTGTAGTACAAGTTCCCCTTGATAAATAGTGAAAAAATTGACAGCAAGGTGAAATGTGAAGATGACGGTTAAAAGAATGACAAAAATTAAACAAATACAGTTGATGGTCATTTACACTAATAAAGAATAGCAAGATAAAGCATGTCAACAATCAATACTTCGCTATATTTTGTAGAAAATCAATGTTTTAACCAACATCAGTTACACAAGACATCAGTATCAAAGTAAATAGGAGGTAAATTTTGAATATTGACGAAGCGGTGAAGCATGAACTACAAATTGGTTATAAATGGGAAATAATATACCTAATAAAAGAATAACCAGTTTAACAATGCATTGGATTAAAGACATTGATAACACAAGTACATGGAGCAAGTAATTTTTAAAATTGAACTTTAGTTGTCAATTCCATTCATTTTTCATGGTATATAAATAATTTGGGTAAACAGAGAAGATTGGATGAAAGTTATGTCCGCTGATTTAACACAAAATCAATATATATGTAATGAAGAAACTTACTTTGTCAGTTAAGTCAACTACAACTGTCTCCCCATATCTTTGTAACAAGTCATGAAAATGGCGCTCCACAACCTTTGGCTATAATTGTGAAATTTAGTACCAGTTCAAATTATATAGCAACAATTCAGAGCAGGATTCTTACCGTCTCTTCATGGTTAATTATGTTAAGTCGAGGCTTGTAACTCAAGTCCACAATCTGCTCCCAGAGAAGTGGAATGGAACCTCGAATCTCAAAAATTAGAGAAGAAATTCAGATTATTAAAGAGACACATGAATTTGTATAATGAGTTAGTTTCTTCAGATGCCACAGTAGTAGAAAGTCAAAAAACATTTGAAACCTTAATGTAAAACCATCCTATACATAAATACACCCCTCCTCAAAAGATTACCACATACAGACTCAGTTATATGACTTGTACTATTGAGCACGTGTAGCATGTACAGTATAGTATGACAAAAAACTAATCTTACAACTTTCAAAAGTCAACAGCCAAATAAGGACAATATGGTACCATTTGGTAGTAAAAAATATAGGACAATTGATAGTTAATTATCATTAAATATGCCACTGCCAAGAAAAATGAGTTGAAATTTTCTACAAATTCACATTATATAATAACCAGACCAATTTTTACTAGGCTCAAAAAAATAAAAACATACAACAGTTCCTATTCTTTTTATGCAGGTAACTCTTATTGATCCTACTTTGCCCTCGTTAGCCAAGTATTCAGTGGGTAAATTATTGTCATAAGATCTACCAACCATCACCTTCACCCTTTTCTGTCCTTCTCTGACCTACTAACTAAATTCAAATTACCCTCAATCGCCATATGCACCAAGAGAGGAGATGGGTGAATGAGTGCACAAAAGAACACAATAATTGTAGAGAATATGGCAAAGTTACATAATAATTCTATGAAATTTGTAATTTTAAATAGAACGGAAAAAAAAATCACATAAGCAATTATAAAAGTTTTTCCCAAAATATCAGAAAACAAGTAATGAACCCTGCCAAAACCCTAGACTAATAGATTTATATATAAACAGGTATCAAGCCTAAAAACATGAAGGAAAAAAAATTTGCCAAACAAATGAAGATATCAACATAAAAGTCCAACTTTTTAAAATTAGTTAACTAAGATACAGTCGGTAACTCAGTTACCAACGGCTTCAGGCTTCTAATCTCTATTTTTTATCCATATGATCTGGGGACATCCTTTGGACATGAATTGGAGAAGTTCTGCGTCGCCAGTAAATGACCTTGTTGATGAAAGGTCTCATCCGTAGAAATTTACCAACTCCGTGATTTCATGAAATTGGAGTTACGGCATTAAAACTGTGGTCTAGGGCCAGTGGATGGGTGGGTGGAGCAACCTAAAACATGGCAATTGGATCACCTCCTTAAGTGATAGACAATATGTACGATGTGTGCGACATCTCACCAGATTAACACGGGATGGTTT
Organism: Hemerocallis citrina; assembly: GCA_017893485.1. Taxonomy (NCBI): domain Eukaryota; kingdom Viridiplantae; phylum Streptophyta; class Magnoliopsida; order Asparagales; family Asphodelaceae; genus Hemerocallis; species Hemerocallis citrina. The sequence goes on from JACEHZ010000115.1 coordinate 159,158, forward strand.
AAATCATAATGCAATGTATGGTGGCTGTTGTTATTTTCCACTTATCCATTTCTTCTCTTCCCTTCCTTTCTCTCTCTCTCCTAGCCTTAACCATAACTATCATCTCCATCTCTTCCATCATCTCTCCAACTTTGCCCACCACCATCTCGACCTCATCAAATTCAAATATGCACCTCCACCTCCACCAACGTAATTCACACCAACGCTGTAATTTCTCCTGCCTCCCTTACCATTTCCACCCCTACTCCACCTCCAGCACACTAGATGGAAATAAATTAACAACCCACACCATAAACCCACTAGGGTAGAGTAAGGGGGTTATATGGAGCATCTTCGGATGTAGGGGTTCTTTACAATCAAATGATACTGCAGGGGTTCTTGAATCAACCTTAAAATTCAAGAAAATTGACTGATTCTCTCCTCCCGATTTATTTGTTATTTCTCCTTCTCTTTGCTATCTTCTTCTTTCTGTCTACACCAATGAGCCAGTGATCAAACTGAAAAGATGATGACCCCATTATAATGTTGCCGAGAAAGAAAGATGAAACAGAAATTTTGGAGATCTCCAACATTAGGAAATTGATTTTAGATAAGGATCAACTTTTTATGTGTTTTCTTCTCCAGTTGGTACCATTCACTAGAAAGCTTACAAGCACATGATTTATATACTTTAGCCGTTTTCAAGACTCCAATCCCCCACAGCAATATTTTAATAAAGGTTGGCTTCACACAACCTACTTGGATAAAATAGTTAAATAAGACCTGGGAAAGATACTTTAGTGGACATTAATGACGCTTCTCACTTTGGCTTCACAAAATCTATTTGGGTTAGTAGGAAAATAAAAGTAGGGAGAGAGAATTAATTAAATAGTACAACATAACAAGCTACGGATCTAATTCTCCCAAAGATGTGGCTGCTATTGGCAAACAAATAGCTTTTCTTCACCACTATTAAAAGACAAAAATTAAAGAGAAACTAGAAAATTGGTAAATATGAAAAAGAACAAATACAAAAAATATACAAAGATATTTTAACCAAGTCAGGTTAAAAGGTCAATCAGGCCCTCTTGCAAAACAAATCAAACAATTATGTCCACTGGATGAGGACATTGGTTCGAGACGATGTGGACGCTTCTATGAGCGCAGACATCGTCTAGGATGGCTATTCTATTAGCCTAGTCATTTTTATTTCAGCACTTTAGTTATTTTGGCATATACAGTGGTTTTGCTATTTGCACCCTTTACTTTCTGCATATTGGGATAAATTTTTTAGATTTGTTTTGAGCCTATATATATGCCTTTAGACTAATGAAAATTTTATGCTTTGATTGATTAAAAATTTTGAGTAGTTGAGTTTTGCTCTTCATTCATCTCTTTTGTGTGAGACATTCAGAAAACATTAGGGTTTGCGAGAAACCCTAGATCCAACCTCCACCACCACAACCGAAACATCTCCCACTCCAAAATCCAAAACCCTAATCTCCAAATCCAATTCAAATCCGAAGCCCTAATCCCCAAATCTTCATTCAATCCTTTAACATAATCTTCACATCAAGAGAATGATCTATGGAGGAGTACAACGCCATTGACGTTGACTAGTGGCTTCTTCTTCCTCTCCATCTGTGACGATGACTCATTCATCGAACCTCGGTAAAATCTTTCTATTTCTCCATTATTTATGGTACTGCCTATCATCTCTAGAATATTAGTCGTCCACAAATATTGAGTGTGTGTGCTTCTACTTGCCAAATAGCGTACGAATCACTATTGAATATTTTTCTTGCTAAGAACACTTGAGTATAATCATTGAATCTTAGGCTTGATATTTAATTGGGATTGCTGACTTAGTTCATTTATTGAAAATCCATCAAATTCATCACTGGTTTTAATTTCTAACTTAACGGTACTACATGTTGGTAAACTTAATCTTTTAATATTCTTGAAAATTCTCTACCGAGGGTTATGTTTACATCACCACCTCTAGGAACATTATAGCAAAATTGGCACATTAGACAGACCTGGCATACATTATTATAGATAATGTGGTAACCAATTAGAGCATCCACTATTGTTGGCTAAAAACTCAAAAATTAGAAATAGCTTTAGGAAAAAGCCATGTAGTCGTTCGCTAAAAATACAAAATTTAGAATAGGAATGTACAGTAGACTGCTAAACTTAGGAGCCGCTTTAGAAGATTGCTAAATATAGGGGATGGAGAATGTTCATCCGTTTGAGGATAGGGACGGATGAAGATCATCCGTCTCAATTCGATTTTTAATAAATATTTGAAAAACGGATGAAGTTGTTCCGTCTATTCGTAAATTTCAATTTGAATATATAAAATTAATTTATTAAATAGGTTAAGTTTATTAAAAAAAAATGGGAAAGTGAGAGACGGATGAAGTTCATCCGTCCCTCACTTTTGCTAAACATTATTTAGGCATACATTTACCCTTTTACCCCTAAGGTTTAACCGTTGTGGGAGGCAATATCCAACGGCACTATTGTATTTATTTATTTTTTTTTAAATCCAACGGCTATTGACCATAAAAAATAAAAAAATTTTAAAAAATTTTAAAAAAAATTTGAAAAGCACCAGACGAATGAAGAACATCCTTCTGGATGCTTTTGTCTGTTTTCAAATGGCAAGGGTATTAATGTCATCTGCTAAAGGTGACAAAACATTTTAAACAAAAAATCAAGTGAATGTGCCAGACGGATGAAGATCATCCGTCTAGCACTGTTCACTTGAATTTATTTTTTTTTTTTTTTTGGAAACGAAATTAAAAAAAAAATTTAATATGGCGATGGAGGATGTTGCTCCGTCCTTTCTCTAAAACGGATGAAGAAGCACCGTCAACTCATTTTTTAATAAAAAAAATTTTAAAAAGGGTTAGACGGATGAACAAGATCCGTTCAATACAATATTTTTTTAAAATTAGAAATAACGATAGCAGCGACATTTCCTAAAAGCTAAAATCTCATTGCTAAAATTAGAATAGCTTTAGCCAACGATAGTGGATGCTCTTAGAGAACAATTTATTTGATTTTAACATGTGTGATAGATGTGCTTATCTGTTGTGGTGTTTTGTAAAACCTATAAATATAGGGTTCAACTCTAGTAACAACAATAATTGGATCCTTTTATTTCAAAGAATGTCATCAGGAAATTAATCAAGTTCCAAAATAAATTGTTATGTAGGAACTAAAGATTTGCTCTTTTCAGAAGAGAATATTCAGTGAGAATCATCAATTGATTTCCTAATGAAAACTTTGTCAGTAGATGGTACACTAACCTGTAAATATGAGGATTTAAAATTGTTATACTGCAACAGTTGTTCGGTCTCAATGAAATTTGCAGTTGCACCTTCAAGGTTAGCTCCTCTTCTCCACATTCTAGTACCTGAAACCATTTTATATTACCAGGTTTGAGATAAGTTATTTCCAAAAAAAAAAGGATAGATACTCATCATACCTAAACGTCGATTACACCTGCGCGAAATCAATGTCAGTTTGGCAAGCGAATTTTTAATGGTGAACTGTACTGTCTGAAAATTTAGGTTGTTGTCAAGGAATTTACTTTCCATACTAAGAAAAGCTATAACAAAAAATGGATTATCTGCACCATTATGAAACCCAGTACATAGATGCATGCAAATATGTGTACACAGACAAAAGACAATGGAATATTAATAGAGAAACTATAGCATGCCACTCCAAATGTGCAACTCCATTTGCCACTCTATAATTGGTCCAATTTCAAAAAGTAAGTGGTCCCAATTAACCATACTTCTGTTTTATCATTTAAAAATTATGTATGGACCAATCATGTGAGAGTGGCATGCTATAATTTCTCTTATTAATTTTACTCTTAAAATTTAGTGACTGATAGAGGATATTTCCTTGAATTAGAGGAAGCACAAAAGCGTCGAGCTGCAGCACAATAAGACCAAGATTAATGAAATGGACAGCACAGATGTCCAGCTTTTGACAGTAGAAAAAGAACCCAAGAAGAGAGAAAAATAAGAAAACAAAACACACACACACACACACACACACTCTCTCTCCTACCTTTGCCTCAATGAGCTCCTCCAATAAGCTCTTGTTCCAAATAAAGCGAGGGTCAGCCTGGGAAAAGAATGGAACAGGCAAATGTAGTGAACAATACAACAATTAAACATGGTCAGATGACTTACCAAAAGAACAAAAGTCATATAGATATTTACAGTCTCTATGTATATGAGAGCATTTTAATAGTCGTAGGATGTGACTAACTTCATACTGTTCACAACCTACGACTATAAAAGGACCCACTTCGAAATATACAGCAATTATTTTAGGTCTTTATCTATAACCAAATGTTTAAAAAAGTATTTTTTAAAAAAAGAAAGAAAGAAAGAAAGAATAAATAGTAATAATTGAAATTTTCAAAATGATGCTTAAAAATTTCACAAAGAATTTCTGTGCGCAGTTATTAAGTAAAATAAAAAAACAATTGACATTGCCAATATGCTGTAGTATTAAGAAACCCTATTTCTCTGCAGTCAATAACAGCCACAGAAAGATTTTGTTCTACTGGTCATGAATCAAATCATGGAAAATCCGGGAAGGTATTTTTCTTAGCCAACTCAGCAATGTAAGAGCATCTCCAATCGTTTTCGCTATTTTGAGAATTTGGCAAAATAGCAAATGGCAAAAGGAGTGTTTTGCTCCAATCGTCGTTTGCTATAATATGGCAAATGAGAAAAACAAATGGACAGACGGAACATGTTGTTCCGTCCATCCAAATAAAATAACTTTAAAAAAATTTTGAGCCTCTTGGACTTTGATGTAATTTGCTTTGAACTTAGTTTGACTTGGTCTTTGATGTAATTTGTTTTGAACTTAGTTTGACTTGGTCTTGGATGTTTATGAAAAGAATGGAGGAAACATGGACTTCGATAAAATTTTCCAAAAAAAAAGTAATGGAAGGATAGAACATGTTGTTCCGTCCGACCGCTTCTTTTGTTTTTTTGAGTTATCGGACGAAACAACTTGTACCGTCTGCTTTTATTTTATGGTTTAATTAGGTCGGAACATGTTGTTCCGTCCAATAGCTAAAACAGTAAAAAAAAATATTAAAAAATTATTCGACGAAGCATGTTGAGGACATCGGTTCGAGACGATTCGGGCGCTTCTATCAACGCAGGCATCGTCCAGGATGGTTGTTCTATTAGCCTAGTATTTTTTATTTCAGTACTCATATTTGTTTTCGGAAATTATTGCCCTATGTAGTAATTTTGCAATGTGCATCTTTTATTTTATGCATTAGAATATTTTGGAGATTTGTATTGAGATTTGTTTTGAGCCTAAATATAGGCCTCTAGATTAAATAGGTGATGAAAAATTAACCCTAAAATAGAGAATTTCCAAGATTCTTAATGGATTAATTTTACCAACACGTAGGTGCGGATCAAATATGAAATTTTTAAACAATTAATTGGTTGGATGGATTTCCAAGAACTGAATCACGTGTAACAATCTCAATTAATAATTCAATTCTACAATCAATAACTAAATCCCTAAGTGTTCTTAGCAAGTAAAAAATTCAATATCGAGTCGTACTCTAATCAGGCAAGTGAAACACTCAATCTCAATTGTTGTGGACGACTGTTAAATTGAATAATATAATAGAGATAACAGTGCAGTATAACACAAATATTTAAAGTGGAAAGAATATACCGAGAGTTCGAAGAACGCAGTGTAGATCTCGGAGGGCACAGCAATCAAAGAGGTAGTAACGGCAGCAGCAACTTCAAGAGCAATGACAGATCTGGGCTGGCGTCGGCGCTCTGGAGGAGCACAGGACGTGCATGGGTGACTAGGTTGGTGGTCGGCCTGGTGTGAGGGCGTCGCAGCTGGCTGGAGGAGACGAGGTGCTTGGGTGACGACGGGGAGAGTGGAGGTCAGGGAGTTGGGGGGTCAGGTGCTTTGGGTTTCGACTTGGTGAGGAGCAGAAGGAGAAGGTCGGAGCTTTGGGTTTCGGGGGGTGAGTTGAGGAGGTTGACGATGGAGTCTGGGGTGATCGGGGATGAGGATGGAGGATGATGGATATGGGTTTGGAGATAGGGGATCCGGTGACGGGGGTCGCGAGGACGAGGGTGAAGGGTGACGACGAGGGCGTTAAGGTGGAGCAGGACCGGGGGCGACGCGATTTGGGGTGGAGGTGAGAGGGGTGGTCGACGGGGGTCGCGACGGAGGAGGGAGGGGTGGTGAGGTGTTCGGTCGGAGAAGGTGGGGAAGAAGAAGAGTAGTGAAGAGAGATTAGGGTTTTGGGTTATTTTATTTGGGGGATTTTTTTTTATGGGTAGATTTTAGAGTTAATCACTAACCCTAAAATTGTATTAGGATTTATCACAAACCCTAATAATTTGGATTTCACTTGTATCACACAAAGAGAGAGAAAGAGCAAAAACTCAACACAATTTTTTTAATCAAGAATGACATCTTTTCTCATTAATCTCAAGGCCTATATAAAGGCTCATAATAAATCAAGATACAAATATCAAAATATTCTCAAAATCTAAAAAATACAAAAAAGATTGCATATGGCTATAATTGCCAGAAACAAATATGGTACTGAAGTAAAATTCTAAACTAAATAAAATTGATGTCCTCATCAATAGGCCTTTAGATTAATATAAGTTCAATGCTTATTATTGATTAAAATTATTGTGATTGAGTTTTTGCTCTTCATCCCTCTTTTGTGTGAGACAATTGAGAGAATACTAGGGTTTGTGAGAAGCCCTAAACTACACCCAAATCCTCTAAGTATTCATTAACCCTAATACCTACTTCTCCTTCTCCACAGCCGCCATCCCCCTTCCCTTCTTCTTCTTTGTTGAGCCCCAAAACCCATTAGCTCCTTTCCCTCTTCCTCTCTCTTCAATCACCGCACCCCTCTCCTCTGCACTTCGAAACCCCTCACGCCACCGCCCCTTTCATCCAATTCGAAACCCTAACCCTAAATCGACCCCAGTGCCACCTTAGGCCGATGCCCTCCTCTTCCCATCGACTTCTTGATGGCCCATCCTCATCGGCCGCCTCTTCCAATGCCTGCAGCTGCCACAGTCACCGCCTCCTGCCCAGTAGCAACGCCTCGCTGCCTCACCACTACAGCCACCCCGAGCACCAGCGCAATTTTCATAGAACTCGGTAACCTCTTTCCACTCCTCCATATATTTGTCTCTAGAAAATTATATGATTATCTGTCGTCCACAAATATTGAGTGTGTGCCTATTGCTTGATGTAAACTTAACCCAAAATAGAGAATTTCCAAGAATATTAAAAGATTAAATTTACCAACACGTAATGCAGATTAAGTTAGAAATTAAATTATTGATCGGTTTGATGGATTTTCAAGAAATGAGATAAGTTTAACAAGTCTAATTAAAGATTCAATCCTAACAATCAATAATTATACTTAAACGTTCTTAGCAAGTAAAACAGTCAATAACGATTCGTACCCTAATTAGCAAGTGGAAGCACACACTCTCAATATTTGTGGACGACAGAAAATTCAAATAATAATCTAGATAAGATAAAGCAGTATCACAAATAAAGGAGAAGTGGAAAGAGTTTACCAGATTCGAAGCAAATCGCGTTAGTGCCCCAAGGGCAGTGGTGGTGAGGCAGCGAGGAGGCGTCGCTGTAGTGGAGGAGTTGGCTGCTGTCGGGGAGGCAGCGAGGTCAACAAAAGGGTGGTGGCCTGAGGTGGTGTCGGGGTCGGCTTCGAACGTGGTGGGGGGTTCGATTGAAGGGAGAGGGAGGAGGTCGGTTGATGGGGGGTTGGTAGGAGGATGAGTGGAGGTGGTGAGGGAGCCGGGGAGGGTGATGGCGACAGTGACTGGAGGGCAACGGGGATCGACGGGTGTTGGGGTTTCGAGGATGGGTTCGGAGGTTAAGCGGGGAAGAGAAGGCGGTGGGGGGTTGTTGGATTTCGGGATAAAGAGAATAAGAAGAAGAAGAAGAAGAAAGAGTGTGGGGGATTTGGGGATTAGGGTTTTAACTTTGTAGTGGATTTGGGAATTAGGGTATAACTTAAGATTTCTCACAAACCCTAATTTTAGCTCAATGTCTTACACAAAAGAGATGAATGTAGAGCGAAAACTCAATTGCAATAATTTTTTTAATCAAGAATAGTATACTTTCTCATTATTCTTAAGGCATATATATACTCAAAACAAATCCCAATACAAATCTGCAAAATATTCTAATGCATAAAATAAAGGGTGCAAATTCCAAAACTACTACATAGGGCTAAATCTAAAAATAAAACAAAGCAGAACCGATGTCCTCATCATTCTCTCTGGGTGGGAGAGAGCTCGACCCAGTCGAGTCAAAATCAGTGATCATGTCATAGTGCTCCAAAAGATCTGGATCTAAGTGTAAGAGCTCTTCACGATCAATCCAAGTGTCCTCCGATTTCAGCTTGTTCTTCCATCTCACCAAATACCTATGAATACCACCATTTCTACTAGTAGAGATTATCTGATCATCTAAAATATTATCCAATTTGTCTGTCGCTGAGTAAGTAGTATCAGGTAAAGGAGAAAATGTGGGAATTTCACCATTAGACTGTAAGGTAGGCTTATCTATTATCTATAAGAAAATTTCTAGGATTATATTTTGAGCCTTCATAGAGTACTAGATCCTCAATATTGAAAGTTTTACTTATGCCAAAACCTTTAGGAGGGTCAACGACATCGGCATTATTATTGATTTTATGCAAAATTTTAAATGGGCTTGCAGCATGTGCATTCAATCTCTTAACGGATCCAGCTAGAAACCGTTCCGGACGAATCCAAACCATCACTTCGTCATCAACATCAAGAGTTTTAAATTTTCTTCTAGTATTTGCTATTAGCTTGTAGTTAAAATTATTCTCATTAATTTCATTGAAAATGTATCTATGCAAATCATGAATGCGGAATGCAAATGTGGATGCAGACTCTAAGACTCTATAATGTTCTAGCACATGGATAAAATCTATAAGTTGCTTAGTGACTTGGAAAGGAATGGGTGACTCAGGTATATTTAATGGAGGTGATTGGATCGACTGAAGAGGTTGGTCCTCCGCTTCTTCATCAAAGTCATCACTTACATGAGGTTCATAGCTAAATCATTATCGGGCTCATCAGCGATGACAGCGGTACCCTCTACTATATTGATCCTACTTGGACTGGGACAGTTGCCAGAACATGGTCGTATCCCTTACATTTATAGCACTTAGTGAGAAAATCAATCTTAGAATAGTCTCTTTCAGTGTTCTTACCCGTGATGTTATTTCTAAGTGAATAGAGATTTGAAGTGGGCTTGCTAGGGTAAGACATATTTGGGTACTGAGGAAAGGAGTGCTCAGGTGTAGAGGGATTAGGAGGTGTCATTCTAGAGGAATGATTCATCGAATCGCTGGACCTGTAATGGAAAATTGCTTTAAAGAAATCTATATCGAAGACAAGGGCATAAGTTACCGCCAATGAGTCCACATTTCTATGAATCAACTCATTCCTAAGATCGGCTCGTAGTCCAGCCCTGAACCTAGAGAGAGTTTGTTCTTCGCTCTCTTACCTAAGGCATTGCACCGAATAAGAAAGTCATCAAACTTATCAACATACTCTTGAATAGATTTGCTTCCTTGATAGAGTTGGTTCCACGAATCTAGCAATCGAGTGTGGAACGATAACGGCACATCTCTCAGTGAGCTTCTCTTTTATGGCTTCCCAAGTGGCTATGGGTGTCAGGCCTTGGCCTCTATGGGCGTGTTCAAGAATGGTACAATGTTGTTGAGTTTTACCAGTCAATTTCATAGTGGCAAATTTAACCTTCAGGGCTTCGCTCACGTCAAACCACACGAAATAGCGGTCCATGGCACAAATCCAATCGAGATAAGCTTGGGGTTCCATATGGCCTTCAAAGTGGGGAACGTCAATCTTGACGTTCTTCTTGTATTGTTCGTCAGGGTCACGATCTTGACGTTGGTCGTCACAATCATTCCCTTGAGGAATCTGACGATGAAGCTCAGGGGCAACATTTTAATTCAATTCCACTTTCTCAAGTCTCAGATTGATATTGGCAAAAGTTGCTTGAATGGCAGCGATAGTAGTGGAAATTCAGAGTTGTCCATTTCAGTGCAAGGAAGGGTTTGCTGAATTCTAGGGTTCCTGATTGGGTAATTTAGGAGAGACAAGAAAGGCTCTTCGGGATTTGTGATGGTGCAGCAAGACGCATTCACCAACAGTGGAAAACCAAGGGTCGGGGTGACGTGTGTTTGCTGAATTTTGGGGAAACACGTCCTAAATGCGCCTATATTTTTTTTTTTTAATGAACTAAACTTGCATAATGCAAATAATTCCTAAATGAACGCAAAACTATAGCTAAATGATGCAAGAACTAGGGTTTTTAAAAACCTTTGCTCTGATACCAAAATGATGTAAACTTAACCATAAATAGAGAATTTCTAAGAATATTAAAAGATTAAGTTTACCAACACATAATGCAATGCAGATTAAGTTAGAAATTAAACTATTAATCGGTTTGATGAATTTTCAAGATATGAGATAAGTTTAACAAACTTAATTAAGATTCGATCCTCACAATCAATAATTATACCTAAACGTTCTTAGCAAGTAAGCTAATCAATAACAATTCGTACCCTAATTAGCAAGTAGAAGCACACACTCTCAGTATTTGTGGACGACAGAAAATTCAAATAATAATCTAGAGACGATAAAGCAGTATCACAAATAAAAGAGAAGTGAAAAGAGTTTACCAGATTCGAAGCAAATCGCGTTAGTGCACCAAGGGCTGTGGTGGTGAGGCAGCGAGGAGGCACGCTGTAGTGGAGGAGTTGGCTGCCATCGGGGAGGCAGCGAGGTGGACGAAAGGGTGGTGGCTTGAGGTGGTGTCGGAGTCGGCTTCGAACGTGGTGGGGGGTTCAATTGAAAGGAGAGGGAGGAGGTCGGTTGATGGGGGGGTTGGTCGGAGGATGAGTGGAGGTGGTGAGGGAGCCGGGGAGGGTGATGGCGACGGTGACTGGAGGACGACGGGGGATCGACTGGTGATGAGGACATCTATTCTGTTTAGTTTAGTATTTTATTCAGTAGCATATTTGTTTTTGGCAATTATAGCCATATAAAATCTTTCTTTTATGCATTAGAATATTTTTGAAATTTTTGGAATATTTTGAGATTTTGTATCAAGATTTGTTTTGAGCCTATTTATAGGCCTTGAGATTAATGAGAAAGTATGTCATTCTTGATTTAAAAAAATTATGTGTTGAGTTTTGCTCTTCCTGTCTCTTTTTGTGTGATACAATTAAGATCCAATTATTAGGGTTTGTGACAAATCCTAATACAATTTTAGGGTTAGTGATTAACTCTAAAATCTACCCCCAAATTAAAAAAAAATTCCCTAAATAAAATTAACCGAAAACCCTAATCTCTCTCACATTCTTCTTCCCCTTACTTTTGATCCCGACCAAAACCCTAGCCCCCTACGTCGCCATCCTACAACCAACACAGCCACCTCCTTCGCCATCGACTTCATCCCCGAACCCATCCCCTCCTTCGACCGAAACCCTAGCCCCACTTCATGCCTTCGACAACTCCCTCACATCCGCTTCCCCATCCCGTCTTCACCTCCGGCGACCCCCCCACTCCAGTCAACCCAACGCCCCAGGCCAAAACCCCACCTCTTTCGTCGACCAGTGGCACCCCGACGCCGCAGTGCGTCATTTGCACCGCCGCCCTCGCCGCTCGACACCCTCCCGCCGTCGAGCCACATCAACCAGATCCCGTGACCCCATCACTGCAGATTGCTGCCATTGCTCTTGAAGTTGTGCTTCCATTACTGTTTCTTTGATTATTGTGCTCTTCACTGCTGTTCAACCCGAGATCTACACTGAGTTCTTCGAACCCTCGGAATACTCTTTCCAATTTTCAAATATTTGTGTTATACTACTTTATTATCTCTATTATATTATTCAATTTAATTGTCGACCACAAATATTGAGATTGAGCGTTCCACTTGCCTAATTAGAGTACAAATCAGAATTGAATCTTTTACTTGCTAAGAATGCTTAGGAATTTAATTATTGATTGTTAGAACTGAATTATTAATTGGCTTTGTGAAACTTAATTCAATTCTTGAAAATCCATCAAACTAATTAATTGTTTAAAATTCTAACTTTTATCCGTACTACGTGTTGGTAAAATTAAACAATTAAGAATCATGAAAATTATCTATTTAGGGTTAGGTTTACATCAACGGGTGTTGGGGCTTCGGGGATGGGTTCGGAGGTTGAGCGGGGAAGAGAAGGCGATGGGGGGTTGTTGGGTTTCGGGATAAGAGAACAGGATGAAGAAGAAGAGAGTGTGGGGGATTTAGGGATTAGGGTTTTAACTTTGTAGTGGATTTGGAAATTAGGATATAACTTAGGATTTTTCACAAACCCTAATTTTATCTCAATGTCTCACACAAAAGAGATGAATGAGAGCGAAAACTCAATCACAATAATTTTTTTAATCAAGAATAGCATACTTTCTCATTATTCTTAAGGCACATATAGGCTCAAAACAAATCTCAATACAAATCTCCAAAATATTCTAATGCATAAAATAAATGTTGCAAATTGCAAAACTACTACATAGGGCTAAATCTCAAAATAAAACAAAGCAGAATTGATGTCCTCATCAGTGCCTCTACCTACTACTTAGAGTACGAATCTTTATTGAATATCATACATGCTAAGAACGGTTAAGTATAATTGTTGATTGCAGACGTGAATTTTTAATTAGGCTTATTAAATTATTTCATATCTTGAAAATCCATCAAACCCATTATTAGTTTTAATTTCTAACTTAATTGGCATTACGTGTTGGTAAACTTAATCTTTTAATATCCTTGAAAATTTTCTACTTGTGGTTTAGTTTACATCAAAAACAAACAGATGATGATTGAAAAGTAATCATTTCCCAAGACCGCGCACGTAGCGCCTGTGTATATTCATGACCACTACGACGTAAACCCCGAATTGGAAGGTGAACCTACGGGTTACACCATAGACCTCTAAGTTGCCCAAGAAGTATTTGATCTCTTCAGGGAAATGGGTGTGCTGAGACCAATCACACAAGAACCATCTTCTGCAGTCATTGAAGAGATTGTCGATTACCAGACCGACTATTTAAATGTAAACATGGTTACGAACCTGCGAAGACCGGACCAACCTTGGCTAAAAATTGATCTACAAGGGGGCCGTCTAGGATCTATAATCCCTGTCAGTAAGCATGTCATTGTAATCGGTCAAGAGGTTACTCAAATACTTCATTGATGCTCTATTACAAAGCTTCGAGCTGTCAAGCCTAAGGTCACAATTGACATATATATATAGGGGGTGATCCAAGGCCCTACCTCACCTCTTGTTTTGAGGCCCCCATTGACACAAGCCCTGATGTAAACTTAACCTTAAGTAGAGAATTTCCAAGAATATTAAAAGATTAAGTTTATCAACATGTAATGCGGATCAAGTTAGAAATTAAAACAGTTAATCGATTCGATGGATTTTCAAGAATAGAACTAAGTTTAACAAGCTCAATTAACGATTCAGTATAACAATCAATAATTATATACCTAAGCGGTCTTAGCAAGTAAAATATGCAATAATGATTTGTACTCTAATTGGTAAGTAGAAGCATACACTCTCAATATTTATGGACGACAGATATATCAAATAATATTATAAAGATGATAAAGCAGTAACACAAATATTTGAGAAGTGAAAAGAAATTACCAGGCTCGAAGAAATTGGTGTTAGTGCTCCGAGGTGGCCGTTGTGGTAAAGGCAGCAGGGGGGAAGGGAAAGCGTTGTGGGGCAAGAGACGGCGGCACCTGCGACGGACGATGGCAGGGGCGGCGACGAGTGGGGGTGGTAGGTGGTGGCACTGGTTGTCGGGCGATGGGTGGTCGAGTGTGCTGCGACTTGAGGCGACAAGACGGGGAGAAGGTCGATGAGATGCAGAAAGGAGGAAGGACGGGGTTGCTGTAGTGCCCCGAGTTCCACACACTAGAAGCTCGTGACACTTACCCAGAATCTTTACTTCAATAAGTATACAACACAGAAATTACAGAAAATTAAAAACTTACATTACAGAAGAAAACTATATCTTCCACTTGGATGCTTTCCGCAGCTCGAGTTCCCTGCTCCACGATCAGCAATCCTGCAATTAGCAAACTGTGGGCACGTCAGTTGAATTCAACTGACGCAATGTGGATGAAACCCGTAATCTCCAAAATCCTCAACAATCAATATTTGATGCAGAAGAAAAATGTGAAAGTCAAACTATAAGTGTCGATGTATGCTATGATCTAGATTCTAATGCACAACTCATATGCACACCATGCTCTTAATCTAATGCAAACTTGATTTGGAAACGTATGCATCCCATACTACATACTCCCCAAATCGAGTTCGTATTCTCCAGATGATAGGGTTCAATCCCTCGCCATGCATCCTACTCTTGAACTCTTTCCCGTTTCTGACATTCATCTAGTGACTGGTAGAGTCTGCAGTACACGTGATCCATTTCTGCTCCTACAGTCGGATCATGGTCCTTCTCCACTCTGAACGGCAGTTATCACTCTGTTTGTTCAGATCATGGTCCTTCTCCACTCCGACGGATCATGGTCCCTCTCCATTCCTGGTCAGGCCGGTGATCATCAGCTCTGCCGGAATCATGGTCCTTCTCCACTACTGCCCCTACCAAAGTTATCATGAACATAAGGCGAATCGATAGGGTCACCCCTACTCCGCCCAGAGACTTAGAGTTACACTCTTGCTCCTTGTTCGTATTAGACGAAAACTTAAGAGTTCATCTCCTAAGTTCCGACAGGACTTGTGACTTACGTCTGCATCCCGTTCTTATCACTAAATCCCAAAAATTAATAGTTGAGACCACGCCGCACGTGTCCCAGATGAGACGACGACGCACGTGTCCCCTTGACGGGTGAGTACACGCCCAACTAGTGTCTGTCCTTACCAATCATCCTAAATTAATTTCTTAATTCACCAACTTACTCGATTCTAATTGTTTTATTATCACAACTTCTATTTTCTAAGTTAATTAAACTGTGCTCCTAGTTTCCACTTCCACCCTTCAGCAAATTACTTAACTAAATTAACTTAATTCACTAACTAGGTTCTAAGTAAATCCAACCTAGTTGAATCTCAACCAGTCTTATCTTGATTTAATTTGGGTTCAACTTAGCTTTTCAAATCATGCTAGAGGTCGGCCCAACATGCACCACACTAGTGCACTCAATGTGCACAAAACACTACCATATGTAAATATTCAAGTATGCATACCCGCATACACATGCATACGGTATTCCATCAATCACCGCATTCATGCCTACAATCTCTTCTATACTACCCATAGCTCTTTACTTTACGACAATCTACTTTACTAATTTACTACCATACTAGCCTATTTACTTACTAACATGATCACAACTTACACAAGAAAATCCTTATATAGTTCTCAACTACACATTGGAGCTTACTAACACATATTAGGCTTACTAACATTTCAACCAAGCTTACAACATTTTTAGTATAATGCTAGTAGCTTACTATCAATGTAAAATTTTACTAATCAAGATACTAACTTGCTAATGACATGATTTTTATTTATAATCTTGCATAAAAGATTCATCTTTTATACTTTTACTACCATTCTTATCACAAAGATTGAATCTTTATTTATTCACTAGCATTTTTATACATATAATTTCATAACATTCATAAGTAAGAAAGGAGAACACCTACTATAATGTCTAGCAAGCATCAATCATCCATTCCATATATAAAGAAAAATATATAAAGAAAAATGATAATACATGAGGTGTGAAGAATACCCACTTTGATTTGTTTGCAAGCTTCAAGTTGCTTTCTTCTCCTACTTGCACTTATAGTCTTCTTGACTTCTTGCTCCAATCCAATAGTAGTAGCAGAGTAGTATAGTAGTAGTAGTAGTAGTAGGTAGTAGTAGTTGAAGTAGCAGTAGGCAGTAGTAGTAGTTGTAGTAGTAGATACAAGTAAGTAGCAGTAGTAGCAGTTGCAGCAGTAGTAATCAGCAATGGCAGCACCAGTAGTATTAGGCATTAACAGCAGTAGTGGTAGTTAAGTAGTAGTAGAAGTAGAAGTAGTAGTAGTAGATAAATATATAGAGAAAATGGGAGAAAAAAGGTTGCTGTTGCTGCCGGCTGTAAAGAGAGAAAGAGAGAAGTAGTGAAGTGTGGAAAGGTGTAGAATTGCTTAGGTGTCCCCACTTTTTGCATTAAACCCCCTAGGTTTTTAACTAATTTCACTTAACCCCCCTAAATAACCATATTGGGTTGGGCTTTAAGAAAAGAAAGTTGGGCTTTTAAGAAAGAAAATATATTGGGTTTTAAAAAGTTATCCATATGGATATGCTAAACAAAAATAAATAAAGAAATAATAGTGTATGATAAAAATGCACATGTATATATATAACAATGCATATATATTTTTATTGTAAGAAAAGTAGTACACACTAGGGGTATTACAGTTGCGGTGTCGTGAGGCGAGGGGAGGGCGACGTCGGCGGGAGGGAAGCGTTGAGGGTTGGCGGTTGGGGTGGTCATCCGGGTGAGAGAGAGAAGAGCTAGGGTTTGGATTTGGATGCAGTGGAGAAGAAGAAGGGAGTTAGGGTTGACTTTGAGTTGGATTTGGGGATTAGGGTTTTAGGATTTTTAATTTGGAAATTTGGGTGTAGTTTTAGAGTTTATCACAAACCCTAATATTTCTCTCAATTGTCTCACACAAAGAGAGGGATGAAGAGCAATAACTCAACACAATAATTTTTTTTAATCAAGAATAGCATAACTTCTCATTATTCTCAAGGCCTATATATAAGCTTAAAACAAATTTTGATACAAATCTCAAAAATATTCTAAAGCATAAAAAGAAATGGTGCAAATCGTAAAACTATTACATATGGCTATAATTGTCAAAAACAAGTATGAGTACTGAATAAAATACTAAACTAATGAAGCAGCTGTCCTAGACAATGTCTGCGCTGATAAATTCGCCCGCATCGGCTTGAACCGATGTCTTCATCAAATCCCCATGAAAAATTTGAACTGTTCCATCTTTTTCTACATGCCTTTAGATAGCATAAGGGTGTAAAATCAAGTTATTTGAATTTTGAAGTTCATTTGTTTATGTTTTACAATGTGACAATATTGTATGGCTAAATTCTTCATTTTTCTAACAACAGGATGGGTGGGAAATGCATGTCAAATAACTTGATTTTACACCCTTAGTCTATCTTAGGCATGTAGAACAAGATGAACGGTTCAATTTTTTTATGGGAGTTCGTATCATGAAGGCCCTCAAGATAAGAGGTTAGGTAGGGCCTTAGAGGATCAGCTCCCTATATATAAAAACATTGGAAAAATTAAAATAAAATTTTGCAGAAGTTCTAACAATAATAGGTCTTAAAATATTGACACTAAAATATGAAACTTAATCCTAAGATAAAGTACAAGAACTCAGTATCTAGTGTCCAAATTTTGAAAGCAGAGCTGGAGCACTCGAAAAATATAAACCTAATACAAAGAAAGGAGAGGGGCTTTAGCAAGCTTTTATACAACAGCACATCAATTTACAGTAAGTAGATTAGGTGACTTCAATTTGATGTTATGCCATTGAGGGAAGCGAAAAGCGAGAGAAAAGAGCTTAGGTTATAGAGGCTTTAAAAACAAGTAGCTTTAAAAAACATAATACATAAAAAACAGTTTAGTTTTGAA
Organism: Hemerocallis citrina; assembly: GCA_017893485.1. Classification (NCBI taxonomy): domain Eukaryota; kingdom Viridiplantae; phylum Streptophyta; class Magnoliopsida; order Asparagales; family Asphodelaceae; genus Hemerocallis; species Hemerocallis citrina. Next base: position 177,026 of record JACEHZ010000115.1, read on the forward strand.
GATAAAAATCAAATAGAAGTACAACACTAATTAAACAATTTTCAAAATTAACAATAATATGAATTTAAAGACACAATACGAGGGCAAACTGTTTAGTGTAATTTTTTGAAGCACGTTTAGTGTAACAAAAAGATGGAGCAAAAGAGGAGGCTAATAGCAGGGTTTTAGCAGACTTTTCACAACAGTACATCAATTAGCATCGAAAAATCTTCAATGCAACAATCCCAGTTGAATATAATTTAATTTCAGCAAACCTGTTTCCATAGAGGTTTCTGCAGCCTCCCTCTAGTCAACTTGCATGTCCTCTGTAAGCTACAGAGAAGAAAAAAAAGTAAGATTATGAAATAGTGTATAGAAGAAACATTGGGCTTAAACTACTTACTGAAAGTTCCAGGATGTGAAGAGTTTCGCTGTAAATTTGATTATAGACAATTCAAATTTGAAATCCACATTAATGGATGAGATGATGTGATCAAAATCATAATATATTAATATCTATTTTGATATAAAAAGTCAATGGTATTGAAGAGCTTCATTTATGCATCCATGAGACAGAAAATCAGCATTATGGTAAAAAAAAGCTTAGATTACCAAACTTGTAGTTACATGATGTACCGGTAAAATTTATAGATTATTTTTTTATTCACAGTAGTTTTTATAATGCTAATCACATCCCACAATATGGATTGTCAATCGGAATGATCCACCAGCATACTTAACAGTTCAATATATTAATTCCAATATGCATATTTAAAAGATAGACAAGGTAATAATTATTTTTTTTAAAACATGCATTAGGGAAACTTTTTACACATTCATCAATTGCAAACTAAATTAAAAAATCAAGAGTTTAGCTAAATAGACCTCTGATTCACAAGTCCTCAAACATAATTTTTTTTTTCTTTCATGGATGTTTAGAAGGATCTAAATAATGATGAACATGACCCATCATCTACTAAAATAGTTCCTTTTACTTTGACAAAGACTGTTCATTTTGGCATCAAATTGATCAATTGATGGTAACAGGCCAACATTAAAGCAAACCAATGCACACTTGAGATTTTAGAATTTGATAAGTGAACTGACAAACTGAGTTTGGTAAATACATGAGCAGAATACTCACTTTAATGTTAAATCCATTTCATATGAATAGTACAATCCAGGGGTTGATTCCACAGTTCTCAAGAGAGACATGAAGTAAGCCTCATCTCTTTTCTGCACAAAGGATTATATGCCACAATAAATGACCGTAACTGTTTTCTTCTCTTCAATGGCGGATGTTGAACTAAAAAAAGAAAATAAGTGATCAACAATCACAAATCATACTTCCTGAGATGTTGAACGCCTCAGTGCTTCATTGCAGGACAAAAATCTCAGAGAGTTAATACGATAAACAGTAAAGCCATGATAAGTGCCTATTTCTTTCATAGAAGTGATCACCAGCACATATGTTCCTGGACCAAAAACATAAGATCAAAATATAAGAGATGTAACAAGATTCTAAGATATGATATAACGATGAAAGCTCAAGACTACCCAGTTAAAGAACCATTCAAATTCCTAGGGAAAAGGGAATGTAGGATATTCACAAACAACTTCGTCAGTATATATGACATATACAATTTGGTATTCTTTAAAATTCTGAAATTATTCTAAGAATATTCGAAAGGATAAAAAAATATACTAAAGCTCGTAGATTGTCCATATTAAAGTTATATTTTCCTCAACCAAAGCAAATAATCTGGCAATGACAAATTAAGTTCAAATAAATACCACAAAGGATGAGACATAACAAAAGAAATTGAGCAAGGCATATGTAAATATCATTTAATGAAAGGAATGAAAGAACTGATTGCCAAAGTTCCTCAAAGGCTGTTGTTCGTGTGTTCTTTGCCGCAAGTAACCCTCGGGGTTGCGAAGAGTGCGGCTCCCCAATTGTGGGTGTACCTCCACCTAACGCGGCTGGGAACTTTTTCGAATGAACTGGCCACAATCCGCTAACGAACGAATAAGAGAATCAGACTCAGTTCAGCTTAATAATTAATTTATTTTCCTTGATTACTGAATAGTATGCAAATATCAAGCTACAGTTTTATCAACTTATATGGCTCCAATCTTAATAAATATTGTGTGCATAGAGTGTACGTATGTTTGTTTGCATGTATATATACAGTTTCTATCAAAGGGTAAGTAAATATCAGTTTTAGATGTACTCATCATGACAATATTAACTTTGATAATAATAAAGTAATCCTGGCATTACAAGCATGCATGGATGCTATTTCTGCAAAGAAACAACATAAAGAGACAAATGAATAATCTATGAATAATTGCATTTGTTGTACACCAAAACATGCTGACACTGAAAAAACGTTTAGTATACTTGAAAGATTTATAGTGTAATGATGGATATTTTAAAAAGTTCAACTTAAATCTATTGTAGTAGGACTTTTCTATTTCAGTTATTGTTATACCGCGTTTTCTTGTACAGCGGAACAGTACCTTGATAACTATAGTTAGATAACTTAAACTGGAAGCAGTTATAGAGAATCAGTCTGATAAAGAAAAGGTAAGATCTCACTCTCCCTGCACAATCATAAATATAGGATCAACGGACTATGATTGAAAATGAGATTTAGTCCCTCATTTATAGATGTAGGAAAGGTTTCGTATGTTTTTCAGTGTTTTCTGTAGGCATCATTATATAATTTATATGGTTTAGCTTAGCATAGTTTATTCAGCAGTTGCACTTCTTCCAAGAATAACTCTACATCAATCTCTTCCTTTCTGTTCCCATCCACACCTTAATCAATAATCATTAATTCCTTTATGATTATTGACGTATAGTACAGAGAAAGAAAGAATAATTTATTGGACGATTATGAATGAGTACAATGCTTCCAATATATAGGAGACAACAAAAAGTAAACTAATACATTTTCCGATGTCCAACCACTGTGCTTGAGTGCTTCCTCAATATTTTTAGAAATACAGATGGAATCGAAAGAAGAAGTAAATGCTCGAAAAGATATGTTCAGTTTATAAGAAGCAATAAACATGGCAATAGGATAGTGAGCACAAGAACGTTTAGCCTTACATTGACCGATAGGTAAATCATCTCTATTAGGGATATTATCGATAGATAGAAATGGTTGGCACCGGTTGAACAACCGAGAGTATCTCTTGACTGGTCGAGTGTGAACGATTCTTTCGTTTCCTTACATAAACCCAACGTGGTGATGGTTGGTAATCGTGGGAAATCAAGACTCTACAACAATCCTTGGTAAATCAGAAGTTTTGGAAGGAGTTTGTTTGGGAAAAAAATGTTTGTGTTAAAAAAATGAAACATCCGCTAAGGAAAACATTTTTTTTTCATGAAGGGCAATAGCAAAGATAACCTTTCGAAAAGCGTAAATATCCATAAAAACATATATTTAGTAGCATGCGGGTCAAGTTTATCAGTGCATGGGGTGAGATTTTGAACAAAACATGTGCACTAAAAAACACGAGGTGATAGTGAACGTGGATCTTTAGATGGACATACTAGTTTGAATGGGAATTGATTTTAAAGAATATGAGTAGACATGCCGGTTTGAATGGGGATTGATTTTAAAGTCCATTTTGTTAAGGAATGTAGGCACAAGAAATTTGGTGTACTATTCTATGTAGAGAAAAAAATCGAAAATCAAAACTCACGTATTCTTTAGCATATTAGAATGAAAACAATTAAGAGTAATGTCAAATTGTGTTCTTATCTCAAAGAAAAATTCTTGAAAAATTTAAACACTTCAGAACGATCTTTCATGAAAAACAACCATGTCATGCGAGAGAAATCATCAATAAATGTAACAAAATAACGATATGTATTAAACGTGGGAAAACCAACATGGCTCCAAACATCAGAATGCACTAAATCAAATAAATGTTCGCTATGTTTATTGACACATCTTGGATAGGAAACTCTATAATGTTTACCTAACTCACAGGACTCACAAAATAACTTAAGAGAAAACTCATAACTGGAAACCAAGTGAGGAAGGATGTCCCAGTCGTTGGTGCCATAATGCAGGATCAGTAGAAGAACTAAAAGCCGTGACTTAAGAATCGAAAATGTATAACCCATGTTGTTCACGACCAGCATCAATCACTTTCCTCGTCGTCATATCATTGAATACACTATGAGAAGGAAAAAATGTCACTAAACAGTTTAAATCCTTGCAAAGTTCAGAAACTAGTAATAAGCTATTTCGAAAGATGGGAACACGCAAAACATATTTAAAAGAAATATCCGAAGAAAATGAGATATCTCCTAGTCCTTCAACAAGGATAGGTGAGCCATCAGCAATACGCACATGATAATTTAGAAGCAAAAAAATTAAGAAAGCGATAAAGGAGACATATGTTCAAAAGTACCTGAATCAATAATCTATTGATGTTACGAAACATAACAAGCATTACCTAAGTGAACAAAACTAGAAGGAGGAGATACCATGTTGCGGAATGTGTGATACTCTTCATCAGAAAGGGTATATTGGGAGGAGGTTGGCACATCTGTAGGAGCAGTTGTGGAATGAGAAGGTTCCATTGAGGAAGACTCATGAGTAGCTGAAGGATGTCCGAGACGTTTCCAATGTCTTATATCCATGAGATCGACCCTGAGAGTAAGTGAAATACTTTGTGTTGCGGTGATCATCACCACGATCACGATCACCATGGCCCCATGAAGGATAAGAATCACGACCCCTGAATGATGAAGGAAGCTGCTGCAAGTGATCAAAAAATCATGTATCAGACCAGAGGCGAGTGTAGACGGAATTGGGGTTTCAACAATAGCATGAGGGGTTACTCGTGGCAGTTGATCATGAAGATCATGTAAGGAGGAACTGGCATTTATGGTGAGAATATGAGAACGAACACCTTCAAGATATGAGTGAATATTGTTCAATACAAGAACAGCTAGAAGAGTATCAAATTGTTGTTGCTGAACAGCAAAATCGGCAAAGTATGGCTGATAAATCTTCCACTCTTCTAAGAACTGATTAAATCTGGAGAGATGCATAAATGTCGTCACCCTGCTTGGTCTCGATCACATCACGGAATATATTATGTGTTGCATGTTATTGGTGGAACACATTTGATGAAATGTATCCCAAATCTCCTTTGCTGTGCCGAAAAAAGTGATGGAGTTATAGACGTCTCGGTCTATGCAGGTGGTCATCATATTGGCAATCAAGTTGTCATCATACTTGGAACATCAGATTCTTAGCCATAGGAGTTTTCTAGTGAGGAGATGGTACAGCTCATGCCCTTTTGAGGAAGCACATTACAGATCTGAACCATGTCATGAAGTTGCTATGGCCGGAGAGATTCTCGGTGGTCATGCGTTCGGCCTTCAACAGAGTAAAAGGATCAGTCGTCGTTGGAGGAGAGGTCACCATTGGAGCAGATATATATAAGATCTGAAAGTGAAGATAGATTTGAAGAGATGTTGATTGGAGAGGGGATCAAGAACGGACACACATTACGGAGCAACACGTATCACAGTGCATCTTGCTGATCTTTTTTCTTTTTTTTTCCTTTTTCCTTTTTTCTTTTCTTTTTTTTCTTTTCCTTTTTTTCTGTGGATCTAGAGGAGGGTAGCGGGATCTAGAGGAGGATCGACGGCGAGGTCGGGTGGAGATCGGGGATGATGAAGTTTGGGATGCCGATGACGATGATGGAGAGGGAATGGGTTTCGATGAGGTTGGGGATAATGGAAGGGATGAGACGGGCGGCGGTGTGAGGGTCTGCGAGTTGAGAGGGTGGCAGCATCGGGAGGGGCTGGAGCAGCGGGAGGAGGGGAGGTGGGGCGGTTGGAGGGGAAACGGGCGGCAGATGAGGGCATCGGGAGTGGAGGGGCAATCATGAGGTGGATGGGTTTGGATGCAGAGGTGGGAGGAAGAAGAAGGGGAATCGGGAGGAAGAGAGAAAGGGCTTGATCGATAAAAAGAATTTAAGGAAAAAGAGAATCAAAAATCCTAGTTTTTTGTGTCAAAAATTTGTGTATAATTATGCTGCTCTTATACCATATTGACGTGTAGTATACGGAAAGAAAGAATACTTTATTGGATGATTATGACTAAGCACAATGCCTCCTATAAATATAGGAGATGACAAAAAGTAAACTAACATATTTTCCGTTGTGGGAAACTTAGCACTACTTTAACAATGATTCAAATGACCATATTTCAACTTAACTGTTGTATTTAAATGAAGTTTCGTACGATCGAGGTAAACTATAAACTCTTATGTCGTTAACTTATTTATTCTTGGTTTCTTAGAGTCGGAATTTTTGTGCTTCACCATCACTAAAAATTTTCATTTTCTTTCATATTAATTTTAGCCTTTTTGAAAAAATTTACAAAATAAGAATACCTCCATAAGTTGTTTAGCATTTATTGCACACTCAGAATCATGGTTTTTAAGTTTAAAATAAAAATAATAAATTGTTATGGCTTGAATTCAAATATTATTTGACTTCTTTCTAACTGCACAAAGATTCCGACAAAAGAGAACATGGTGTATGATATTAGTGAGAAGGTAAGATTCTAGTAATTCCGTATATGGTGTTCTAAATTATTGGTAGCAAGTGAAAGTCGTAGCATATAGGAATGACAAAACCCTAACTGGCATAATCTATAACTTGCAGTTACTGGCAATTTATCGCCTATAAAATTACGCAAGTTAGTCTAATATGTGCCATCCAGGTATTGACCTCATTCTCAATGCAAAACAATTAGTCGAGTAAGGAAGGAAACTGTAAATAAACAAAAGAATTGGATGCACGAATAAATCAATGAATCAATTGAATGAGCCATGAACTAATCAACTAACATGTTTTTAAGCAAAAATAGAATACTCTCAAAACTTGTTACAATTTATAAGTGATATGGCTAAAAATGGGGTTAAATCGGAACCGTCCAGATTAGGCACGAATCTTGAAGTTTAGGGGTAAAACGGTAATTTCACCCACCAACGGGTCTAAAGCGGGTACTGGTTATCTTCCCCGAAGACCCACTTACCCGCAAACGGATCCACCTCAACTGGGTGCGGGTTTCAACCCGCAGCAAACCCGGTCCAGAAGGGATAAAATTAGGGTTTCTGATTAAATCCTAATCAACGGCCCTGATTCATAGTTATCCCTTCACTGGGGATTAGGGATTACATTCCTTATCTAACCACAGGGGGATTACATTCCTAATCTAATCCCAGCGGCGCCTATAAATACCCCCCATCCATCTCCATTAAGAGGTAATCAAGCTTTTGCCAGTTTTTGCGTTCATTCCTAATCACTTCTGATTACTGACTTGAGCGTCGAAGGGTGCATCGCCGGGAACAACCCCGGTGTCTCGCACTTCTTGCAGGTGAACGGCGGGAGCAACGGTCAAACTCCGGCGGAACAGGTAATAGGTTTGTTATTCAAAGTTTTCCAAGAACCCACAAATACTATCTGTTTGCCCCCACACTAGATTCAGCGGCAACAGATTGGCGCCGTCTGTGGGAAACTAACGATAGCAACCTCCCCTCTTCCCGTTGGTCAGATCCGCTCCGGCCATGCCTCCTAGAAAAGTCAGATCCGGAGGGTCCAACCGAGGACCCAACCCCAATCAGCAGCAAGAAATTCCCATCCAGCCTACCCAACAGCAGGGGCAACTTCCTCCTCCAGCGGAAGACCCGCTCCAACAGGACCTTCCTCCTCCTCCTCCGAATCAGCCACCTCCTAAGGGTCCTAACCCTCGGAAACAACCTCTTTACCAGGACCACGTCTCCATCCACAACGCCTCTTCAACTCTATGGCCTCCCATCATTCCCGAGCTTCCGGTCTTCGCAACACCGCCCTCAATCGGCAGAAGGATGAGGATCGTCGCCGCCATCTGGATGAAAAGCGGGTCTGAGAGGGAACCTCCCGCCAACACCGTACGGATGAGCGGTCTCCTCGCCGCCGAGAATCCAGAAGGTCCCCTATCCGAAGGGGGCGGAGAGAGTCCCCCGAGCATTACCGAAGAAGGCCACACTCTCCTGCAGGTCGGCAACAGCCTAGGAACAATGAGGCACCCATTACCCGTGCCGAGTTCCAGCAGTTCCAAGCGACCGTCCTACAAGCTCTCAATCTCCATCCCAACACCAATGCACCCAAGATCCCCTCTCCTCCTCCGGTTCGAAGTCCTCGCCGACGGTCCCCATCTCCTCCTCCAGCTCCCAGCAACTCTCGGCATGAGCAAAGTCCTCGCGCTCCAGGAGCTACCGCCGTCGTAGCCCCCGCTCTCCCTCGTACGAAGACGAGTCTAGAGGCTCAGCTGATTACCGTCGAAGGGACGACGCTGTGTACCGATGTCTCCATGAAATGGAGAGGCGCTTGGGTCAGTTAGACCGAGAAGAACTTAGAGGAAGGACCCTTCGTCCTAGCAGACCTCCTTTCTCCCGAACCATAATGGATGCACCTGTGCCGATCGGCTTCAAACCCCCTCAATTTGAGACCTACTCTGGGGAGACCGACCCCGTTGATCACATCGAGAGCTTCAAGACCCTAATGCTCATCCATCAAGCTTCCGATGCTCTACTCTGTAAAACCTTCCCCGCAACTCTCAAGGGTCCAGCTCGAGAATGGTACTCTCGCCTTGCCCCGTCCTCAATATTCTCCTTCGAGCAATTCGAGACCCTCTTCGTCACCCATTTTGTAAGCAGCCGTAGAACTGAGAAGACCAGCATCTCGCTACTGTACCTCCACCAAAAGAAGGGTGAGAAGTTGAGAGACTATGTGAAGAGGTTCACAGCTGAAGCCCAGTCCATAGCATCCCTCGACCAGTCGGTCGCTGCAGCAGCATTTCAATCTAATGTCCTCAATTCCAACCTCCGCTCCTCCCTCGCCAAGAAACCCCCACAGAACTTTTCCGACCTCCTCCTCCGAAGCGAAAAGTATATTAGGGCCGAAGAAGCCGAGCACCGTCCCAACTTGGAGGGGTCTTCCTCCGGGTTTGAGAGGAAGGGAACAGAAGAGGAAGGAGCCAAGAAGCTCCAGAAGGATAATGCCGGCCAGCGCCGACCTCCCCCCAGATTCGACAAGTTTACTCCCCTCACCACTAATGTCTCTACCATTCTGATGGAAGTCGAAAAGGAAGGGATTACACCTCCTACTCCGAGGATGAACACCCCTGCCAAGAAGAGTGATAAAGAGAAGTGGTGTCGTTATTACCAGGACCATGGGCACGACACCAATGATTGTCGGGCCCTAAAGAATGAGATAGAAGCCCTTATCCAGAGGGGGCAGCTGACCAGATTCGTGAGAAAGGACTGAACCGAACTTCCTCCCCCACCTCGGGGGGCTAATAAGCGTCCGGAACGCGATGAAATGCCCGAATTCGAAGAGGAGCGTGTCCTACACCTCATTCATGGGGGCCCAATGGGAGGCTCCTCCAACTCCTCTCGAAAGGCATTTATAAGAGAAGTCAATTCGGTCCGCGCCACCCCTCCTCCCAAAGGCCTCGGAGTGCCCGTCACGTTCTCAGACGAAGATCTTGAAGGCGTCCGCACCCCTCATTGTGACGCACTCGTCATCAACCTCCACATGGCGAACTTCAAAGTGGAGAGGATCCTAGTGGACAATGGCAGCTCCGTTAATATCCTCTTCCTCACCGCTTTTAACGGCCTAAAGCTCTCCCGAGACAGACTCAAGTCTGCCGGCTACACGCTCCATAGGTTCACGGGAGTGCCAGTGACTATTGAAGGGGTAATCACCCTCGACGTAACCGCTGGCAAAACTCCTACTACCCGAACGGAGTCGATGGACTTCATGGTTGTAGATGTCCCCACAGCTTACAACGTCATTCTGGGTCGGCCCGGCCTAGCCGCCCTTGAAGCCGTCCCTTCTGCCTACCACCTCAAAATGAAGTTTCCAACTCGGGCCGGAGTAGGAGAGGTAAAAGGCAATCAGGAAACAGCCCGCAAGTGTTACATGACCTCTACCTTTGGTCTAGTCCTCTCTTTAGAAACACTGGAAATCCCCCAAGATGCTGCCCGACCAACGTCCGAGCCGGTGGACGAATTAGAGGAAGTGCTCTTCTCTGAGCAGGATCCAACCCGAAAGTTTTTTGTTAGCAAGGCCCTCCCGTCCGCCCTATGCTCGGACATTGTACAGTGTATCCGAAGGAACCGAGACCTCTTCGCTTGGTCAGCTGCAGACATGCCCGGAATTTCCGAAGAGCTCTTGGTCCACCGCCTTAGCGTTGTTCCGGGGTCCAAACCGGTTCAGCAGAAGAGGCGCAAGTTCGCCCCTGAGCGCCAGCTAGCTATAAAAGAGGAGGTGGACAAGCTCTTGAAGGCCCGGTTCATACAAGAGGTGAACTATCCCGAGTGGTTGTCGAATGTAGTAATGGTGAAGAAGTCCAATGGGACTTGGAGGATTTGTATTGATTTTACAGATCTCCACAAGACCTGTCCCAAGGATCCCTTCCCTCTTCCGAGTATCGACACTCTGATTGATGCAACCTCGGGACATGAGCTCCTCAGCTTCATGGACGCCTTCTCAGGCTACAATCAAATCCGGATGTTCCCTCCGGATATTCCGAAGACCTCGTTTGTCACCGACCAAGGCCTCTATTGCTACAGAGTTATGCCATTCGGTTTGAAAAACGCAGGAGCCACATACCAACGCCTCGTCAACAAGGTTTTCCAAGCTCAAATCGGCCGAAACATGGAGGTGTATGTTGACGACATGCTTGTAAAAAGCATCCGAGGTACCGATCATGTGACCGACCTCCAAGAAGCGTTTGACGTTCTGAGAAAGCACAGCATGAGACTCAATCCGAACAAGTGTGCGTTCGGTATCTCGTCAAGGAAGTTCCTCGGCTTCATGGTTAGCCAACGAGGAATTAAAGCAAACCCTGAGAAAATCAAGGCCATATTAGACATGGCCCCTCCCAAAAATGTTAAGGAAGTCCAGAGGTTAACAGGCCGCCTAGCCGCCATAGGGCGCTTTCTCTCAAAGTCCGGGGAAAAATGTCTCCCCTTCTTCAAGGCCCTCAGGGGGGCTAAAGGTTTTGAATGGGGCCAACAGCAACAGGAGTCCTTCGACCAGCTCAAGGCCTACCTCGTCAATCCTCCTCTCCTCGGCAAACCAATTCCTGGAGAACCCCTTTACCTCTACCTGGCAGCCTCCGAGCAGACTCTCAGTGCCGTTTTAGTAAGGGAAGAAGACCGGGCTCAAAAGCCCATCTACTATGTGAGCAAAGTACTTCGGGATGCCGAGCTCCGCTACCCGAAGATAGAAAAGATGGCTTATGCCCTAGTGATGGCCGCGAGAAAGCTTCGCCCGTACTTTCAGTCCCATTCGGTGGTCGTCCTTACCGACCAACCGCTGAAGCAGGTCCTCCACAAGCCCGAGACCTCGGGCCGCCTTATGAAGTGGTCTATCGAGCTGAGCCAGCACAATATAACTTATCAGCCTCGGACCACAATCAAGGCTCAGGCCCTAGCAGAATTCATAGTTGAGAGTACCATCCCCGAGTCCAGCCAAACAATGAAGGGACCACCCGTCTGGTCGGTTTATGTGGACGGATGCTCCTGCAATGAAGGACGGATGCTCCTGCAATGAAGGGACCACCCGTCTGGTCGGTTAAATACTTAGCCAGAGTCAAGAGCATCATGGCACTGTTTGAAGAAGCCCTCATCCAAAGAATCCCCTGAGAAGAAAATGCTCAGGCCGACGCCCTCTCCAAACTAGCCTCCTCCCTTCAAGGTCTCGAGCAGACCATTTTGATAGAAGTCCTTCTGAAGCCAAGAATAGAGGACGAAACTCTCGACTCTATAGAGACGTTGCCTGTCCTGCTCGAAGACAATTGGATGAAACCCCTCGTCGAATTCTTGAGGGACGGGCTCCTCCCCGAAGATCCTAAGGAAGCACGAAGAGTTAGAACCCGAGCCGAGCGTTACACACTAATCGGAGGTATCCTATATAAATGCTCCTTCACACAGGTAGACGGCCGGCCTTACCTGAGATGCCTCTCCCCCGGGCAAGCCGACTATGCCCTGCAAGAACTTCATGAGGACATCGGCGGGGCACACTCGGGGTCCAGAGCTTTTGCCTGCAAAGTGTTGAATTACGGATATTTCTGGCTCACTCTCTTACGAGACGCCGAACGACACGTTCGGCAATGCAGCTCCTATCAGAAGTACGCCGACATCCGATGCCTACCACAAGCTCCACTCACTTCCCTGTCAAGTTCGATCCCCTTTGCAATGTAGGGGATGGATTTACTAGGGCCATTCCCACCAGCTCCCGAACAGTTCAAATTCTTAGTCGTGGCGATCAACTACTTCTCGAAATGGATAGAGGCCGAGCCCCTAGCCACGATCACCGAGAACAAGGTTGTTCAGTTCTTCTGGAAGAGCGTGATCTGCCGATTCGGTGTCCCTCGGATCCTAATAACAGACAACGGAACCCAGTTCACCGGGGCTGCCTTCCGAGCTCTATGCGAAGACCTTGCCATCCAACACAGGTTCTCCTCCGTTTCTCATCCCCAGTTGAATGGCCAAGCCGAAAATGCTAACCGACAGATCCTCTCCGGCATTAAGAAGAGATTGGATAAATGTTCCAAAGGCCTATGGGTCGATCAGCTTCCCAACGTGCTGTGGAACTACTGCACCACAAAACGGACCCCCACAGGAGAGAGCCCATTCAATCTCACCTATGGGTCCGAGGCTATCATCCCCCTAGAAGTCGTAATACCCTCTCCTCGTCTCATAGCTTATGAAGAAGAGCAAAACGCCAGAGAGCTCCGAGCAAGTCTAGACCTGATAGATGAGATCCGAGAAAGAGCTGCCATTCGTCAGCAAAGCTACCGAAGAAGGATCGAGTTGGCATACAAAAAGAAAGTCTGCCTCACGGACCTCAAAGAAGGGGACCTGGTCCTCCGAAAGTTAGCCATCTCATTCCCAGGTCAAAAGAGCAAATTGGCCCCGAACTGGGAGGGACCTTACAAGATCGTCAATGAAGTCCGGCCCGGCACCTACAGACTAGAAGACCTCGAAGGCAGGAAGATCCCTGGGACATGGAATGCCGACCATCTCTTAAAGTACCAAGAGAGAGCACCAACGCCTCTCTAAGCACTTTGAGATGTCGAACCGTTCCTGATGAGGACATCGGTTCCAGACGATTTGGCCGCTTCTATCAGCACAGGCATCATCCTCATCAGCTGTTTTATTCAGTTTAGGATTTTTATTTTTATTTTCATTTTTGTTTCTGGCAATTATAGCCATATGTAATCTTTTTGTAATTTTTAGATTCTGAGAATATTTTGGAGATGTGTTTCAAGATGTAATTGAGCCTATTTAAAGGCCCTGAGATGAATGAGAAAGGCATGCCATTATTGATTAAAAAAATCTGTGTTGAGTTTTGCTCTTCCTTTTTCTCTTTTGTGTGATACAACTGAGATCTCCAAATTAGGGTTTGTGATAAATCCTAATCTAATTTTAGAGCTAGTGATTAATTCTAAAATCTATCCCCAACTTAAAATCCCTAATACAAATCCTAATCTCTATTACAAAACCCTAATCACAAAACTCTACAGCCGCCATCCAACATCTCCTTCATCCTCTCCATTTTCTTCTTCTCACCATCTTCCCGTAACCCATCCAAATCCCGAAACCTCCTTCTCCCTCTCTCGCTACCACACCCGAAACCTACAAATCCATCCTTCCTCCTTCACCTTCGACCACAGCCAACTCCGGCGACCCATCCCCAGTTCCCGTCGCCACCCAATCCCGCACCCCCAACTCCGGCGACCCATCACCACCACTACCAAACCGTCTTCCCTTCCTCTTCCTCGACATTACCAACAAACCCAATTCCTTCTCCTTCCCCTCCACTCCCGATCAAGACCTGCACCCTAAAAGCAACCCCGAGCCCTTCCGCCGTCGACTGCCAGTGACGCCAGCTCCCACCGTCGCACCTCGCCGACGCCGTCACCAACCCGCCGGCAACTTGATCTACCGGCCCTTGATGTTGTTGCTGTCACCCCTCTATTGTTGCTGCGTTGCTGTGTTCTTGGGTACTGTCCGCTCCTACATCTACGCTGGGTTTCTTCACATTCGGTATACTCTTTCCCTTATTAAGTATTTGTGTTTACTGCCATATTATCTAGCATATTATCTAATTTGCCTGTCGACCACAAAATACTGAGATTGAGTGATCCACATGCTAGATTAGAGTACGAATCGGTATTGCACTTTTTACTTGCTAAAACACATAGGAATTTACTTATTGATTAAGGTTGAATTATTAATTGGAACTGTTACATTTGATTCAATTCTTGAAAACCCATCAAACCTGTTAACTGTTTAAAATTTCTAACTTAGATCCACACTTTCATGTTGGTAAAATTAACCCATTAAAATTCTTGGAAATTCTCTATTTTAGGGTTGGTTTTACATCATTTTGGTATCAGAGCGAAGGTTCTTAAAACCTTAGTTCTTGCATCGTAGGCATCATTTTTGCTTTCATTTAGTATCGTGTAGTCTTTTATTTTATTTTATTTTATTTTTATTTTAGTTTAGTTCAGAATCATTTTTTTAAAAAAAAAAAGGACGCATACCCCATAGTTTCCACTTTTGGTGAATGCGTCTTCGCAGCACCATCACAGACCCTGAAGAGCCTTTCCTAGCCCTTCCCAATCACCCAATTAGGAACCCTAGACTTCCCAGACCTGAAATGGACAACCCTGATATCTCCGCTACCCTAGCTGCCATCCAAGCAACTCTTGCCAATATCAATCAGAGGCATGAGAAAGTGGAGCTAAATCAAAACATTGTCCCTGAGCTTCATGGCCATCGTCAGATCCCTCAAGGGAATGTTCATGACGATCGACGTCAAGAACGTAACCCTGACGAACAATATAAAAAGAACGTTAAGGCTGACGTTCCCCAATTTGAAGGCCACATGGAACCCCAAGCTTACCTTGATTAGGTCCGTGCCATGGACCACTATTTTGTGTGGTTCGACATGAGCGAAGCTCTTAAAGTTAAATTTGCAACTATGAAATTAACGGGTAAAGCTTAACAACATTGGACCAATCTTGAACATGCCCGCAGAGGCCGAGGCCTTGCACCCATAGCCACTTGAGAGGCCATGAAAGAGAAGCTCACTGAGAGGTATGTACCGTTATCGTTTCACACCCGATTGCTAGATTCGTGGAACCTATTGTATCAAGGAAGTAAATCCACACAAGAATATGTCGATAAATTCGATGACTTCCTTATTCGGTGCAATGCATTAGGTAAAGAGAGTGAAGAACAAACTCTCTCTAGGTTCAGAGCTGGACTACGAACTGACCTTAGGAACGAGCTAATCTATAGAAACGTGGACTCAATAGCGGCAGCCTACGCCCTAGTCCTTGACATGGATTCTCTTAAAGCTAGTTCTCATTCTAGGTCCAGCGACTCGAGAGATCATTCCTCTAGAATGACCTCAACTGACCCACCTAGACCTAAGCCTCCCTCTCAGCACCCCTACAAATCTTACCCCAACAAACCTAATTCAAATTTTAATTCACATAGAGATGAACATAAGGGTAAGAACACTGAGAGAGATAACAGTAAGATTGACCCTCTCACTAAGTGCTATAAATGTAAGAGCTATGGTCATGTTGTTAGCAACTGTCCCAGTCCTAGTAGGATAAACATAGTAGAGGGTACCGCTGTCATTGCTGACGACTCAGACAATGAGTTTTCTTATGAGCCTATCGAAGGCGATGACTTCGGTGAAGAAAAGGATGACCAGTATCTCCACTGTATTCGGTCTATCCAATCACCTCACTTGAATGTAGTTAGATGTGCTTTGTCCCAACCAAAAGAAGAAGATGATTGGAAGCGCACTGCTATATTCCACACCTTTACGACTATAGGTGGCAAAAACTGCAAGGTGAATGTTGACAGTGGGAGCTGCGTCAACGCTGTCTCTTCTGCGGTCTTAGCAAAGACCGGACTTAAGGCTGAACCCCATCCACGCCCATACAAAGTATCTTGGATTGATGCAACAGCACTCCAAGTAACACATCGATGCTTAGTCCCTGTGGACTTCAAAGCTTACAAAGAGGAAATTTGGTGTGATGTGCTCAAAATGGATGTGGGTCAAGTCATTTTAGGGAGACCTTGGTTATACGATCACGATGTGACCATATATGGTCGATCCAACCAATGTGTGTTCCAGCACGATGGACTAAAAATAAAGCTCATTCCCGTGAGGCCACGAACTAGTCCAGCTGAAACAACACCGGCTCCCTCGAGAAAGGGCAAGGAGGTAACGTTTATGGGTGAAAAGGAACTTACAAATGAAATTGAAAATGGGGCTACCATTCTTTTACTCACAGCGAGAGAAGTCCCTAAAGATCCTAAGTCACTCATCCCGCCCCAAGTTACTCCTGTCCTTCAGGAATTTGCAGATGTGTTTCCTGCTGACCTCCCCAACCAGTTGCCCCCATTGCGTGACATTCAACACGCTATTGATCTGGTTCCGGGAGCGAATCTTCCCAACTTGCCACATTATCGGATGAATCCGACAGAGCATGCTGAATTGAAACGGCAAGTTGATGAGTTATTGGCAAAGGGCTTCATCAGGAAAAGTTTAAGTCCTTGCGCTGTTCCTGCTCTATTGACGCCAAAGAAAGATGGAACCTGGCGTATGTGTGTGGGCAGCCGTGCCATAAACAAGATCACGGTGAAATACCGTTTTCCCATTCCTCGTTTGGATGACATGTTGGACATGATGTCTGGTGCCACAATCTTCTCCAAGATTGATCTTAAAAGTGGTTACCACCAAATACGTGTTCGTCCCGGTGATGAGTGGAAGACCGCCTTCAAGACGAAGGATGGCCTGTACGAGTGGATGGTCATGCCATTTGGAATGACAAATGCCCCGAGCACGTTTATGAGAATCATGACGCAAGTACTCCGTCCCTTTATGGGCAAGTTCCTTGTGGTGTACTTTGATGATATTCTCATTTACAGCCGATCCGTTGGGCAACATCTTGACCATTTGAGACAGGTCTGCGGTGTTTTGAGGAAGGAACAGCTTTATGCTAATCCTACCAAATGTACCTTCCTCTCCGATCAGACTATCTTTCTGGGATTTATTGTGTCTGCCAGAGAAGTATCTGCTGACCCAGAAAAGATACGAGCTATTACAGAGTGACCTGAGCCCCGCAATATTCGTGATGTGCGGAGTTTTCACGGCCTTGCCACCTTTTATCGTCGGTTTGTGCGAGGATTTAGCACGATCATGGCTCCGATAACCGACTGTTTGAAGAAAGGTGAGTTTGTCTGGTCGAAAGAAGCCACGAATGCCTTCGAAGAGATCAAGAAGAGAATGACTCAGACACCTGTCATGAGGTTGCCTGATTTCACTAAAGTCTTCGAAGTAACATGTGATGCTTCTGGTATTGGTATAGGTGGAGTCCTCAATCAAGAGAGTCATCCAGTTGCTTATTTCAGTGAAAAGCTGAACGAAGCAAGACAAAAATACTCCACCTATGACAAGGAGTTCTATGCGGTCATTCAGTCACTTCGCTATTGGCGACATTATCTCCTACCGCAAGAATTCGTTATCTTCTCAGACCATGAGGCCTTAAGATTCCTTAATTCTCAACAAAAGTTGAATCCGAGACATGCTAGATGGGTAGAGTTCCTACAAGAATATTCATATACCATTAGGCATACAAAAGGGATTGATAATAAGGCCACGGATGCGCTAAGTCGTTGTTACATGATCTTATCTGCTCTGCACACCGAAATTATTGGTTTTGAGAGATTGAGAGATAAGTATGCCTCCTGCCCAGATTTTCACGAGATCTACACCTCTTTGAAGGAAGGCATAACTCGAGTGATAGATGATTATTTCTCGAAAGATGATTATCTCTTCTATCGCTCCAAACTGTGCATTCCTAGTACATCCTTACGAGAGTATCTTGTTTGGGAATTGCACGCTGGTGGCCTTGCTGGACATTTTGGACATAGCAAGACCATTGATGCTGTGGAACATAGGTTTTACTGGCCGAAGCTAAAGAGAGACGTTGTGAGACTTGTTAACAGATGTCGCACCTGTCAACTTGCCAAGCAACAAAAACAGAACACAGGCCTGTATACTCCATTACCTGTTCCCAGCTGCCCTTGGGAAGACGTGAGTATGGATTTCGTGTTAGGCTTACCGAAAACACAAAAGAAACACGACTCCATTCTCGTCGTCGTGGACCGTTCTTCTAAAATGGCCCACTTCCTCCCATGCTCGAAAACTTTTGATGCATCCCGCGTGGCTCAGATCTTCTTTGATAATATTGTGAAGCTACATGGGTTGCCAAAAACCATTGTGTCTGATAGGGATGTGAAATTCACGAGTTATTTTTGGAAGACCCTATGGCACAAGTTAGGTACAAAATTAAAGTTTTCGTCAGCGTTCCACCCACAGACAGATGGACAGACTGAGGTTGTCAATCGGAGTCTTCGCAATCTCTTACGTACTCTTGTGGGAGAGAACTTGGGAACATGGGATTTAAAATTAACGGTTGCTGAATTTGCATATAACACATCTAGGAATAGAACCACTGGCATGAGTCCACACGAAGTTGTACACGGTTATCGTCCTAGGCAGCCTAAAGATCTTGCCCCCATGTTAGAACATCACCGAGTCTCTGAGACTGCATCTGCAATTGCATCCCGCATTCATGACTTACATAGAGAAATTTCCAAGAAAATTAATGAAAATAATTTTAACTACAAGTTAAGAGCTGATATTAGAAGGAAATTTAAAACTTTTAATGTGGGTGACGAAGTGATGGTTCGGATTCGTCCGGAACGGTTCCCAGCGGGATCCGTTAAGAAATTGAACGCACGTGCTGCAGGTCCATTTAAAATTCTTCATAAAATCAATGATAATACCTATGTTGTTGACCTCCCCGAAGGCTTTGGCATCAGTAAAACTTTCAATATTGAGGATCTAGTACCCTATGAAGGCCCAGAATTTAACCCTAGAAATCCTCTTATAGATGAGCCTACCCTGCAGCCTATTGGTGAGATTCCCCCATTACCCCCACTACCAGATACTACTTACCCATCGATAGAAGAGTTAGATAATATTTTAGATGATCAGATAATCTCTACTAGAGATAGTGGTATTCATAGATATTTGGTAAGTTGGAAAAACAAGCCGGAGTCGGAGAACACTTGGATAGATCGCGAAGAGCTCCAGCGCTTGGATCCAGACCTCTTGGAGCACTATGATAGGAGGACTGGTTTTGACTCGACTGGGTCGAGCCTTCTCCCACCCGGGGAGAATGATGAGGACATCGGTTTCAGACGATTTGGCTGCTTCTATCAGCGCAGGCGTCATCCTCATCAGCTGTTTTATTCAGTTTAGGATTTTTATTTTTATTTCCATTTTTGTTTCTGGCAATTATAGCCATATGTAATCTTTTTGTAATTTTTAGATTCTGAGAATATTTTGGAGATGTGTTTCAAGATGTAATTGAGCCTATTTAAAGGCCCTGAGATGAATGAGAAAGGCATGCCATTATTGATTAAAAAAATCTGTGTTGAGTTTTGCTCTTCCTTTTTCTCTTTTGTGTGATACAACTGAGATCTCCAAATTAGGGTTTGTGATAAATCCTAATCTAATTTTAGAGTTAGTGATTAATTCTAAAATCTATCCCCAACTTAAAATCCCTAATACAAATCCTAATCTCTATTACAAAACCCTAATCACAAAACTCTACAGCCGCCATCCAACTTCTCCTTCATCCTCTCCATTTTCTTCTTCTCACCATCTTCCCGTAACCCATCCAAATCCCGAAACCTCCTTCTCCCTCTCTCGCTACCACACCCGAAACCTACAAATCCATCCTTCCTCCTTCACCTTCGACCACAGCCAACTCCGGCGACCCATCCCTAGTTCCCGTCGCCACCCAATCCCGCACCCCCAACTCCGGCGACCCATCACCACCACTACCAAACTGTCTTCCCTTCCTCTTCCTCGACATTACCAACAAACCCAATTCCTTCTCCTTCCCCTCCACTCCCGATCAAGACCTGCACCCTAAAAGCAACCCCGAGCCCTTCCGCCATCGACTGCCAGTGATGCCAGCTCCCACCGTCGCACCTCGCCGACGCCGTCACCAACCCGTCGGCGACTTGATCTACCGGCCCTTGCTGTTGTTGCTGTCGCCCCTCTATTGTTGCTGCATTGCTGTGTTCTTGGGTACTGTCCGCTCCTACATCTACGCTGGGTTTCTTCACATTCGGTATACTCTTTCCCCTATTAAGTATTTGTGTTTACTGCCATATTATCTAGCATATTATCTAATTTGCCTGTCGACCACAAAATACTGAGATTGAGTGATCCACATGCTAGATTAGAGTACGAATCGGTATTGCACTTTTTACTTGCTAAAACACATAGGGATTTACTTATTGATTAAGGTTGAATTATTAATTGGAACTGTTACATTTGATTCAATTCTTGAAAACCCATCAAACCTGTTAACTGTTTAAAATTTCTAACTTAGATCCGCACTTTCATGTTGGTAAAATTAACCCATTACAATTCTTGGAAATTCTCTATTTTAGGGTTGGTTTTACATCAGTTCCTCTCCTATTACTTGTAATGATTTTCTTTTATTTTTCTCTTGTAATAACGGCTAGCAACTTTAGAAGCAGCCGACCCTTAGTCATCAATAAAGAGCTTTTTTCATACTTTACTTGTAAAAATTGTTCACATCCCTCTGCCTTCACTCTTCACTCTAACGATGGTTCCGGAGTCCAACACTTGGCTCGATTCTACTCCGCAAGCTCGCTTCTAAGCGGGATAGGAGTGGGTCGCCATTCGGAATTGCTCCCACGACCGTTGAACTCTAACGATGGTTCCGGAGTTCAACACTTGGCTCGATTCTACTCCGCAAGCTCGCTTCTAAGCGGGATAGGAGTGGGTCGCCATTCGGAATTGCTCCCACGACCGTTGAACTCTAACGATGGTTCCGGAGTCCAACACTTGGCTCGATTCTACTCCGCAAGCTCGCTTCTAAGCGGGATAGGAGTGGGTCGCCATTCGGAATTGCTTCCACGACCGTTGAACTCTTACGATGGTTCCGGAGTCCAACACTTGGCTCGATTCTACTCCGCAAGCTCGCTTCTAAGCGGGATAGGAGTGGGTCGCCATTCGGAATTGCTCCCACGACCGTTGAACTCTTACGATGGTTCCGGAGTCCAACACTTGGCTCGATTCTACTCCGCAAGCTCGCTTCTAAGCGAGATAGGAGTGGGTCGCCATTCGGAATTGCTCCCACGACCGTTGAACTCTAACGATGGTTCCGGAGTCCAACACTTGGCTCGATTCTACTCCGCAAGCTCGCTTCTAAGCGGGCTAGGAGTGGGTCGCCATTCGGAATTGCTCCCACGACCGTTGAACTCTAACGATGGTTCGGAGTCCAACACTTGGCTCGATTCTACCTCGCAAGTTCGCTCCTAAGCGAGCTAGAAGTAGTTCGCAAGTCGGAGTTGCTCCCACAACCGTCGAACTACTCTTACGATGGCCAGCGAGCCCACTATTAGGTAAGACTCGACTCATCTCGCAAATTCGCAAGATTAGGAGACCGAACCGCTGTTCGGCACCACTGTCCGAACGCTCATGTCGCCGAACCGCGAACGAGCAAGAGGCTTGCTCAGGGACCTCGACACGATGAACACAGTCACAAACAAAACGACTACACAAAGCTACAAAGGACATGCAAGTTCGAGAAAGAAATGTTATTAATAATTGGGATACAGTACAAAGCGACTCTTCCATACAACAAAATTACAATGCCGACCCACTACACTTGGCTTTAAAAACGATCATCAATGACTCCATGGCGCTGGGATGTTTCCTCTTCAGGGACACTCGAGGTCGGCGACGTTTGCCTCCGGAGCCCGATCCCAAACCGGCGAATTGGGATGTGTCCTCGGCACTGCGCCTAGCAGCCGCACCGACGGATGCCCCACTCGACGAAATGGTCACCGAGCTTTGTGCATCCCCCGGGCTAGGACGACCGAGGGGCGGACGGGCCGCCGTCTCGTAAAATGTGATGCCCCGATAGCTCGTCCCGTTCGGTCGTCAGTTTGGCAACCTCGGCCGTCAGTCCCTCTCCCTCCGTCCGAAGCTCCGCCTCTATGGTCTGCAAGTGACGGATCTCAGAAAGCAGATCGTCCCTCTCCGTTGTTATTTTTGACAAGATGTGCCGAACGCACTGAATCCGAAGGGCGTTGCTAAAGGCGGTCGACGAACCTTCGTCCTCACGTATGGGGGTCATCTCGGCGATCCTGCTCTCCAGACGCCGGATCTCGATGTCTCGCCGACCTAGGATGAGCTGAAGATGGTTCCGCTCGCTTTTGGCTTGGCGCAATCCCAGCTCGACTTCATACAGCCGCTCTCGGCACCTCGCCAAGCACAGCCTCGTCACCCCTGGGCCAGCCTCAGCTCGAGCGGTGTCATCCGAGTGAGTGGGCTCGACGTCTTCAGCTACCATCACGAGCTGAAAAGAAGAAAAGACAAACAACAAAATTTCAAACATTGCCGAAGTCCAACACTTCAAGAATTCTCAGACAAACTTTCAGACTTTGAGTAAGTTGTCAAAGATTGGAGTTACACATGAAGCCAATACTCCCAACGCAGCATCAGAAGCAAGGCGAGGTTTTTATTCAAATAAAGTAGCTCTACATACAACTAGACCGACGCTATAGCAAAGTTTTACAAGAACTTAAAGGAACATAATACAACTTGTTTAGTGCCTCTTCGGAAGGGGAGCGCTCCGATTCAAGGAAACACGGGGGCGGCGACGCCTAACCTCCGAGCTCGATTCCAAACCAGCGAAGCAAGATCCCCCTCCGCCGCTAACTCTAACTGTGGCACCAACTGAGGTGCCGCCAGACGAGACAGCTACACCACCCTGAGCATCAGCGGGACTCCGCCTCACCGCAGGCAAACGAGTCGCAAGTTCGTAGAAAGTAATTCCTTTCTCGCTCTCTTCGCGAGTACACGACGTACTACGAACGTTGGCCCTCTTAGGCAGAGGCTTGAGCGACGCGATCTCTTCCTCCAGCTCGATAATCCTATCTCTCAGAACATCATCCTTTGTCGACATCTTTAAACGAGGAGGTCTTGACGAGCCCGCAACATTGGCACTATCGGTCGCAAGACGTCGATAATGGGTGACCTCGATCCCCCTGTCTATCATAATCTCCCTAAGCTTGTCGATCTTGGCCAACAACTCTTGGCGCTCGGATGACAACTTCTCCAACTCGGAAGCTAACTTCTCTTCTTCAGCCGAATATTCTTTCTCCGTTACCTCCAAGTGACGGATCTCAGCTAAGAGCTCGTTATTCTTTTGCTCGACAGCGAAAAGCTCCCTACGAAGCAGCTCTATCTCACCTTCGAGACGAGAAGCTTGGGGTTGCTTCCGTAGTTGCTTCAACTCACGACAATACCCCCTCACAGCTGCTTTTATCTCCTCCAGCTTCAGGAGCATATAAAACCGCCTCTCTCGGCTATGAGAAAGCTCTCGCTTCGTTTCTTTCAGCTCCTTACGAAGATACGAAACCTCCGTGATCGGACCAAACTTCACCTGAAAAGCAAAGATAAATCTGATGCCCAACACGTGGAGAAATTTTGCGACTAGTCAAACACAAAATCCGAGGTCTAACACTTGGAGAATTTTTAGCCAAGCAAAAAGTGTTCATTCAAAACTCAAAAAGCTTTCACGAGAGCGGTGGCCAGTCCGCAGTTAGGCTTTACACATGAAAAAAAAACAGAGAGAAAAGAAGCAAAAAGAAGACCAAAGACGCAACCAAGTGAGGGGTCGACCTTTTTGTCGCTCGGGTCTGCCGACCCCTCGACGATTCCTATGTCCTCGTCCTCGTCGTCCTCGGAGCCGTCCTCCTCCTCACCTTCGGCCTCTGTCTCGCCCGAGCCTTCGACACCGTCAGCCTGTCCCTCGGGGCCGAGCATTGCCGAAGGAAACTCCTCCCCCTCCACAGGATCGTAAAAGTGGTAGGAGGAGGGGTCGAACCCCGGGTTCCGAGCTGCGATATGAAGTAGGGCTCGGCCGTACGCATCCTCCATGTTCTTAAACATGTGCTCCTCGGCCTCTTTCTGGACAGCCCTTTTTGCCCTTGCCACCTTCGATTGGTGCTTGGCCATGACCCTTTCGGTCTCCTTCCGAGCTTTCTCCGCCTCCGACCGTGCTTTGGCCAGCTCCTCCTTAAGCGCGGCATTCTCCTTCTCCGAGGCCTCGAGCTTGGCTGCCTCGTCTGCCGACCGCTGCATAGCTTCGGCCAACTTCGCCTCCAACCCCGCAACTTCGGCTCCGCGCTTCGCCGAGAGGAGTTGCTCGGCTTCGAACAGCTTCACAGCTTTCGCACGCTCCGACCTCTCCCGGTCGCACAGCGCCGTCAGCTCCTGTTCTTTGCTCGCGAACTCTTCGAGCAAAAAGTTGAAGTGGCAGAGGGTCTGAAAAGAGAACAAACAGTTAGAATCCGGACCTAAAAACATAGAAAATTTCGAAAAAATGCTTCAAGAAGAAAGTGTTCGGTCTACTTACCGACATCGTGTTTCGAGCAATCTGCATTGTAGCGTCCCCGTCCTCCCTGGACTTAAGCGCCGCTCGGTCCTTCGGGGTCGGCAGGTGCTTCACCGCCTGCATACAAATGTTGCCGTCCCCCAAGAAGCCGTCGACCTTCATTACTTGCCAGTCGGGGACGAAGATCCGCTTATGCTCCTCGGTCAGAATCTTCTCCGCTTCGGCGGTGAGAGGCGGAACTTGAAGGGCTAACACCGCGCTCAAGTTGAACGCACCGCTCGACGAGCCGGGAGCATCTGTCTTCGCCGTTGGAGTCGGCGCATCCGAGACAGGAAGATCGGAGGCCGCGACCTGGTCTTGCTCGGGATCGGCATCCAAGAGCACGACCACCTGCAGGTCGGCGGTCTTTGGGACCGAAGGTATCTTCGGCGCTCGACCGCCCTGAGGCCCTGTCGAGGGTCTCTTCTTCTTCTTCGCCTCCTGCTCCCTGGCCGCCTTGGCCTTCGCCATCAACGCCCTATAGTCCATGCCGGAAGACTCTGCACAAACCGAATGAAAAAACTTAGAAAAATTTTCAAGAACTTCAAGGAAAAAGTAAAAATACCAGAGGCATACTGGGATCGATCGGACTGAGACCCCCTCGGAACAAGGCCTCCTCGGTGATGTCCTTCCAACTAAGCGTCGGCAGGCCGAGGAGTTTCTTGAGGACTTCGGCCTCCTCGTCACTAAGCACTGGCTCTCTCTTCGCTCGCTTGGGCAGGCCCTCCCTCGACCAAGCTATCGGAATTGCCCAGGGTTCGGGAGCTTGGACAATAAAGTACTTCTCCTTCCAATGCTTGATCGAGTTCGGGTTCTCGATCAACTTCACGCCTGTCTGCGGCGAAAGGTAGAACCTCTGCTCGTTCCTGTTCGGCTGGCAAGGACGGTAGAGGCTCCGAAGAAGGAACAGACTTGGCTCGGCGCCGATCTCTTGACACCGAAGAACAAACGCCAAGACGTGCCTCCAAGTGTTCGGCATCAGCTGGGCAGGACTCAGGCCGTACCAATTGAGGACCTCGATAATGAACGGGTGCAACGGCAAACGAAGCCCGACGGCCAAGGAGTCGACTGAAAAAACGCACGTGTCTGCCGAAGACGACGTGCAGGCTCGGAAACCGGGTCCGGGAAGAAGTAGCCCATACTCGGCAGGGATCTAGAATCCAGTCCGGATCCGATGCAGATCAGCCTCAGTAAGGACCGAAGAGATCTGGTCCACCTCGGACATCTCTCTCGGCTCGTTTTCCTCCACCGACTTGGCGGTGCCCTGGGTCACCTTCTCCAACATCTTTTCGGAGTAGCTCCGTACTCCCCCCACGCTCGACAGAGCGATCGGCTGCCGACCGAACTCCCCTGTTGTCTTCGGCTGCTCTATGACCGTAACCACTCCCTTACCCTTCCGGGACCTCGGTGAAACCTCCTGGAGTGGCTCGGCGACCTCCCCGCTCTTACTCGGCCGGACCACGGTCTGCTCGGTCAGCTCTACCACCTCCTTCTCTTTACCCTCTCGGCTAACGACTCGGTCCGAGGTGGGGGTCTCATCCGAAGAAGTAATCTTAACCATTTTTTCTAAAGAGAAAGGAGAGAGACTGACCTTGAAGTGACTGTTACGGTCGGAAAAGTTCGCCGGAGCAAAGAAACGCCTTGCCGCGACAGCTAGCAGCGCCACCCGGGAGCTAAAAACTTCGATGGTGAAGAGTAAAAACTTGAGTAAGAAAGTAAAAGTGAATAATGAGATTGGGGGTGGGGGAGTGAAGACTTATAGTAAAAGAAAAAGTCTCTTGGACTTCGTAACGTAAGGGCGCGACTCTTGATCGGCTTTTGAGGCGTTATGAAAGCTCAAATGACTTTGTACCTGAGCAGCAACGGTTGGCGAAAAGGCAAAACGTTTCAATACAAGTCGAATAGCTCGGCACACACGGGATCTAAATCCGAGCGACGTGCGATCCGACCCCAACATCAAAGAGCCCGGTCGGCTGCCGAGCAAGTGCCTATCCGAGCCCCAAAACGGAGAAAAATCA
This sequence comes from Hemerocallis citrina, assembly GCA_017893485.1. Lineage (NCBI taxonomy): Eukaryota > Viridiplantae > Streptophyta > Magnoliopsida > Asparagales > Asphodelaceae > Hemerocallis > Hemerocallis citrina. The sequence continues at coordinate 203,709 of JACEHZ010000115.1, forward strand.
CTTTTCCCTCAACATTCGTGTAAGATCTCGATCAGACGGTCCAGATCTTGCCAGCGTCACTAAACGACAAGATAGTGCTTTCTTGGGAACTGAGCCCGTCTCGAGATTCGTGCCACCATCCAACGGCTCAGATCGCGCCGCGTTGCTCGGGCTGCCGAGCTCCTAAACCTCCGGTCGGCTGCCGAGCAAGTGCCCATCCGAGCCCCAAAACGGAGAAAAATCACTTTTCCCTCAACATTCGTGTAAGATCTCGATCAGACGGCCCAGATCTTGCCAGCGCCACTAAACGACAAGATAGTGTTTTCTTGGAAACTGGACCCGTCTCGAGATTCGTGCCACCATCCAACGGCTCAGATCGCGCCGCGTCGCTCGGACAGCCGAACCCTCGGACCCCCGGTCGACTGCCGAGCAAGTGCCCATCCGAGCTCCAAAACAGAGAAAAAAGCCGCCGAGCGACAACGACCATTGGATCTTCCAGAAAATCGCGCTTCTGGTGATGGACGGTCCAGATCGTGCCACGTGCGCTAAACGACAAGATAACGTTTTTTTGGGAAACGCGCCTCCTCGAGATTCGTGCCGGGATCCGACGGCACAGATCGTGCCACGTCGCTCGGACAGCCGAGCCCCTAGACCTCTGGTCGGCTGCCGAGCAAGTGTCCATCCGAGCTCCAAAACGGAGGAAAAAGCCGCCGAGCGACCACGACCGTCCGATCGCCCAGAAAATCGCGCTCAACACAGATAAAGGGCCCAGATCAAGCCACGCCATACATAGGTATTAAAAATTAGTTTTTTTTATTTTAATCGTTTTATTTATTTAAAAATTGCGAAAAAATTACTAAAAATTCGGGAAAATTAACTAGAAATTCTAGAAAATAATTATAAATTCGGGGAAATATTTTTAAACCCCTGAACGAACAATTATTGCCTAGAATGTATTGTGAAAGCCCCCGAACGACTGGTTAACACATCGCAAAATTAAATAAATAATCCGAAAAAATAGATAAAAACCGTCGGATATTCAGAAAAGCTTAAGAACAGCTTACAGCTTCAAAAATCACCTCACTACCTCCTTCGAGATTCAAAACCCTCCATTCGGACTCCGATACAACTCCACTAGCCACTAAAACAGTTAAACTACTCCTCAAAGACTGATCAAACTCAGTCTTTAGGAGTGGGGGGCTCGTGATATGGCTAAAAATGGGGTTAAATCGGAACCGTCCAGATTAGGCACGAATCTTGAAGTTTAAGGGTAAAACGGTAATTTCACCCACCAACGGGTCTAAAGCAGGTAATGGTTATCTTCCCCGAAGACCCACTTACCCGCAAACGGATCCACCTCAACTGGGTGCGGGTTTCAAAACCCGCAGCAAATCCGGTCCAGAAGGGATAGAATTAGGGTTTCTGATTAAATCCTAATCAACGGCCCTGATTCATAGTTATCCCTTCACTGGGAATTAGGAATTACATTCCTTATCTAACCACAGGGGGATTATATTCCTAATCTAATCCCAGCGGTGCCTATAAATACCCCCCATCCATCTTCATTAAGAGGTAATCAATCTTTTGCCAGTTTTTGCGTTCATTCATAATCACTTCTGATTACTGACTTGAGCGTCGGAGGGTGCGTCGCCGGGAACAACCCCGGTGTCTCGCACTTCTTGCAGGTGAACGGCGGGAGCAACGGTCAAACTCCGGCGAAACAGGTAATAGATTTGTTATTCAAAGTTTTCTAAGATCTCACAAATACTATCTGTTTGCCCCCACACCAGATTCAGCGGCAACAATAAGGAACTCTGGGACAGCCTTACATATCCTGATAAACACCAGGCTACCAAATATCTGTGCAAAAGATCTCCAGATGCAAGAACATATTTACATCGAAAACCTATTTAAAAGCATTTAGTTTCAAAAAAACATAATAAATATCTGGAGTCTATCTGCAGCTTCAGTATCCAAAAGCAACGCTATGTGGGAATTAGTGACAATAATTCATTTATTCAGCACAAAATGACAACTACCTTAAACAAGCAATTAGTACAATACCTGCAATCAATCTTATGATTCCAACCACTCCATAAATAGTTGAAACTTTTGCAGGAACTCCAGAAGCAATATCCCCTGCAATTCATTAACACAATTCCATTAGATAACATATCTTAGCATTTTCAAGATTATGATCAATATCTTGTTATCTAAACAATGTAACAAACCTTGCAATCTTTTTCACAAGCCAAAACTAATATAAAGTATAAATAAAATACAGGTTCGAATTTTACAGTGTAAATACCAAGAAAACCCCATAATGTTTGCTCACAATATAATAGACCCCTGCCACCATTAGGTTGACATCTTGGTCAACTTTCAGTGAATAAGCCCCTTCACAGCCTTTGCCTCCATTTCTCTTCTAAATCTGATTTGTGCATTGCCAATTTTGGCTCCTAGCATCATAGAATCTAAGCTAAGGGCTCCTTTTTCTCCCCTAAGACTCCTCCTAAATCGTTGCACCCTGCAAGTGCCATTAGGTCCTAGTGGTTAGCATCTTGGCTAGTGAGCAAGAGGTCGTGTAATCAGGCCCCGTTTGCACCACCAATCCCCAATTATTAATATTGGCTGAGAGTGGGTGAGAATGTATTGCTATGGCCTTCTTCCAAAATAAAACATGCACAAGTTGCACCCTTTTCACAAATCCTAAACTCCAGACATGCCAAGTCCAATGTCCCATCAAATAAGACTTTCAACTCAAATCGCAAGAATCCCTAATATATTGTTTCCGTTATTACTCTTGGAAATCTCTACTACTTATTATGAATTAGGTGGGTGTTACATTCATATATTCCTATATGTCAATGACCTTTACTTCTATCTTCGTTACCTTTTACGACAACAACTGACTATAACTGAGAATGCATGAATCTTCTTTTAGGATTCATGATTAAGTGATCCTTTATTTCATAACAACAAGTTGCACATAATGCACGAACCTTCTTTCTAGCCAATAAACCACTTAGCACACTTTGCCTCCATTTCTCTGCTAAATCTTGTTTCTACATTGTCAATTTCGCCCCCACCTCCATAGAATCTAAGCTAATCTCTCCACTTCTTCACCCAACACTTCTTTCTCCAAATGCATTGCACCCAAATCACAAACCAGTAACTCTATCCATTCCAACATCCAATTCTCCAAATATAAGACCATTATCTCAAAACCTAAAGAAACCCTCAGGATACCTTAATCTATTGTTTCCATTATGCAAAACCGTTTTTTTTAATGTTTTAGGAAAAATGCAATAACCATGTTTCATTAATGAGAAAATAACGAAACAAACCCAGTGAACTGGGAAAATACATCAACAATCCAACCAAACAAAGTATTGCTAATTAGGTGGATGTTACTTTCATGTCTTTCAGGATGAAGTTGACTTCTAGTTCTAGCTTTGTATGGCAACAGTTGCATCAATAGTTGAATATCGACCTAACCGTACCGAATTTTAAGAAATTATGAGATTGAAAGAAGAAGAAGAAGAAGAAGAAGAAGAAGAAGAAGAAAAGGGATCTAGGGTTTTGACCGGAAAGAGGGAGGAGCTCGCCATCGGAGCGGCCGATCGAGAAGGCGAGATCGGGGAAGTCGAGATCGAGAGACTTGACGACGAACTTGTCAGCGAATTCTTGGAGCTGCAACTCCCTGCAGCAATGGCTGCGAATCGGAGGTTCGCCATCGAGCTCGAGTTCCATTTCTGCTTTTTTCTTTTTCTTTTTGCGTCAAAATTCGAGCAATCGAGGAAGAAAACGCGAACAAAAAATAGAATTAAGTGGTATACGTTTTGTTATGCTTTGTTTTGTTTATGTACTAAGTGGGACAAAAGAATATGGAAACTGTTGGCACTTGGCAAGGCCGAAATCAATTAGATAGATGGATTTGATAATTTGATCAATGGGGCCACATACCGATAGTTATGGTTGGTAAGAATTTTGCTGGCACTCCGAATTGAACCATACCTACCAACTACTTGAATCTTAGTTCATAATTGATTGTGGATCACACTGCAAGATATCTCTTTGCCTCTCGTGTGACTTTTGCAACGCCTCACGTAGAGACAATAAATTATTTATTCCTTCATTGTTCTAGAAGCAAAGCCGGTTAACACGAAGTACTTCGAGCCGTCGGAGTGCACACTTTTTCAACCTAGTTTGATGACATATGGATATGTGGCACATTTGCAAGAGAGAGACATAACATGAAGGAATCATGGTACGTCGTGATAGCCATAACTAGGGTTGGCAACCGGGTCGACCAGACCAAATCGGGTCGAACCTGCCTGGGTTGGAACCGAAGTAGGGCGTGTCGGGTCGGTTGGTTAACCGGGCCAGGTTGGCTTAGGAAAAACTCGACCCGGCCAACCCGTGAACCCATTTGGGTCCAACCCGTGAACCCATTCGGGTCCAACCCGGGTCGGGTCGGGTCAGGTCGCGGGTTGGCCCGTTTGTTTCAACATTTTTTTTTAACTTTAAAACAAATTGTCATAATAATGATAACTAGTATAATGCACGTGTGATGCACGTCTATAAAAAAATTTAATCATTAGCCATCATGGGATGAATTTGTATATCATATAAGAAAAGAAATAGTAAAACATTTAACTTGAAAAATAGCAGGCTTAAATGATAGAATATATAAGTGTGAACGATTATATAATCAAACTTCAATAATACATTATACGATATACAAAATTCAAAATGCATTGTTAACCAAACCCAAACCCATATAAAAAAGTAAAAGTGCATAGAAGAGTATGTAGTACCAACCAAAATAAAAATACAGTTAAGCTTTCTAATTGAATAACACTTCTTTGTAGACAACATTTCTTGTGTATGTTCCATCTTGCCCGGACAATTTTCCTTCACGAATAGCTATCTTGGTGGAGTTCATTGAAATTCCTCTTGACAAAGCCACGTAAAGTTGCCCATGACTGAAAACATGATCTTTTAAATAAATCCCCACGAACGATATAGTTTGTCCCTGCGCTTTATTTATGGTCATAGCGAAACACAGACGCACAGGAAATTGTTTTCTAATTAGTTTGAACGGCAAGCTTATGCTTTCCGAAGGTTTTAGTGGTATTCTAGGAAGGAAAACTCGTGTTCCTGCTGAAATTCCAGTAACAATTTCTGCATCGATCAAGTACTGATAAAAACCTCGACACAATAATCTTGTCCCGTTGCAAAGACCTGCTTTTGGGTCTATATTTCGTAGAAGAATTATCGGTGCCCCGTATTTCAAAATTAGCTTATGTGGTGGCAATCCTCCTGGAGAAATCTCATTCAAAAATTCTTGTTGGTATAGATTCCTCTCGTCATCTTCTACGCTATCGAAAGAATAATATACTTTTTCATCACCTGACAATGGTATAGTTTAAATTTATGTCAGTAGAAATGGATACATAGGAAAATCTTTATTTATTTTTATAAATAGTCAAAGCCTTTACATAGAAGAGATTAAAACTAATTTAGATTACAATCACCTGGAAAAGTATTAATGGTAGTATTGTTTATACTATCCACGGACTCATTAGTTGGTGCCATTATAGCTCTTTCCACCATGTAGCTCTTGTCATTCACATTCTCACAAAGATTTGGATAAATAGTGTTGACTAAATGAGTTATGGTATCGTTACCTGTCCATGGTAAAACCATTTCATCCGGAATTCTTACCATTTCATTTTCATATGTAGTCGCTGCCCCGTCTCCGATATCTTTCAAAATACTTGTGAAGTTAGGATTTGTTCTTGATCGCATATTTTCTGTAAGATGGACAACATTTACACTTTCCCAAATTGCAGACTTGATAATACATGCATCAATAGTTTGCGATTTTGTACCATTCTGTACTACTGGTAGCACTTGTCTAAAATCACCTCCAAGTATAACAATTTTACCTCCAAAAGGGACATCCTTTTTCTGTCAAATCTCTTAAGGTTCTGTCAAATGCTTCAAAAGCATACCAATGTACCATTGTTGCCTCGTCCCAAAGTATAACACTGCTACTTCATAAGAGATCAGCTGTGTCGTCCTGTTTACTAATATAGCAAGTTGATTTAGGCCCAATTTTAATAGGAATTTTGAACCTAGAGTGAGCAGTTCTTCCCTCCGGTAATATCGTGGCTGCGATTCCGGACGATGCTGTTGCCAATGCAATATGTCCTTCTTTTCTAAGGTATGCCAATACTGCTCTATACAAAAAAGACTTGCCAGTACCACCTGGACCGTCAATGAAGAATACCATCTCTTTTTTCGAATTAACAGCTTCGATGATCACATCAAAAGCATGCTTCTGGCCCGAATTCAACAAATTTATACAGATTAAATCATCATCCGTAATAATAATGGATCTCTCATCTTCAATCATTTGTTGTGTAGATCCGCTTGTAAAATCATCAAATGTGGGTACAGGGAGACCATAGTCTGCATTACATTTATCATACTGTTGAAGTATGCTGTTCAGATCACGTAATAGACGATTCATGCTTGAATTCACATTCATGGTACTCGTTGAAGAGTAATCTTCCATCATATATGGGTGGAACTCAGTCCACAACTGCAGCACACCAGTAGGTTGGCAATACAACAAAAGTGTAGCAAACAATCTCCGGAGCGCTGATGGCATATGTGTACTTGCCGCTTCAATTAAACATTCTCGTACGCCGTTGTTATTTTCTAAGAACCCCCTCTTTTCAGCTGATTCCTTAAAAGTGGAGCAGAATACCCCATCTACTGTAAGAAGATCATCAAATGAGACTGGTCCCCTAACATGATTCAGTAGGATGCGCAAATAATATCGGTCTCCTTCATTTGGCGGAACCGTGTAAAGTCTACCGATAGCTCGTTGCGTAGTTGCTCTCTTTTGCCATTTTTTTTCTCCAGATACCCACCAATATTTTTCTGGAAATTCTCGATATAATAAATTTCTTGCTTCAGGATCTTCTGAATTCTTTTGAAAAAACTCAGTCAACATTGTCTTTGAAGTTTGCACATCATTGAGAACATCATCGAGCAGTTGATCGGCATAATATGTCAATTGCTGCATATTTGGAAGATGTATATGAAGAGCTACCACACTTGGATATATTTTGTGCACTGGAAACTTAAAAGTCCTCCACAATGCTTCCTGTGGGCAAACCCAACGTGCATCTAGAAACTGTGAGATCTCATCATTTTGATCTGTTTCTCTACGTATTTGAAAAGAGATTCGGTGTGGTCCCTTGTATACGTACTTGTATAAATACTTCACGGCCGTGATACTGGAGCATATTTCAACATTGATATGACAATTATATTTTTTCAAAAGCCAAGGATTATATGGAACCACTCATCGATTATCCAAGGAGATGTCATGTTTCTCTATTCTAATCCCATTATCACGTCTTCTATATAATGGATACGAATCATCTCTGTAACGCCCCGCCCCAATGCTCAGACAAATTATAAATACTATGTAGTTCCACTGCCCACCACAGGCTGCCTCTCAAAAGGTGGTTAACCGAATTGGTGACTCTTGATCCTCGGCAATAGTATTTATACTCAATTTATCTTCGCAAATTCCCGATATGAGACTATATTTCTCAATCCTTTCACAAATCCCGTGTATCAGTCGACTGCTACACACACCAGTCGACTGTACACAGACCAGTCGACTGCTAACCCTAACAGTCGACTGTTCGCTTAAGATCTGGGGTATTACAATCTCCTTGTACTGTGTGCTCGGCAAATTGGCGCGGATATCCCTTTTTGCACTTGTTTTCCCTCATGCAAGGAGAATTTGGTTTCACTATACCACATGGTCCATGTAGCATATGCTTTTTAACTATATCATATAGTTCAGGTTCAACATTTGGGTCTGGAATCTCTGCCCGTACAATGTGGTCGTACTCGTCAGGATTATTCAGTTTGTCTTGTTCATTCAGAATGACCAACATATGAACATGGGGCAATCCACGTTTTTGGAACTCGACTACATGGACATGAGCTGCAACATAACCTAAAACTCCGCCGGTATAGATATCTTTTTTTAGTTCTTCTAGCTTTGCTTTGAAAACCCTTGCTGTCAAGTCAGGCCTATCTTGAGGGTCTTGTCCCAAGAACAATTCATTTGTTATTTCATCCCATGATGGATTACATGTCATTGTAATAAATAGATCCAGTTTTCCATACCTCTGAACCAAAGCCATGGCATCTTGATACCGATTATACATGTCTCTCGGGCTACCAACATACGAAGAGGGAAGTATAATTTTCCTTCCGATTGAACCTATAAATACATTGGAAAAGTATTTATCTATTAGCTACTCATTCATTGTAAAATACAGGCGGAAAAGGAAAAAAATAATAAGACTTTTCAATCTACTAATTACATACCTGCATTTCGTACTCCCGCATTGAATAAATCTTGTAACCCTTGGTACAACTCCGCTCTAATAGTTTTTTGATTGGCCCGCAAAAACCGTAACCTTTGCATCTCAATTTTGACGTAAGTGTCAACAATAAATTGTTGTAGTAATCTGCCGGCACGAAGTAGTATTGATGTATCATTTGCTCTAATCTGTAATTGTAACAAAAACATTATTTATCAGTATAGTATGAAAGAGGAATATATATACTACCTGAAACATATACAAATAAAATTCCCGGCAGGTAACTTGATGTCCATTTAAACAATGGGTGTTGACATCCCATCCATAGTTCCCATACGGAAGTAAAAGTGGGTACTGGAGAGGATCATAATAACCGACCGTGTCTGGAATCAGCTGTAAGTTGCCTTCCATTGTTTCCACAATAGTCTCTCGAGGTCCAACGTTTGTTAGATCTTCACCTCCGACTATAATTGCTGCAACCTGAGATGCTGTAGGAAGATTATACTGGTGACCTCCCAAGGAACGGTCTTTAAGCAACAATCTACAATTTGGTAAGTCCTCTCTCACAGCCATTCGCCTAAATTGATGCACGAAAGGGTTATGGTGATTTAAGATCGTCTTCAGTTTTTCAACTATGTGTGTCCACATCCCAGTATTTTCCCTCATTCTATTTTCAATTTCATGCTCAGTATCATATATGTACAATTGTAGATATCTTGGCCTAGGGGGTCCAGCAGGTTGTAGACTACCTAACAAATTAGGGCGTTGAACAGGTAATAGACTTCCTATCCTATGGTATATCGCCCCTTGGGCTCTAAAAGTATAAATTCTGTCACAGCCATTGGCGAGACTTGCATCATAATGAACTCCCATCGAAGTGAAGGCAAACATATGATTGTATGTCCGAATGTTATGTCTGAAATGCTTTCCCTCCTCACTCTGATCAGTATATAACATCTTCAATTCGACAGGCGTTGTAAGTTGCGGTAGTGAGATTTTTCCATTCCTACAACATATCTCTCTTGTTTCAGCTGAAAACAACTTAGCACCACATTTTTCGCAGAATTTGGATTCTGATAACACGTGTACTGGCATCATGTTTATGTCGACATAATTTCTAGCACAGTTATGGCGTCTCATTGCCGGATGAACTGTCGTAGAATTATGTCTGCCATGATGAACTGTTGAAAGGTGCATATTAATTAGAACATTATTGACAATGATTTTAATTTATAAAAGAATAGTAGTTTCAGGAGGATACCTTCTTGATTATTAGATACTACATGATATGGGGATGCAGATCTTGCTTGTCTCTTAATATCACTCAAACGGGCATTTCTTGGCATCTTCTCAGTGGGGATTTTGTATGAGAAACAAACAGTGTGAGCTAATTACTAAAACCCCTGAGCAGAAGCCTATGTATGAGGAACAAATAGTGTGAGTTGATTATTTCAAAGTAAGAACCAGTTTTTTACGAAATAACATCACATATAATGATCTCATTTTGAGTGATATAAAAAGGTTTATTCACAACAAACATTGATCAATGTATTCCCATAACTCGAAATTACAAATGAATATCAAGTCTCATCTAGCAAAAAGAGTATCAATATTGTAAATAATCTATATGATAATCTATAATATATGCTTTGAAGTATAAATAGATTTCCTATTAAATTTGGTCTTCATGGGACAAACCATTACTTGATTAAAAGCCTTAACAAACATAAAAAGAACCATGGCTATTAAAATGCATTTCCTATTTTGTTGACAAAATATTTAAAATGCATTTCCTATTTTGCATTTCCTATATAAAATGACAGAGAAATCAGTTCACTTTTATTTATATATAAAAGTGAACTGATTTATATATAAAACATGAATTGTGGCTCCATACTGTGAAGCCGACATGTATCTATGCTTGAGTTTTTTCTGGCTTTCATTTATTGGATGTTATGTTTGTTTGGTGCCCGATGTTGTGCGCGGTGGTATGCAGTTGCTGGTCCTCTGTTTTGGGTTCTTAAATCTCATTTTGTAGTTTTGTTGACTGTAGCTGTTTGTTATTTTTCTGTCTTCCTTCTTTTTTGGGTAGTGTTGCGTTATGCTGATTGTTATGCATTCTCAGAATCTACTATATATATGTTGAAATAATTGTTAACATATATAATGCAGCTTACTATAATTTTCTCAATAAATTGCATTCTCAGAATCTACTATATATATGTTGAAATAATTGTTAACTAATTCTATTTGGGTTCTTAAATCTCAGATTAGTTTCCAGTATAATTGTTAATATATATGTTAACATCTATAATTGTTAACATATATATGTTGAAATAATTTTTATATAGGTCAATCTTAACATTGAACTCCAAAGATTTATTTGGATTGCAATATCGATCTTTAAATAATAACATTTCATTAAATTGGAATCTTTTGACATACTTAAATTGACAAAGACAAAGGATATATTAAATTTCAGCTTTAACATTTTAGTCGTTTATAGATTGTACTCTTGTAGGCTCAAAATGTTACATTTTTTCTTGCAGGTATTACTTTTAGGAGTTCAATCGGCATATGGACTATCAAATTCGTCCTGAATAACAACAATTCTTTTCTTTGTATCTAACCAGTTCCCCCGTAAATTTTGCATCTGTAACATTTTTAAAGTTATTTCCTCAAAAATAAATAAATAAATAAAAACACTTATGGTGTTAATGCCAGATCTTCACTTCCAGAACCATGTCAGATGGTATAGAAATTTGTTGCAGCTATTGTAAGCACGAAAAAACATTCGTTGATGACATACTATTATGACAACAATTAGTTATATTTGTAACTGTTTATTTCTTTTCAGATATTTGAAGTATAAATTAGTTATTTGTGAATGATCTGAAATTCACTAACCCAGCTAGTGTTGACTGTAGCTGTCTGTTCTTTTTCTGTCTTCCTTCTTTTTTGGGTAGTAAAAGTGTTAAAATATATATGTTGAAATAATTGTTAACATATATAATGCAGCTTACTATAATTTTCTATTTCCCTTTTGAAGAATATTTCCTCAAATATGTGTAGTAAAAGTGTATAACAGGATAACTCATCCTGCCCTTCAAAATTTTCTTATTCCAATCATTAATTATGTTAGTTTGTATTTGAAAGAAAAATTTGAAATGGAAAAGCTCTATACTGGAATCTAATAAAGTGTTGAAGAACAAACAGTGACTGCTGTTGAGATCAAAACTTTATACTTAGAAAAAGGAAAGTTTTTAAGACCTGGGGAGGAGCGATGAGATGAGGATAGAGCGATTGCTGTTGTTGAAGAAGAGCTTACTGCATCAAAGCTTGCTGCCTTTGCTGAGCTTGTTGCTGCATTCACACAAAGAAGTTGAACCCATTAATAACTGTTAAATATTTAAAATCTACCATATCATAACTGGAAATCTGCCATACACAGAGAGGTTAAACTCATATTCAAGTTCAAATTGAGCTTTAAACAATATTGTAGAACTACATTCAAGTGCAAAATTATGCGAAGTTAGACAGACATTCTTGTAGAGTAATGATGAATTCAGGTGGATCACACTGCAAGATATCTCTTTGCCTCTCGTGTGACTTTTGCAACGCCTCACGTAGAGACAATAAATTATTTATTCCTTCATTGTTCTAGAAGCAAAGCCGGTTGACACGAAGTACTTCGAGCCGTCGGAGTGCACACTTTTTCAACCTCGTTTGATGACATATGGATATGTGGCACATTTGCAAGAGAGAGACATAACATGAAGGAATCATGGTACGTCGTGATAGCCATAACTAGGGTTGGCAACCGGGTCGACCAGACCGAATCGGGTCGAACCTGCCTGGGTTGGAACCGAAGTAGGGCGTGTCGGGTCGGTTGGTTAACCGGGCCGGGTTGGCTTAGGAAAAACTCGACCCGGCCAACCCGTGAACCCATTTGGGTCCAACCCGTGAACCCATTCGGGTCCAACCCGGGTCGGGTCAGGTCGGGTCGGATCGCGGGTTGGCCCGTTTGTTTCAACATTTTTTTTAACTTTAAAACAAATTGTCATAATAATGATAATAATGATAATAATAAGAATTAAATGGTGAAATTGCTATAAAAAAATGTATATATTATACATATGATTTCAATGTATACAAATTTTCAACTTTTTTATAAGAAACAAATAATTATTATAAATTTGTTCTATAGAATTACAATTTTCTCCTATAAAATGACAATTTTCTTCAATTTTCCAACTTATTTATATAAGAAACAAAGATTTATTACAATTTTTTATACATTTACAAATTTCTTGCATATGTTGGTTTTCAATTTGGTGTTGTTGTTGGTTTTCAATTCTTCATGTTGGTTGCTATTGTTGTTGTTATTGTTCTTCCGGCAAGTTGCTTCCACTTGTAGACGTGTCGAACCATTTTTCTTGAGTCCTATCTTCGGCCTTCATCCAGTCTTCCGTGCAGACGAGCATATCCAACGATTGAGGCTTCAAGCGATTCCTGTAATCGGTTAGAACCATGCCACTTGTAGAAAATGCACTTTCTGAAGCAACTGTAGAGACATGAGGAGTTAGTAGATCTTTAGCCATATATTTAAGAATACTATAAGTATGTTCATGGTCTTTCCACCATTGTAAAATATCAAGTGAAGAAGTAAAACTTTCAGAATCTTGTTGATTATACCAATGTAATTCATTTGATTGATTAGTCTTAGCTTTTTTGATTGAATTTTTGCAAGTAAATTAAATGTGCATTATCTAATTTATTCTTACCCTTACCTTTAGAAGTAGCAGAAGAAAAAGTAACTAAAGTAGACGTACTACTGTCGATTCAAATTTAGCTAAAAATGTTCCGCAATCAATTTCAGATTCATCTTCCTCAAGTAAAGTAAAAAACATTTCAATCAAACTCTTCGTACCTTCTAATTTGATATGAGGATCCATCATAGTAGCAATACAATACAACATAGGAGGAGAATTAAAATACTTCAAAATTTTGGTGTAAGCAGGTTTCACAATATGACCAATAAAAGCATCATCGATCATTTTTTTTGAAAGTTTGCATCATACTAACTATTGAAATAAAAAAACTACTAGAAGTAGATTCACAAGATTTTGAAAATTTTGAAGTTGCGGTTTTGAAAGGTTCTAAAAATTTTAACAAACATTCAGCATAAAACCAACCTTCGGGAGTCATTTAAAAATTTGGCATATTTTTTGCCATACAAAAATTATTTATACATGCTTTATATTCAGTAACAACTTGTAGCAAATCATAAGTAGAATTCCATCGATGTTTAACATTCTTTGGAAATTTTCTAAAATGTACATTTTTAAGCCTACACCATGATGTCTATTCTTGAAATATAGGGCCACTTAATGCAATAAAATGTACATAATTTCTAATGTTAACTATATATAGATCGGCTATTTTTAATGCATCTTGAACACATAAATTTAAAATATGACATGCACATCTAATATGTAAAATATTGTCAGATAGAGGGTTTAATGAGGTTTGTAATATATTAATTGATGCATTGTTGTTAGATGCATTATCAAAACTTATACACATAATTTTATCACCAATATGAAAAACATCACAAATTTCTAAATTACGATTTGCAATTTCATTACCACTATGGGGATAGGGCAACGTGACAAGTGATATGATCCTTTTTTTAAGAATCCAATCACTGTCGATCCAATGACAAGTTATTCCCATCATTGGAATATTGTTGCAACCCTTCCAACAATCGGAAGTTAAAGAAACTCTATAAGTAAACTCCATAAAATGGCAATCAAAGCTTCTCTCATTTCATTGTACATTTTAAAACAATTCGACTTCAAAGTATTCTTAGAGGTTCTTTTAAAATGCGGGTTTAATGTGGTTTGATTAAAAGTTTCTAAGTCCCTGCTATCGGAATAGGAAAATAGTAACTCTTCCTTAAGTGGCTATCAACTACACCAGTCCTAAGGTGGATTTTTTGTTGGCCGGGTAGGTCTACAAGAATTTCTTTGTGTACATTTTGGATGTGTCGTTTTATTGTACACGTTCCCTCACCCTTCTTCTATTTGTATGGCTTTGAACATGTTTTACAAATTTTTATACATCCACCCGGATTTTCTTCGTCCGGAATATAATCATAAATTTTGTGTCAATCACTAGTTTCCCCTGTAGTTTTCCTACTACTATCCGGTTGTGTTGTTTCGGTTGCTTGTGTTTGTGGTTCTTCTTCTATGTCTATGTCTCCTACAAACACATCGTGTGTACCAATGTGTCCGGTCATAGGGTACTCTTTGGCGTGCTCATTTTATGGGACAATAGGAATCCTACGAGAAGTGCCGGTGGAATCTTGTCCACTTTGGCTACGGCCGCTACCTCGTGATCTAAATATGTTGATATAGTAGTGTATGTAAAAAAATTAAATAAAATCTAGGCAAGATAAGTTTTTTTTTTAAAAATCTAGAAAACAATAGGAGGGTTGTGAGAGAGAAAATAAAAAAACCAACTAACAAATATGATATAAAATTATAACTACAAAAAAAATCAAGACAATAAGAGGGTTATGAAATTTGATACCGTACTTCGCGGATACTCGTATATGGAATGAGAGTGAAAATAAAAGTAGAAGTAAAAGTAGAAACCCGAACTCGTATATAGAAAGAAAGAGAGCTTCTTTGTTGGAGCCTTGGAGGAGTTGAAGACTTGAAGTAGACGTAGTTGTAAGTTGAATTCGATACGATCAGAATTTGTCGCTTCTATGTTGTTAGCTTCTTTGTTGAAAAATTTTGAATCAATTGAGATTGAATTGAGTAGTAGTAGCAGAGAGAGTAAGAAAGTAAGTAAGGTGTGAAATTTTTAGAGTGGTTTAAGGGGTATTTATAGGGGGAAAATAAAAAAAACAAAATAAAAAAAAACAAAAAAAAGCTAAAACAGCCGTTGGCTGGCTTTTTTAGCTGTTGGACCCGTGGGTCAAACGTTTGGCCCGTATGGGTCAAATGGTTCGAACCCCGTGGGTTGGTGGGCGGGTTGGCCACCATTCACCGGGTTGGCAGGCCGGGTTCAATGGGTTGGAAATCCATATTAGACGACCCGGGTCGACCCGCTTAGGTTTGCAGGTTTGACAAAGACCCAAATTGTAAATCAACGGGCAGAGTTTTGGCGAGAAGGTCGTGGGCGGGTCGCAGGTCAGCCTGGCCGGGTTGCCAACCCTAGCCATAACAACATGGATACTCTGTGTCACGCTTTGAAACACTTCGAGGAGCTCATAACATATATCACAACTCACATCCGAGTTGTAAGACTAATACAAACACTAGTTCAGAACAATAATTTATTGATAGACTAGTAAAGTTCATTCTTGACTAATTCTATTATTTGAGCAGCAAAATAATAATTAATACATGCCTCAAAAATAGAATACTTCAAATACTATTAAAGGGTTGCTGAGCATAATTGTAGGGCTCCTCAAAAGTCTACATTTTTATTCTTCTAAATGATGTGTCCATGCTATCCAAGGGTTTGCATCTAATCTGAAAAATATCTTTCAAACCGGAGGAGCACTAACAGCCCAGACGCAATATAGCCATTTTGCATTTAAATAAGAAAACACATGATATTTGTAAATGAAAGTATGATACAGGCTGATCAAGGAGAAAGTTGTTATAACCTCATACAGAACACCTTAATACCAAATGCCACAAAAAATATTCATAAAGCATGATCAAATCATAAACTTTGAGTAAATTAAAATTTATAAGCACTCATCCCACTAGCAATGGCCCGCTCGGTGATAATAAATAATCCCACTAGTTATGGTCTGCATAGTATAAATAATATCAACCCACTGGCTATGATCTGCACAGTGCAATAATATTAAATCTACTGGCTATGGTCCACACAGTGCAAATATAAACTCGCGGGTTATAGTCTGCATGGTATAAATTCATCGAAGCTCATTAATAATAATCGACTTTATAAATAATAATAATAACATCATAACGGAAATCCAAAATCATGTCATGTATGTCTTGCATCATGTGTACACATATTTGTGGCGGGAACTGCCATTCTAACCCTTCTTGGGGGATGTTCCAAATCTTAATTTAATTCCCTGAGATATCGATATAAAACCATGTGTGGTGATAATAAGTCATTCATAAACACATGTCTGGAAAACTATGTTCCACAATAGAAAAGGGAGGAAAACATGCAAAATGGATAAATTACTTATATAAATAGTCAGGTAGTTTTTAATATGGCTTCCAAGTGTCACCTTCGATCTTCAATTAGTTATCTAACAATTAGGTAGTAAATAAATTACTTACAGTAAATATTGCATACTTATGGTTTTCTAGTCATAGTATCTCCATAGTTTGTGTTTAACACATCGTTTTCTCTTTATATCATGTTTATGAGGTCTCCTAGCATTTTACGAGGCATTTGGTACATGGATTAGAAGATTCACAGGAATGAGAGGATTCCCGAGAATGTGAGAGTGGGAATGAAGATTGTCAGGAATGTTGCATTATCGTGTTTGGTATAATACATTGCATTCCCGAAAATCCTTTATTATTGTATTTTGTTTATTCTATTTTTTTGGTTATTTTATTGTTTGTTATGAAAATCTCATGAGAATCCTCAAATCTCATCATTTGAGGGGAATTTTTTCCCCTATTTTTTGGGTTATTTTATTGTTTCTTATGGAAATCTCATGGGAATTCTCAAATCTCATGATTTTTTGGGGTAATTGAAATCCGTCCCAACAAAGGATTTTGATTCCCTTGGAAATTCATCATTCCTTCCAAAACTATATTTGTCACATACGAAACAAGATAATCTAAGGGGGAATATGGGATTCCCTTGCACATTCTCATGTACCAAACACCTTTTTAAGGAATTGTTCCATAATCCATATATTCAGTAACTTGTAGTGGCATATTACTACTTCTAGGTTCTAATATATATGTTAGATAAAACTTGGTATGACTGTATCTTTTACAAATTATTGTCATTCTCAATGCTTTGTTTATAATCATACAATCCTCCTACTGCTTTTGCCACTAGGTTAGAAAATCTATCTGTATTTGTAGGCATTTTCATCAGTTTTAGATTATATTCATTAATACAATGGACTAGCTAACAACATGTTTGTGAAAGTGATGTCTGCTGGAAATATTCCATTTGTCTATTGGTTGTTCACAAAGATTTTACCCTAGGGATTTGGTTTAGGGCTCTGTTTCTTTTACTTCTTCTTAAACTTATTCTGAATCCAACAGGAGGCAACAATATCTATGTGCATTTGTAGTCTTTTTCATCATTTTTAGAGTATATCCATCAATACAAAGGACTAGCTAACAACATGTTTATGAAAGTGATGTCTGATGAAAATATTCTATTTACCTGTTGGCTGTTCACAATAATTTTACCCTAGGGCTTTGGGTTTGGCTCTGTCTCTTTTACTTTCTTCTTTCTTTCTAAACTTATTCTGAATCCAACAAGTGGCAGGAGTTCTTAAATTCAAGTATGACAATTCTTATTATATTCATAGGACATATATGTTTAAGTGTTTTAGTTCATTAGAGCAAAGTGATGTATTCAGAAATGACCTTAATGAAAGCTTCCCTTCAATCTCTTCTCATTGCTAATCATTCTGGCTAGACATGAACAACTTTTACATTCATGGTTCATGTAATAATTTCACTCATGGAAAACTCACTCAGATCATGCATTAGATTTTCTTTTGGACAAATGGAGCAGAGTAGGAGCCAAGGAGGGCATCTCAGAGCAATTCTCTCTGCATACATATTGTCACGCCCCGCTTCCCAAAATACAGGAATACGAGCACGAAACGAAGTTCCAGTGAATGATTTGCATCATTTATAAGATGTAATATTTAACTCAACAATATGCAATATAAATTCAATCACGCATGCTAAAGGGAAATCACATAACATAGATATTAAATGAAATGTCTTAACAATAACCAACAACTGTAAAGAACAAACTTCAGGTCAACAAAGCCCAAAATACAAAATGTGATTACAACAATATTACTGGAATTTAAATGACAATGACAAGACAATTATTGTGGCCAACAATTCGGCTCCAATCCCTAGAAGGTCTACTCACCAAGTCCTTCGGGCAATTCTTCCTGTGTACCTACGAGTTCATAGTCTAGAGCAGGGAAAATATTCGTTAGAGCAAGTCACGGATAGCAAGTAGTACAAGCAAGGAACAATAAGCAGGACATGTAATTACCAATGAACAACGAACAAGTACTATATCAAGTGACAATGAAATTATCGATAACGAGGCAAGGTCTATAGTCAACAATTTAACGAGTAACCATACAATAAATCAAGATTTCAAGTTGGTAACAATAATCGAGATCAATGCAGTGTCAATCCTAAGTCTATCATATTTTATTATCCTATCTAATGCACATAGTACTATGTCTCACACTACAGGTTCGGTGCATACAAGTAGTGAACGTTTAGACTATAGTGGTGAACTCTACAGATCTTGTACTCAGCACGATAACAATAACAAGAGTCCACAATTCACGATCCATAACAAGCCTTTATCCACAAGATATGAAGATAACAAGATAACAGGATAAGGAAACACGGGCCCCTTATCCGAGTATAGTCACTGATTGTTCACTACCAAGTCGACCCTTATATCTCGGCTTATTATTAATATATTAACATAAAACATGAATGTGCAATCAATGGAATAGTGTCAAGAAACGATATGAACGATGTATCAATGGCTGTACCTTAAACGATATGCAATGCAATGCAAATCTTAAACAATTTACAATCAACATGAACAATGTAATTTCTAGACAGCAAGATATTGTTGTACAAAAGTTGACTTTCCCGCTGCTACGGTGAAGCGAATCAGACTCCGTCAGAGGTTCTAGGAAAATAGACTCTCTGCCAATTTTGACGCATATTCACACAATACATTTCGACTACAATAAATGTGTTTACTAGTTGGTTCTTCAAGGATTTACTGTTTAGGCAGCAACTGAGCATCATGTTATTATATGCGTAACTCCACTAAAAACTTAATTAAAAATCTCACAAAAAATATAATTAAGTTCCTAACAATGTTAATTAACATTCTTAAAATTATCAAGTCTAATTTCTTAAGTTACTCTACTGTTCCAATTAATTTAACATTGCGATGTAATTATAAACAGCAAATCTGGACTTTTGACAGTACAATAGCAAAACTTGAATATTTTGAATTCTACGAGTCGGATTGAGAATCTATAAAATCTTCTGGATTCCTCACACAAAGGGCTGCAACTTTTATTCAGAATTTCCTAAGTGTTTCTAACTGCATCTGGGTCAAAAGTTCAAGTCATTACTGGTCTAGTATTCTAACAGCAGTTTAGGGTCAAGTTTACATGTGTATAATGGGTCTGGAAATCTATCCAAAAATCTTATAAAAATTGTTTTAAGGCTCCCAATTATGTCCAATAGCATTCAAATAAATTTCAAGTTTAAATTCTTCTATTAACAAGGTGTTTCAATTCGTGAAACAGGTCATCATGCTCATAATTAACAATCTGAAATTTATAAACCCAGCAGTAAAAAATGTGATAATTTAGTTTCTACAACTCGGAATCCAGATCCGTCGAATGTTCTAGAAACTAGATTCAAGAGACTCTGACTTTTATTTACAAGGTTTAATCAAATTCTAACATTAATCGGGTCAAATTCTGAAAATAACATGGAGCACCAACATGCCAGCAAGTCGATTAATTCTTAATTAGCAACAAACGTTGTGCACAAGCATATAACTCTATGGAAACAATTAACAGGGAATTAATCTCAATCATTGTGGTGGGATTCTACTATTTAATAAGACATCATAGCATGAATATCACTTCAAATCGAAACAAGCATTCAGTCATCATTCTTTACATGTATGTTTTTAATCTATATATTCGTGTGGTGTATGCATATGGCGATATATAACAAGGCTTGGGTTTGAATCTAGGGGATGGCTCGAGAAGAGAACTACTACTTGGTTTCGCCGATGAATCCGTAGTAGTCTCTTGAATGGTGTTAAACAATCAATATACGATAATCAAGTGGAACTACTTGCGGGGATCAACATAATTCCTTGCACAAGAATAAAGAAAACTAGTTCAAGAGGAAACTTGCCTTTCACTCGACGATTTCGATAATAAGAGAATAACGGGACGAGCATCCCGACGGTGACACATGGTGGCAACACGTGCAAGCTATGTGTGGTGGTGGCACGGACTTCGGCGGTCGGCAACCTAAGAGACAACAACAATACCCAGCAAGAGGCACTGCAACAACAACAACGCGACAGCATGTGCGAGCGACGGGAACAACAGCAGATCATGCACACAATGGGTTTCGATGGTTGTTGAGTGGAGGAAGGAGGCAATCGATGGTGGAGGCTCGGGGCGCAGCGAGGAGGCCGAGAGGATGAGGGTGCAACGGTGGGTGGCATCAATGGCTCGAGCGGCAAGGTGATGTGGGCGATAGGCATGCTTGTAACACCCCGTAATTTTCAAAGAGTATATATGTATGTATGTATGTATGTATGTATGTATGTATGTATGTATGTATAATATATGAATAATGGCTGTTTGTATAAAATAAAATGGATTGATGGTATAATGGTAATTTAAGTGAATATGTGTATAAGGGGGGCCCATGTTGAACAGTACGTTTTAAGTGTTGTGTTGGTATATGAATAATGGCTGTTTGTATAAAATAAAATGGATTGATGGTATAATGGTAATTTAAGTGAATATGTGTATAAGGGGGGCCCATGTTGAACAGTACGTTTTAAGTGTTGTGTTGGTTTGGTTAAAAAAAGGATGATGACGTCATCCTTGTTTGGGGGGCCCACCTGGGGTGTAAAAATACTATGGCTTCGGTTGTGCAATCTTGAAGAGATAAGTGTATATGAATAGTACCACATCGGAAATTAACTTGAATAATATAAATATTATTGCCTATGATCAAGAGTCACCAATTCGGTTAACCACCTTTTGAGAGGCAGCCTGTAGTGGGCAGTTGTACTACATAGTATCTAATTTATCTTATAAATTGTATAAATTGTCTGAGCTAGGTGTAGAACCCTGTATTTTTAAAATATTATTTTTAAAGGTTTATAAATGACTAAAATGATTTTTGGAGAATTTATGAATATTTTCAGAAAAAATTATCTTTTTACACGTGCAATACTTTCTTGAAAAGTTTGAAAGTCAAGTTTTCTTCATGAAAAATCATTATTTAATATTTGGGATTTATTTAGTATTTTTCCAGATTTTTTTGAAATTAATTAGAACCATTTGCAAATTTTGAGAAAAGAATGACCTTTTTGCAAATTTGTCATTTTTAGGGGTTAAAATGTAAAATGTACTTTTTGGACGTTTTGAACAGTACCGGTTGAGATTTAGGATTATATTTACTGTTAAATCCTAATTTAAATGAATTTTTGTTGAATTTCCAAGTATAGAACTATATATATAAAGTGGTATTTTGAAGGGATCATTTTGTAAAAGTGGGGTAAAACCCTAAATTCTTTATCCCGGGTGTTTAAAAGGATTTTTGCAGCCTTCATTCACTGCACAATATAGATTTTGTGATTTGTTTTGGAAGAGCAAGAGGAAGATTTGGTCCTCGCAAAAAGGAAAGCTTTTTCGTTGGATCTTCTCAATTCCAAGGTGAGTGACATTGTTTTGTTTTGTTTTGTTTTGTGAATGATATGAACTTTGTTTGTGAATTGATCTATGCGAACGATTATTTTTCGTTTGTTTGATATGTTATTTATTTGGTGTATTTTGCATGAGAACGATGCAAAGGTTGTTGTTTGTACCATGTATGTGAAATCTAAAAATGTTGAGTAGATCTTGGTTTATAAATTTGTATTGCTAGAAAGCATGTTAAGATTTGAGTATGGTTATGATCGGATGGATGAACATTTGGATCTTGTGTTTACAAATCATATCTTGGTTATGAGTTGTGAAGAAATTTAGTATTGAGAAACCCTAATGGAAGAATTAGGAATTTAGAACATGAGAATTGAGTTTTGAGATGTTGGATGTTTTGAGTAATGTATTCATAATGAGGATTATTTTAGATTGGTCATTTTTTCCTGAATACGAATTATTTTCATAAACAATGAATCTTTAGAAAAACTCCAGTTTTGATTATTGTATACAGACCTAAATTATGTAAACTGTAGGCCGACAGTCGACTGGTAGCCTTTTCAGTCGACTGGTACGACCCAGCTGCTGTGTCTTTAGTTTCTTTTGAAAATTCGTTCGGGACAATCGACTTAACCCTTTTACATTCGACTGGTATACTTAAAATTATTTTGCAAAGTTAGTGTTGATTTCCTCTCTAGACAGTCGACCTATGACATCTTAAGTCGATTTATAATACTTAGAATATTTTCTCGAAAATTATTGGAATTTGTCTCGGGTAAGTCGACCGATGATCTTTTAAGTCGACTTATACTACTTAGTTTATTTTCTTAAAATCATGGATATGTTCCCTCTGGACAGTCGACTTACTACAGTATAAGTCGACTAGTACTGTTGAGTTTTCGTAAGCTTGTATGTTCTTTCGAATGATTAGTCTTCAGATATTTGAGCCTACACTTGTCTTTTGTTAAGCATATGATTTTAAGATATTCAGTTGAGCTAATTATGATGGAAAGTTGGTTTAGACATTTGAGTTTGAGTCTCTAGAGGATGTGTGTGTCCCTAGTATACCGGCATTGAGTTCTTTTGTTGAGGTCTGTTGAGGCATTTCAGTTGTTCAGTTTTGAGTTAAGTCCGGTAGGGTACACCAACTCTGGGAGATTCGTTGAGTAATTAAGTAACCCAAAAATAATAAGGACAGGCACTAGTGGTGATATGATGAACGAGAACATGGGTCAAGTACCTCAGTATGGCTTCTGGTGTGGGATATATCTCCGGAATTATCACGGTAGATTACTTGTGGTGTGGGATTGATCTCCGGAATTATTAGAGTCGCGGCGACGCACATGTGGTATTCGTATGATGAGGTCATTGCTTTCGGTGTGGGATGATTTCCGGAATTATCACGGTAAAATGCCTGTGGTGTGGGATCTATCTCCGGAATTATCGGGGCATGGGCTAATACTCACAGTTTATCTTTATCTCGTAGTAGTCATCGTGTTAGGATTAGTTGCATAGCGGGAATTTAAACCCTATGAAGTGAAGACGTTAAGGGCTTGCACCGAACCTATGTAGAGTGGGATGCATAGACTTCGACAAGTACGCATTAGAGAGTCCGCATATAGAATTTGTGTTTTCTTGACTTGGTTTTATGCACGTGGTTTCCTGTTTCCTACACTTGACACTTAGTTTTGTTCCACTTGTTGTTTACATGTTTCTTTGCTATGTCATATTTTATGTATTCTTGTTTATTATATGTTGTTTAAGAATCCGTGCTTGATGTTTATTTATGTTGTTTGCTTTTATGTCACTCACACCATTTATGGCTGACCCCTTTAGTTTTGGGGATTAGGGTTATCTCTAGCCTCATATGTTGCAGGTTGTTGCTTAGAGTATGGAGGTTGGATGCTTGAGATAGTTTTGAGATAATTTGATTTATAAGAGTTTTGTGTAAATTTGTAAAAGCAGAGTTGTAAAAAGATTGTGTTGTAAATAAAGAAAATTATGAGTTGAGATGTTTTGAATTCCGCTGTGCTTTGTAAAAGTTCGTTGTAATAAAGGTTGAAAATTTTTGTGGTGTTGGTTGTGTTTAATGTTACATTGAAGTTGATGTTGGGATTGTGCCACGTATTTTCTAAGATATCATATTAGAAATTCGTGGCGCTACACTAGGGGCAGGGGTGTTACAAATGGTATCAGAGCCGACTTTCGATACCGAGTGTGGGTAAGAGTGGGTGAGATGTATGGCTGAGATGGAGCTAGCAGATGTACGAGTAAGTATGCCTGAGAGGGAGCGAGGTTGGGTCCTGTGATGGACAACCCGCAAAATCAGGGTACTGTGCAGCTAGCAGAATCAGGGTACTCCACTCCACATCGGCTAGAAAGGAGATCCTGCACTAGATTGTGCATACCCCGTGCTCAGCGAGGACGCTGATTTCTGATGGGGGGGTGTAACACCCCGTTATTTTCAAAGAGTATATATATATATATATATATTCTATTATAAAAGCCATAATAAATCTGTCCAAAGCAAATCTGGACCGTCGATCGAATCTGAGCAGATCTGGACCATCGATCGAATTCGATTGATTATATGTGAGGCTTAATCACAGCCATACATCCTTTATACAATTCCAATCTCTTCCTTCCCAAAAATCCCGAAGAAAAACAAAAACAAAAGCAACACCATCAGTTTTCAAGATGTCGACGATCTTCATCTCCTCAACCTCCCTCAACTCCGTGACAAAGACTACCGTGGATTGAATCAACCCGGTTGGCTTCTCATCGTCATCGACAATCAATCTGATAACAATAGTAATAATTCCCCTTTCCTCTTCAACCCCTTCACCCGTGTTCAAATTCCCCTCCCCCCTCTCCCCATCACCTGGAAACGAATATCAAATTCAACATCAGAAGGCGGCGGAGAAGAAGAACAAGTTATGGAGCC
Source organism: Hemerocallis citrina (assembly GCA_017893485.1). Taxonomy (NCBI): domain Eukaryota; kingdom Viridiplantae; phylum Streptophyta; class Magnoliopsida; order Asparagales; family Asphodelaceae; genus Hemerocallis; species Hemerocallis citrina. Next base: position 228,784 of record JACEHZ010000115.1, read on the forward strand.
GGGGTTTTCTTTTAGGCAGTTCGTTAGTCTTACTGCTCTTTCCTCGAACCCTTCATCCTCCTCCTCATCATCATCGAACTTCAAAATCATGATTGTACATGGATGGGATTTGCAACTGGCCTTCTGTTGCCCTAGAGACACTGCCTGGACTACCGTGTGGATGGGTGATGATTGTAGGGAGCCCATTAAAATGTGTAGGGCCTTATCCTACTACAATGGCCACTTCTATGCAGTTATTGGTACTGCTGGTATGTTTCCGTTGCATGTGTTGTGTGATACCCATATCGCTTCTCCTTCCACGGCCAAAGGAGTCGCACCGCTTCCTCTCCCTCTAGATGAATACACTACATGCTATCTGGTGGGATCTGATCAGGAATTGTTCTTCATTGTAAGGGCTTGGAAAATACGAAGCAATCCATCCGATCCCCCAAACCCTAATCCTAAACCCTTATCTATCTCTCTTCACCATTATGCGATTCATGGTGACCATGGCTACAACTCTTCATCGGCAACCTCCTCGTTCTCCCTCACCAGTTGCGGCCTGGGCCTCGACTCCTCCATGGAGCCCCGCCGTGCTTCTTGTCGACCAGCCGAGAACAGGGAAGACGCGATTGCAATGGGATTGGCAAAATGCTGTGGTTAGAGCCGCTGTTTGCGATGGTGGTGGCTTCGAAGTTATTTTCGTTGGAGATATCGAAGATGGAAGCGATGACCCAGGCATTTCGGAAGGCGATTTGGGTGAGGATTAAGGAGGTTTATCGAGTACAATACTCCTTGGGTAGTAATAAAATTCTGAACCTTTTTTAATTTTGATTTGGTTTTGGGTAAACCCTAATTTTTTGTAGATTTGGTTGTGTAAAAGGCAGAGTTGGCAAGGGAGGAGAAGTGGTACAAGTTGGATAAGTCACTTATTTTCAGGTGAATTTGTTAGAGATTTTGACAAGTTTATGAATGTGCGATATGAGTGGACCGCCGTGGAGATTAAGCCTTATGCTCCCGGAGTGAGGTCCTTGAATTCGGGATTTTCCCTTCAAAATGTTAACAAATTTTGAATGGTTTTGATAATGGGTGTGGTATTTTGCAAGAGAATCTGCAACAGTGGTTGACAGATGAGAATGTGGGGGATCAGTTTGTTATTCGGGCTATGTTGATTACTGAGATGTTCTGGAATGATCCAAGGCAGATAACGCCTGATCTGGTCTCTCATAGGCAGGTGAGTAATGAGTATGCTTGGGGTTGTTTGAGTAATTTGTTGTCTTAATATGAGAATGTATGCGATAAAGTTATGTAGTTCTGTTATTGTTTAAATATGAATGTAAATGTATAATGCTTCTTTAGGGTTTTATGTTTTTATAGGGTTTGTTGCTTTCTTATGTTGGTTTGGTTCTTAGGACATTTCTCACACCCGCAGTTTCCGTCAACTTTGTCTTTAAGTTGGTAGAGTTAAAGAGAATATCGAAGCTCAATACTTGTGCAAATTATCTTAAAGTTTAGCCCTTCCACTACATTCCTGATACAAATTTATTATTGGAAGAGATTTGAGTCTCCTATTATAGGTAGTAGATAGCTGTTAAGGTAGTTGATTGTTGTTGTTTGTGCAGTTATGTAGAGATTTGGAGATTTGTCGTTGGACCACAATTAGACTCTATGGGCCCATGTGGGAGTTGGACCTGCATGTGCATTAAACCTATCTTGCTTACTAGCATGATTATTCAGTTAACTGATGCTACCTCATAATTTTCCTACATATATCTGCATCGTGTCTAAACTATTTAGGTATTGGGTAATTAGCATTTTGTTATATTAGTTGCCCTTTCGAAATGTATAGGATTCTGCCTTGACTCTTCTTTTACGATCTCAGTTGTTTGCTATCCCCTTTATTTACTTCATGTTGTTGCTAGATATGGATTATATTTGTTATTGTCACCCACTGTACTAATCTAAGGTACTTTCTTAATCTCTATAACTAATATGCTTAATTTGTTTCAATTTGTATTTGATTATTATTGTTCGTGTGATGATCATTATTTTTTTGTTAGAACCACTTTAATAACAAATTGACCTGTGAGACCTACCAAAAAAATGCTTAATTTTTCTATGGAACCCCCAAAACTTTATGAGACCTTCTTCTCTAATAACAACCATATCACCGACATACATACCATCAACCTCATCCATTATTATTGCAGTCTTTCGATGCTTAAACCTGCAATGTCAAGTAACAAACTAAATATATTGTTTTATAAAAAATAGAGAGAAATAGATCACACAATACAAACCATTTCTTGCTTCTTCCCATGGCCTCATTTGTTAATGAGTTCTTTGATAGAATTGAAGTACTTCCACCTACTCCTTTAACAATTTTAAAATCAGCCATGCCATGGTTATCACTTGCATTAATCTGAATGTGAAAAAACCAACATTCCAAACCAATAACATACTTGATATCTCAATTGGCTAATATCCCCATTCAGATTGGCTAATATCTCAATTGAAGCAATTCTTTATGACTTCTAAGTTCTAACTTAGACCACATTTACATCATTAAACTATCTGTTCTATGGGAAAAACTTGTTTAAACTTTAAACAGTAATGTTATTGGTGAATTGATATCTCAATTTGATTTTTAACAACTAAAACAATATGGAACCGGCCACCATGATATTAAAACTGGTAGGCTAATTTTGATCTAGAACATGTTCAACCATAACTTCAATTGAAGGCTTGAACTTATTTATTATTTGATTCATTTACCTTTCAACTTATAATATTCAACCAGGGGTAACCCACACTTGACGAAGTTTGTAGATAGATAGTTTACATTGCTTTAATTGTTGTTTGATATCATGTATAATTTTGTTGCTTTTATAGCCTCCTTCGTTTAATCTCGACAATTATTAATCCTTAACTAGCGTTTAAAATTTATTGCCGAAAATGCTTGTTAATGTTCTGCAGATCTTCAATGATTTAAAATTTTTAAATTTTAAATTTTAAATTTTAATTTTTATTTTTATTTGGGAACTAATGCTCCACAATTCTAGGGTGATTTGCTATGTTGTGATTGGCTCATTTACAACAAAAATGTTACAATTGTTTCACTTGCAATGTTTGGATGCATTGCAAGTAAAAAAATTACAACATTTTATCCTTATCTATACCCATTCACTTGTAATGATTTTTTTGTTGTAATTTCGGTTGCATACAAGACAAATACCTTCATATCTAATACCATTAAGCTTTTTGACAAAATAATGAGCACAAGAACAAATACCAAGAAAAAAAAAGTAACAAAAATTGATTTGACCCTTTTTTTTTGGTGATAAACGGATAGTCCTAGGACTGGGCCAAAAAAAAAATGAAAAATCAATTTTCTTATTTGTTTTTCATTTTTTCAATAGCTATTTTGAGACATTATTTTCGAGACATTGGCTTCAAGCCTTCAACACATATGTCTAGAATCTATTTTGACATGGGTTGAAGAGCGGGCTAAGATCCTATTGAGAGAGAAATTGGCTTAGTTATTTTTTTGGGGGGTGTGCTTAGGTTAGGGCTTTCAGATATTATTTGATTGATGTATCTTACTATAAATTCCCAATTGTTTCTAGGTAGTTCCCTATTTTTTTGAGTCAATTGGTAGGACCATATTAAGAGATCTTTTGGTTGTCGTGTCTATCTTACCATCATTCCCTATTGTAAATGCTATGTACTTGGGCAATGATAATTATGCAATCAACTGGCTATTCATTCATGTCTCCTTTTGTTTTCTGAGGTGAATTAGGTGAATTGCTTACGTAGCCATGGACTGAGTTAAGACTGGACAATGTAAAAATAATTGCAGGTGATAAACACGTCAAAGTTCGTTTTAGTAAGTTTAATGTTTCATTGGTTTTAACATATAGCACGTCAAATGCTTGCTACTTGGGTGCTTAAAGTCATGTGAGTTACATTCTACCTTCACCATATATCACATTTGGTTCTAAACATATATCCCCCAAAATAAAAGAAATTAACATAACTATCAAACTAGAAAAATTAATATTTATCTCATTCATTGAAAGAGTATTAGTGGTGGTATTTATACTTGGGTCACTGCACTAATTTAGTTTATGTGCTAGGTATAAAAATGAAATAATATTTACTGATGCTTTTGAAGCTTTGCCTTTCTAACATGAAAATGTTTATGTTGCAGTTTGTCAAAAGGAATTCATAAAAGTAGCCAAAATGAAGCTTTGAATTCTATAGATTATATTTTTGTTTGTTGTTATTGTCAATGTAATTCTTTAAAGTGTTTTTTCGTTGAATATTGTTCTTCTTCGTTCTTATTATTATAGAGTTGGGTTAGATGTTTATTTTTTGAATGCCAGCTAGGTTGTATGTTACCACCAAATCAGTAGTTCTTTGTTAACCAACTTTTAGCTATGGACAAAGTAAAAGATGAAGCCTTTCCTTTGCCTTTTTATCTTCTTACATGTTGCATCTTGAGAATAAGCTCTTCTTGTTAAGGAGATGAAGAGGAATCAATAGAGATGATATGAGATTCCTGGCAATGATGATTGTGGTATCATGATCAGAGTACTGCTTGATCTTTGATTTGAGATCCACGCGGACAAACACCTCCAAGCTCATGAGACTGACCACCTTCAAAGGTTTCATACTCTTTTCCTAGCGGCTCTTCAGGAAATATGATTTGATAGGAGGGAAGTAGACAAATATAGGGAAAAAGAATGATAGAAAGAGCACTGCGATTTTGAAGCAAATCCATTCATTCACCTATAAATTTTTTGCAAACTTTGATGAGATTATAATGCATATCGTCAAAAAAAAGATGAGATTATAACGAATTGCCTCTTGAATGTAGTGATTTATTTATAATCAAAAGAAAGAAGTTGTTTTTAGTATAAGCAACTTTCGCAAAAGAGGCGTTGAATTTTTTTGTACTTCAAATTGTACTATTTACAAAAATTTTGTGGACACTTCCTAATTAAATGAAAAAACTAATGAAGAGTTGTCCACATTTGTTCGTTAGTTTCCCATCTTTCCATTCTTCAATCAAATTATTTTAAAAAATAATAAACAATAAATTTAAAAAAAACTAAGAATAACCTGTTTCAGATATGTATTTAAAATCACAATAAAAGATACAAGTGCGGAGACAGAATTGACTCTATTTGATGAGGAAGTAAGATGCATCATTGGCTGTTCAGAAAACACCTGGAAGATATTAAGAACAAGGTATCATATGTTATTCTCATAGTGTTACAAATAATTAAGATCTAATTTCTTAATTCTATATGCAGAAAAAAATATTGAAAATTTTGATCGATGGACCAAGAAATGCATTGGAGATGAGTATATTTTTTTTATATCAAATCACAAGATGTCCAATATGAAAGAGCAACTACAATAATATTGACAGGATGCAAAATTAAAAAGGATGAACAAGAAATCACTAGCAATTTTAAGCTCAAGAAAGTTAAAGTCGAAAGTGATGATTGATCTTATGAAAAAACGATGATATCAATTTTGGATTTACTTTTTTTTTAATTACTTTTTTTAATATCAGTTTTAAGTTCAAGAAAGTTAAAGTAAAAAATGATGATTAATCTTATGAAAAATACAATGATTATATCTTTATGTTTTAGATGAAACTATTACGCATATAGCTGTCTCTTATATCGTTCGAATTTTGATCCATTTGTGCTTTGTTTTGATTGAAATTTTGCTAGAATTGATTAAACTTGGGTTCTTGAGGCTTGCTTCAAATCTGATTTCGGTGAGCTTGTTATCGTTGGAGTAATTTTGAAATTCATGGTTTGATTTTTATGATGATTGACTTAGTTAAATTTGTAGTTTGAAGAAATGGGTATGCTAAATGCAAGTATGGTTAGATAAAATTTTCAACATTTATGTGCACCAAGTCACGTGCACTTGGTGCACGGTAAATTCCAACTAGTATATATATATATATATATATATATATATATATATATATATAGGAAAAGCTTCGGTTGAGCACTACTCTAGTGCTCACCGCGTGAACACTAGGCCTTCGGGCGTTCATATCGAAAATCCGAACCGTTCACATTGATCTACACATCTAAATTAGTCTAAATATGTAAAATCAAATTATTTGAAATTCATTTGCCCATTCATTGAAGTGTTACAAAATTGTATGGCTGAAAGTCATTGTTTTTATAGTCACATGATGGATGGGCAAATGAATTTCAAATGATTTGATTTTACATATTTAGACTAATTTAGATGTGTAGATCAATGTGAACGGTTCGGATTTTCGATATGAATGCCCGAAGACCTAGTGTTCACGCGGTGAGCACTAGAGTAGTGCTCAACCGAAGCTTTCCCTCTCTCTCTCTCTCTCTCTCTCTCTCTCTCTCTCTCTCTCTCTCTTTCTCTCTCTCTCTCTCTCTCTCTCTCTCTCTCTCTCTCTCTCTCTATATATATATATATATATATATATATATATATATATATATATATGAATAGTGGCTGTTTGTATAAAGTAAAATGGATTGATGGTATAATGGTAATTTAAGTGAATATGTGTATGGGGGGGCACGTTGAACAGCACGTTGTAAGTGCTGTGTTGGTTTGGTTAAAAAAAGGATGATGACGTCATCCTTGTTTGGGGGGCCCACCCGGGGTGTCAGAATACTATGACTTCGGCTGTGTAATTTTGAAGAGGTAAGTGTATATGAATAGTACCACGTCGGAAATTAACTTGAATAAAATAATATATAAATACTATTGCCTATGATCAAGAGTCACCAATTCGGTTAACCACCTTTTGAGAGGCAGCCTGTGGTGGGCAGTTGTACTACATAGTATCAAATTTGTCTTATAAATTGTATAAATTGTCTGAGCTAGGGGCAGGGGCGTTACAGTGCTGACGGAGGACGCAACAATGGCGGCGCAGGCGATGGTGGTGGCTGTCGTTTGAAGGTGAAGGCGGTGGCTGGTGATGGCATTAGCGACGGTCGAGTGCAGTCGCGAGTTGAGAGCAGCAAGAGAGGGTTATCAGGATGCAGGGGTTCAATGGTGGTGCTGGCGATGAAGGCAGTAGAGGAGTTCATAGGGTGAGGATGATGATGATGGCAGCAATGGGTTGCAGTCGATGGAAGGGCTTTGACGGGGACGAGGTCGAAGGCGAAGGATCAGCGAGGTGAGGTGGTGGCTGTGGGCGTCGACACAGGGGATGAAGATGATGCCGATGTCGAGGGCGGTGACTGGAGGATAAGGCGGTGGTCGAGAAAGGAGGTCGACGGGGACTATAGCAGGGCTGGCGACGAGGATGGCGATGGGAGGTTCGATGGGTGCTGCACTCGGGTGTAGTGGTGGATTTGGAGGTGGAGGGCGTCGTTCGGGGGTGGAGTGAAGTTGCAGTTTGGTGGTCGCGGTGGTTGCGTGACGGGGTGGGGTGCGTCGAGGGTGGCTCGACAAGAAGGGGCAGTCGAAGAGGCAGGGGGTGTTGGGTCTGTTTGTGTCGGGAGAGAGAAATAGGGAAGAGGGAGAGAGATAGATAGAGAGAGAGAGAGCTGAGTAATTAAGGGGGGTAATTAATTGGTTGATTGAGAGATTAGATGGTTTTGTTAGGATTTAGAGGAATGGGGTAGTGATGAGGCAGTAAAGTAGGGAATTGAGGGGGTGAACGTGGAGAGAGAATTGATCTTGTCAATAAATAGGTAATAGGGAAATTGGGTTACTGGGTTTGGGTTAGGATCCAAAAGGAAATGTGCTTGGGTTAACCGGTTTGGATCCAACAAGGGGAAGCAAATCAATTAGTGGGTTAAATTGAAAGAACTAAATGAAATAATGTAATAGATGGATCAACACCTCATACACAAATAAATTGACTGTACAAAGATCCCATAATTTAACAATGAAAATAAATGGATTGGAAGAAAATAAATAGCAAACAATTATTATTAAAATAATAGATTACATGAGTGAGAAAAGGGAAAGAATACAAAAGAAAAATCCGAAAAATCGGAAAGAGAGGTTACACATATGACAACACCGAGACGAGATTGGCTCAACCATAGGGTAAAGCCTACCTCCCATGGTTATTGTTTGAGATATTCTGCTTTTTCATATGTTTTTATTTCTTTTCTTACCATATTGCCTATCCTCTTAAGGTTGTTGGAGGTTTGTTTTATGTACCTTATATTTTTACTTGGACCACATTTTTTCATCAATGAAATAAGGTGACCATACTCCACATTTTCTTTATTTAAAATAAAAAATTTCTCTGCCTATGTTCCACCGACCATGATGGCATTCATGGTTCACATCATAGTTTCTATATGGCAACTCACTCGGGTTCTGAGGATTAGTCTGTTTGTTAGTGATTTATGGTCTCGAATACAATACATTCATTTGTTGGTTTTTCAAATATCTTAAAAGGTTCTTTTGACAATAAAATATCTTAAAAGTTGTAAGCACAAAGTGAACTCAACTATTATCAAAAAGGATAAAAATTTCTAAAAACAAAAATATAAATAAAGAAGATGGATTTTATTACTGAAAAAGAATTATCATGCTTTCTATATAAAGAGCATCCCCATCTTTTAAGCCACCTAAATATTGCATGACTCACACTTCTTCTATAGTTTTATTATTGCTGCAACTTATTTCATGTGAGGCATCTTCTTCTTTTTATTTTCTTTATTTTATTCTATTTATTTTTCCTAATTAAACTTTTTTAGTGAAAATGTGAAAGTTTACTCCCTCAATTTAAAAAGTAGACTGCCTGAATCTATGGCTACGATCTTGTTGGAAAAAGATTGATTTACATTTTCTGTTACAAAGAATTAGGTGATAAATTTGTAGCTGTTACGTCATTTACCTTGTTTTTTTTCTTTTTTAAAAAAAGAAAACAAATATACCCATTGTAGATGGAGTAGTAGTCTAATATTATCAAACTGTTTTGTTTATGTCCCTTGAGAGCCAAGATCACCCAAAAGATTACTAATTGTTATTTGTTTTGACTACCCTCTCAGAGCCACAACTCTTCCATGAAAAACAAAAAAATAGAAAAACCAGAGGAAAAAAAATCATCTAAAGTTATGGGTGGAAACCGGGCGGCCCGGGTCAGGCCCAAAACCAGCGGGCTTGACCCGGTCCCAGGCCAACCCAGGCCGGGCTAAGGGTAATGGCAGGTCAGGCCTGGCCCGGCTGGGGAGGGGGGCCTGGCCTTATCGAGTTCATGGGTTTGGGGCCTTTTTCACTTATTTTTTATTTTTTATTTTTTTATTTTTTATTTTTGAATAGAGCAGAAAGATTAAAGGGAAAGATTGAATTAAAACAACAACTGTAAGAACATATAGATTAAAGGACAAGATTCATATATATTAAATTGTTTCAATGAATTACAAAATTTTAAATATAATCAAATAGATAAGTAACATTGCATACAATATAATCAAATTACAAGTTTAGGAAAATATTTGAATTTAGAGTTCGGGATGGCCTCTCTTTAGATTTAAGAGAATGCATTGGACTATTGTCGTGTACTTCGACTTAACCTAAATATAGAATCTCATCGCCCTAAAATTTTCAATTATTTACAATACATAATCCGTAGTGCACTTCTACTCAATTTTCATTCGTCGCTACTCGAGCCGTTTTGTGCTTCTTTTAGTAAATCTTGTATCTTTTCTTTCGTTTTCATCCAATGTTTCGCACATACTAGCATCTCCAAATTCTTCAAAAGCAAGTGATTCATGTTCGGCTCATTATCATGCCACCAAGAGAAAAAAAAAACACTTTCCGATGCAATAGTTGACACCAGTGGAGTTAGCAAATCTTTAGTCATACGAGAATGAATAGGAAAAACATTTTCATTGTTTTTAAAAAAAATTAACACATCAACTATATCATCGATGGGAAGTTGTGCATTATAACAATTCAACTCATTTGGTGCATTTGTTCTTGTTTTTTTTAATTTAATAAGATTTAAAAAACCACTAGTTGAAAATGTAAGACTTTTCGCTTTGATATAGAAGAAGAAGAACTAACATTTTGTGTTTGTGTAGTATTAGATGCATAAAGCCTATTGTAACAATCATATAAAGTATTTAAAACATGCTCAAATTGTGTAGTTTAAAAAACATGATTAAAATCTCGTATTTCATCGTGTGGAACATTTTAATAAAAAATCTCAATTAAATTTTTTGTGCCCTCTAACTTAATTATGAGATTTATTACACTAACACAATATAACATAGAAAGTGGATGAAAATATTTCAAAATTTAGATAAGCGGCATAAATCATTATTCCAATATAAGTGTTGCTTACATAACCTTTAATTGTGGTCATCAAAGTTACAATTGTAAGTAAAATACCACTAGAAGTAGATGAGTATGTTTTCAAAAATTGTAAAGTTGCATCATTAAAAGGTTCTAAAATTTTTAATAAACTATCAGCAAAGAACCAAAAAATCATCATCAATCATACAATCTTGCATACCTATTGCAACACAAAATTCTTTTAAATGAGTTCGATAATGAAGAACTACACATAAGAGATCAAATGTAGAATTCCAATGATGTCTAACATCTTTAGAAAAACGTTTAAATACAATTCTCCTCAGTTGACACCAATCATGAAAAACTTGATATGTTGGACCACTCAAAGTAATAAAATTAACATAATCTCTCATTATACTAATCTTATCGTGTCTGTATTTTAGTGCGTCTTGTACACAAAGATTTAAAATTTGACAAGCACACATAACATGAAAAATATCGGGTTCTATAGGATTTAAAGTAATTTTCAAACTAGTAACTGCCTTACTATTGTTAGAGGCGTTATCTAAACCAAGAGCAAAAAATTTATCATAAATATCAAAATTATTACATGCATCCATGATGTGTGTCATAATTATCTCACCCTTATGTGGGTATCTAACAAATTCGAATGAGATAATCCGCTTTTGGAGTAACCAATCAGAATCTATCCAATGACATGTTACACACATCATTGGTACGCCGTTAAGTCCTACCCAACCATCCGATGTTAAAGAAACTTTAGTGTTTAGTAACGTCAGTGTTGCAACTAACATATCATTAGCCTCATAGTAGACTGTTATGGTTAACAGAGAGATTGAGAAATACTATTGGATTGATTATAATGGAGTACAATGTCTTACAATGTCTTATATATATTGGAGGGATTATAACGGAGTACAATGTCTTATATATATTGGAGGGAACTAAATACTAAACTGATACATAACCTGATATGGGACTAAATATATAATATAATAACTAACACCCCATCTCAAACTCACGGTGGGTCGAACAGTGTGAGTTTTCCCATCAAGTAACAAAATCTTTGAACAGTGTAGGATTTGGTGAAGAAGTCTGTTATCTGCTGTGAAGAGGTAACATAATGAAGTGAAATGGTCCCTGCTGCAAAGCGCTCACAAACATAGTGGCAATCTATCTCTATGTAGTTCGTTCGCTCATGAAAGACCGAGTTGCTTGCAATGTGCAATGCACTCCGGTTATCACATTGAAGAGGAGTAGCTCCTGTAAGAGTTACACCTATATCTGCTAACAACCAACGAACATGAACAATATCTGTAGTAGTAGCTATCATTGCTCTGTAATCAGCTTAAGTGGAATAACATGCAACATCTGGATGTGTCTTGCTTCGCCATGGGATCATTGAATCACTAAGAAATAGATAGAAACATGCGGTAGACCATCCTGTGGTAGGATCACCGGCTCAATCTGAATCAGAATATGCACTGAGCTTCAATTTGGATATAGAAGTCATGAATAATGAGCGAGTGATAGTGCCCCGAAGATATATGAGGATCCAAAGAAGAGCGCGGTAGTGAACCGATGTAGGAGCGGAAACAAACCGACTAACAATACTAACAGCATGAGAAATATCGGGTCTGGTCATGCATAAGTAGACAAGTTGTCCAACAATCTGCCTGTATCTAGTAGGGTCGAGAAGGAGTTCACCATCTGTGGGACAAAGCTTCACATGAAGCTTTAAGAGAGTATCGGTCGATCGAATGTCAGAGTGACATGCAGCAGAGATAATATCTGATGTGTATTTCTGTTGAGAAGTAAGTATCCCCCGAGATCCATGTGCAATCTCTAAATCCAGGAAGTAGCATAATTTGCCAAGATTTTTCATATGAACTGCTGGTAAAGGTATTTCTGGATGGATGCAATGCATGCAGAATCATCCTCAATGATATGGCTAAAAATGGGGTTAAATCGGAGCCGTCCAGATTGGGCACGAATCTTGATGCCCAGGGGCAAAAAGGTAATTTAACAAACAAGCGGATCCAAAGCGGGTACGGAATCTCCTCCAACAACCCGCGACCGGATCCACACCACTGTTGGGTTCGGGTCCCGACCCGAGGCGAACCCAAAACATCAAGGGGCAAATCAGGATCCCTGATTTAGCCAAATCAACAATCCTGATTTGCTCCCACCGGGAATCAGGGGCTAATTTCCCAAAACAGAATAGGAAGATTTTCCTCCTTGCTGTTAAGCAGGAAATCAGGCCCCTAACCGTTCCAATGGCGACTATAAATATCACCCCTCTACCACCAAGACCAGGTTAATCACTTTTTCACCACTTAAGCTCTTTCTTAATCTTTTTCTGATTACTGACAAGAGCGTCGGAGGGTGCGTCGCCGGAATTAACCCCGGTGTCTCGCACTTCCTTGCAGGTCGCGACGGGAGCAAGAAGGCTGAGTCAACTGTTCAGGTTTTTCCCAGACTCACAAATTCTATCTGTTTACCCCCACACCGAAATCAGCGGTAACAGATTGGCGCCGTCTGTGGAAAAACCACACGAACAGCCTCAGCCCATTCTCCGTCGTCCTCTGCAGTCATGCCTCCGAAGAAGGTCAGATCCAGAGGGTCGAACCGTGTGGGCAACCTCGCCGACCCGGCGAATGAAGTCCCAGTCAATCCTACTCCTCAGTCCGACCTCCCTCCGCCGGCCCAGCAGGGCCCACCTCCTCCTCCCAAGCAGCAGCCCAACAATGGTCCGTCCGGCCATAACGGTCGGAAGGAGAAGCAGCCCCTCAATCCGGGCCATGTCTCGGTCCATAATGGGTCCTCGGACTCGACGGCTTCTCATCATCCCGACCTCCGCATCACACTTCTGAACTGCCAGAAGGACGACGACCTCCGCACCCATCTTGACGAGAGGCGGGCCTGAGAGGGAGCCTCCCGCTAGCGTCAGGGTGAGCGGTCCCCACGTCGCCGAGACGGCAGAAGGTCCCCGGACCGCAGAGGCCGAGCGGCGTCCCCCGAATGCCGAAGGAGGAGGTCCCGTTCCCCCAGGGATCGGCATCATCCGAGGGACCGAGAAGTGCCTATCAGTCGGGCCGAATTCCTCCAATTTCAGGAGACCGTTCTACAGGCTCTCAACCTTCGGCAGAACGTCCAGAATGCTCAGAGGGCTCCGACGCCTTCGAGGGATCCCAGTCCTCGCCGCCGAACCCGGAGCCCTTCCCCGGCTCCCAGCCGCCAGCAGCGGCAACAGAGCCCTCGCCGGTCCCAGGACTACCGGCGCCGCAGTCCACGCTCCCCTTCCTATGAAGAGGAGTCTGGGGGGTCATACGATTACCAGTGGAGGGACGACGCCCTCATCCGCCGTCTCCATGAGGTGGAAAGGCGTATCGGCCGCATGGACAGGGAGGAAGAGTCCCGAGCGGGAACATTCCGTCCCAGCCGACCCCCCTTCTCACGGTCGATCATGGAGGCCCACATACCGAGGAGTTTCAAACCGCCACAGTTTGAAACATACTCAGGGGAATCCGACCCGGTCGATCACGTCGAAAGCTTCAAGACCCTGATGCTGATCCATCAAGCTTCCGACGCTGTGCTCTGCAGGACCTTCCCTGCCACCCTCAGGGGGTTGGCTCGGGAATGGTATTCCAGGCTCGCCCCCTCCTCCATCTTCTCGTTCGAGCAGTTTGAAACACTGTTCATTACTCACTTCGTGAGTAGCAGGCGAGCCGAGAAGACAAGTCTGTCCCTGCTGAACCTGCGGCAGGAAAGGGAAGAGAAGCTGCGGGACTATGTGAAAAGATTCACCGCAGAGGTAAGGTCTATCGCCTCCTTAGACCAGTCGGTGGCAACCGTGGCATTCCAGTCGAACGTCCTGAACGCCAACCTCCGATCGTCCCTAGCCAAGAAACCACCGCATGACTTCGCCGACCTCCTCCTGAGGTGCGAGAAGTACATCCGAGCAGAGGAGGCTGAAGCCCTTCCGAGCTTCGGAGGGCCCTCCGCAGGTTCGAAGAGGAAGGCACGGGGGAAGAGGGGTCCAAGAAAGCTTAGAAAGACAATGGCGGTCAGCGTCGCGCTCCCCCCAGGTTCGAGAAGTTCACTCCCCTCACCACCAACGTCTCTACTATCCTGATGGAAGTGGAGAAGGAGGGGGTAATCCCTCCAGCTCCGAGGATGCACACCTCGGCAAAGAGGAGGAACAAAGATAAGTGGTGTCGTTACCACCGAGACCACGGGCACGACACGAACGACTGCCGGGCCTTGAGGGATGAGATTGAAGCCCTCATCCAGAGGGGGCAGTTGGCCAAGTTCGTGAAGGCGAACGATTGGGCGAATCGCAATTCTCCTCCGGCTCGGGGGGCTAACAAGCGCTCCGAGCGGCGCGAGGAAACACCCGAGTTCGAGGAGGAAAGGATTCTGCACCTGATCCACGGAGGCCCCATGGGGGGCTCCTCTAATACCTCCCGGAAGGCCTTCATCCGGAGGTAAACTCGGTTCACAGTGCTCCTCCTCCCAAAGGTCTCGGCGTCCCTGTATCTTTCTCCGATGCCGACCTCGAAGGGGTCCGAACCCCACACTGTGATGCCCTCGTCATCGACCTCCGCATGGCCAACTTCAAGGTGCAGAGGATTTTGGTGGATAACGGGAGTTCGTTCAATATCCTTTTCCTCTCGGCCTTCCGAGGCCTGCAGCTATCCCGAGACCATCTCAAGCCGGCCGGTTACACTCTCCACGGGTTCACGGGGGTCCCGGTAATCGTCGAGGGGGTGATAACCCTAGACGTTACTGCGGGAAGCACCCCCACTACCCGGACCGAGCCGATGGACTTCATGGTCGTCGACGTCCCGGCAGCATATAATGTCATCCTAGGCCGTCCCGGCCTAGCCGCCCTGGAGGCTGTCCCCTCAGCGTATCATTTGAAAATGAAGTTCCCCACTCGGTCGGGAGTAGGGGAAGTCAGGGGAAGCCAGGAAACAGCCCGGAAGTGCTACATGACTTCCACCGGGGGACCAGTGCTCTCGCTCGAGACACTAGAAATCCCCGAGCCGAAGGCCCGCCAGACGTCCGAGCCGGCGGACGAGTTAGAAGAAGTGCTCTTCTCGGACGAGGATCCGAGCCAGAAATTCCTCATCAGCAAATCCTTGCCGACCGCACTGTGTTCGGACCTGATTAAATGCATCCGGGACAACCGTGACCTGTTTGCATGGTCGGCCGCGGACATGCCCGGTATTTCCGAGGAGCTGCTCGTCCATCGCCTAAGTGTCGAACCGGGGTGCAAACCGGTCCAGCAGAAGAGGCGAAAGTTCGCTCCCGAGCGACAGCAGGCCATCAAGGAGGAGGTTGATAAACTTCTAAAGGCCAAGTTCATACAGGAGGTGAATTACCCCGAGTGGCTGTCGAACGTTGTAATGGTCAAGAAGTCCAATGGCTCGTGGAGGATATGCATTGACTTCACCGACCTGAACAAGGCGTGTCCGAAGGATCCCTTCCCACTCCCGAACATCGACACCCTTATCGACGCCACCTCGGGCCATGAGCTCCTCAGCTTCATGGATGCCTTCTCGGTGTACAATCAAATCCGAATGTTCCCTCCGGACATTCCGAAGACCTCCTTCGTCACCGACCAAGGCCTCTACTGCTACCGGGTAATGCCGTTCGGCTTGAAGAACGCAGGCGCCACCTACCAGCGCCTCGTCAACAAGGTCTTCCAGAGCCAGATCGGCCGAAACATGGAGGTGTACGTTGATGACATGCTCGTCAAGAGCATCCACGGCACCGATCATGTAGCCGACCTCCAGGAGGCCTTCGGCGTGTTGAGAATGCACAGCATGCGGCTGAACCCGAACAAGTGTGCATTCGGGGTCTCCTCGGGAAAATTCCTCGGCTTCATGGTAAGCCAGCGAGGAATCGAAGCTTACCACGAGAAGATTAAGGCCATATTAGACATGGCCCCGCCTCGGAACATCAAGGAGGTGCAGAAGCTCACCGGTCGGCTCGCCGCTATCGGTCGTTTCCTCTCGAAATCGGGGGAAAAGTGCCTCCCCTTCTTCAAAGCACTCAGGGGGGCCAAAGGTTTTGAATGGGGCCAGCCACAACAGGAATCATTCGACCAGTTGAAGGCATACTTGGTGAACCCCCCTCTGCTCAGCAAACCGGTCCCTGGCGAGACCCTCTTCGTCTATTTGGCTGCTTCCGAGCAGACATTGAGCGCTGTCTTGGTGAGAGAGGAGGATCGAACCCAAAGGCCTATCTACTACGTGAGGAAGGTGCTCCGGGACGCCGAGCTCCGTTATCCGAAGATAGAGAAGATGGCCTACTCACTAGTCACGGCGGCGAGGAAGCTTCGGCCATATTTTCAGTCCCACTCCATCGTCGTCCTCACCGACCAACCTCTAAAGCAGATCCTCTACAAGCCCGAGACCTCGGGTCGGCTAATGAAGTGGTCCATAGAGCTGAGCCAGCATGACATCACTTACCAGCCCCGGACAGCGATTAAGGCGCAGGCGCTCGCCGACTTCATCGTGGAGTCCACTATCCCTGAGGTCGAACACATCCCGAACGGACCCCCCATTTGGACAGTATTCGTGGACGGGTCCTCATGTAACGAAGGAAGCGGCGCTGGCATCATTCTGAATGGCCCTGACGACTTCGTCCTCCAGTACGCGATCCGTATGAACTTCAAGGCCTCGAACAACGAGGCGGAGTACGAGGCGCTCATTGCTGGCCTAGGCTCATTGCTGGCCTCGGACTTGCACGAGACGCCGAACGACACGTTCGGCAATGCAGCTCCTGTCAGAGACACTCCAGCATCCGACGCCTCCCTCAGGCCAACCTGGCCTCCCTATCAAGTCCCATCCCCTTCGCAATGTGGGGCATGGACTTGCTAGGGCCCTTCCCTCCGGCTCCAGGTCAGTTCAGATTCTTGGTCGTAGCCATTGACTACTTCTCGAAGTGGGTCGAAGCCGAGCCCTTCGCCACTATAACCGAGAGCAAAGTGGTACAGTTCTTCTGGAAAAGCATCATATGCAGGTTCGGCGTCCCCCGTGTCCTCGTGACGGACAACGGGACAGTTCACAGGCGCCGCGTTCCGAGCTCTATGCGACGACCTGGCCATTCAGCAGCGCTTCTCGTCCGTCTCCCATCCTCAGTCGAACGGACAGGCAGAAAATGCCAACTGGCATGTAACGCCCCGAATTTCAAATAAGGATAAATTCGGGATTTCACAGGATCTTTACTTCACTTCGTACAATTTTACAAGGAAATTTAAAACTTTTTATTCACAATACATCAGAGTTCCTTTACATTTGGTTTTACACAGCGAAAGAATGAAATTTACAATAAAACATTTACAACATCTTTAAAATAAAACAACACCAGCATATCCACTTTATAGCTTCGCGAATAGTCCATTACCTGCATGTTAATCTGTGGGCACGTCAGTTATTTACAACTGACGAAATGTTATACACGGCTATCCTCTCTATGCCGGAAATAGTATAACGATCTCATACTTTAGCAAATCACAAAAAAAGATTGAATGAACAAATAAAGTGTCAAAAGTGATTATTCTAAATATAAGTATATGTCATGCCTTAATGCCTAATGCACACAATTCTACACTAGGATGACACTAATGCACACTTGTTCGGATTCTATGCATCCCATACTACATAGGTCCGAGGGCAAGCGCCTACGTTCTTCACAATACAGGGCTCGATCCCTCGCCATGAAAACTACCCGGTAGCAAAACAAAGTTCAGACTATTCCACGAATGTGAATCCCAGCCTTGGAGTCCACCGCCAGCTGTTATAACAGATTCCACATCGTACGAACCGTCCCGTATGTGACCCTCTAGCCCAGTATATATATATATATATATATATATACATTGGAGACGATAAACACAAAAATCCATCCGTCCGACTACTCAAGATCCCGGAGTCCACCGCTGACCCGTCCTCATAGTCCCGGACTAAAATATAATAATCCGTCTCCCACAAGGCAACCTCAGTCCACCAACTGGGTCTATAGTCTTGGAGTCCACCAACAACTATATAGAGCACCCCACTTACGTTTCCCTAAGTTTACTACATCTTCACTTATGTGCCTAAATTTTCTTAAGTTCAAGACATGAATATTTTCCATTCAAAGAATTAGTTTTACCTCCTACCGGACTTAATCGACAAATACGAGATGGCTCCTTAGCCATATCTCCAAATCATTTCTCAAATCTTTTCCTTCAATACTACCGGTACCGAGGTCTTACTAACTCTAAATCATAAACTTTCATGTACAAGAAGCATGGGTACATATACCCTTTAATAATCATGTCTGAAACTTAGGTAATTTCATCTTTCATCTTAATCACAAAATAATCAAATCTTTTCAATATTCATGATCTATTCATTTATTCATCATCTTTATAAGCAAAATAATTCATCTCAACTGCATAATTTCATCGCATGAAATTTTTGATTAAACTCAAACCCATACAATGTGTCTCAACCACAACAATGAAAATTTTAAACAGAATAAGTATACAATCTTTTTCAAAGAATTCACTTCACACAAACACATTCTTTTCTTCCAAAAATATAAATTTTATTAAAAATTTAAGTAAAAGAATTCACTTTCCATCTTGATTCCATGAAGAGTTTCAAACAATATTTTTAGCACACTTTATATCATTCTATATAACCATTTAAAGTTTCCAAATGTTATTGTAATAGAAAAATTTCATTCTGACTTAAAAGAAACCAAAACAAAAAAAAACTTTATATCATTCTATATAACCATTTTAAATTTCCAAATATTATTGTAATAAAAAAAAACTCCATTCTGACTTAAAAGAAACCAAAACAAAAAAAACCATATCATTCTATGTAACCTTTTAAAATTTCCAAATGTTAAAAAAAGCTCATTCTGACAAAAAAGAAAAACTGTTTAGAACCCCAAGTCAGAGGCAAAGATTCGAACCCATAATCCGCAAGAAGCAAGCCCAGAAACCAAGCCGATAGGCCAAGTGCTCCCACATGACTAAAGTACACATGGTCTTTTAAATACCCAGACTCTGCCTAAATATTCCCTGTTTAAAATTTCTCTTTTCTGAAAAAACAATTTACGATCCCAAATGTCGAACCCACACACTCTAAAAATTATTCGAGAACAGTATACTGAACTCTAGGGCAACAATAAGTTCATACAATTGAAAATTTCTACCGCGTGAAGAGTAACTTAACTTTCGCTATAATTTGTGAAAAATATATTTTTCTATGTCCATTAGCAATAAGAAAATATTTCTCATTTGTTATCTCTAACATGGATTTTTCTCTACACATTTCTATTCAATTCATACTAGTCATATAAAATAATTAGCATACAATTTCTACAATTAGAAAGCATAGGATCACCCACCTTATTGAAGCTTGACTAATGAAGGGAAGAGCACCACTTCTAGATCCAATGTCCTCCTAGATCTTCTCCTCCTAGCAATGGCCACCAAGCAAGAGAACACTTCTTCTCTCTTTCTTTTCTTTTCTCTTGATTTTCTATTCTTTTTGGTGTGTGAAATGAAAAGGGGTAGGGTGCTATTTATAGGGTTTGTAGAGGGTTCAATTTGCAAAATTACCCACCTAATAAATTACTAAATTAATTCTCCAACTCTTCACATTTCATAACTCTCAAACTCCCACCTTTTGGTTTGTCCACCTCTTCACATCCTAAACTCCCCAACTAATTAAATCCCCTCTCCTCTCCCCACTCCAAGACCGGTCACCAGCACAAATCGTGCTGTTGTTTCACTCACCCAAGTTGGGCCCCCATCACAAAACCATCATCAATTTATTCACTAATTTTAACATGCAGCCCATTAGCCAAATCAATAAGAAAAGTATCAATTTATTCGCTAATTATAACATGCAGCCCATTAGCCAAATCAATAAGAAAAGTGTCCAAGCCGTGGGCCCATCTCAAATTAGCATCCATATCAACCTTTCTTTAATTCCATATACACTTAAAATTTCCATATAACCATCAGCCAAACCCCCATATATATCTAATATATGTATATCTATATATATATTATACTGTTTGAAAACTACGGAATGTTACAGACACTCTGAAAAATAAAATACACTCAAATATGTTCGCTTAAAACACGTGCGTTGCACGTAAAATATTAAAATGCGAAAATTGACTTTATCGATGAAAAATTATTAAATATAATCGAAAATAATATAAGAAAAATATATTTACTAATTTTATGTATTTCATGATGAAATCGCAGCACGTAGAAAACACGTGCATTATACGTGCACAAAATCGAAAAGTGCATTTTAATCAAAACAAGGGGAAAATAAATTTCAGTTTTATAAAATAGATTTAAATACATAAAAATAAATAATTTAAACCTATAAAAAATATTGTACGTAGTGGTGGAAACACGTGCATCAAAAACAAGTAAAAAGCACGTAAATCCCAGGGATTGAAATATTATATTTTAGTTAACTGAAATTAATACAGAAAATGTATAAATAGTACGAATCCAAAATATGTAGTGAAACACATTGCAAAATATACGTGCGTAACACCCAGGGGCAAAATTGTAATTTCAATTTTTGCGGGGTGTTACATGGCAGATCCTCGCAGGCATCAAGAAAAGGCTCGACAAAAGTTCCAAGGGTTTATGGGTCGACCAACTCCCCAACATCCTATGGAACTACCGCACGAGCAAACGGACCCCCACAGGCGAGTCCCCTTTCAACCTCACCTATGGGTCCGAGGCCGTGATACCTCTTGAGGTCGGAATACCGTCCCCTCGGCTCACAGCCTATGACGAAGCACAGAATGCCAGAGACCTCAGAGCAGAATTGGACTTGATAGACGAGCTGAGGGAAAGGGCGTCGATTCGGCAGCAGATCTATCGAAGAAGAATTGAATTGGCGTACAACAGGAAGGTCCGGCCCGCCAACCTTAAGCAAGGAGATTTGGTCTTGAGAAAGCTAGCTATATCCCTCCCCAATCAGAAGAGCAAGCTAGCTCCGAACTGGGAAGGGCCGTACAGGATCACGAAAGTTGTTCGGCCAGGAACATATCGCCTTGAAGACCTGGAGGGCAGAGAGCTTCCGAGGACCTGGAATGCCGACCACCTCCTAAAATACCAAGAAAGCGCTTCGGCGCCACTCTAAGTATCATAGGATATCGAGCC
Organism: Hemerocallis citrina; assembly: GCA_017893485.1. Lineage (NCBI taxonomy): Eukaryota > Viridiplantae > Streptophyta > Magnoliopsida > Asparagales > Asphodelaceae > Hemerocallis > Hemerocallis citrina. Next base: position 250,280 of record JACEHZ010000115.1, read on the forward strand.
ATTCCAGTCCTCCGACTTGTAACCCATTTTCATAAAATTGTACTATGTAAAATGATTCGCCGTAGATTATTAATAAAGAAAGCTCTCGCATGTTTTTTGGATTCATCTGTTTTCTTACCTCCTGTCAACTGCTTTTTAAATACATGATTTCAACCAATGGTTCGGAGTCCACGTTCGGCTCGACCACACCCCCTCGGCTCGTCCCCGGACGAACCAGGAGTAGGCTGTTGTTCAGAACTGCTCCCACAACCGTTGAACTACATCGATGGTTTGGAGTCCAACACTCGGCTCGACTTTACCTCCTCGGCTCGCCTCCGAGCGAACCAGGGGTAGATCGCCGTTCGGAATTGCTCCCACAACCGTTGAACTATACCGATGGTTTGGAGTCCAACACTCGGCTCGACTTTACCTCCTCGGCTCGTCTCCGGACGAACCAGGGGTAGATCGCCGTTCGGAATTGCTCCTACAACCATTGAACTACACCGATGGTTCGGAGTCCAACACTCGGCTCGACTTTACCTCCTCGGCTCGTCTCCGGACGAACCAGGGGTAGATCGCCGTTCGGAATTGCTCCCACAACCGTTGAACTACACCGATGGTTCGGAGTCCAACACTCGGCTCGACTTTACCTCCTCGGCTCGTCTCCGGACGAACCAGGGGCAGATCGCCGTTCGGAATTGCTCCCACAACCGTCGAACTACACCAATGGTCCGGAACCCAACACTTGGCTCCCAGTCCCCCCAAACTCACTTCGGCCCCATAATCCGAACTCTCCTAACTAATAGCCGAAGCCCGAAGACCCACGCCTTCGGCCGGCTACCGAGCAAGTGCCTTCCCGAGCTCGCAAACGGAGAAAAGTCACTTTCTCCTCAACTTTCGCGCATGATATTGATCTGACGGCTCAGATCTTGCCACCTGCGCTAAACGACAAGATAGCGTTCTCTTGGGAACTGAGCCGCCTCGAGATTCGTGCCCACGCTCAACGGCTCAGATCTTGCCAACTGCGCTAAACGGCGAGATTGAGCTTTCTCGAGGACAGAGCCGTCTGGGAACTCGCGTCGTACCTTGTCAGAGTCACTAAACGATAAAATACCGCACATATGGTAGCCCGTTCGGCTCAACGCTCCCACCGACGGAACACAGACCTCGGCGCGGACAACACAATTATAAACGAGACAGAAGTGCAGAGCAATAAAAGATATTTTATTAAACAGCCAAGCTAAAATACAAAGCACGTCTTCTCATGGTTACAAAGCATTGGGAAACAAAATACACAACGCCGACCCACTACACTTAGCCTTCATATGGAAAAATCTTCACTAGACTGTTCGGCCGACTGTTCGTCCCCTTCGGATGGTAGTTCCCCAGGATCGTTCCGGAGCTTCGCTACCACAGTCTGCAAATGTCGAATCTCCGAGAGCAAATCATCCTGCTCGACTATAATCTTCGACTGGTTGTGCCGAATACACTTGACCCGAAGAGCATTGCTGAATGCAGTTTGCGAGTCCACGTCCCCTTCTGCAGGGTCCAGCTCGGCGATCCTATCCTCCAGACGCTGGATCTCGGCTTCCCTTAGGTCGAGGATGGACAAAAGGTGAGCCCGCTCACCCTCAGCCCGACATAACTTCAGCTCGACGCTCCTAGGACCCAGAGCCGCCGTCCCAGAAGAGGCTCCAGATTCGGAGTCATCATCCGAGCCGTACAGATCAGCATATGAATCGGACGCCTCGAGCTGAAAAAAGGGAAAATGAACAACAAGATTTCAATATACTTCCAAGGCACCACAATCATATTCAGACATATTCCAATCATATTCAGGCATAATGGTTCCACAATACAACAAGTCCAAGTCTACGACGACATTTTACAACAAATCAAAAAGGACACGAAGCGACACAGTCAGGTCCTCTTCGGAAGGGGAACGCTTCGGTTTAAGGAAACACGAGGACGACGAGGCCTGCCCTCCGAGCTCGATCCTAAACCAACGAAGCGCGACCCCCCTTCGCTGCTGGCCTTAACTGCGGCGCTGACCGAGGCCCCGCTCGACGAGACAGCAGCGCTGCTCTGAGCGTCAGCTGGACTCCGTCTGGTCACAGGCGAGCGTGTCGCGAGTTCGTAAAACGTAATCCCCCTCTCGCTCTCTTCACGAGTGCACGACGTGCTGCGGACGTTAGCCCTCTCCGGTGCAGGCTTGAGCGATGCGACCTCTTTCTCCAGCTCAATGATTCTGTCTCTCAAAGCGTCGTCCTTCGCCGTCTTCTTCGGACGAGAGGGGGCTTGACGAGCCGGAGATGGTGGCGCCATCAGTCGCGAGCCGTCGGAAGTGGGTGACCTCGATCCCCCTGTCTATCGTGATCCTTCTGAGTCTATCGACTTCGGCCAATAGCCTCTTGTGCTTGGTCGATGCCTTCTCCAGCTCGGAGGTCAGTTTCTCTTCCGCCGCCGAGCGTTCCTTCTCCGCTAATTCCAAGTGTTGGACCTCAGCCAAAAGGTCGTCATTCTTCTGCTCGGCGGCAGTAAGCTCCCCGCGGAGCCGCTCGACTTCCCCTTCTGGACGAGGAGCTTGGGGGTACTTCTGCAGTTGAAACAGCTCGCGACAGTACCTCCGCAGAGCTGCCCTCGTCTCCTCCAGCTGGCCGAGCAGGAGAAACCGCCTCTGTCGGCTGTCCACAAGCTCGCGCTTCGTTTTGGCCAGCTCCTTCCGAAGGTAGACAACCTCCGTGATCGGACCAAACTTCACCTGAAAAGCGGAGATAAATCCGATGGGACAATACACGGAAACATCTATAGCTCGTTACGCACAAATCCGAGGCTCAACACTTGGACAAATTTTGGGCCAAACAAAATGTTTTCATTCAAAATTGAAGTGAAGGTTTTACACAAGCGGTGGCCAGTCCGTAATAAGGCTTACAAAAATAAACAAGACGACAAAAGACTAAAAAAGACAACCGAGTCAGGGGTCGACCTTTTTGTCGCTCAGGTCCGTTGACCCCCCGGCCTTGTCCTTGCCATCGCCCTCGCCTCCGCCTTCGCTCCAACTCTCCTCCTCGAAGTCGTCCTCCTCCTCGCCCTCGGCTTCGGTCTCCCCTGGGCCTTCGATAGGTTCCATCTCCCCCTCGGGGCCGAGCAGGCCCTCGGTGATCCCATCCTCCCCTTCCACAGAGTCGTAGAAGTGGTAGGAGGACGTGTCGAAGCCCGAGTTCTTGGCGGCTACGTGGAGCAGGGCTCGACCGTAGGCATCCTCCATGTTCTGGATCATATGCTGCGCGGCCTCCTCCTGCACGGCCTTCCTCACCTTCTTCACCTTCTCCAGGTGCTTGGCCTTGATCCTCTCCGCCCTCTTCCGAGCCTTCTCTGCTTCCGACCGGGCGTTGGCCAACTCCTCCTTCAGCTCGGCTACCTCCTTCTCCTTCGCCTCAAGTTTGGCCGCCACGTCCTTCGACAGCTGAGTGGCGTTGGCCAGCTGCTGCTCCAGCCCCTTCACTTCAGCAGCCCTCTTTGTCGAGAGAAGCTGCTTGGCATCAAGCCGCTGCGTAGCCTTGACGCGCTCCGCCCTCTCCCGCTCCCTCTCCTGCTCCTTGTTCGCGAACTCCTCCACCAAGAAATTAAAGTGGCAGAGGGTCTGAAAGAAAACAGCGGATTAAAATCCGAACCCAAAGACTTAGAAAAAATGCCAGGAAAGAAATTTCAATGAGGGAGAGCCCAGCCTACTTACCGACATAGTATTCCGAACAATCTGCATCACGGCGTCCCCTGCTTGCCCGGCCTTCAGGGTCGCTCGGTCCTTGGGGGTCGGCAAGTGCTTCACCGCCTCCATGCAGATGTTGCCGTCGCCTAAGAAGCCGTCGACGTTCATCACCTGCCAGTCGAGGACGAAGATCTGCTTATGATGCTCGGTCAAGATCTTCTCCGCCTCGGCAGTGAGGGGCGGAACCTGGAGGGACAGCACCTCCGTCACGCCGAACGTACCACTCGACGAACCGGGAGCATCCACCTTCGGGGTCGGAGTCAGCACCTCCGAAGTAGGGGGATCGAGAATGCTGATATCCCCCTGCTCGAGGACCGCGACCTTCGGTCGGTCGGCAGTCTTCTCGACCGAAGGCTTCTTCGGGGCTCGACTGTCCTGAGGTGCTGCCGACGGCCTCTTCCTCTTCTCCTGCTCTGACCTGCCCTTCGCCACCAGAGCTTTGTAGTCCAGCTTCATCGTCTCTGCACAAGCCGAACGAAAGAACTTAGAAAAATTTTCATGAACTTAAAGCGAAGGGCATAAATACCAGAAGCATACTAGGGTCGATCGGACTGAGACCCCCTCGGAACAGGTGCTCCTCAGTGATATCTTTCCAGCTTAGCGCTGGCAGGGCAAGGAGCATCTTCTGGACCTCCGCCTCCTCCTCACTCAGCGGCGCCTCTCTCTTGGTCCGCTTGGGCAGACCTTCCTTCGCCCAAACCATCGGTATCACCCACGGCGTCAGGGCTCGGACGAGGAAGTACTTCTCCTTCCAATGTTTGATCGAGTCCGGATTCTCGATCAACTTCACGCCCGTCCGAGGAGAAAGGAAAAACCTCTGCTCGTCCCGCCTTGGCTGGCAAGGTCGGAAGAGACTCCGAAAGAGGAACATACTCGGCTTGGCGCCGACCTCTTGGCATCGGAGAACGAACGCCACGACATGCCTCCATGTGTTCGGCATCAGCTGGGCGGGACTCAAACCGTACCAGACCAGGACTTCAACCACGAACGGGTGGAGGGGAAAGCGGAGTCCGGCAATAAGGGAGTCGACCGGAAAGACGCATACGTCTGACGAGGACTTTGTGTTGGCTCGGAATCCCGGCCCAGGGAGGAGCAGTACATACTCAAGCGGGATCCAGAAACCCTCTCGGATCAGACGAAGATCGGTCTCGGTAAGAGTCGAGATCCTATGGTCCACCTCGGACAGCTCCCTCCACCAGCTTAGCCGTACCTTGGGTGACTCTCTCCAAGGTATCCTCGGCGTAGTCCCGGACGCCTCTTACGCTCGACAGGGCGATAGGCTGCCGACCGAACGCCCCCGCTCTCTTCGGTGTTTCCACTATCGTAACCACAGCTTTACCCTTTCGGGACTCCGCCACGACTTCCTCGGGTAGCTCGGCCACTTCGCCCTCTTTGTCCGGACGAACGACGTCCTGCTCGCTCGGCTCCACTACTCCCTTCCCTTTATCCCCTCGGCCAACGGCCTGCTCCGAGGCGGGGGTCTCATCCGTAATCTTAACCATTTTTCCTAAAAGAGAAGGGAAAGAGACTGACCTTGAAGTGACAGGTGCGGTCGGGAAGTTCGCCGGAAACAAGGAACGCTACCGCGACAACTAGCAACGCCACCAGAGAGCTAAAAACTTCGAAGCAAAGTAAAAACTGAAGAGAGAGAGAGTAAAAGTGAAAAATGAAACTTGGTCTAAGGGGGGGGGGGTGAAGATTTATAGTAAAAATGGAACGTCCCTTGGACTTCCAAACGAAAGTTTGCGACTTTTGGGCTGCTCTCGAAACGTCGCGAAGGCCCATCATCACTGTCTCCGTCACCAAGTCAACTAGCTCGGCTCCAGGGGGTCTGAATTCGAGCTACAAGCAATCCGAACGCGTCTGCAACAGGGTCCGGTCGGAATCCGAGCAAGTGCCTTCCCGAGCCTGCAAACGGAGAAAACACAATTTCTCCTCAACTTTCGCACCTGATCTCGATCAGACGGCCCAGATCTCGCCGAGAACACTAAACGACAAGATAGTGTCTTCTGGAGAAATGTGCCCGTCTTGAGATGCGCGCCATCATCCAACGGCTCGGGTTGCACCACGTCGCCCGGACGACTGAACCCTCGGACGCCCCACCTATGTCTAAGAGAACCAGGAAAAATTTTGATTCAAAGTCTTAAGGCACCGCCCTTGGCGCGCACCCCCCAGGTCCCGTGTAACGGTCGGTATACCGCCGTCCCACGGGCCCTGGTCGAAAACAGATCGGCACTCCCCCCATATCTAACTCCTCCGGGTTGACATCCATCAGAAGCCATCAGCCCGGAAGGAAGACAGAGATGGGAGGGGGCCCATCGACACTCAGAGATCAGAAGAATCGCACCATTTCGAGCTAGTTGTTTGCAACTGGAAGGCTCGGCCTGGCAGAGGACTCTGGCAACCGCGCCTTCACAGTTACTAACAACGAGCTCAAATGGTCCGGAAAAAATCATGGTGGAGGAACGACCGCTCGTCCTTCCGAACAAGCTCACCCCTCAGATTCGGACATGGATGATCACCTCTCCCACCATGGTCTCTGCCGACCCTGACACCCGCTGCGGAGCAAACCGGGAAGGCAGAAGATCTTGGTGGAAGAACGACCACTCGTCCTTCCAAACTAACTCGTCCCTCGGGTCCGGACTACGGTCGTCACCACTACTGCCTCGTTACCCCCCGCTCCTGACATCCACTTTGGGGCCGTCAGGAACAGAGGGAAAACCAGGCAGAAGAGCAACCACCCCTCCGGACCTCAAAAGAGAAGCTACCCAAGGCAGATACCTCCGAGGTCGAAACTCTATGTTGATTGCGACTGAAACAACAAGGGGAATGGAGTACTTATAGCTTGACCTCCAAGAACCAGCCATTATGATCCTCGGAAGTCGAAACGCCACACATTAATTGAAGGAGTTATTCCTAATAACCTGGGGAAAGTGGAACGCCGCACAAACCCCAAGGCACCATTAATGCCCTTGGGAACAGGATCGTCTCGAGACAGAGTACGCCACATCGCTCGTCCCGCCGAGACCCCTTGTCTACGGTCGGATTCCGAGCAAGTGCCTTTCCGAGCTCGCAAACGGAGAAAACACACTTTCTCCTCAACTTTCGCGCATGATCTCAATCAGACGGCCCAGATCTCACCGAGAACACTAAACGACAAGATAGTGTTTTCTTGAGAAATGTGTCCGCCTAGGGATGCGCGCCGTCATCCAACGGCTCAGACTGCGCCACGTCGCTCGTCCTGCCGAAACCCCCTCTCTTCGGTCGGAAGCCGAGCAAGTGCCTTCCCGAGCTCATAAACGGAGAAAACACATTTCCTCCTCAACTTTCGCGCGTGATCTCAATCAGACGGCCCAGATCTCGCCGAGAACACTAAACGACAAGATAGTGTTTTCTTGAGAAATGTGTCCGCCTAGAGATGCACGCCGTCATCCAACGGCTCAGATTGCGCCACGTCGCTCGGATCGCCGAACCCCCTATTCTCCAGTCGGCAGCCGAGCAAGTGCCATTCCGAGCTCGTAAATGGAGAAAAAAAGACACCGAGCTACTACGACCGTTAGATCTTTCAGAAATTCGCGCTCTTAATGATGAACGGTCCAGATCGAACGCCGAGGACACTAAACGACAAGATAACGTTTTCTTGGGAAACATGCCGCCATCCGATGGCTCAGATTACGCCACGTCGCTCGGATAGCCGAACCCCCTGGTCTCCGGTCGGCAGCCGAGCAAGTGCCTTTCCGAGCTCGTAAACGGAGAAAAAAGCTGCCGAGCGATAACAACCGTCAGATCCTTCCGAAATTTGTGCTCGTCCGTGATCAACGGTTCAGATCGAGCCACGTCATTAATCGGTATTAAAATCATTTTTTATCTATTTAAATCATTTTATTTATTTAAAAATTGCGAAAAAATTGCTAAAAATTCGGAAAAATTAGCTAAAAATTCTGGAAAATAGTTGGAAATTCGGAGGCACATTTTCGAACCTCTGAACGAACAATTATTACCTAGAATATACCGCTAAGACCCCCAAACGATTAGCAAACACATCGCAAAATTAAATAAGTACTTCGAAAAAATAGATAAAAGACCGCCAGATACCCGATGCAGCTAAAGAACCGCACACGATGTCAAAAATTACCTCACTACCCCCTTCGAGATTCGAAATCCTCCACTCGGACACCGATACAACTCTACCAGCCACTAAAACGGTTAAACTACTCCTCAAAGTCTGATCACACTCAGTCTTTAGGAGTGGGGGGCTCGTGATATGGCTAAAAATGGGGTTAAATCAGAGCCGTCCAGATTGGGCACGAATCTTGATGCCCAGGGGCAAAAAGGTAATTTCACATACAAGCGGATCCAAAGCGGGTACGGAATCTCCTCCAACAACCCGCGACCGGATCCACACCACTGTTGGGTTCGGGTCCCGACCCGAGGCGAACCCAAAACATCAAGGGGCAAATCAGGATCCCTGATTTAGCCAAATCAACAACCCTGATTTGCTCCCACCGGGAATCAGGGGCTAATTTCCCAAAACAGAATAGGAAGATTTTCCTCCTTGCTGTTAAGCAGGAAATCAGGCCCCTAACCGTTCCAATGGCGACTATAAATATCACCCCTCTACCACCAAGACCAGGTTAATCACTCTTTCACCACTTAAGCTCTTTCTTAATCTTTTTCTGATTACTGACAAGAGCGTCGGAGGGTGCATCGCCGGAATCAACCCCGGTGTCTCGCACTTCCTTGCAGGTCGCGGCGAGAGCAAGAAGGCTGAGTCAACCGTTCAGGTTTTTTCTGGACTCACAAATTCTATCTATTTACCCCCACACCGAAATCAGCGGTAACACTCAATAATAATCATATCATCAACATATAGTAATAGAAGGCCTCCCCCCTCCCCCCCGCGCCCGCGGTGATGAACGCATAAACATAGAGTGGTCTTGTGAACTCTTATTGAAACCAGTCTGGGTATGACACTATGAAAACATTCAAACCAAGCTCGAGGGGCCTGTTTCAGACCATATATAGCTCGACGCAGACAAAAAACATGACAAGGAAGAGTGGTAAGGCCATGAGGAGGATGAATGTAAACAACCTCAGATGATGTACCATGAAGAAATGCATTGTTCACGTCCATCTGGTACAACGGTAAGAAGAGTGCGAACTGTAGTCATCTGTGCAACCGGGGTAAAAGTCTCATCATAATCAATGTCATGTTCCTGAGTAAATCATCGGACAACTAGACGAGCCTTGTGCCGCTCAACGGAGCCATCAGGTTGATATTTGACCTTGAGATCCACTTGCAGCTAACAGGCTGTGTAACACCCCGCAAAATTGAATTATGACAATTTTTTCCCATGTGTGTTACACACATGTATTTTGAACTGTTATGGGTAATATCTGTAACATTTTTAATGTAAATATTTTTATGTATTTCGATATTTTATAAATATATTTTCGTTCTCTCTAATTTATTTTTGTATTTGAATTCATTTGAGATCTCTTATTTAAACACAACCTATATATTTTCTGATCCATTCTAATTTTCTGATTTCTCAATTTGAGTTTAATTTAAACTCTAACTATGATTAATCCTAACCATATTCATAATCCTAATCCTAATCCATAACCCTAATTCATCCCGTAACCCAACCCCCAACCATATTTTACAATTCCTTTCAAATTCCACCTCCATCTGAACATACTGCCTACTCCCTACTTTTACTATGCTCTTACCCTAACCCCTTCTCCTTCTCACTCCACAACTAATTCTGTTCCTACTCTACTACCTCTCACCCTACATTTCACTATAATTTACTTTATACTCATTCTTCTTCTCATTCCACAGACACACTCTCTCACTCCTATATATATACCACATCTCTCTCTCATTTACTCACTGCCTCATTCCCTTCTTCTACACCCTAACCTACAAACACACACATGCAGCCAACCCCACTCCCACTCATTATATACATATATGATGGAACTGAGATGATTCCCAGGACTACGAATTGGTGTGCGTATCGATTGTTAAAAATTTAACAGATTAAATATGTGATCTAACCCTATATAGCGGAATCTAGGGTTCACGAATTATACCTGCGATGAGAAGAAGACGACAGCGACCCCAAGATCTTCTGCACGTATTCCTTCCTCGGGTTGGACGTCGTGTGGGCGACGATCTCCCAACCTTTCTTCTCCTTGGCTGATCTCTCTTTCTCTCCTTACGTGAATCACGAGTTTTGAGAAAAAATCTTATATTTCAGATTGTCAATGACGGCCAGAGAATATAGGATATATATAAGGCTACGGCAGGGACCTATGAGGAGAAATTAGGGTTATGTCTCCTAACGAATCTGGGTATCCCGTGTTCAGCCCGAACACACAACCCAGGCCCATTAACAATAGCTCGGTCCACTAAGGAGCTATTGTTGCACTACCTTCCTAATCCCAAATTATATTTATGGGCTCCTTTTATTATATGCTCGTTCAACTCCCCATGTTAAGATATCAAATGTCCGTCGATCAAATTAAGTTACTGACAACTATATTGATCAACATCTTTTATCCTTAAGTAGTACCACTCAACTTTATTTGTCATGTCGGATGTAATCCACCTGCAGGGTTTACATGACAATCCTTATGAGCTCCTTAAGGGGACATCATCAACCTGACGTATCGGGACATGGATTCCTTTTACAATCAACAGCCCATCATACATACAATGCTATTACCCAATTCATAGAGGTTGTTGATCCATAATGAATCTCACTCTTTTATGAGTCAAAGTAATGCACACTGCATATACATGTCTGTTATATATCTGGATTAAGAGCATAAGCATCCATAATAACAGAGGTGTTTGTTCTCTTTTGTAGTCAGTACAAAGAGAACAACCTCAAGTGGTCCTGTTCAATACACACAAAGTGTACTAGTGTAAACCTATAGTCAAGACAGACTAATACTAGATTACACTACAACCTTTCCAATGGATTGTCCAAGTCCGTCTAGGTTGTGAACTATTTATATATTCCATAGGAAACTGATAATATGATCTTCTGTGTGTTACCTCACAACCATATTATCAACCTTATAGAATATCAGACACTTGCATTAATATTATAATAAACACAATATGCAAACATATGCCCATATGATTCTCATTCAAAAAAATAAGGAAATAAAGTTAATACAAAAGTGATGCTTTCAGTATATAACCCTAACAGTCTCCCACTTATACTCAAAGCATTGCTTTTCAGTATACTGTTACAAATCTCCCACTTATACTTAAAGCCATGCTGCTACGCATCTGACTCCCATTCCCTCAACATGACTATCAAAAGCCTTAGCTGGTAAGCTCTTAGTGAAGGGATCAGCTAGATTGTTTGCTGATGCTGTCTTGATCACAACAACTTTTCCTTTCTTTACGAAATCTCGTATCAGGTGGTACTTGCGCTCAATGTGTTTACTTGCCTTATGGGCTCGTGGTTCCTTCGAATTTGCAACTGCACCACTATTATCACAATAAAGTGTAATAGTCTTAGGCAAATCAGGTACCACATCCAAGTCCAATAGGAAGTTTCTGAGCCAAACCGCTTCTTTGGCTGCCTCAGAGGCTGCCACATACTCGGCTTCCATGGTAGAATCAGCAATACATTTTTGCTTGATACTCCTCCATATAGTGGCTCCACCTCCCAAAGTAAATACATAACCTGAGGTTGATTTCCTGGAATCCCTATCTGACTGAAAATCTGAGTCTGTATATCCCAAGGCAACTAAACTATCTGCCTGGTAAACTAGCATGTAATCTTTAGTCCTTTTCAGGTACTTCAAAATATGCTTTATGGCAGTCCAGTGCTCTTGTCCCGGGTTAGACTGATATCTGCTAACCATGCCAATGGCAAAGCAGATATCTGGTCTCGTACATAGCATTGCATACATTAAGCTTCCTACTGCTGAAGCATAAGGAACTGCTTTCATGTTCTCTATCTCTTTAGGTTTCCTCGGACACTGCTCCTTTGATAGGGCAATTCCATGCCTAAAAGGTAAGAAACCTTTCTTAGAATTTTGCATGCTAAAACAAGTTAGTATAGTATCGATATAGGAAGCTTGAGACAAGCCCAACATCCTTTTCTTGCGATCTCGTAGAACTTTGATCCCAAGGATGTGACCTACTTCTCCCAAGTCCTTCATATCAAACTGTTTGGATAACCATACCCTTACGTTAGATAATACCTTCACATTGTTTCCAATGAGCAAGATGTCATCCACGTAAAGTACTAGGAATACCACTACGTTTCCGTCACACTTTTTGTATACACACGATTCATCTTGACATTGATCAAATTCAGAGGATTTTATCACCTGATCAAAACATATGTTCCAAGATCTGGAAGCTTGCTTAAGTCCATAAATGGACTTCTTGAGCTTACAAATAAGATGCTCTTGGCCCTTTTCAATGAACCCGTCTGGTTGCTGCATATAGATGTCTTCCTCAAGACTTCCATTAAGGAAAGCTGTCTTGACATCCATTTGCCAAATCTCATAATCAAGATGAGCTGCAATAGATAAAAGAATCCGGATAGACTTAAGCATGGCTACTGGCGAAAAGGTTTCCTCATAATCAATACCCTCTCTTTGAGTAAAACCTTTACTGCAACAAGCCGAGCTTTAAAGGTTTCAACCTTACCGTCTGATCCTCTTTTTCTCTTATAGACCCACTTGCATCCAATGGCTTTTACACCAATAGGTGGTTCTACAAGCTCCCAGACTTGATTAGAATCCATAGATTCTATTTCAGATATCATTGCTTTTTGCCAAGACTCTGCATCCTTATCTTGGAGTGCTTCATTGTAGGTACAGGGATCATAATCTTGTTCCTCAGGGACAAAGTCTGACGACTCTCCCAAGAACATATATCTATCAGGTTGTATCACAATCCTCCCACTATGACGAGGCACTGTCGGTTGTGGTGCAACATTTGTGACACGTTGTGCAGTTACTGGTGGTACATCCTGTTGTATTGTTGGTACTGAAGTATTTAGTGTCTCACCTCTCAGTTCTTCTAGAACAGCTCTACTTATGGGTTTATGGTTCATTACATAGTCTTCCTCTAAGAATCGAGCATTGGTGCTAACAATGACCTTCTGATCCTTAGGACTATAAAATAAACCACCTTTCGTTCCTCTTGGATAGCCTACAAACAAGCGTACTTCTGTACGAGATTCCAACTTATCGGCTTTCCCATTCAGCACGTGTGCTGGACTACCCCAAATCCGAACATGTTTCAGACTAGGCTTACGCCCAGTCCATAGTTCTGTGGGAGTAATTGGTACTGACTTAGAAGGAACCAAGTTCAAAATATAAGCTGCAGTTTCTAAGGCATATCCCCAAAACGAATCTGGTAAATCTGAATAACTCATCATTGATCTAACCATCTCCATAAGAGTCCTATTCCTTCTTTCTGCTACACCATTCTGTTGGGGTATTCCAGGTGCTGATAATTGGGATGTAATCCTAGCCTCTGACAAATAGTCCCTAAACTCCCCAAAGAGATACTCGCCACCACGATCTGAACGTAATGACTTGATACATTTTCCATGACGTTTCTCCGTCTCTGCCTTGTACTCTTTGAATTTCTCAAAACACTCAGACTTACGGCGCATCAAATAAATGTATCCATACCTTGAATAATCGTCAGTAAATGTGACAAAATATTCAAAGCCACCTCTAGCCTGGACAGTCATGGGCCCACACAAATCAGAATGAACCAATTCCAACACATCTTTGGCCCTATACCCCTTTGCCTTGAAAGGCCTTTTGGTCATTTTACCTACCAAGCAGGATTCACAGACTGGTAGTGCCTCCACTTCCAATGAACTCAAAGGTCCATCTTTAACCAGTCTTTGAATCCTTCTTAGGTTAACCTGCCCCAATCGCAAGTGCCAAAGATATGTTTGGTTCATACAAGAAGGTTCTTTTCTCTTATTTATGTTAGAAGACATATTATTCATTTCCATAAGTTGCATCGTGGGCGAAATAGGATTAATGACATAAAGATTATCAACCAATGCACCAGAACAGATAAAATGCTTATTTTTTCTAATAACAATATTGTCATTAAAATAAACTGAATATCCATCCTTAACTAGCATGGAAACAGAAATTAAATTCCTTCTAAGTGAAGGTGCATAAAGACAATCTCTTAATGTCAAAGACTTATTTCTACCAAAAGATAAAATAACATCTCCTATTGCAACGGCTGCTACTCTTGTAGCGTCACCCATAAACAAGCATATCTCTCCATCACTGAGCCGTCTGGTTTCCTGGAACCCCTGCAATGTATTGCAGACATAATTAGTGGCTCCTGTATCTACACACCAGGTGCCGGTAGATAGCACCGCTAAACATGTTTCAACAACTAGTAAATGAGATATACCTTCTTTGTTCTTTTGTTTGAGAAGTGGACAGTCAGTCTTCCAATGTCCTGACCCTTTGCACTTGAAACACTTGCCTTTCGGCTTTTTCACAGCGCCTTGAGGTCCCATGCCCTTCTTTGCTGAGTTTACTTGTTTCTGAACTTTCTTCTTCTTACCACCTTTCGGCTTAGAAGTAGAGTCCTTTTCAGTCACATAAACATGGTCATTTTGCTTGAAGAGAGCTTCAGCATCCTGTAGTTCTTTTGCAAGTTCTGACAAAGTATACAACCTTTTGTTCATGTTGTAATTAAGGCAAAACGAGTCAAAACTTTTAGGCAGAGTCCCGAGAATGATATCGACCTGGGTTTTCCCATCGATTTCGGCACCAAGGATCTCCATCTCATTTAGATGACCCATCATCTTGAGAACATGATCCCTTACTGGTGTCCCCTCAGCCATAGATGCATTCATCAAACTCTTCATAGCAAGTTGCCTAGCTGCTCTACTCTGATGTCCGAAGAGTTCCTTAAGGTTGTACATCATATCATAAGCTGTGGGCATGGCCTGATGCTGATGCTGCAGTACATTTGACATAGATGCCAAAATGTAACACCGCGCCATCTCATCTGCCTTATTCCACTTCTTATAAGCCTCTTTGACCTCTTCATCAGAGTTAGCATCAGGCTTAGGTGGGCATACTTCATTGAGTACAAATTTGTACTCTTCAGCAGTTAAAACAATATCCAAGTTACGTTTCCAGTCAATATAATTAGGGCCAGTAAGTTTGTTTTCTTTAAGAATCACCATAAGTGTACTGAAAGAACCCATTTTTGAAATCCTGAGAATCACATAAAAAAAAATTATGCAGGGCAAAACTTTTTGAATTAATTAAATATTGATTCCCTCAAAACAATAATAAAAAAAATTCACCAACACCTTAAACACCATGAATTTAGCATGCCACGATAGTGTGGACGTATACAAATTCAATATTTGTTCAAGTAGGTTTTTCCTATTAATTTTACTATCATGTCAACAAAACTTTTTGACAAATAAAATTAATCTGTTGGTCTTGCTCCGGTCCTACAAATAATAGCAGTGACTCCGATGGGGAGGATACCATTATTTGTATCTAAGTGTATACCATTGCTTAATACTAAGTTCATTATCTTGTATTGAGTTCCTTCAGATGGAGAAGTGAACACATACTAGGTAACTTTCTACAATTATCCTTAAGGAAGTCTGTACTGGTGATCCATAATTATACTCATCCGATATGGAGGAAAGCACTAAAGCCAACACGCAAGTACAATTATATCACCTACAAACCAGCAATGGAGACCGTGGGATTCATGTTAAATGAATTCCCTCTCCCACTTAGTTATTTAACAATGAGGGTTTTTCTACTAGTTAATTTATGTCCATGTTGTCCATTATTAATGTGATCCTAGTTTTTTTTTCAAAAAAAAATCACAAAATAATAAACCTGCATAATCAGAATAAGCAATAATGGCAATAAATTTGAAAATAAATATCCAACTATTATGGCCATCCTTCCTGATTCTTCCCCGACTGTGCGAATCCCAAATCTGACCCTGCGTGGAGCTATCCGGGTCGCGGGGTTCGGGGCAGCGCCCCGATTTTTTTTAATTTAAAAAAAGGTTTGGCTGCCGATTTCTTCATCGAAAACCATCTGTCGATCTCCGGACTGCCTAAAAATAGCATCTCCTCTGGCGTCAGAAACAGCCACCACCGCCATCACGATCGATCAAAAAAAATTAAAATTACATCAATCCTATGCCTCCCGAAGGAGTTCATACATAATCTAGATTGAAAAATTAAAATTACATCAATCCTATGCCTCCCGAAGGAGTTCACACATAATCTAGATTGAAAAATTAAAATTATAAGCACGATCAACCCTCGTGATATTAATTACATCCACAAAACAACAACAACACAATAATTACATCCACAAAACAACAACAACACAAACAAAACATGCATTGGACCATAATAGTTGGATCTAAGATGCCTGCAAAACCGAGTTAGAACAGATCTACATCTAGAACAGATCTACATCTACCGACTATCATGCAACACAAGTTTTATTGGACAACATCGATGTAACAATCAATACGCAGATCCAAACCTGGCTCTGATACCAATTGATGGAACTGAGATGATTCCCAGGACTACGGATTGGTGTGCGTATCGATTGTTAAAAATTTAACAGATTAAATACGTGATCTAACCCTATATAGCGGAATCTAGGGTTCACGAATTATACCTGCGATGAGAAGAAGACGACAGCGACCTCAAGATCTTCTGCACGTATTCCTTCCTCGGGTTGGACGTCGTGTGGGCGACGATCTCCCAACCTTTCTTCTCCTTGGCTGATCTCTCTTTCTCTCCTTACGTGAATCACGAGTTTTGAGAAAAAATCTTATATTTCAGATTGTCAATGACGGCCAGAGAATAGAGGATATATATAAGGCTACGGCAGGGACCTATGAGGAGAAATTAGGGTTAGGTCTCCTAACGAATCTGGGTATCCCGTGTTCAGCCCGAACACACAACCCAGGCCCATTAACAATAGCTCGGTCCACTAAGGAGCTATTGTTGCACTACCTTCCTAATCCCAAATTATATTTATGGGCTCCTTTTATTATATGCTCGTTCAACTCCCCATGTTAAGATATCGAATGTCCGTCGATCAAATTAAGTTACTGACAACTATATTGATCAACATCTTTTATCCTTAAGTAGTACCACTCAACTTTATTTGTCATGTCGGATGTAATCCACCTGCAGGGTTTACATGACAATCCTTATGAGCTCCTTAAGGGGACATCATCAACCCGACGTATCGGGACATGGATTCCTTTTACAATCAACAGCCCATCATACATACAATGCTATTACCCAATTCATAGAGGTTGTTGATCCATAATGAATCTCACTCTTTTATGAGTCAAAGTAATGCACACTGCATATACATGTCTGTTATTATATCTGGATTAAGAGCATAAGCATCCATAATAACAGAGGTGTTTGTTCTCTTTTGTAGTCAGTACAAAGAGAACAACCTCAAGTGGTCCTGTTCAATACACACAAAGTGTACTAGTGTAAACCTATAGTCAAGACAGACTAATACCAGATTACACTACAACCTTTCCAATGGATTGTCCAAGTCCGTCTAGGTTGTGAACTATTTATATATTCCATAGGGAACTGATAATATGATCTTCTGTGTGTCACCTCACACCATATTATCAACCTTATAGAATATCAGACACTTGCATTAATATTATAATAAACACAATATGCAAACATATGCCCATATGATTCTCATTCAAAGAAATAAGGAAATAAAGTTAATACAAAAGTGATGCTTTCAGTATATAACCCTAACAATATATGTATATATATATATATACATACTCCTCATCATCTTTTCATCATTCAATTTCCCTATTGCTGCCTTCATTTTTCTCCTTCATTCCAACACACTCGATCCTCCATCTTCTTTTCCAAACACCCAAGCTCCAAACTCCCGAAGCACTACCACCAACTGCTATACCACATACCCGACCTCCTTCCCTTAATCCCAAGCTCTACCTTACCTCATTCCCGATCGCTACCTCCTCACTGATCTCCTCCACCATCCTCAGACCCACCACCCCGCACCTCCGAGCCACCCCGACAGCCCCTTTTCCTATCTCCACCTCGCCCCCGACCACCTGAAGCTCCATCCCGACCCCGAGCCTCCATTGTCTCCCTCTCACTCCCAAACCTAAAGCTTCTCCAAACTCCATCGCAACCACTTCTTCATCTCCTTCTCCTTCACTTCACCTCACTCCAACTCCAATACACCACACTACCACACTCCCTCATCTCCTACGGCCTTCTTCTTCTTCTACACTTGCCGGAAGCGTAGCACGAAGTGGAGCACAATGACGAGTTGC
Source organism: Hemerocallis citrina (assembly GCA_017893485.1). Lineage (NCBI taxonomy): Eukaryota > Viridiplantae > Streptophyta > Magnoliopsida > Asparagales > Asphodelaceae > Hemerocallis > Hemerocallis citrina. The sequence continues at coordinate 268,414 of JACEHZ010000115.1, forward strand.
TTAGTTTCTACATGCACAAGAAATCGGCATCGTAATAGCTACACAAACGAGAGCCTGTCAAAACAATTATGTGAGTGTTTTTCCACAATAACAACAACAACAAAGCATTTTTCCCAACTAGCTGGGGTTGGCTACATGAATCCTGATTTTCCATTCTGCTTGGTTTAGCGCAATATCTTCTCTAAGGTCACAAGCTATCATATCTTTTTTCACCGTTTTCATCGAAGTTGGTTTAGGTCTTCCTCTACCCCTAACTTTACCCTCAATACTTATCAAATCACTCTTTCTAATGGGGGCATTACTAGGTCTACGTGTGACATGTCCAAAGGCGATTCTCTCTTAACTTATCTTGAATTTGAGCTACCTTTAGCATGTCTCGTATATGCTTGTTTCTAATTCTATCATTCCTTATTTTACCACACATCCATCCTAGCACCCTCACCTTCGTTACACTCATTTTTTGGACATGTTATTTCTTTGTTGTCCAACACTCTGCTCCATACATCATTGCTGGTATAACAGCCATCCTTCAACTTCAAAGATATACATTTGTCACACAAAACATCACTGACACTTCTCCACTTAAACCACCCTTCTTGGATCCTATGTATAACATCTTCACAAATCTCCCTATCTCTTTGTATAATCGAGCCTAAATATCGGAAACAGTCTTTCTTAGGTATCCCTTTTCCATCAAGCTTCACTATTTCCTCAGTTGTGTTCCGAATATCACTAAAATTATACCCTATATACTCTGTTTTAGTTCTGCTTATCCTAAAGCCTCTAGCTTCCAAAGTTTCTCTCCACAATTCTAATTTAGCACTGACTCGTGCTCTAGTTTCGTCCACTAAAATGATGTCATCAGCAAAAAGCATACACCAAGGCACCTCATCTTGTATTACTTGTGTCAATTCATCCATAACCAAAGTAAAGAGGTAGGGGCTTAAAGCTGAACCTGGGTGTAAACCTACTGTAATAGAAAAATTGCTGGTCTCTCCTGTGGTTGTTCTAATTGTGGTCGTTGCCCTTTCATACATATCCTTAATTACCTCAATATACCGAATAGTAACTCTTTTATTATTTAACACCTACCATATTATGTCTCTGGGGACTTTATCATATATTTTTTCTAGATCTATAAAAATCATATGTAGATCTTTCTTATTCTCCCTATATTTTTCCATAAGTCTCCTCAGTACATAAATTACTTCCATTGTTGCCCAAACTGATTCTCAGATACTGTATTTTCTAGTCTCAGTCTATGTTTGATCACTCTTTCCCAAATTTTTATCCAATGACTCATTAATTTAATTCCTCGGTAGTTTGAGCAACTTTGTATATCTCCTTTACTTTTATATATAGATATTAGAATACTCTTTCTCCATTCATCGAGCATCTTCTTAGTCCTCAAAATTTTATTAAATAATTTTGTTTGCCAACTCACTCCTACATCCCCAAGACACTTCCAAACTTTATCCGGTCCTAAAGCTTTTCCTATTTTCATCCTTCCTAGAGCATTTCAAACCTCCAAGGTCCTAATTCTACGGAAAAATATATGCTCTCGGCTCTCTCTCGAGTCCTCTATATTTAAGTTACTCACAAACTTTTCATTTAATAACTTCTCAAAGTAATTTCGTCTTCTTTCCTTAATTTCCACATGTTTTATTAAGACTCTTGAATCTTCGCTCTTAATACACTTAATTGTACCCAGATCTTTTGTTTTTCTATTCCTTTGTTTAGCAAGCTTATAAATGTTATTTTCTTCCTTTTTTGTTTCTAATTTTGTGTATAAATCATCATAAGCTTTTTCTTTTGCATCTTTTACTGCTTTCTTAACTTCTTTTCTAATGATCTTATATCTCTCCAAATTTTCTTCATTTATATTCTTTTGCCATATTTTGAAAGTTGATCTTCTTTCTCTCACAATATTTTGGAGTTTTTCTCGCCACCGTCATGTTTCTTTATTTAGCAAACCTCTACCTTTAGATTCTCCAAGTACCTCTTTTGAAATTTCTCTTAAGTACGTAGCTATTTTAGTCCACATCATATTTTTCTCCCTTCCATGATACCACTTTATGTAACGCCCCGAATCCCAAATACACTGAATTCGAGATGTTCTACAGGATCTTTTCACTTTCTTAGTACACTTTTACAGGGAAATTAAAACTTTTCATCATACATCAGAGATTACATCATAATTATATCTTTCTTTTGCACAGCGGAAGTAAAATACAACAATTAAATACAAGTACAACAGCTTGATAAAATCTTTAAGCATCCAAATCTTCTTTAATCTTTAGCATGACATTTACCTGCATGTTAGACTATGGGTACGTCAGTTTATTCAACCGACGATCATTATACACGGCCGTCCTCGCTTTGCCGGAAATAGTATAACTTAACATTTCATATTTAGCAAACACAAACTTGTCACATTTCAAACTAAAGGGACTACCCTATTGATGTCGTGTTGTGATTGTGCACTTAGTCCTTAATGCAGTTAATTATGTTACATGACACTAATGCACACTTGTTCGGATTCTATGCATCCCATACTACATAGGTCCGAGGGCAAGCCCTTATTCGTTCTTCATCTTGATAGGGTTCAATCCCCCGTTATGTCTTAACTACTACTGTAACTACGGTAGTGTCTTAGATGTCCTATGATCTATGAGCCCATGCCCAGGCAGCCTGGAGGGGAATCCCACGCACTGTCACGACGCATCGAGCAGGCAACCTATGGACAATTCAGCCTCCGCCATGGAACAATGGCACCACCCATAGCCACTCGAACATCCCACGAGCGTCGCCACCGGGACGATAATTCCGGAGTAGCGCCCACGCACTGTCTTGACGCATCAAGCAGGCAACCTGTGAATCGCTCTCACACCGCTATCCGTTGGCCCTCATACTCATGTTTTTCTTCTACTTTCATCACATCTCCACTATGTACTAGTCCTTAGTTTTATTTAAACATCATGAACAAAATAATCACTAGAGTTAGCCTCTCCATCAACCGGACTTATTCATTTGTTTCAACATGACCAACCTTGGTCTAATTTCAATTCAATTCTTGTTTCTCAATGCCGGGGAGACTTAGCTACTCTATTTCAAATTTCATTTCACAATCTTTAAGTCATAATCACTTTCATGTCACAATTTCATATTCTTTCTTATTCATGATTACTCTTTGTTCACAAGTCCATAGTGAATACTTATAACTCATAAAAATTCATATTCCTGGCCAACAATTTCATAAACATGATTTCTAAATTCCAATATCATACAATGCACTCATGCACTTATAATTAAACACCCATACTTTACATTTTACACAATATCCTCAAGTGAAAATCTATAATATCATGTCACACCACAAACTCTTTTGTGTCAAATACTTCTTAATAACCCATTTCATTATATCTTTATAAACTGAAAATTTCCATAAGCATGTGTCTTAGAACCATAGCTTTAATTATACTATTTGTTCCCAAACTACATTATATTTTCTTCAAATAATACCCAACTCAATCCCATAAAATTCCTTGTATTTTTATGAAAATTACCATATTTTTCTCACATTTTTTGGACATCACAAACTCACAAAAAAAATGTTTTTTATAAGGTGCTAGGGGAAGGATTCGAACCCAGCACAGTAGAGAAGAAGGCCAGAGCACCCGCCAATAGGCCAATCGTGTGCTAGCAATTAGAAGAGGGCGGAATAGGGGTATGTGCTGTCAATTCACAGTCACATATACTTATACACAGATTGGATAAAAGATGGTGAGGGCCGGTTTCGAACCACGCCGCTCAGGGAAACCGAACACAGTCACCGACCGCCTGAGCCACTGGCTCAGGTTGTCACAGTACTGAGTTAAACTCTATTAGTTTCATAATCGCACTGTTTTAGAAAACAACTCGATGTTCAAATCAATTTGGTTCATATTGCCTTTATACAAACCACTGAAAAATTCCAGATTTAATCATCTTTATTTAATCTTCATACAGCAAGTATAAAAATAAATTTTTGTACTAAAAACATAATTTTCTCCACCCAAATTAATAATTTGTTTATCAAAACTATCATATCTTTTATTTTCGACATTGAAAAAAAGAAATCAATTGATCTTCTAATCTCTCTTTTATTCCCAAATTTTCCATGATAATTTACTGTTTATTAATCTACATTCACACCACATACAAATTTGGATTTTTCCATACTCATATTAGCACAAGAATTCATGTAACACATGAATAGGTGAAACTCAAAAATTACTAAGTTTTGGGTATTTCTATTTTGATGACAGCAAGCAATTCATTGGTTCTTTTATGCCACTTCTACACATGAATTTAACATACTCATAACTCAAGCTTTCAATATACTTTTCTATTCAAATTTCATAGTGTCAATATCTTTATCAATTGTCATGTTTCAACCACACAATTTACAAGCAATTAATGAAGATTTTCACACATCATACTAACCATATTGCATCATTATTCCAATAAACTAACAATCATAGAAAGTGCTTCATATAGTTTAATTTCATGCTAGAATTTCACATACACAATTAATCACATCATTCCAAACCATTCACATACTAACTTTTTAATTAGAATGGACTCTTATTAGTATTTTCCATGCATGGTGTTGACAATATAACTAGCATGAATCCTATATTAGAAATATGAAATATTTTACCCACCTTAATGGAGAGAAACACAAAAAGCAATGAGTCCTAGTAGATGAGAACACCTCCTCCTAGCCAAAAGAGTGCACCACTCCAAGCTCCCAAATCCTAGCCGAATGCTTCCCAAAGCCGAATGCTTCCCCAAGCCGAATGCTACCCTCCTTGGCCGAAAGCTCCAAGCAACCAAAAGAACCACACACTCTCTTATCTTTTATAACTCTCACAATTATATTACTATAGCTTTAGAAATTATACTTTGCATATGAAAAATTAGCCATGAGAAGGGGGGTATTTATACTAAAAAATGAGGGGAATGGAGGGCTAAGATCATCTTGGTGGTTGCAAAATGAAAGGCTTAGATCAAAGTAGGAGTTAGGAAAACTACCCACCTCCTTGAAACTACCCCCATGTTCTCCACACCAAAAATTCAATTTTCCCTCCAAAAGAATGCTACCCGGCCAAGAATAGTGAGTGTGCATTGCACGTGTACGTGTAGTGCACGTGCATGCAACTAGGCCAAATTTGTACATTTTAAAATTGTATAAAAATAATTTTGTTTAAAAAAAATCTTCTACATGACAAGTTTAATTAAAAAAATAACTTAATTCATGGGCTTTCTTTTTGGGCCAAAATAATTTTATAAAAATAATTAAAATAAAAATGCTTTTGGGCTTTTTAAGAAAAGGCTTTTTTAGTTAAATCGAAGAAGGCTTTTAAAGAAAGGCTTTTGTACTAAAATAATTTGAGAAAAATATATTAAATAATTATACACATTATGATAAAATAATCCAAAAAAATATTGCACGTGCGCAACACGTGCAAAATAAATAATTTCTCATTAATTGAAAAATCAGGGTATTACACTTTAAGGACATTATCTCTAAAAACTTCTAGTTTATCTCCCTTCAAGTTCCACCACCTAATTATTGGGTTCCTAGTCTCCTTCCTTGCACATATGTGTTTCCCAATCTTAACTTCCACAAGATGGGTAGTAAAACTTATTAGATACAATTAACTTCGGTATTTAACAAGTTTTACCTACTATTGGATTTTTTAGGAGAAACTATGCGCTTTTTGAAAATGGTCGGACAAAATCGTTTTTCCTACAGTAAGGTAAGTGAGATCCGGGAACGGGACTCCCCTCCAAGCTTCTTTTTGTCATCAGCGGTTGGGAACCTAAGAATTGACCACCGGGCAGGAAAGCAATCAAATTCCCTAGTGCTGCTAATAAGCAGAAGTTAGACCAAATTATAAATAGATTGACCCCTAATGCCTTGCCCCTCTTCCTCCGGTCGAGAGCTAAACCCTGGGAGTGAGAGAGATTGAATGACCTGGCAGGCAGCATGACTATCAATAGTAGATTCCACTTTATCGGTATAAGTTTACAATCTTTACATGTCAAGCGATCTACCTTTCTAGTGATGAAAAAATCAATCTGACTCATATTTGCCCCACTTTTAAAGGTTATCAAACGCTCATCTCTCTTCCTAAAATAAGTATTTGCTAGTATAAGATCATACGAAGCCGTAAAATCTAAAAGTGCCTCTCCACCATCATTCTTATTTCCAAACTCATGTCCTCCATACACCATCTCATACCCCATGTTATCTTCTCCTACACGTCCATTGAAATATCTTCCTATAAATAGTTTCTCACCTAAGGGTACTCCTTGAATTATTTCATCCATATCTTCCCAAAATTTATTTTTAGCTTGTGTATCTAATCCTGATTGGGGTGCATAAGCACTAATGATATTAATTATGTTTTTCCCTAAAACAAGCTTACTCTTTTGAATTTCTTATCTATTAAAATTCCTACTCCATTTCTATGTCTAATTTTACCAGTATAATATAATTTAAAACCATCTATCTCTTTAGATTTCTCCCCTACCCACTTTGTTTCTTGTAAACAAGCTATATTAATATTCCTTCTAATTATGCTATCTACTAGTTCTATGCATTTTCTTGTCAATGTTCCTATATTCCAAGTCGCTAACTTAAACTTATTTTGCTGGACTAGCTTCTTTACTCGCACATTGAGTTTTTCCAACTTTCTAGTTTATTTTTTATAGTGACATGCTAGATAATCTTTACAAATTGAGTATTCATGATTAGATTATGCGTTCATTATTGATAGATTATGTGTTGTTAATTAATTGTGTAAAATTATGATATGATTAACTTGGAAATATTTTATATATTCTGCCCAGTAAATTGTCTAGCTTTGTACTAAGGTTTTGACCCAGTTTTGGAAACCAAAGTTAGTGTTTTATATATGCATCTTATAGCCCTTCGAGTGTAGAATCCAGAATAACTTACGGTTTCATAAACCGATGTATAGATTGTGAGTTATCGATGTTTTAGTACTATAACGTCTAATTTCCAGATTGTAGTTAGTATGTCGATGCGCGAATCCGTAAAGAACAAATTTTATGCATATTTTAAATTAATTTATAATTTTCGAGTGAGTAGGCATTGGATTCGACAGAGATATCTGATGGAATCGAATTCTCTCTCTCAAAGAAGCGGGAAAGTAAATTTTAGTGCAAATAGGTACTGCTATCAAAAATTATATTGTTATGTTTTTTGAGTTGATTTCCTGACTTTTAATCTCACTTCCAAAATTCTTTCTCCAAAAATATATGGAATTGGAACCTTAAATTTTTATAGGAGAATCTAGTATATGTCGATGCTATGTTCACAAAATTTCATGAGGATTGGATGTCACGCCCGCTTCCCAAAAAGGAATACAGAATACGGATACGTGACACAAGTCCAGCGAATGGCGTTCACCATTCATAAGCTGTAAGGATCTTTTCAACATTTCACAGGAATAAACAAGAAATAAACAAGGAGCTATCAACCACGCATACATGAATAAATTAATATAACCAACAGAATTTACTTGAAACAAAATAAATAATTCTCAAATAAGCCAGATCTGGAAACAAGAGTTATAAATTCTGGGTCAAACTACCCATTACAAAATAATCCACGTAACAATTACATTTATTCAAAACAGTAGGAAATAAATTGTAGCAAGAACTCCAGCCAACTAGAATTTATGGTCACCTACTCCATCAAGCAGCTGGTCACCAAAGTCTGCAATTTTAATAAATTGCAGGAAGAGAAAAAAGAAACAAAATGCCCGTCAATATAAGTTACGGGCCGCTTGTATTGCAGGCAACAAGTACAGAAGAAAACAGATAGACAAGTATAGAGTAACAGCGGAAGCAAGTACAGAATAAACATGGAATGGATGTAATAGCAAAACAGAATGACTAACATAAATCAGAAACAGATTCAAGTAATATGATGAGGTGACAAGGTGCAGGTAACATGTAATAGGTGTTAAGTAGCATGCAAGCATGTATACAAGTAACAGGTGTCAGGTAGCATGTATATGTAACAGAAATATGCAAGTGATCATGTTATTACAGGTCTTGTGGTAATACCCTGCAAAATAGCATATAGCTATTTTTGCGTAGTAATCCATGCACAGCTGAGAATTGCACACGATTACATATTTTTTAATAATTATCAGTTTTAACTGAGAAATTTCAGATATATGAGATATTTTGAACCCGATAAAATAAACTCGGGATATCTTCTCAATTAAACTGTAGATTTGTCCCGATTGTTTTGACCAGAAAATCTTCGGGAGAAAATAATAACTTTTATAAAACATATATTTTTATAAACTAAGTTAGTACTTAATTTGAATGTGGATTGTATTTGTGCATAAGGATTAGAATTGGGGTATGGTGACCTAGGGTTCCTTGACCTAACCTAGGGTTAGGAACCCTAGCATCATGATGATCATGACTTGAATCTTGATGAAGATCCAATGGTGGAAACAATTCACCATGTGTTGACTTCTTGAAGGAATGAGAAGCTCCTTGAAGCTTCTAGAAGATTTTGTTGGCACTCTTATCCACCACACACTTCCACTCACTCCACTTCCCCCCATCCCCACCCTACATTTGGCTGGCCCAACACCCCAAACCCTAGCTCTCCATTTTTCTATAAAACCCCCACTCATTTCACTTCTCATCTCTTCTTATTCTTCTTATCCTTGTTCTTATTCAAAAAAAAAAGGTGAAATCTTTTGGAGTAGAAAGAGTAGTAGAGAAGGAGAAGAAGTGCAGTAGACGGTTGGCCAAATCTTCTACAAGAGCAAGGAGCAAAGGAAAGCAAGCAAGCAAAGCTACAAGGAGATTTTCTTGCAACTACAAAAAGTGGGTGATACTTTATACTCTAAAAGATTAGTCTTTTCTTTTGTATAAGATATTAGCATGTAGAAGTAGCTAAGAAAAATTTGATTTCCATGTATATGGATATGCTAAGAAAAGATAGTTGTATGATAAGAACAACTCTTTCCATGAACTTTTGTTAAAGAAGCATGCTTGTGAGGTGTAAGTATGGGAATTTCTAGTTCACGAATGGTTTGGAATTTGGGACTCAAATTTTTAGGGATTGTTATTCTATGTATCTAGAGCTCACATGATTTTTTTTTATAGTATTTGAATTCCATTTGATAGCCCAAACACTCCTCTCAATTTCGGACAGAGAGAAACTGAAAAAGTTTCTGTTGGGTGAATTCTGCTGTGTCTTTCCGAAATTGTAACTCAGTATTGGTTGGGTTTTTTGAGCTGAAAATTTTTCTGAACACTCTTGTATGTTTCTAAAACTATATTCTTAAATTTCATAATTTTTTGAGGTTGTTTGATACCTCAAAGAATTTGTAGATTGCAACTGGTCTGAGGAACATAAGCTGAAGCTGTCTGTTTTTAGACTGAAGTTCATTTAGTCATAACTACTTGTGTGTGTATGATATTGCTATAAAATTTTTTGCAGTAGCTTGTGGTATGTGTCTGAATCATGATTCTCAAATTTTAGATTTTTTTGATATCATTTGATGAAGTTTAAAAAATAAATAGTGTGGAAAAGTAAAGACCCTGCTTGGAATGCAGCAGAATTTTTTGTGCTATATTTAAGGAGTTATAAATCTGTGTGTAAGATGAAGCTGGATGCAATTTTTGTACACAATGGAATGGTATATGTTTAGTTTCAGAATCTCAAATTTCATGAGTTTTCGACTTAGGCTTGATTTGTTATTGAATTTTTAAATAGACTAGGTTCAGCTTAGTTTAGATTGACTAGTCTGTGAAGATGGGTGATTCAGGAATTTTGTGTTAAGAATTTGGAAAAGTGTTCAACTAGAGAATTGTAGTAGGGAGTCAATGCTTTCCAAAACATCTGGAATTATGAAATTCCAGTTTGTAGATTAAAAGTTATGATTTTCATACTGTAACACCCCAAATTCCAAAACAGTCTGAATTCGAAGTTCCACAAGATCTTTACACTTATTTCATACAATTTTATAAGAAAATTAAAACATTACTTACATCAGAGTTACATTGTACATTTACATTCATACAACAGAAGCAATTTACAGTAATTACACGAAAATGTACACATTTAAATCAATCTTGGAGCAGCATGTATACTTCAGTTTGTCAAGCTCTTTGCCCTGCATGTAAAACTGTGGGCGCATCAATTCATTCAACTGACAAAATATTACACACGGTCATACTCTCTATGCGGAAAACAGTAGAACGATTTTCCATACTTAAACAACCACAAACTTGATCACAAGACAAACTACAAGGGACTATCCTAATGATGTCGTGTTGTGCTGTGCACTTAGTCCTTAATGCAGCTGTTTACATTATATGACACTAATGCGTACTTGTTCAGAGTCTATGCAGCCCATACTACATAGGTCTGAGGGCAAGCCCTTAATCGTTCTTCATCTTGTAGGGTTCAATCTCTCGCCATGACTTAAACTACTACTGTAACTACGGTAAGTATCTTAGGTATTCTATGAACTACGAACTCACGTCTAGGTACCCTAGAGAGAATCCCAACGCACTGACACATGACTCATCATGCAGGCATCCTGTGGTGATTCACCTCCTACCATAAACATGACACCACCCGCAGTCATTCGATCACCCCATAAGCATCGCCACCGGGACGGTACTCTGGAGTAGTATCCACGTCCTAATCATGACGCATCATGGGACATCCTGTGAATACTCTCATGCCGCCAATCTAATGACCCTCATACTCATGTTTGTCTCTTACGTTCATCACATTTTCACTATGTATCTCATCCTTATGTATAATTGTAGGTCAATATTCTAGAATCTAGCATTACTCCTATATCGGTTTTTTCAATATCAACCTTTATCAACGACCCAAACTTGGTCAAAATATCATAAATTCTCTTTTCACTGTTTTTCATTCTTGCCGATGTAGAGTCTTAGCCAAGTTCTAGTATAAATCCTCTTTTCATATTCATTGAAGCATGTTCACAAAATTTCACATTTCATCACATTCTCTTTTCAACACATTTCTATGCACAACTTGTATATTCAGAAATTCTCATTTTATTCTACTTAACAAAAAAAGTCTCAATTTATCTCTTTGCAATCATTTCTATACTCAAAATTTTCATTTCTTTATTTTAGAGTTTCAAAGATCAAAAACTAAAATGAACGCTTCACTCTTGAAAATTTTGTACTTTGTTTCTCCATTTAAAGGTCTATAAGTCAAAAATAATTTCTTTTTTTTTTGAAGTTTATATATATATACTCAGGAATTTTTCTATTATTTTTTTTTCAATATCTGTTTCATTTTTTTAAAAGCTCGAAATAACCAAAAAAGAAGAAAAAGAGAAAAGATTTTTTTTTCCCCAAAAAAATTTGGTCACTGCCAGATTCGAACCGCACAACAGACATACACAGTGCACAGTCACCGAGACCCAATGTAATATCCCGATCGACTATTAATAATATTATTTTATTAACGTATGACTACTTGATTATTTTATTTTTCTTTCCCCATTGTGCTATCTTTTAGCCATGGCAATCTAGTGGGTAATTAGGAATTGTTGTAGCTAAACCTAGGGTTACAAAGACATAAGGGTTAATAATCCTTCTAGAACACTCTCTCCTCCACATCACCCTCCACCTCACCAATGACCCATATCCTCACCATGCCTCCACCTCATCCTTCCCTCCACTAGGTGAAACCGGCCCACAAAAAGGGGAAGGGTTTTTGGATAATTGTGTGGGTGCACAATTGCAATATCCTCCCTTCTCTCCTCCTATAAATACCCCCTTCCTTCTCCATGATCTCACTTTAGAAATATCAAAGAAAAAAAAAGAGAAAGGAAAAGAATGAGTAATCTAACTTGAGAGTTTTATTTTGTAGGTTGGTAGAAGTTCTAGGAGAAAGGAGGATAGTTTAGTTCTTTCATCAAGGAAAGAAAACAAGGTGGTGGTTCTCCTAGGTTTGTGTTTAATTATTTGTTTGTTTGTTTGTCTATTTGAGAATGGTTTTGATGTTCTTCTTCTTCTTACCCTCTTGTTTACCTTTCTTTTTTGTGGTGTGGTTATTATGTTGTATGTTGTAGTAGGAATCATCTAAAAGAGTTCTTTTGCTTATTGATTGATAAAGAGTTAACTACTTGGACTAAAAGGATACATATACATAAACTTTTGCATACAACCATGTAAGGTTGTAGGACTTGAATATGAACCCATACATAAGGCATATGAATATTGTTTACAACCATTTGGGTTGTAGGACCTATGTTGAATCTTGGACTAAAAGAGAACATATGTTGATTAAACCCAAAAAGTGAAGTGTTCTTACTTATTGTAGTGTTGTTTAATTTAATCTTAAAGTATGAAAAAGAAACTAGCTAAATCACTAGTTGTAGAATAAATAAATGAAAAGATCTTTTTCTAAACACTAGTTGTAAAAAGATCAAAAAGATCTCTTTTATGTCCACTAGTAAGAAACCTATGCTAATAAAGATCTCTTTTTGTAGTAATTTAGTTGTAGATGTTATGCTAAATTTTAGTTGATGCTTATAGTAGTAGTAGTAGATATATATGTTCTAATAAAGTTGTAGTAGTAGTAGATATGTATGCTTCTATTAAAATAGCAATAGTAGATGTATGTTTCCATTAAAGTAGTAATAGTAGATGTATTACATCATATTTAGGGATGAGATTCATGCTTCAAATGTTGTAGGATCACTTCTAAAAATGTTTAGAAGCCATATTCATGCTACAAATGTTGTAGGATCATTTCTAAAAATGTTTAGAAGCCATATTCATGCTACAAATGTTGTAGGATCATTTCTAAAAATGTTTAGAAGCCATATTCATGCTACAAATGTTGTAGGATCATTTCTAAAAATGTTTAGAAGCCATATTCATGCTACAAATGTTGTAGGATCATTTCTAAAAATGTTTAGAAGCCATATTCATGCTTCAAATGTTGTAGGATTAATTCTAAAAATCCTACCATGCTTAGACTACCTTGTTTATGCTTAAGGAGTTGTAGGATTAATTCTAAAAATCCTACCATGCTTAGACTACCTTGTTTATGCTTAAGAAGTTGTAGGATAAATTCTAAAATTCCTACCATGTTTAGATTAGTCTAATTATGCTTAGAATGTTGTAGGATTGATTCTAAGAAATTCCTACCATGTTTAGTTCAATCTATTTTGCTTAGAATGTTGTAGGATTCATTCTAAGAAATTCCTACCATGTTTAGATTAGTCTAATTATGCTTAGAATGTTGTAGGATTGATTCTAAAATTCCTACCATGTTTAGATTAGTCTAATTATGCTTAGAATGTTGTAGGATTGATTCTAAGAAATTCCTACCATGTTTAGTTCAATCTATTTTGCTTAGAATGCTGTAGGATTCATTCTAAGAAATTCCTACCATGTTTAGATTAGTCTAATTATGCTTAGAATGTTGTAGGATTGATTCTAAGAAATTCCTACCATATTTAGTTCAATCTATTTTGATTAGAATGTTGTAGGATTCACTCTAAGAATTTCCTACCATATTTAGTTTAATCTATTATGTTTCAAGTGTTGTAGGATTTAAATTAAAAATGCCTACCATGCCTTGGGATGATTGTATGTTCATACTAGTTATACATCCATGCTTAAGACTTATCGCTTCATAATTAAGAGCATTGTGAGTTAATGGTTATGTCATATATGCCATGATTAAGTGTCATAGATTGATGCTTGCAAATTGCATGCCATGATTGAATCGCCATAGGCAAAATAATAAGAAAGAGCCATGTTAAAATTGCAGTCATAACTACCGTGTTGTAGTTGATATTAGTAAGGCACCATACATGCTTGGACGGCATAGTATAGCATCCTAGTTGCATGAGGATAGGTATCGATGTTTATGTGGGTTAGGAAGAGAACCCATGGATTCTAATCGAGTAGGTTCTAATTTAAGTGGAACCATGGCATATGAGCACCCTTCATTCATAGTAATAAGGGTTGAGAAGTTCTAATAATTGTAGCTTGATAAGAAGCTAAGTTTAGGGTATTCAATTACCCTAAGGGTCATCGACCATCAAGACCACATCCTACCCCCTTAGAGTAAAATGGATAGATCTCACCTCGGACGTCGACGGATTTTAACCGATGTAGGTTGACCGTGGGCCGAGAGTGTTGGTAGAATCCGAGTTAGGGGTAGGGATGAGTGAGAGAGATTTTATTACCAGAGTCTTGGATCGAGTGACCACGAGTCGGACCATAATAATCCAAGTTGGAAATTATGGGAGATCGCATGAGGATAGTGACATCATTAGGGTAGTGACTGATAAAATCATTACATAGACCCTTGCTGGAAGAGGGGAGTCGGTTGTAGGGGCACCTTATGACTAACTCGTCCCTGGAGGCAGACTAGGTGGTGTTATTGGGTTGCGCCTTCCTGTCAAAGGGATACGTACGGTGCCGTCTCACAAGTTGAGGACACGGGTTGCGTATCTCGCGCTGTTAATTCCTGAAGTACAGTGGCTGGGGGTGCCACAGGATGCATTGTGCAGTCCTGTGCTTGCGATACCCCAGAGGGTGCCACAGGGTAGGCTTCGTGCTACCCTGCGCTTGCGAAACCCTAAAGTTTGATTTTGGAATGACGCCCAATACAATGGGTTCGTCTATTATGAGAGAGGTCCGGTTGGCCGGGTCGCAGTGGCGAACATAGACACCACTGGAGAAATGCAATAGTGGGACTTGACCACGCCTGCAACCTCATTAGCCACGTGTAGGTGTCAAGAACAGGTTGAGTGCAATTAGAGTTCATAACGCGGGTTCAATCCCTATATATGGAGAAACGGCTTGAGATGGGGTCGCATGTAGTATGGGCTGCATGTTGCTTCGGAGACTTGCTGATATTAGAATATGAGCATCCTAGTTTAGTTGACATGGCATTAGTATCCTAGCTTAGTTGATAGTACATTAGTACTCTAGCTCAGTTGACAGTGCATTAGTATTCTAGTTTAGTTGGCAGTGCTTTGGTATTCCAGTTTGATTGACATGTATTATATTCTAATCACTGCACTCACGAACACTTAAACTACACCGACATACTTCACCCTATTGTATATATATTGTGTTGGAGATCCGCTGCTATATGATCAGCCTTTAAAACGTCAGTGAATACTGACGTCCCCACTTCCATAGGTACTGGACCACGAAAATACAGGTGCGAGATTCAGGAGGACTCAAGGCAAGGAAAGTGTGGAGTCAACGTCAAGTTTCAATTTCCGCTGTAATAACTATTTCATGTATACTCTGATGTAATCTAGTGTATTAATGGGAACATTCGGCCTGTAATATTGAGTTAATAAAAAGTTTTAAATTTTCCCGTTTTCTGTGTTTTGTGACTTATTGAAGGAAAGGTCTTGGCTCGTGCCACGGTTTCTCAGTATTGGAAATCGGGGCGCTACACCCAAGGCCCCACGCGCTAGCCAAAAGGGACAAGGCGCCCAACTATCACAAAGGAGGAGTGTCAGTGGTTTATGTTTGATTCTCGGTATTTGGAAAAATCGAATTTTTGGAATAAAAAGCCTTTGCCGAGACTCGAACCCACACACACTCAGTCACAGGTTGCTACAGTAACGCAACTAATGCCCCCTATAACCAGTATGTCCATAGGAATTAACTGATATAGGATTGGTTCAAAATAGGTTTAAGTCGAGTCTGTGTTTATTTGAAATATTTCAATTTTCAAAAGATCATAACTTAGTTTCTTCTTCACAAAAATTTCTAAAAATTTCCAGAATACTAAATTTACATACATTTAACAAATCAGTGTTTTTAAAAATAATTTTGACTTTAAAAACAAGTATTTTCACTCTAATTTATGTTCTATGTTTACAAATTGCAAAAATTCACTTTAACAAATTCTCTACTCAATTTCTTGCATTAAGATTTTATTAAAAAGTGTAAATTTCTGTTTTTCCCTCTTTATTCATAATACTTATAATCAAAGTTGCATTCCTTGAGCAAAATGATACAATGGTTGAATAAATGCAAAAATTTAATAATTCATTCACTAACCAATACATGAACATTTTTCTACAATTACATGATTCCAATTCCACAATTTCATGGCAATAAGTGAATTTAACTACATTAAACATGAATTATAACCAATAGCACACAATTCATCAAGCATTTACTCATTCGTCTAGCAAGTCCTTTTTAGGGTCAATAAGTGATTATCTTATCAGTTCTTTCGGCATGCATATATATATCAAAATCCCTAGCAGGATCTCTAATATTAGAAGTTTAGAAAAACACCCACCTATTTGAAGAAAGTAATACAAAACTCCTAGAATCTCCTTGAACACACGAGCGGTCCTTCTCCTCCTAGAATGAGTCACCACAAAGTTCCTCCTCCATGCATTTGGTGAAACCCGAACCTCCCCTTGTCGTGGGTTGTAGTAGCCGGCCTCCAAAAAGAACACACACACACTAATGCACTCAATCTTTTTTACTCTCTCTCAATCTTTTATTTTCCTATAGTTTTCTTTCTTTCAAAAATTTCTTAGTGTTGTATGCATAAAGAGAGGATTATTTATACTAGTTTTAGGGTGAAATGGTGAGCTATGATTGCATTAGATGGTTGTAGGTGAATGGCTAGGATACAGTGGAAAGTTGTAGCAACCACCCATGAACACAAAAACCACCACTCCACTAATCCACACCCCCACTCTCTCTCTCATGCAATCTGGCCAAGGAGGGTGTGCAAAGCAACCACACGTGCAAGCACGTGTCCCAACTAGTGTCCCCCTAATTAAAGTTGTACATTATAAATTAATTAGTTGTCTACAAAAATGTGTCTACATGACAAGTTAATTAAAATTAGTTAATTCATGGGCTTTTAAAAATAGTCGGTTTTTTGAATAAAATAATTAATTTATTAGGTTGATCTTTTAGAAAATAAATTTAGGCTTCCTAAAAATGGGCTTAAAAGAGTAAAAAGAAAGGAAAGAAATTAATTATTTGCTCATGCTATATAAAAAATCATTTCATAAGAAAATATTTATACACAAATTTGTACGTGCACAACACGTAAAATCAACAATCTCACATTTAATAAAAATTCAGGGTATTACAGCACTCCCTCCTTAGAATAGTTTCGTCCCCGGAACTACAATAAAAGAGTGAGGAACAAACACAACAAGAAGAAAGAAAAAAATACAAATCAAACAAAGAGCTCAGGATGGTCCTTCATCATCCTCTCCTCTGATTCCCAAGTAGCCTCTTCAACCAACTGGTTTCTCAAGACTACCTTGACCATCGGTATCGTCTTATTCCTCAAGACTTTCTCCCGACGATCAACAATCTCAACCGAAAGCTCAATGTAACTCAGATCCAACTGCAAACCCTCCGGCACTTCAGGCAAATGATGACTTGGATCTGGAATGTAACCTCTCAGCATAGACACATGAAATATATTGTGCACCTGAGACAACTCTTCCGGTAACTCAAGCCAGTTTCCAATCCGCTTCAATATCTTATACGGGCCTGTGAATCTTAGGGCTAACTTCCTACCTCTGCCAAAGCGAATCATGCCTTTGCTAGGTGATACCTTCTGAAAGACAAAGTCACAAACCTCGAACTCAAGATCCCTTCTTCGGTTGTCTGCATAGTTCTTCTACCTACTCTGAGCATCCACCAACCACTTCCTGATCAGATCAATCTTTTCAGAGGTCTGCTGCACAATCTCAGGCCCAAACATCTGCCGCTCCCCAACCTCGAACCAACAAACAAGCGTCCTGCACTTCCTGCCATATAGAGCTTCGGACGGCGTCATCCCAATACTAGTCTGAAAACTGTTGTTGTAGGAAAACTCCACCAAAGCTAGATGCCTTTCCCAACTGCCTCCAAAGTCTAGTACACAACACCGAAGCATGTCCTCCAGAAGACAGTTGATTTTCTCGGTCTGCCCATCGGTTTGTGAATGAATAGTAATGCTGAAATCCGTCTTGGTACCCAAGGCTGTCTGAAGACTCCTCCAGAAATACGAAGTAAACCGCGCATCTTGATCAGAAACAATGGTTTACGGAACACCATGAAGCCTGACGATCTAACCAACATACATCTCAGCTAACTTGTCCATCGAAGCAGTGAGTTTCAATGCCAAGAAGTGAGCGGACTTGGTTAGTCGATCGACTATGATCCAAATCGCATCATTTCCCTTGGAACTCTTGGGCAAACCCGTGATGAAATCCATACTGATGTTATCCCACTTCCATTCCGAAATAGGTAACGGTTGCAATAGACCTCCGGGTTTCTAATTCTCGGCCTTGACTTGTTGACAAATCTCACACCTCGATACAAATTCAGCCACATCCCGCTTCAAACCTGACCACCAAAAATGTTGTTTAATGTCCTTATACATCTTGGTACTCCCAGGATGTACAGACAAAAGAGTAGCATGTGCCTCCTAAAGAATACTCTCATTCAAGTCCGACTGATTCGGAACACATAACCTCTTTCCAAACCACAACACTTCATCCCTGATCTGAAACTCCGACAATTTGCCAGCACCAACCTGCTCCTTCATCTTCTGAATCTCTGCATCTTCCTTCTGACTTGTGATAATCATTTCATTCAGCGTTGGTTGAAGCCTTAACTGAGCTAAAGATGATCCCAAGCCTTGCAGAACGACTTCAATACCAACCCGATCCAGCTCCTTTGCAAGATACCTCTGAGTTGTAATCAAACTAGCTAGACTGCTCTTGCGGCTAAGTGCATCAGCAACCACATTAGCCTTCCCAGGATGGTACTTAATCTCTGGACGAATGTCCTCAAGTGCCTTCAGCCATCTCCTTTGCCTCAGGTTCAGATCCTTCTGCTGATAGATGTACTTCAAGCTCTTATGGTCCGTGTACATGTTCAGCTTCTCACCATACACGTAGTGCCTCCATTGCTTTAAGGCGAAGATAATCGTAGCCAACTCCAGATCATGAGTCGGATAATTCTTCTCATGCGGTCTTAGTTGCCTAGACCCATAAGCGATCACCTTCCCTTCTTGCATTAAGACACAACCAAGCCCACGATGTGAAGTATCGTTGTAGACATTGTACTCAACACCAGCTCTGGGCAGAGCTAAAATGGGAGCAGTAGTCAGCCTCTCTTTCAACTCCTGAAAACTTGCCTCGCACTGTTCAGTCCACTTGAAGTTCACATTCTTCTTGGTCAGACCAGTGAGAGACACAGCTATCTGAGCGTAGCCCTGGATGAACCTCTTATAGTATCCAGAAAACCCAAGAAAACTCCTAATTTCCTTCACTGTAGTAGGCCTTGCCCAATCCTTCACCGCCTCTATCTTCTGCGGATCAGTTGCCACTCCCTCCTTAGAAAGGATGTGACCCAGGAAAGCCACTTCAGATTTCCAGAAATTGCACTTGGATAACTTGGCATACAACTCCTGCTCTTCCAGCTTCTTCAAAACTACTGCCAGATGCTCCGTGTGCTCTCCTCCAACTTGGAGTACACAAGAATATCGTCGATAAATACCACGACGAAAGAATCGATAAACGGCCTTAGAACTTTGTGCGTCATCTCCATGAAAATTGCAGGTGCATTCGTCACTCCAAATGGCATAACTAAGAATTCGTAATGCCCGTGTCGAGTTCTGAACGCAGTCTTATGCACATCTTCAGCTTTCACTTGAACTTGATGATATCCTGATCGAAGATCTATTTTGGAGAAAACAGATGCTCCTTGTAGACGATCGAACAAGTCATCAATTCTTGAAATCGGATATTTGTTCTGAACAGTGACCTTATTCAGCTCTCGGTAATCGATGCACATCCTCATCAAACCATCCTTCTGCTTTACCAACAGCACCGGTGCTCCCCAAGGTGACGCACTCGGTTGAATAAAGCCTTTCTCCAACAGTTCCTCAATCTGCCGTCTGATCTCATTCTAATCCACGGGTGCCATCCTATACGGTGCCTTAGAAATAGGTGCACTTCCTGGTTGAATAGTGATGCTGAACTCCACATCACGATGCGGGAGTAACCCAGGTAGATCTTCCAAGAATACCGTCGGATAATCTCGAACCACCGAAATTTGCTACACCAATCCCTTTCTTCTGGCTGATAGCAGCAACCAAATCTGAACATCTCCTCTTCCCTTGGAAAGTGACTTCAGGTCCACCTGGAGCCTTCACTGTTACTGTCTTGGTCTTGCACTTGATGCTCACACTGTACACCGACATCCAATCAATGCCAATGATAACATCGACTTCCAAGATATTTAGCTCGATCAGATCAATCCCGAAAATTCTATCTCCAATCACGATATCGCAGTCCGCATAGTACCGATCAGTGGTTAAAGTCTCCCCTGATGGAGTAGCTACTGCTAAAATCTTGCCTGGAAATATCTTCAGTTCAACTCCTAGAACTTTAGCAAATTTAGGTGATATAAAGGAATGAGAGGACCCTGTATCGAACAAAACAACAGCTTTCTTTCATTCAAATAAAGTTCTCCTGTTACATAACACACTCGTTACATAACTGTGTACTAATTAACGGGAAAATAACAACAGAAAACACTCCTAAACACCCCCACTCGTACTAGTGATGACATGATCCACCTCATCAGCATCAGCTTCGGTCAAGGCAAATACTTGCCCCTACTGGTATGGCTTCTTCCCGGCCTGCTGAGTTGGCCCATTGCGGATGACATCCTGCAGCTTGGGGCAATGAGACTTGTAGTGGCCTGTCTCTCCACTGTTAAAACAAGTCACAGGTGGTCTCACCCAACATACCGCCACCTGAACAGCGTTCGCACCCGTAGGCTTGAACCTTTGAGCCGGAGGCTGTCCCCTGACTTTCCCCACAACTGCGGATCTCTTTCCCACATTCCAGTTGTTTCTCCGATTCTAAACAGCGTGGAACTACTCCATGTCTGCCTTCGTGGCTGCCGCTCGTTTGACCAGCTTGCCAAACCTCCTGATACCGAGGGGTATCATCCTGGATCACAGACTTGACCTCAACCCATGGTCGAACTTTCGAGCCTTCTTTGCCTCGTCCATCACCAGTTCGGGTACATATCTTGAGAGCTGAGTGAATCTTGTCTTATACTCCCTAACTGACATGCCGCCCTGCAGTAGCGCCAGAAACTCCATGGCCTTCTTCTCCTGGACGTCTGATGGAAAATAATGACTGCGGAATTCCTCCAAGAATTCATCCCAGCCAAGAACAATACCTCCCATCGTCCGCTTCATCAACTGCCACCACACAGCCGCATCTTTCTCGAACTGCAGCATCGCTAACTTCACCTTGCTGTCATCTGGAATCTCCAAGACTTCGAAGATAGTCTCTAACTGTCGGATCCAATTGTCAGCCGTGTCAGGGTCTGCCTTCCCCTCAAACACCGGTGGTTTCATCCGCTTGAATGATTCCACGAGTTTGATTGCTTAAGGTACTGGATTCGCAGGCACCCTTCCTTGATTCTGATTCATGGCAATGGCATTAAGTGTCTGATAGATCCTCGCTAGTTCCGTTTCCAAGTCCAGATATTTCCCATTTCGGGCTCCTCTTCTAGCCATATTCTGATGCAAAAGATCCATTAAATTCGAAGTATGAAACATGAATTTTAAATCAACTTTGCATTTCATTGAATTCCAAATTTTATACATTCGAATTTAAAACATTTCTGACATCAAATGAAAGTAGTAAGATACAACTATCTAGTTCCTATGGTTCCTCTTGGCTTCTCGAAACTCTTCCTGTAGTTCCGCTACTTCCTCCTTCAGTACATCGTACATGTTTTTTCTCTTCTCAAGTTCCCAAACACGATGACTGAGAGTGGCAGTGCTCTCCTTGCTCTTCGCACACTGCGCCTGCAACAGCTCTGCTCTCTCCCTCTGAGTCTCTACTTGCCTCTGAAGAGACACAATGAGACTACTCGGAACTGGTTCTTCCTCATCGGAGGAATCATCAGATGAATCCGGAGGTGGAGTGATCTCTCGGGACTCAGGCCATGCCTCTTCAAATTCTTCAGGATCCTCTTCGTCTAAATCAGCTTACCCGGGGTAGTAATCCTCTTCAACAATGTGCTAATCATCATCTCCAGCTGGGTCGAAGTGGTCTACCATCTTAAAGAAAGGAGAAGAAGAAATATAAATCATAGAGCAACACAAATGTAAGTGACTTACATTTAAATCTCTAGACTTAACATACTCTCTAATGTCCACTCTTAGGGTGTCATTCCTTATAAATTTGTACTGCTTGGAAGCGTGGCTCTGATACAACTCTGTAACACCCCAAATTCCAAAACAGTCTGAATTTAAAGTTCCACAGGATCTTTACACTTCTTTCGTACAACTTTACAAGGAAATTAAAATATTTCTTACATCAGAGTTACATTATACATTTACATTTATACATCGGAAGCATTTTACAGTAATTACACGAAAATGTACACATTTAAATCAATCTTGAAGTAGCATGTATACTTCAGTTTGTCAAGCTCTTTGCCCTGCCTATAAAACTGTGGGCGCGTCAGATCATTCAACTGACGAAATATTATACACGGTCATCCTCTCTATATCGGAAACAGTAGAACGATTTTCCATACTTAAACAACCACAAACTTGATCACAAGACAAACTATAAGGGACTATCCTAATGATGTCATGTTGTGCTGTGCACTTAGTCCTTAATGTAGTTGTTTACATTATATGACACTAATGCTTACTTGTTCAGAGTCTATGCAGCCCATACTACATAGGTCTAAGGGCAAGCTCTTAATCGTTCTTCATCTTGTAGGGTTCAATCCCTCGCCATGACTTAAACTACTACTGTAACTACGGTAAGTATCTTAGGTATTCTATGAACTACAAACTCACGTCTAGACGCCCTGGAGAGAATCCCAACGCACTGACACATGACTCATCATGCAGGCATCCTGTGGTGATTCACCTCCTACCATAAACGTGACACCACCCGCAGTCATTCGGTCACCCCATAAGCGTCGCCACCGGGACGGTACTCTGGAGTAGTATCCACACCCTAATCATGACGCATCATGGGACATCCTGTGAATACTCTCACGCCACCAATCCAATGACCCTCATACTCATGTTTGTCTTTTGTGTTCATCACATCTTCACTATGTATCTCATCCTTATGTATAATTGTAGGTCAATATTATAGAATCTAGCATTACTCCTATATCGGTCTTTTCAATATCAACCTTTATAAATGACCCAAACTTGGTCAAAATATCATAAATTTTCTTTACACTATTTTTCATTCTTGCCGATGTAGAGTCTTAGCCAAGCTCTAGTATAAGTCATCTTTTCATATTCATTGAAGCATGTTCACAAAATTTCACATTTCATCACATTCTCTTTTCAACACATTTCTATGCACAACTTGCGTATTCAAAAATTCTCATTTGATTATACTTAACAAAAAAAGTCTCAATTTATCTCTTTGCAATAATTTCTATACTCAAAATTTTCATTTCTTTATTTTAGAGTTTCAAAGATCAAAAACTAAAATGAACTCTTCACTCTTGAAAATTTTGTACTTTGTTTCTCCATTTAAAGATCTATTAGTCAAAATAATAGAAAAAATTTTGGGAATTTTTCTATTATTTTTTTCAATATTTTTTAAATTTTTTTAAAAGCTCGAAATAATCAAAAAGGAAGAAAAGAGAGAGATAATTTTTTTCCAAAAATAATTTGGTAACTGCCAGATTCGAACCACACAACACACACATACA
The DNA here is from genome assembly GCA_017893485.1 of Hemerocallis citrina. Lineage (NCBI taxonomy): Eukaryota > Viridiplantae > Streptophyta > Magnoliopsida > Asparagales > Asphodelaceae > Hemerocallis > Hemerocallis citrina. The sequence continues at coordinate 292,258 of JACEHZ010000115.1, forward strand.
GTGCACAGTCACTGAGACCCAAGGCCCCACACGCTAGCCAAAAGGGATAAGGTGCCCAACATGACAAGTTAATTAAAAGTAGTTAATTCATGGGCTTTTAAAAATAGTGGGCTTTTTGAATAAAATAATTAATCTGTTAGGTTGGGCTTTTATTTAGAAAATAAATTTAGGCTTCTTAAAAATGGGCTTAAAAGAGTAAAAAGAAAGGAAAGAAATTAATTATTTGCTGATGCTATATAAAAAATCATTTCATAAGAAAATATTTATACACAAATTTGCACGTGCACAACACGTAAAATCAACAATCTCACATTTAATAAAAATTCAGGGTATTACACCTACGACTGAGGCAGATCCAGATTTAATCAAGGCCCGTCTGTAGAAGAATCAATTCTTTCCCTGAATGTGCACCTGTTAGGAAATGGTGATTTTAAGGACTTTAATGATTTAATATGAGGATGTGTTCTATTAGGAAGTTGTAGTATACACTCCTAGATTTCCATAGAATCCGAAATCGAGTGATTCCGATGAGTGAGCAAATTTTTATGCTATTGGGAAGGTGCAGCTTTTGCATTTGGGAATGTACAACTGAGAGTATATGAGGTTTTTATAGTGTCAAGATGATTGAATTTGAGGAAATAGTTAACTGTAGAGTTGTAGCCTAGGATCTTAGCTTTCCAGAATGGGTAGTATCAAGCAATTGCGAATTATATATTGGAAGTTATGGATGTTGCAAGTTTAGCAACCGGTTGCCCTGATCGACTCCAAGCTTGTGTTTTATTGGGAACTTGAGGAATTTGAGGATATTGTCTTCTAGGGGATTGCAGTAAAGTCTCCTATCTTTATAGAAAGCCTGGTTTTGTTGGATTCTGATGAGAGTAACTTGAGTCGCGGCAAGTGGTATTTGCTTGAACTACTTACGATTGGAAGATTGATAAGGAATTTTTCCGCATGCAGCAGTATGGTGACCATGAGCTATATTGAATTTAAGATGTTTTAGCACTTCATGGAACTTAGATAAGTTTTCTGTGCTTAGTACTTATGGTGGACATGAGTTGAGAGGATAGCTATGGTCGATTTGTAATTGGTGTCTCGATGCCTGTCAATGATAAGAAATTTGTGGTTATGTGTGTGCTTACCTTCATTCAAATTACATTGCATCTTTTGGGCACCGTTGGACTACTCGCTGAGGGTCACGGGCTGGGGTTATTGGTCGATGACCTGTGAAGGTATTGGGAATCGGTGGATGTGATTCCCGTAATTAATTGTTATTTTGACAGACCAGTCAGGCTCGACATTGTTTGATCGACACCGTGTATGAATCGAGTGATAACATGTTTTCAGTAAAACTGCATCGGTTAGGTTTTCTTTATTGTTCGCTTGATGACCGAATTGGTGTTAGGGGTGATTCCCTATAATCCGACTTGTTCTAAGAGTTAGCACTAGGCGGTGAAAACCAGGGCTATCTCTTCCTATCTTTAGGGATACGTGCTACAGTATGTATCTTGCTGTAACGACCCGAAAAATAGCATATAGCTATTTTGCAACGAAACGTGTGCGCGATTGAGAATTTCGCGCGATTATGTATTTCTGATAACAATTATTTTTAATTGAGAAATATAAGATATATTGTCTACCTTATTTTATTATTATTTTCGTATTAAATTATTTTATACGGATTACCTACGAAGTAGTTTTAATGTATTTTGTATTGTTTGGATTATTAAAGTAGAGAGTTGGGCTTTATTTGAAATGTATTAAGGCTAGGGGGCTTATACGAAACATTCCCTTAGATATTTATCTATCTATTATTGTTTATTTCCCTTTTTACAAAAAACCCCCCTTCTCTCTCCCACCTCTCTCCTTCTTCTCCTTCTTCTTCCCTTCTTCTTCTTCCCGTTCGTTCCCCATCCCGAACCCAAAGAAACCCCGGCCTCCTCCTCCCTTCTCCTTTTCCGTTCGCTTCCAACCGACGGAAACCCACGCCCCTTCCATCTTCTTCCTTCTCCTTCTTCTCCTTCCCTTCCGACCTCCATCCCGACGCCAAACACGAACCCATTCGCCGATCGATCTCCCCACCTCAAATCCACCCCTTTTCTCCATGGATTCCAAATTAAATTGTAGGGGTAGACTAATGGAGGGATTCTCTACATTGTAGTAGCGTCGGATTTTCGATTGGATTCGGGAAGGTAAAACCCTAACTATTTTATTGTATAGAATTTAGTTGGGTTAATTTTTATTGAGTAGGAATGTTAGGGTAGAGAGATTTAGAGATATTAGAAATTGTAGATGTGAGAAATTAGTAGGTTATTAGAAAGATTGTGAGTTGTTAGTAAATTAGGGTCTTGAGTTTGTAAAAGAGAATTTTATGGATATGAATTAATTCTCGTATAGTAATAGAAATTGTAGTTGGACCCTTAGATTATTTTGGGGGCGCTTTTAGTAATTATTTGGGGATGAAAATACCATAGGCATTAGATCATTACGTACATCGCACGTGTATATCCCAAGCGTTCAATAAACGCTTGTGTGATACTTGGGATGGCGTTATTAGCTTTATAATTGGTTTGGATGATTTGAGTTTTAATTACTTGAAATTGATGATAGGATATATTGCGACTTTGGATGCGAGGTGGCTCGGTGGCACTTTGGATCTTCGCAAAATTATGTGAGTTGGTTTATTATATATTTGTGTGGTTTGAAGGATATGTGAGTTTAATTTATTTATATATATTTTTGTGTTTTAAGAAATATAGTGAGTGTTTATTTATTATGTGTTCTTGTGTGTTAAGAATTATGTGAGTGTAATTTATTTGCGTATTTCTGTGATTATAGAAATTATGGGAGTTGGTTTATTATATATTTTTGTGGTTTGATGAATATATGAGTTAATTTATTATGTATTTTTGTGTGTTAAAAATTATGTGAGTTTAATTTATATATATTTTTGTGTTTTAAGAAATATAGTGAGTGTAATTTATCTGCGTATTTCTGTGATTATAGAAATATGTGAGTTAGTTTATTATATATATATATTTGTGGTTTGAAGAACACGTGAGTTTAATTAATTTATTTATATATATTTTTGTGGTTTAAGAAATATAGTGAGTATGATTTACTTATGTATTGATGTTTTAAAAGATGTTTGAATAACATATACGTGTATATGGGAGTGAGTTATGTTCATAGGATGGTATCAAAATATGGTGTGTGGGTTGACATACGTATTTTGATGATTAAGGAGGTTCGAATAAACTAAGGTATTGATATGAATTATGGATGCTAAAAGAACCCATCTGTGGGTATGAGTTGTTGTAGGCTGAGAAAGAACCCATTTTGAGGGTTGAGTAAATTGTGGATGCTAAAGGAACCCAACTTGATGTTATGTTAGTTGTAGTATGATAAAGAAACAATCTTTTGATGTTGTCGGTTGTAGGATGTTAAAAGATCACACCTTTTTGTTGATTACTTGTTGTAGGTTGAGAAAGAACCCATTCCTAGGGCTACATTATTTGTGTATGCTAAAAAGAACCCATTTTAGTTGTTAGGAGTAGTGAGTAAAAAGAACCCGTCCTATGGATTTAGATTGTTGTGGAGAAAGAACCCACACTTGTGATATAGTAAGAATCCATGCTTGAATTGTTATAGAAAGAAACCCATGGTTCAGTTGTAGTAGAACACCATGCTTGAGTTGTGTGAAGAACCCATTCATGCCTATGCGACATTCCAGTAAAACCTATCATGTTGAGTCAATTTTAGAAAGAAACTCATGTTTGAGTTGATTATAGTAGGTATGCCATGATGAGTTGATTTTAGAAGAAACCCATGCTAAGTTGATTATAGTAGATTCTTCTGTTACTTCTAATTATAGAAGATTAAGTTGCTAGTAAGCACAGTTGGTTGCTTTCAGGTTGATTACCTGTATGGTTGTTGGTATGTGATTTGCTCGTACGTGGCTCGACTTGCCCGTGCGTAGCTTGTTGGCCTGTAGGGGTTCTAGTCACAGTATATAGCTCATTAAGCTAGTATACAGTTGTTGTGCTCATCAAGGGAAATATTATTACCCAAGGGTTATCGACCATCAAGACATATGTTTCTTACCCTAAGGAACTGTGGAGGAGTCACTCCTTGTGTACCGTCGAATCTTAACCAGGGTAGGTTGATCGAGGACCGGAGTATAGACGGAATCCAAGTTTAGGATAGCGGCATGCATGTATATTCGCACGGCCGAAGTCTTGGATCGATGAGCCACGAACCGGATCCTGAGGGGTTCCGGTAAGTCTAGGTTGAGCAGCTTAGTAGAGTTGTCTTGCAAAGCCTAATTTGAGACCTAGCATGTTGTGGTTATAATATTGTCCTCCCTAGGAGTGTTCAGGGTTAGGGACATTATTAGGGTAGTGACTTATAAAGATCATTACTTAAACCCTTTGCCGGAAGAGAGGAGTCGGTTGTAGGGGGCACCTTACGACTCACTCGTCCCTGGAGGCAGACCAGGTGGTGTTATTGGGTTGTACCTTCCCGTCAAAGGGATACGTACGGTGTCGTCTCACAAGTTGAGGACACGGGTTGCGTATCTCGCGCTGTTAATTCCTGAAATACCGTGGCTGGGGTGCCACAGGATGCATTGTGCAGTCCTGCGCTTGCGAGACTCCAGAGGATGCCACAGGGTAGGCTTTGCGCTACCCTGCACTTGCGAGACCCTTTGGTTTAATTTTGGAACGAGGCCCGATACACTGGGATCGTCAGTGAGGTCCGGCATGCCGGGTAGTAGTGGAAAACGGAGACACCATAAGCAGACTGTATAGGGGGACTTGATCCCTTCTGCAACCTCACAGAGTCATGGAGTATCTGTCAGGAACAGGTTGTGCACAATTAGAATTCATAACGCGGGTTAAATCCCTATATATGGAGAAAACGGCTTGAGATGGGGCGCATGTAGTATGGGCTGCATGTTGCTTTCGGAGACTTACTGGCATTAGAATAAGAGCATCATCGTATTAGTAATCTTGCATTAGAGTTAAGTCATAGCATAACACTGGCACATAAATTATATGTACACGTGCCTTTCCATTTAAGTTAAATTGCGAGTGCGATAGTTGAAGTAAATCAATAACCAAGCTATGGGCTTGGGATGTAATGTGATATTACCCAAGTTCGGCTTGGGGGTGCAGTGAATTATTACCCAAGCCATCGGCTTTGGGGTGTGATATGTTATTGCCAAACCACGTTGGCGTCGTGGAGTATAATGTGATGTAATGCATATAAATGGTAATGTGCAATGAGATGTTAGGTTGGACATGAATGAATGTGGTAGTATGCGAATGAATGCTTATGTCTATGATGTGATACGTGATATAATGCAATAAGATCAATATTGGTATTATGTGAGGGGTTATTCAAATGATTACTAAGATAAGTATGTTATGAGCGGGTATGGACATACATATAGGTGATGGCCCAGAGAGTATTGGAGGTGAAATCTCATTTATGAGGTTTACGTGTTCAGATGTCAAGTAAGATTTGTTTATCTTGGTAATTGTGAGTTCGTTATGTTTTCTTGTAAGTTTAATTTATTTACTTACTTAATAAATTATACGCACACCAGAAATGGCTAACCCCTTAGTGTTTGGGGGTTAGGGAGTCCCTGGACTACCCTAGGTCCCTACTGTTACAGGTCCTCAGCAGTGCAGAGGTGAGGTGTAGGTACAGGTTTTCGTGGAGTGGAGCTCTAGTTATAATTCGTTGTTATGATTTAATTGTAAATAGTAAAGATTTATGCTTTAAATTGTATTTTTGATGTATAAGTATGTGGGTGATGATGAAGAGTATAGTGTGAGGCGGCAGGATATGGTTTTGACCCGTAACCATTTCGTGTGGAGTGCCGGGCGTCATGGTAGGTTTTTACCGGTTATTTTCTAAAAACTTACTACGATTTCAAAGGGATTTATGGTTTTTATTTGATAATTTTTATACCGTTATGAGTTTGGCCCCCAGAGCACATATATATATTGCCTGTGTGATGATGCTCATTTTGGCCTGGGGAGCCCGTGATATTATTGCCTGTAATGTGAGCTACAGAATTTAGAGCAGAATTCCGTAAGCTTTTTCTGTTTTGGGGCAGAAATTACAGGGGAGACTCTGCCCAATTTTTCTTTGAAACATAACTATTTTAGTTTATGTTCAAAGTGATATAGAAATTGGAAGAATTGAGTTTGGAGTCAAAAAGAAAAAAGGGCAGGCGCTACAGTTGGTATTACAAACTGATATTTGTAATTACTGCGTGGTAACTCTGTGTTGAAGAAAAGTTTTAAATTTTCAGCATTTTTGTGTATCGTGACTAATTGAAGGAAAGATCTTGGCAGGTGTCACGGTTTCCCAGTTCTACGGAAATCGGGGCGCTACACTTGCACTGTTGATTCCTAAAGTGCCGTGGTAAGAACAAAAGCTTCCTGTTGGATAGGGGGTTTTAGAATTCGAGGTCGTCATGTTCTTATGTTGTGTGGACACGAACGGACCATGGGGCTGTTGTCCCATGGATCTTCGGTGCCATAGATATGCAGTTGTATATCTGTATGTTCATCACAGGTATTTGGTATGATTTGATTTGGGGCATTAGTGGCAACAAGAACCACTATATTTGTATTTAGCAGTAATAACTACAAGATTACCAGCCACGATTGTATCTATCAGGAATGGAAAGAGTACAATAGCAGAATGCATTGCATAGCGAGGGTTTGAATCCCTGAAATTGGAGAAACGGCTTGAGCTAGAGCACATGTAGTATGGGATGCATGTGTATCCAGAGTCTTACTGACATTAGATTAAGTGCATCTGTATTGTACTCTGTATTATGCATTAGACTTCAGGTCCTAGCATACATGAACACTAGGAAATTAGGATGCACGTTTCTTTTTTCCATTCAAAATGGTTTATGACTGCTAGTTGGGGATCGTTGTTTTCTTATCAGCATTGCGTCGGTAGAATTACTGATGTGCCCACTCAATTAGGTGCTGGATACCGGGTCACGAGTACAGGAGAGCCAAGACCAATAGGGCATCCAAGTGGAGTGGCAGTGTGCATACCTACCGTTCAAGCGAGTGCAGAAATATCAGAGTCGCGCAACAGAAGGATCAAGCTGAGGGGCAAGTCCCAGGGAAGCAGATAGACCACTCGGCAGAGTTTCGACAGTGACCAATCGATTGTCAATCTGGAAGACAGCTGTTAGCCTCACCGGAGGAGTCAGATTATCTGTAAAAGGATGTAATGAGTTATGTAATTTGTATTTCTTGTTCAAGGACAAAATAATATTTGTAACTAATGATGTAATAAGTCTGATGGCAATAAAAGTTTTTAAATTTCCGTGTTAATCACTGTGTTGAGATGCATTTGAAGGCAAAGATTCTGGTTGTGTCACGGATGTCCGGCAACGAGGATCCTGGGCATTACACTTGTACTTAATCCTAACTAGGCAGCATTTCATGCGTCCCAAATTTTACCACATGGTTGCAACATTCAAACATGTTGCGTTTTAGATTTCATAGTGGACTATATAGAGCCGTCTACTCAGGTATCAGGTAAATAGGTACAGGTAGGACCTACGGGTCCCCTTCTGAGTACACATTCCTATAGATAAGTGTGTAGCCAGGTAATCAAGTAAACAGAATCATGTATCATGTAATCATGAAACACGTAACAGGTGGGAACATGGCCCCCTTCCAAGTACACATTTCTATATTTTCCACTACTAGATCTTTCCCTTAACCCCGGCTTGATTATTTGTTATTATTGCTACAGCAGGTGTATACGTGCACAAATAGGGCAAGAAAAGCATGAAACGAAACAAGGAATAGGTTCAGGTCGGACAGAAATATGCACGAGTAACAGACAGCTCATAATAGGCTAGGACAACGAGACTTTCAATTCTGGACAGCAAAACCATGTTGCACCAAATATGAGATTCCCGTTACCACAAGAATGCAAATATGGTTCCGTCAGAAAATCTAGAAACTAGACTCCCAGCCGAATCCAGCGCATACACACAAGTCATATAATAACTACAAAAACAAGGCTCAAAATAAAATTATATACAGATAACATGTTCAGCCAAAAATCACATGGTTGTATTCATAAACATGAAAATGGCATAAAAACTTACTGATTAAATCTAAGAAATATCTGGGGGATTCCTTAGTGTGTCTAGTATCAACAAATAAAGTTTCATAATTGTTTCCGCTAAATTTGGTGTAGGGGCAAACAGATAGAATTTGTGGATTCTTAGGGAAACTGAATAGTAAACCTGTATACCTGTTCCGTCAGAGTTTGACGCTGACTCCGGCCGTACACCTGCAAAAAGTGCGAGACACCGGGGTTGTTTCCGGCGACGCACCCTCCGACGCTCAAGTCAGTAATCAGAGAAAGATTATGAAAGAGCGCAAAAACAGGAGAAAGATTGATTACCTCCTAATGGAGATGGATGGAGGGTATTTATAGGCGTCTTAGGGACTGGATTAGGAATGTAATCCCCGTGGTCTGATAAGGAATATTCTCCTTGTAATCAGATTAGGAATGTAATCCCTAATTCCCAGTGGAGGGATAGGCATGAATCAGGGCCGCTGATTAGGATTTAATCAGAAACCCTAATTCTATCCCTCTGGATCGGGCTTTCTGCTGGTCAAAACCCGTACCCGATTGATGTGGATTTGATCGTGGGTTATTGGATCTTCGATGAAGAGATCCAGCACCCATCTCAGACCCATTGGTAGGTGAAATTACCGCTTTACTCCTGGGCATCAGGATTCGTGCTTGATTTGGACGGTTCCGATTAAATCCCATTTTTAGCCATATCACGAGCCCCCCACTCCCGAAGGCTGAGTTTGGCCAGCCTTTGAGGAGTAGTTTTACCATTTTAATGGCTGGGGGAGTTGTATCGGAGCCCAAATGGAAAGTTTTGAATCTTGATGGGGGTAGTGTGGTGATTTCAAGTGGATTGAACTCTGAGTCGGTCCTGAGCTCTCATGGTCATGTGATGTTCTTGCAGGAGTATCCTTTTAACTCTACGAAGTGTCAATTCGTTGGTCGGGGGCCTTAGAAGATTGTTCTCGGCAATAATTGCTTGTCTGGAGACTAGAGAATGCCTCCCCAACTTCGCAATTACTGGAAGTCCTTCTTTAATTTCCCGCATTTTGAATTGTTTTGTTTTTCTCTTTTTTTTTTTGATCTCTTGGTGGACGGGTTGGCCGTTTTCCTCCGTTGTGTGGACCACAGGCTTGTTTCGCACTTCCGACCCCTTCTAGAGGACCGAGGTCTGTAGGCTGTTCGGCGCCTCTTTCCTAAGAGGAGAGGGACCTCGGCTTGGTCGTGAGTGCTGAGAGGGAGTTCGGCGAGGCCCGAAATCCAATCTTTCCTCGTAATAGGGTCAGTGTCAAGAGCGCTCGATAGCTAGTGCCGAGGTCCATTTTTCTCCCGTAACGGGGTCGGTGTCAAGAGCGCTCGGCAGTTGGTGCCGAACCCCAAAATTTCCCCCGTAACGGGGTCGGTGTCAAGAACGCTCGGCAGCTGGTGCCGAGGTCCATTTTTCCCCCGTAACGGGGTCGGTGTCAAGAACGCTCGGTAGCTGGTGTCGAACCCCAAATTTTCCTCCGTAACGGGGTCGGTGTCAAGAACGCTCGGCAGCTGGTGCCGAGGTCCATTTTTCCACCGTAACGGGGTCGGTGTCAAGAACGCTCGGCAGCTGGTGCCGAACCCCAAATTTCCCCCCGTAACGGGGTCGGTGTCAAGAACGCTCGGCAGCTGGTGCCGAGGTCCATTTTTCCCCCGTAACGGGGTCGGTGTCAAGAACGCTCGGCAGCTGGTGCCGAGGTCCAAAACTTGTCGTTTCTGTCGTATGAGTTGGCAGCTTTTGCGCGCCTTCTGAACTTCTGACGACTCTGACAGACGGGACGTTCATTAAATGCAGTGATCTCTGAGCTTCTGTCAGATGGGATGCTCATTAAATGCAGCGTACGGCTTGGCGTGGTAAACAAGGTGACGATTGAGGTCGCTTTTGTCATTTTGCATAAATGGGCCGGTGGTACAAGCCCATTATCCTCGTTTAGCATGCCCTTCTCTATAAAACCCCACCCCCCACTCTCATTTCTCACTTCTCTTCTCTTTTGCTCAGGCAATCTCTTGTGTTTAAGTGAGTACTTCCGGTGGTCGACGTTTGTTTTTCCGGCGAAGTTTTTCGGCAGCTAACCTTTCAAGGTAATTTACACTTAGTTTATTCCATAAACTATGTCTCTTGCTTTTGTCTCTGAGTCGATCTCTTGGTCCGAGCCCTCCCTCGAAGTTGTCGAAGATTCAACTCCAACTAAAGGCAAGAAGGTGTTCGACAAGGATTCGATTGTGGAGGATCCGAAGCGTATGGGGGAGTTCGGGAGACTGCCAGGGCTGCTAACCAGGCTTCACAGAGTTCGGGAGCTTCCGGAGGATCAAGCCGAGCAAATCGTTCACGGGAGGGGGAGGTCCTTCGAGGAGAATGCGGCGAGGGAGACAACGGAGGCGGACGAGACGGTGTCGATCCTGCGTGAGGAGGACTTGGCAGTGATCCGGGATTCTTTTCAAATCCCGGAGGAGTACGAGCTCATGTTGCCAGGTCCCGGGGTTAGGGCCAATTCGCCGCTGCCAGTGACGATGTGTTGCTGGCTGGTTAACGCCTTCATCGTCGGGGATCGGCTGCCTCTCCATGCGTTCGCCGTTACCGTGGTGAGTTGGTTCGGGGTCAGCCCTATCCAACTTATGCCGAACGCATGGCGAGTGATAAATGGCTTCGTGCTTCTCTGCCAAGCTGCAGGGAACGAGCCGCAGCTGAACGTGCTTCGGGCACTCTATCGGCTCCATCAAGGGAACAAGTCGGAGTACCGGTATTATTTGACATCGAGGCACGGCAGCAGGCTCGTCATATGCCCTGACTCCATCAAGTATTGGCGAGAGAAGTTTATGATAGTGCGGAGTCCGGAGGCTTGGCCGATCCCCTCCGGCTGGGTAGAAGGGGTGCCGAAGAGGGCGAGGGCACTGCCGAAGCTTAGTGTTGAAGAAGAAGAGGCAGTCCGGACTCTCCTCGATCGGCCGAAGTATGATTGGAAGGAGCTCACCGAGGACGTTCTGTATAAGGGAGGGCTCTGCCGCGTAGATCCCCAGTACGTGGCCTTTGTTATGCTTTGCTTTCCGTACCTTACTTCTCGCCACTTGTAATGTATTAACCAATTTTTATTTTAAATGCAGAGGCGATGGACTACGATGCAGTGCTGGCTCTCAGGGCTGGGCTCGCCAGCAAGGCACCGAAGAAGCGCAAGAGGGTCGCAACCAAGTTGCCGACCCCGAAGACTCCGAGGATCGCAGCCTCGGTCGACGAGGTGGAGACCCTCGACAGTCCAGTCACCGCCGTGGCGGGGACTTCGGCATCAGCTGCAGCCGGCGAGTTCCCCATCGCCGCCGCCCTCGGAATGACGACGTCGCCGTTGACGGCAGCAGCCGAGGAGCTCCTGACGGAGGAGCATAAAAGGATCCACATTCCGGACTGGCAAGTCCGGAAGCACGATGGATTCCTTGGGAACTCACTGGCGAGCATGCAGGCTGTCAAGCACCTCGCCAGGCCGAAGGACCGAGCCGCCATGGAGGCCGGACGAGAAGGCGACGATGTCATCGAGATTGCTCGTTCGGCGGTTTCGGTAAGTATTGGATTTTCGTCATTGTTGAATTTCTTTAACCACAATTTTTCTAACTCTTTCAGTCCTTCTTTCTTTGTCGCAGATTATCGTCCACTTCGGACACCTCACCGAGAGGTTGACAGCTCTGGAGAAGGAGCTGAAGCAAGAGTCCGACCATGCTCGGAACGAGAAGGCTCGGATGTCGAATGAGCTCGACAAGCTTCGCGTCGAGCACGAAGGGAGGTCGGCGAGGATCGAGCACCTCGAGGCCGAAGTGGCGAGGTTAGAGGGTGACCTCCTTCGCCAGAAGGAGGGGGCGAAGAAGCAGTTGGCCGAAGCCGAGGAGGTCAAGGCGGCGGCAGTGAAGGCGGCAGAGGACGCGACCTTGGCGAAGGCGCAAGGGTACCTCGCCCAAAACATGGCCAAGGCTTATGCCGAAGCCATCGCCCGGGTGTCAAAGGAGTACCCCGAAGTGGACGTGTCGGGATGGAGGCTGTTCCCGGGCCACGTTGAGGGCTTCGACCCCGAATTCGAGGGGGAAGATGAAGAAGGGGAGGATGAAACTGAGACCGAGGTTGAAGTTACAAATGAGGTCCCCAGCACCGCGGTTACCCCGTTGGCGGTGGTGTCCCCCTCGGAGAAGTCGACCCCCACTCGCTCTCGTCGCTCGGGGAAAGAGGTCGCGCCTTGACTCCGCTCTTCTCCTTTTTTTTTGTTTTTGTTCTTTTTTCCTTTCAAAAAATGTAACGCCTAATAGCGGACTGGCCACCGCTGTTTTTTGAAATGAATGAATTTTTTTTTTGAAGTGTTGGAGTTCGGCTCTGTGTCTTTGCCTTTTCTCCTCTTTTGTCGAAATTTTGTTTGAAAACTTCTGAAGTGTTAGACTACGGCAGTGTTTGAATTCTTGCTGTTTTCCTCGATCTCTTTTCAGCTCATAGTGGTTGCCCAAGATGTTGAGCCTGCTCGCTCGGATGACGAAGCTCGAGCCGAGGCTGGCTTAGGGGCGACGAGGTTGTGCCTGGCGAGGTGCTGAGAGCGGCTCTACGAAGTCGAGCTCGGATTGCGTCGAGCCAAAAGCGAGCGGAACCATCTTCAGCTCGTCCTCGGTCGGCGAGACATCGAGATCCGGCGTTTGGAGAGCAGGATCGCCGAAATGACTCCCACAGGAGAGGATGAATGTTCGCCGATTGCTTTCAGCAACGGGCTTCGGATTCAGTGCATCCGGCACAACTTGTCTAAAATAACGGCGGAGAGGGACGACCTGCTTTCCGAGATCTGCCATCTGCAGACCGTAGAAACGGAGCTTCGGACGGAGGGAGAGGGCTTGACGGCCAAGGTGGCTGAGCTGACGGCTGAACGGGACGAGTTAACAGCCGAAGTCGACGCGCTGAAGAGGGCTACGATTGACAAAAGTATCGAAGTCACTCACCTTCGTCGTCTGATAGCGAGTCGCTCGAGTGTGCCAGACCCTGCGATACCCCCTCGCTTCGAGGTCGTCGTAAAGGACAACTCTTTGAGGGAGCGGATCTCCGAGTTAGAGACGGAGGTCGCTCGCCTAAAACCGCGCTCGGGGCCAATCAACGTCAGGAGCACTTCGTGCACTCGTGCGGAAAGCGATCGGGGCATTACGTTTTACGAGATGGCGACCCGTCAGCGCATCGGCCATCCTAGTCCGGGGGACGCGCAAAGCTCTGTGGTAATTTCGTCGAGCAGAGCATCCATCGGAGCTGCTACTAGGAGCAGTGCCGAGGATTCGTCCCAATTTGCCGGGTTGGGGTTGAGCTCCGGAGACAAGCGTCGTCGCCCTCGAGTGTCTTGGAAGCGGAACGCCCCGGCTCCAAGAAAGCGCTGAAGACCTCGTTTCTAAAAGCTTTTGTATTTTTTAGCCAAGTGTAATAAGTCGGCATTGTAACTTTCACTTTTTAAAGCCTTGTAATCTTGCTGTGTGAAGGAGTCGCTTTGTACCGTATCCCATTTATCAATAAAATTTTGTTCCAGAACTTGTGTGTCCCTTGTGGTTTTGTGTAGTCTTTATGTTTGTGACTGTGTTCATCGTGCCGAGGTTCCTAGGTCGGCCACTTGCCTGTTCGCAGATCGGCGAGGTGAGCGTTCGGCTAGTGGTGCCGAGCTGTGCTTCGGTCGCCCAATCTTACAGTCTCGCGAGCTGAGCTGAGCAGTGAGCTCGCGGAACGCGTTCAAGCTTAAGTGTTTGACTTCGGATCCTCGCTAGAGTGGCCCGACGGTTGTGGGAGCGATTCCGAATGGCGAACTAATTCTAGCTCGCTTAGGAGCGAACTTGCGAAGTAGAATCGAGCCAAGTGTTGGACTCCGAACCATCGTTAGATTAGTTCAACGGTTGTGGGAGCAATTCCGAATGGCGAACTACTTCTAGCTCGCTTAGGAGCGAACTTGCGAAGTAGAATCGAGCCAAGTGTTGGACTCCGAACCATCGTTAGATTAGTTCAACGGTTGTGGGAGCAATTCCGAATGGCGAACTACTTCTAGCTGGCCTAGGAGTGAACTTGCGAGGTAGAATAGAACCAAGTGTTGGACTCCGAACTATCGTTAGATTAGTTCAACGGTTGTGGGAGCAATTCCGAATGGCGAACTACTTCTAGCTCGCTTAGGAGCGAACTTGCGAAGTAGAATCGAGCCAAGTGTTGGACTCCGAACCATCGTTAGATTAGTTCAACGGTTGTGGGAGCAATTCCGAATGGCGAACTACTTCTAGCTCGCTTAGGAGCGAACTTGCGAGGTAGAATCGAGCCAAGTGTTGGACTCCGAACCATCGTTAGATTAGTTCAATGGTTGTGGGAGCAATTCCGAATGGCGAACTACTTCTAGCTCGCTTAGGAGCGAACTTGCGAAGTAGAATCGAGCCAAGTGTTGGACTCCAAACCATCGTTAGATTAGTTCAACGGTTGTGGGAGCAATTCCGAATGGCGAACTATTTCTAGCTCGCTTAGGAGCGAACTTGCGAAGTTGAATCGAGCCAAGTGTTGGACTCCGAACCATCATTAGATTGAAGAGTTAAAAGCAGAGAGATGTTAAAAATAGTAAAATATGAAAAGACTTTATTCATTAATGACTAATAATCGGCTGCTTCTAAAGTTGCTAGCCGTAATTACAAGGAAAAAATGAAAGAAAAACATTACAAGTAACAGGAAAGGAACGGTTCGACATCTCGAAGTACTTAGAGAGGCGTTGGTGCTCTCTCTTGGTATTTTAAGAGGTGGTCGGCATTCCAAGTCCTGGGGATCTCCCTGCCTTTGAGATCTTCTAGTCTGTATGTGCCAGGGCGGATTACTTTGGAGATCTTGTAAGGTCCCTCCCAATTCGGAGCGAGTTTGCTTTTAAGTCCGGGGAAAGAGATGGCTAATTTCCTGAGGACCAAGTCCCCTTCTTTGAGGTCGGTAGGACGGACTTTTTTGTTGTATGCCATCTCAATCCTTCTACGGTAGCTTTGTTGTCGGATGGCAGCTCTTTCTCGGATCTCATCTATCAGGTCTAGACTTGTTCTGAGCTCTCTGGCGTTTTGCTCTTCTTCATAAGCTATCAGACGAGGAGAGGGTATTCCGACTTCTAGGGGGATGATGGCCTCGGACCCATAGGTGAGATTGAATGGGCTCTCTCCTGTTGGGGTCCGTTTTGTGGTGCGGTAGTTCCACAACACGTTGGGAAGCTGATCGACCCATAAACCTTTGGAACACTTGTCTAACCTCTTCCTAATGCCGGAGAGGATCTGTCGATTAGCATTTTCGGCTTGGCCATTCGACTGAGGATGAGAGACGGAGGAGAACCGGTGTTGGATGGCAAGGTCTTCGCATAAAGCTCGGAAGGCAGCCCCAGTGAACTGGGTTCCGTTGTCTGTTATTAGGACCCTGGGGATGCCAAATCAGCAGATCACGCTCTTCCAGAAGAATTGAACGACCTTTTTCTTGGTGGTCGTGGCCAGGGGCTCGGCATCTATCCATTTCGAGAAATAGTCGATTGCCACAACTAAGAACTTGAACTGTCCGGGAGCCGGCGGAAACGGCCCTAGTAAATCCATCCCCCACATCACGAAGGGGATCGGACTTGATAGGGAAGTGAGTGGAGCTTGTGGGAGGCATCGGATGTTGGAGTACTTCTGACAGGAGCTGCATTGCCGAACATGTCGCTCGGCATCTCGTAGGAGAGTGGGCCAGAAATATCCGTAGTTCAACACTTTGCTGGCTAGGGCTCTGGAGCCCGAATGTGCTCTGCGGATGCCCTCGTGAAGTTCTTGTAGGGCGTAGTCGGCTTATCCGGGGGAGAGGCATCTCAGGTACGACCTACCGTCGACCTGTGTGAAGGAGCATTTGTATAGGATGCCTCCGATCAGTGTGTAACGCTCGGCTCGGGTTCTTACTCTTCGAGCTTCCTTGGGATCCTCGGGGAGGAGTCCGTCCCTTAAAAATTCGATGAGGGATTTCATCCAATTGTCTTCGAGCAGGACAGGCAGCGTTTCAATGGAGTCGAGAGATTCGTCCTCTATGCTTTGCTTCAGAAGGACTTCTATCAAAACGGTCTGCTCGAGACCTTGGAGGGAGGAGGAGGCTAGTTTGGAGAGGGCGTCGGCCTGAGCATTTTCTTCCCGGGGGATCCTTTGGATGAGGGCTTCTTCGAACAATGCCATGAGGCTCTTGACTTTGGCTAAGTATTTAACCATCCTGTCATCGTGTGCTTCATACTCGCCGAGGACCTGATTGACGACTAGCTAGGAGTCGCTAAAGATCCGGAGGCGTTGCGCCCCTGCATTTCGGGCCATTCCAAGGCCGGCTATGAGTGCCTCGTATTCAGCTTTGTTGTTCGAGGCTTTGAAGTTTATACGGAGGGAGTATTGGAGGATGAAGTCATCTGGGCCCGCCAGGATGACCCCTGCCCCGCTTCCCTCATTACAAGAGGATCCGTCCACATAAACCGACCAGATGGGGGGTCCCTTCACTGTTTGGCTAGACTCGGGGATTGTGCTCTCAACTATGAATTCTGCTAAGGCCTGAGGCTTGATCGCGGTCCGAGGCTGATAGGTTATATCGTGCTGGCTCAGCTCAATTGACCACTTCATAAGGCAGCCCGAGGTCTCCGGCTTGTGGAGGACCTGCTTCAGTGGCTGGTCGGTAAGAACGAACATCGAATGTGACTGGAAATACAGGCGAAGCTTTCTCGCGGCCATCACCAGGGCATAAGCCATCTTTTCTATCTTCGGGTATCGGAGCTCGGTGTCCCGAAGCACCTTGCTCACATAGTAGATGGGCTTCTGAGCCCGGTCTTCTTCCCTCACTAAATCTGCACTGAGGGTCTGCTCGGAGGCTGCCAGGTAGAGGTAGAGGGGTTCACCAGGGATCGGTTTGCTGAGGAGAGGGGGATTGACAAGGTAGGCCTTGAGCTGGTCGAAGGACTCCTGTTGCTGCTGCCCCCATTCGAAACCTTTAGCCCCTCTAAGGGCCTTGAAGAAAGGGAGGCATTTCTCCTCGGACTTCGAGAGAAAGCGCCCAATGGCGGCTAAGCGGCCTGTTAACCTCTGGACTTCTTTAACATTTTTGGGAGGGGCCATGTCTAATATGGCCTTGATTTTTTTAGGGTTCGCTTCAATTCCTCGTTGGCTAACCATGAAGCCGAGGAACTTCCCTGACGAGACACCGAATGCACACTTGTTCGGATTGAGTCTCATACTGTGCTTTCTCAGAACGTCAAACGCTTCTTGGAGGTCGGTCACATGATCAACACCTCGGATGCTTTTCACAAGCATGTCGTCAACATACACCTCCATGTTTCGGCCGATTTGAGCTTGAAAAACCTTGTTGACAAGGCGTTGGTATGTTGCTCCTGCGTTCTTCAGGCCGAAAGGCATGACCCTGTAGCAATAGAGGCCTTGGTCGGTAACGAATGATGTCTTTGGGATATCCGGGGAGAACATCCGGATCTGGTTGTAGCCTGAAAAGGCATCCACGAAGCTGAGGAGTTCATGTCCCGAGGTGGCATCAATCAGAGTGTCAATACTCGGAAGAGGGAAGGGGTCCTTGGGGCAAGCCTTGTTGAGATCGGTAAAATCAATACAAATCCTCTAAGTCCCATTGGACTTCTTCACCATTACTACATTCGACAACCACTCGGGATAGTTCACCTCTTGTATGAACCGGGCCTTCAAGAGCATGTCCACTTCCTCTTTAATAGCCAGCTGACGCTCGGGAGCGAACTTGCGCCTCTTCTGCTGAACCGGTTTGGACCCCGGAACAATGCTCAGGTGGTGGACTAAGAGCTCTTCGGAGATTCCGGGCATATCTGCAGCTGACCAAGCGAAAAGGTCTTGGTTCCTTCGGATGCACTGTACAATGTCCGAGCATAGGGCGGACGGGAGGGTCTTGCTAACAAAGAACTTGCGAGTTGGGTCCTGCTCAGAGAAGAGCACTTCCTCCAATTCGTCCACCGGCTCGGACGTCGGTCGAGCAGCATCTTGGGGGATTTCCAGAGTTTCTATGGAGAGGACTGGTCCGAGGGTAGAGGTCATGTAACACTTACGGGCCGTTTCCTGATTTCCCCTTACTTCCCCTACTCCGGCCCGAGTGGGAAACTTCATTTTGAGGTGGTAGGCAGAAGGGACGGCTTCGAGGGCGGCTAGGCTGGGCCGACCCAGAATGACATTGTAGGCTGCGGGGACATCTACGACCATGAAGTCCATCGACTCCGTTCGGGTAGTAGGAGTTTTGCCAGCGGTTACGTCGGGTAATCACCCCTTCAATAGTCACTGGCACTCCCGTGAACCCGTGGAGCGTGTAGCCGGCGGGCTTGAGTCTATCTCAGGAGAGTTTTAGGCCTTTAAAAGCGGCGAGAAAGAGGATGTTGACGGAGCTGCCATTATTCACTAGGATCCTCTCCACTTTGAAGTTCGCCATGTGGAGGCTGATGACAAGTGCGTCACAATGAGGGGTGCGGACTCCTTCAAGATCTTTGTCTGAGAATGTGACAGGCACTCCGAGGCCTTTAGGAGGAGGTGTGGCTCGGACCGAGTTGACTTCTCTTATAAATGCCCTCCGAGAGGAGTTTGAGGAGCCCCCCATTGGGCCCCCATGAATGAGGTGGAGGACACGCTCTTCCTCGAAGTCAGGCATTTCGTCGTGCTTCGGACGCTTATTAGCCCCCCGAGGTGGGGGAGGAAGTTCGGCTCGATCCTTTCTTACGAACCTGGTCAGTTGCCCCCTCTGGATGAGGGCTTCTATCTCGTTCTTCAAGGCGCAACAATCATTGGTGTCGTGCCCGTGGTCCCGGTGATAACGACACCATTTCTCTTTATCTCTCTTCTTGGCAGGGGTGTTCATCCTTGGAGCAGGAGGTATGATTCCTTCCTTTTCAACTTCCATCAGTATGGTAGAGACATTAGTGGTGAGGGGAGTGAACTTCTCGAATCTGGGGGGAGGTCAGCGCTGGCCGGCATTATCCTTCTGGAGCTTCTTGGCTCCTTCCGCTTCTGTTCCCTTTCTCTTAAATCCGGAGGAAGACCCCTCCCAGTTGGGTCGGTGCTCAGCTTCCTCGGCCCGAATGTACTTTTCACTGCGGAGGAGGAGGTCAGAGAAGTTCTGTGGGGGCTTCTTGGCGAGGGAGGAGCGAAGGTTGGAATTGAGGACATTAGATTGAAATGCTTCCGCAGCGACCGATTGGTCGAGGGATGCTATAGACCTGGCTTCAGCTGTGAACCTTTTCACATAGTCTCTCAACTTCTCACCCTTCTACTGGTGGAGGTGCAGTAGCGAGATGCTGGTCTTCTCAGCTCTACGGCTACTTACGAAATGGGTGACGAAGAGGGTCTCGAACTGCTTGAAGGAGAATATTGACGAGGGGGCAAGGCGAGAGTACCATTCTCGAGCTGGGCCCTTGAGAGTTGCGGGGAAGGTTTTGCAGAGGAGGGCATCGGAAGCTTGATGGAGGAGCATTAGGGTCTTGAAGCTTTCGATTTGATCAACAGAGTCAGTCTCCCCGGAGTAGGTCTCAAATTGAGGAGGCTTGAAGCCGATCGGCACAGGTGCATCCATTATGGTTCGGGAGAAAGGAGGTCTGCTAGGACGAAGGGTTCTCCCTCTAAGTTCTTCTTCTCGGTCTAACTGACCCAAGCGCCTCTCCATCTCATGGAGACGGCGGTATACAACGTCGTCCCTTCGACGGTAATCAGCCGAGCCTCTAGACTCGTCTTTGTATGAGGGAGAGCGAGGGGTACGGCGACGGTAACTCCTGGAGCGACGAGGACTCGGGGTACGCCGGGAGTTGCTAGGAGCGGGAGGAGGAGATGGGGACCGTCGGCGAGGGCTTCGGACCGGAGGAGGAGAGGGGATCTTGGGTGCATTGGTGTTGGGACGGAGATTGAGAGCTTGTAGGACGGTTGCTTGGAACTGCTGGAACTCGGCACGGGTGATGGGTGCCTCATCGTTCCTAAGCTGTTGCCGACCTGCAGGGGAGTGTGGCCTTCTTCGGTAATGCTCGGGGGACTCTTTCTGCCCCCTTCGGATAGGGGACTTTCTGTATTCTCGGCGACGAGGAGACCGCTCATCCGGACGGTGTTGGCGGAAGGTTCCCTCTCGGGCCCGCTTTTCATCTAGATGGCAGCGAAGATCCTCATCCTTCTGCCGATTGAGGGCGGTATTGTGGGGACCAGAAGCTCGGGGATGATGGGAGGCCATAGAGTCCGAAGAGGCATTGTGGATGGAGACGTGGTCCTGGTGAAGAGGTTGTTTCTGAGGTTAGGACCCTTAGGAGGTGGCTGATTAGGAGGAGGAAGGTCCTGTTGGAGCGGGTCTTCCGCTGGAGGGGAAAGTTGCCGTTGCTGCGGAGCGGGATTAGGGGGAACTTCTTGCTGCTGATCGGGATTGGGTCCTCGGTTGGACCCTCTGGATCTGACTTTTCTAGGAGGCATGGTTGGAGAGATCTGTTCCAACGGGAAGAGGGTAGGTTTCTATTCGTTAGTTTCCCACAGACGGTGCCAATCTGTTGCCGCTAAATTTGGTGTGGGGGCAAACAGATAGAATTTGTGGATTCTTAGGGAAACTGAATAGTAAACCTGTATACCTGTTCCGTCGGAGTTTGACGCTAACTCCGGCCGTACACCTGCAAAAAGTGCGAGACACCGGGGTTGTTCCCGGCGACGCACCCTCCGACGCTTAAGTCAGTAATCAGAGAAAGATTATGAAAGAGCACAAAAACTGGAGAAAGATTGATTCCCTCCTAATGGAGATGGATGGGGGGTATTTATAGGCATCTTAGGGACTGGATTAAGAATGTAATCCCCGTGGTCTGATAAGGAATATTCTCCTTGTAATCAGATTAGGAATGTAATCCCTAATTCCCAGTGGAGGGATAGGCATGAATCAAGGCCGTTGATTAGGATTTAATCAGAAACCCTAATTCTATCCCTCTGGATCGGGCTTTCTGCTGGTCGAAACCCGTACCCGATTGAGGTGGATTTGATCGTGGGTTATTGGATCTTCGATGAAGAGATCCAGCACCCATCTCAGACCCATTGGTAGGTGAAATTACCGCTTTACCCCTGGGCATCAGGATTCGTGCTTGATTTGGACGGTTCCGATTAAACCCCATTTTTAGCCATATCAATAATATTCTAACTCAGATAGTATAGTCAAATAAAATCAGAAAACGGCAAGATACAGCAAGTTTGTAAATCTGGAACTTTAGGCACAGCAGTACCAAAACAACAACAGATTGCAAAGTATAACTCGAAATCCAAATCCTTCAAAAGGGTTGTAAAATAGATACAGTAGGCTACATTTTATATTTACAAAGTTTTTACCAAAAGCAATTGAAATCAGGTTGAAAACATGGTTATTTACTGAACGGCGTGCAGTTTTGAAATTATAAGTTTGTTCATAAGCATAGAATAGTTTATAAATGTCATCAAATAAATCTACAAAAATTTGGGGTTAATCCCAGTCAAGTCTAGTCATACCCAGCAAAATATTAGATCCAAATTTAATCTTTAACATCAGTATTAAAATAAATAATTATACGAAATTCACATAAAATAGAATCTGGAATTTTCTACACATCTGTCGTAAAACAACAATAACTCACACCTCACAAATCGAAACTGAGATCTATCAAAAATTCTGGAAAATAGACAGCGAGATCTACGATTTATATTCACAAATTAGTTTCATTTACTGACCTTAACAGGGTATAAAGTACAGAAACAAAACAGGGCAGCAACAAAAACAGAATTCTCTTCTCATGCATTAAATGAAATAGTTCATAGGCAACAAATCCAATTATAATAAAACACAGAACATGGTATAATAGATGTCCAAAATGACATGATATGGGTGTTTAACAAATCTACCACAAGATACTACGACTAACACATCAAACATGCAACGAGTGTACAACATATCATGGAATCACAAGCATCATAGATACATGCATCAAGAATCAACTTAGATCTAAATCATTTCATGTCGTGTGTGTAATAAAGGATGACTACGGATGGATCAATAAATAGAGTCAAGATCTAACAAGGGTTTTTCATGAGAATGAATCTAAAAATAAAAATGGTACTACAGGCGATATTTAGTACTTGTATATACAACAAAAATTAATACAAGTTACTTGCCTTAGGGATGACGATGAATTCGACAAAGAATGAGAATAACAGGAATGGATTTTCGGGCACGAACACAATATCACGAGCGAACGAACACGAACAAGATCACAAACACAACACTTGGATCAACCACATGCACAACACACCAAGCAAAGGCAAAAGGAGATGTGTATGCACTGCAGATGAGGGGACAACAACGGCAGGCGGACAGGGGCGGCGCGCTGGGGGTGCTGCTGCTGTTGTCAGTGCTGCTGTCGACTGGTGATGTTGTCGCTGCTGTCGTGGAGGAGAAGGGGAGAGAAGGGATCGGGCTGTAGGGCGACAGGGGGGTGCAGAAGGGGGATCAGGATGCAGGTCGGGGGTGCACACAGGGATAGAGGGAGAGAGAAGATCAGGAGCATGGAGTGCAGGAGGTAGGGGATGAGGTGAAAGGCTAGGGTTTTAGAAAAGTAATTAGGGTTGGTGTATAGGGTCAAACAATATGGATATATATATAGGAGGTGGGTTAGGTTAAGGGGGATAATGGGTTAGGGAAAATGGTTATTGGGTATTCGTAGGTACCAATAAGAGATAGGAAACAACACTAGTAATAGGCCACGGACAAATAAATAATAAAATAAATCAACCGATCAACCAGAGATGAAATAATAGACAGACAAATTCGAATCAAGAAGATCAAGTCATAGGCAACAGCGCAATAGATGATTTTATATTGAAAATGAAGATCAAATACACGATTTAGAAGGAACAGAAGAATACAATATGAATAAATACTCAGAAAAAGATAAATACATTCAAAATACAAGAAAAGGGAAAACAGGGGTTACATTGGATCTCGTTTGGTATTTTAAATAAATTCGAACTTATGACTGGTCGACAGTTTTGTTTAGTTTCTAGAAATTTGTACACCTTAAGGTTTTTGAGCATTTTAATCTCTTATATGCAGTATTTTGAGGAACCTCATAACTAAGAATTTACGTAGATCCTCTATCCTTTCTTTCGAGTCTAAGAAATCAAAATTTCTAGAATTATAGAATTTTATGTGATTTTTACAAGTAGCTTGAGCTGTTTCGGTTCTGATTTAGAGGATACGAATCTCGACCTGTATGATTTAATTAGTTTCATGGAAAAGATGTGGTAGATTGTGAGGCTTGAGAGCCTGGTTAGTGTGTGAGATTTGGGTGCTGGAACGTGGCGAATTTGAGTCAGTGTGGGCTCAGATTTGGATTTTTATTATAAATTTTAGTTCTCATTTCTTAGAGCTGATTTGATTAAACTAAACGCAGATGACAGAGTTATGTACTTGGGATTTTTGGTTAGTGCATGCAGATTAAGAGCTTACAGGTTGAGAGTTCGAATCTTTGTGTACTTGGATTAATTTTATTTACTACTTTTTAGTATTTTTGGAGAATTAAGAATTGATTTTAAATGACTTTATCTTAATGGAAATTTGGTACAAATGTTTTGGATTAAATTCCGGATTTGAATAAACAATTTTACACAGATTCGGTAATTGGATTTGAAATATTAGAATAGAGATTATGTTAATTAAATTGAGTCTTGTGGAGTCCTATTATACTAGGATTGGAAATTTTGATTGAAGAAAAGAAATCTAGTTTGTTAAGAACGACTAGTTTTGGGAAATAAATAAAAGTCAGATTGAGAATATGAATAAATTGAATTATAATGACTTTAAAGGGTTTAAGGATAAACTAGAAAGTTTTTGTGAATGTTTGGATATGTGTGGACTCTAGAGGCTGAGCGAGACCAAGAGTATCGGCAAGTTATGACTTATTTGAGAATCTGTCAGTGTGGGCTAGTGTTCTCAGTGTGTGGTTTAAGTCCTGTAGGGTAAGCTGCTCTAGGTAATATTACTTATGTTCGGATAGAAGGACAGACACTAGAAGAAGTTATGACAGAAATAACAACGAACATGTCCACTAAAAAACTTGCGGTTCCTAGGAGTTCGAGAACTGACGATACGCCCATTAAATTCATGAAATTTGGGTTAGGGGTATGCCTCTCAGGTACGCGAAAAGGCCGGTAAAGAGCTTGCAGTTCCTAGGAATGTTCGGGACAAGAGGATACACCCGTTAAGTCAGCGTGTGTGGGCTCGGGGTATGCCTACCATGGTCCGTAGTTATGCGAGATCGCCGGGGTTCTTGATTGAGGATACGCCTGTGAAAGAGCTTACAGAGTGTAGGCTATGGGTATGCCTGTTCTTTCCAATATCCTGGGGGAGTGTGATCGACTGGCCGGGATTCGTGACTGAGGATACGCCCGTGAAAGAGCTTACAGTGTGTGGGCTAGGGGTATACCTGCCAGGTCCAATATCATGGGGATGTATGATCGACTTGCTAGGGTTCGTGACTGAGGATATGCCCGTGAAAGAGCTTACAGAGTGTGTGGGCTAGGGGTATGCCTGTTAGGTTCAATATCCTGGGGGTGCAACTTATATTTAATTACACGTTGGAGTACAAATCATTGGTTTAGGCTAAGGGCTTGCACTCAGACCTATTTTGTATGGGCAGCATAGAATCCGAATAAATACGCATTAGAGGTGCATCGTGTGCATGAATGTTTATTCATTAGTCACTAGGTTCATGACATACACCAACATACTTAGGATAGTCACTTTCATACTTTGTTTCTGCATTCAAGTTTTTGATTGTAGAGTTGATGATCTCTTTTAAAATAGCATTGCGTCAGTAACATTTAACTGACATGCCCACAGTTTTCAAGTGTTGCAGAACTCTGATTAAGGAATAGCTTGGACTCAGGCTAGCGATGACAGATGTTATGTGATTGAAGATCTATAATGATATAAGTTGTATTTTATATGTTATTTCCGCTGTGTATTGTAAAGAATAATGTTGTAATGAAAAAGTTTTAAATTTTCTTGTATTTTTGTACGAAATTGAAGTAAAGATTCTGGATGTGCTACGAATTTTATGTGTATGGGAGTCAGGGTGTTACAGGCTGGATGCCCACAGGCAGTGGAACAATATCTCAAGTGCCAGTTTGATCAAATGCACTGAACTCCTCTGCAATAGCTTCCTGTCACTCGAGATATTGAATAGCTTCCTGATAGGTTCTGGGCTCACGTGTGGAGTGTATAACAGTGAGATACACATGAAACTGTGGTGAGTAGAAGGCTAGGGTGGCAAAACAAAATTGGTCAAAAGGACCAGTGACATTAGGTGTGTAACGTGCCGGTGGGATGCCCGAGGTAAAACGTGTAGACTGACAGACCGGTCGCGGATGGACACAGTGTGGGGGTGAGATATGTAGTGTGTGTGCATGCAACTGTGAGGATGTAGGTGGTAAGGGCGCATGATGCTGTGGGGATGCAGGTGATGAGAGTGTAACGCCCTCGGGCCTCGCTCAAACAAATTCTAACAACTGCTCACCACAGGCTGCCTCTCAAAAGATGTCATGACTAGCTGGTGCCTCTTGATCATAGGCTTCCTTATATATACACACACAATCCTAACTTACCTTCCATGTGGGACTAAGTCACCACTACCTACCAAGAACACCATTGGGCCCCATAGTAATTAATTCATTCTTTCTATAGGCTCTATACATAAACAACCAAATTTATAGGCCCATCTATCCATGAATTAATTACTAAGCCCACCATGAAGGCCCATCTCCTACGGGGTATTATAGAGGGTGCATGATGCTGTGGGGATGCAGGCAGTGTCTCTGTAGGAGGAATAATATGTGGAACGACATTATGAGGTGGAAAATGAGCCAAATGAGTGTGATCAAATGGAATGAGTGAAGGTATGGCAGGAGAAATACGTCCAACAACTGGGGATTCGAGAAAACTGGCATCCTCGGGAGAGGTCAAGTAGTAGGGAGAGTCTTCCACGAAGGTAACATGTCAGGAAATATGAATATGACCCACCACAGGATTAAATCAACGATATCCTTTATGCTCATAACTAAGACCTAGTTGAACGCACTTAGCAGCTCGGGCGGTAAGCTTCGTACGCTCATTGAGAGGGAGAAGGACATAACAGCTGCACCCAAAAGTATGGAGCACATTGTAGTTCAGTGAGGAGTGATGAAGAGCCTCATAAGGTGTTGTGCTGAATATGACAGACGAGAGAGTAATGTCAATGAGAGAGACAGCCGTCATGGTAGATTCACCCCAGAAAGAATGAGGAACATAAGAGGAGAGTAGAACAGCACAAACAGTCTCAAGGATGTGACGATGCTTGCGTTCAGCCACACCATTCCGCTCATGTGTATGTGGGCATGATTGCTGAAAGAGTGTACCATGAGAATGAAGGATCAATTTCATAGTAGAGGAAGTATACTCATGAGCACCATCTGAGCAAAAGGTTTTGATACGCGCACCAAACCGAGTGTGAACCATGTTCGTAAAGAACTGGTAAATGTCATGTATCTCAGAGTGTTGGCGCATAAGAAACACCCATGTGTATCTAGTAAAGTCATCGATGAAACTAACATAATAGAGATAACCTTTGTGAAAAGGTGTAGGAGATGGTCCCCATATGTTAGAGTGAATAAGTTGAAATTAGCACTGGTAACGGGTCGGGTCGGGTCGGGTAGCTCAATACCCGGACCCGGACCCGGTCATTGACGGGTCCAAATTCTGGACCCGAACTCAGACCCATGAAATTCGGGTCCGGGTCCGGGTCCGGGTCCCCACAAAAAATGTTACCCGTTCGCTTTCGGGTCCGGGTCCGGGTCCGGGTCCTATTTCTAATCACGGGTCCGGTTCGGTTCCGGGTCTTTAAAGCATAACACAATATTACATAGTTAGTTTATCGGAACAAAATTATAGAAAAATCTTTATAATACATGTGAAATGCTTAAGTTGAATGTGGAATATTACACAGCATGTGAGGAGAGCAAGTAGCCAATATCTGACCAGCACAAAATGATGGAAGAGAGATTCGCAAACAGTTTAAGGGTTTCTGAACAGATTTCAACAAAGTAGCAACAAGCAGATTTCAAGTTTCAACAGAGAAGCAACAAGCAGACAATGTTCAGAATGAAAACAGTATCAAACCTTTTTGAAAAATAAATAACAAACATTGCTAAATAGTTTAATCAAAGTTGCATACTTGCATTAGCTTAGCTGCTGCCATTGACTCACCATCTCATATGACAAAAAAATTTCCTTGGTAAGCCATTCAGAACAAAAAAAATCTGTACCAAGGAACATATAGTTTCCTTGGTAAGTAGCCGTACCATAAACTTCAATAGACTTCAGCTCAAGCACAGATTACATATACCATAAACTTCAATAGACTTCAGCTCAAGCACAGATTAAGCAGCCGTACGAAATAAACTGCAATAGAAACTCGCAGATTACATATAGCCAAATACATAGCAGCCGTACCATATTATGTTCTTTAAAACACATCCTAATGTATCATACTGCAGCTCAAGCACAAGAAACTAATAGTTTCAATTTGTATGGATTTCCTTCAGGAAAACCTCTCACAATGTCGACAATAAAGAAACTATGCTCTCCTGAAATCATCAGACTGTAAACACTAGCATTCATCAGAGCATTCTATCTTGCAAATCATTTAGAAGACAGGAAGCATTTGAGGTCAACTTTTTCCCAGTCTCGCCAGCTATGTTCTGGATGGAGGATATATCCTGTGATGCCTGGAAAAATGCAAAACAAAAAAATTAATTATTTTGCAGAAGCACAAACAGTGAGAAGCACAAACATTAACTGAAAAATACGAAACAAGTACAATAAGGAAAGAAGAATGATGCTCATACTGCCTAACAGGCTGGAGGTATGAAGCCCATTCAAAGCAAAATAGAGTTTACCCTGTTCTTTTAATTAGGCCATGTTTGGGCTCATTCTTACTGGCTTCCCTAGATTACATATTACAAATCTACAACACTACTCGGAGGTATATGGAGGTGATTGGTAAATCTCTTAAGACACTTCTACACTGGAGAAAATGATCGCTTTTACATAAACAAAACATAAGTAGCAGCAAATTTATATACACTTTGTTGAACTTGTGAGAATATTTTGTATTTTAAATTTTAACAAATATAATCTATTACTATAAACTATAGATAAAGGTTATGTTTCCATATTGAAGTTAAGGGTTTCTTGATTCATTGCACCCAGAAGAAACTTCCTTATTTCAATAAAACGGTAAAACCCCATGACAAGATAAATGAAAATGTCATTAATGGATGTGTGTGGTTGGTGCTTTGTGTGCAATTTCTATACAGTCAAAAGTTAAAGCTCCACAATAACAACAGAAACCTCAAACCAGTGAAGGACAAGAAAGAAAAGGGTTTCCAGAAACAGTTACCATAGGAAACTCCTTGCAAACTACATTTCACTGCAGCAGTATATTCCATTTAATCATTGTCATCAACTAGTTTAAAAAAAGTAACAAAGTAGTCAGTAGTTTAAAATGAAATGGACCTGACCAAATCCTCCAAACCACCTCATTGTCATCAACTATCTTCTTCGTCATCACATCCTTCATCAACAAAGCCTCATAAATCTATATCTAATACACAAAAGTCAATATATAAGATGAAGCATATAAATCATGAACTTGAAGCTAAGTTAAGAGAGATTAATTATTATTTCTTCATATTTACCTTGATCGTTTGGCACATTTCCTCGCATCCAATCTTGAGCACATATCAAAGCTTCAATAGTGGAGCCCTTCAAACAAGATCGCTTATCACTCACCACTCTAGAGCCGGTACTAAAAGCTGACTCAGATGCCACTGTTGACACCGGAATGGCTAAAATATCATGGGCCATGGATGCTAAAATAGGTTATTTTGTTTCATTCACAGACCAATACTCCAAAACATTGAAACATATGGCATCGGGTAATACCTAATGAAAAAAACAACCATTTAAACTAAGAAAAGAAACAACTAAAATGAAAGAAAGTTATTGAATGTTAACACTATTATCATGTTACCTCTTCTTCCAAATAAAGATCAAGTTCACTCTTTGATGGTAAAGATCTCTTTGAAGCCTTCTTAAAGTTATAATATAATTTCATGAAATGTTCACCCTCTAAATGGTCCATAGTAGAAGACACTCCAATTTCATTTTCTTCTACGGGATTGGTAGGTACCACTTTCATTGAATAGAACTCAAACAAATCATCTAATTTTGCTCGAACATGATCGACTTGTCGGGCCGCCCTTATTCCATGCACTTGATTTAGCATAAATTCCACAAAGTCAAATTTCCTCCTTGGATCGAAGACGACCGCTATGGATAAAATCATGCAATATTCCTCCCAATATTGCTTAAACTTTTCCTTCATTCCGTCTTGAATTTTCTTGACGGTTGGGCTATGCCACTCACTTCTCAAGTGAAAATCAATCTTGCAAACTTGATAGAAATACAAATTTGAAGTAGGAATCTTTGAGCTTGAAAACACATTTGTTGAATCGTCAAATACTTTAAGAAACTTGCAAATCTCTCTAGCCATCGACCAATCCGTATCTAATGGTGGATTTTTAAAGGGCTCAACAAAATGAAACTTTTCAAATGCTTCTTTGCACTCTAAGGCCCTATCCAACATCAGATAAGTCGAATTCCACCGTGTTGGGCAATCAATTCTTTGTTTTCTATCTTGACTCAACTTTAATTTTTTTTTACACTCATCAAATGTTTGCAACCTTTGTGGAGAAGAAGTTATAAACTTAACACCATCACGGATTCGAACAATTGATTCGCCGAACAATTATCCATGGCAAGAGTAAATAGTTTATCTTTAACTTCCCAATCTGATAAACATTTGCTCAATGCCTTACTAAGTGCCGCCCCCGTATGTCTCTCATCAAGCTCAACAAAATTTAGAATTTTCTTATGCAGTTTCCATTCATCATCAATATAATGAGCCGTGAGACTCATATATCCCTTAGTTTGACAACTTGTCCATGTATCAGTGGTCAAACTAATTCGACCATGTGCATTAACTATTGAGTTTTTCAAAAACTCCTTTTCTTTCCTATACAATTTAATGCAATCTTTTGTCACTGTGGCCCTTTTTAACTGTTTAAAATCAGGACGTAAGTTTGATATCATTGTCCTAAAGGCCCAATGATCGACGGTACTAAAAGGCACTTCACACATTATAATATAACGTGCAACATCCTCCCTACTACGTTCTTGATCAAATTTAAATAGACCGATATCATTAGACGCAGAGGTAGATGAACCAATTTGTAATTGCCTTTTACTTCTTTCACAATTTTTTCTAATTTTGCATGCTCTCCAATGCTTCCATAATGATGAAGTTCCCGTTGATGAACGATAAACAAGAGCCTGAGAACAATACTTACAATAGGCCTTTTGTTTTTTTTCATCTTTAGTGAAGAACTCAAAAACTGCAGATTCTCTCCCTTTACTCTCATCTTCAATGCTAGTCATACTGGCCTCCATTTCAACTGGAACAACAGCTTCACCAATATTTATTTGATTAATGCTTTCCTCAGCCATGAGAATCAAACTGCAAAAAATTAAATAGAAAGAAATGAATCAAATGATATTAAAACAACAGTAAACAGAAAATTGAGTATGGACATTTACAGATTTTGACATTATCATCTACATTATTTTTTTTGAGAAAAGGGGATAAAACCCTAGATTTGAGAAAAGAGGATAAAAATCATACCTTTAATTGGAGAATAGAGGAAGAGCAGAACTGGAGATTAGGAGAATGAGGAGGTTCGAATCTTCGATTTTTAGGGTTAATGAGATTCGAATGGAGGAATTAGAGATTGGGAGAATGGCGGAAGAGGCGATGTGAGTATTAGGGTTTGGGGTGAGAACTAGAAGAGAAGATGAGAATGAGAAGAGAAGATGAGAAGACTGGGAGACAGGGAGAGAGCTGAGAGCCTGAGACCGTGGTCCGTGACTGTGAGGGAGAGAGCGGAAGCGGCGATTGGTATTAGGGTTTGGGGTGTCGGGTGTGAGAGCGCTGATGCCTGATAGTCGATAGACTGAGAGTAGTGAGTAGTACTATAGACTGTAGTAGTCTAGTAGAGACTTAGAGACTAAGTTAGAGTACTGATTTAGACTAAGTTAGACTAAGTTAGAGACTTTAGAACTGATTAGTGATTACTGAAGGGGAATTCCGAATAGCCGAATAGGTAGGGATATATTAACGGGTAACGGGTCGGGTCCGGGTCGGGTCCGCTTGATTTTCTGTTTATTTTTCTTTGGCGGGTCCGGGTCGGTTCCATTTTTAGGGGACCCAGACCCTACCCGAAATTTCAACGGGTAGTAATTTAGGACCCATACTCTACCCAAATTAGATCGGGTCGGTTCCGGTCCAACGCCGGATCTAGGTCGGGTCCGGGTCTCGGGTTTTAATACCAATGCTAGTTGAAATGTATGAGTGGAATGAGAAATACCTTTATTGCTAAAAGGGAGGGCTAAGTGTTTTGCCAATTTACAACCCTGACAAACAAATAACGGAGTGAAATTAAAATTTCCAATAACACCACTACGGACTAAAATTTTCAAACGAGATTCACTAACATGACCCAAGCGTCTGTGCTACAAGTTGGCATCAGAACTGAAGACACCAACAAAATTAGAAGTAGAATCATAAGCATGAAGAAAGTCTAGATGATATAAACATCCATGTCTGCTAGCTCGTCCAATCATGTGACTAGTCTGAGGATCCTGTGTGGTATATCTCAAAGAAGTAAAAGTAACGGTAAGACCACTATCGCATAGAGCACCAAGGAAATAAGGTTCATGGATAAATGTGGCGCATAAAGGATGAAAGGCAATGTGAGAGTGGGAGTGTAAATAGATCATGAGTGTGTAGTGTGGGGTAGTGAGCCATCGGTGGTGTATAGTGACGGTGAGTGAGAGATAAGTGGAGTGCTTGTGATGAGGAGTGTATAATTGCTAGTAAGATGATGTGAGGCACCAGAATCTAAAAGCTAGGAAGAATTCATACCAAGAGTAACATAAAAAGTGGGGGCAGAGGTGCCAGTATTAATGGACTGACCCGAGTTCTGAAGATCCAGCTGAGCAAGACGTCGCTGACGAATATCATAAGGAGCAAGAGAAGGCATAGGTGGAGTAATGACCATTGCACGTGACGTATGAAAAGGAATGCTGAGATGAGGTAAATCATGTTGCTTCCTGTGCTGCTGTGCTTGCACCAAGAGATGTGTGCGCAGGATGAAACACTAATGTGACCATTCCGCTGACAGTGAGTGCAAAAATGGAGCCGACGATCAGGGACACTGTGATGGTCAGAAGAAGGAGGCATGGGGCCAGAGCGAGGTTTGTTGGAGGAGGACGTACGAGGGGCAACAACCAGAACACTATCACTACCGGATGACGGGGAAGAAGTTGGAGTTGATAGACCATGTAGCCGAGTTTCTTCAGCCACAAGTTCAACTATAGCAGCTTCAAGATGAGGAACTGAATCTCGGTGAATCAACTGAATACATAGGGATTGGTACTCTGATCGAAGACCTATCATAAAGAACATAATCTGGCGTCGTTCATGAGTAACAAGGACATCACTATCTTCTAGTTGCTACAATTCATGCCAGATATGGTGCATGACTGTGTAATGATCCTGAATGCTTTGATCACCCTGACGATCAAGAACTGACTGAACAAGAAGCTGGTACTAATGGGCTCTGCTAGCCTGAAAATACTGAGTGGTCAACTGGAGCCAAAGAGTGTGAGCGAAACAAATATGAAGTTGGTCAGCACAGAGAGGGAGATCGACAGAGGAGATGATAAAGACAATAATACGACGATCATGGTCATCCCAAGTGGCCTGGAAAGTGTGGATCAGTTTCTTGTTGGTGGTATCAACGGGATCTTTCAGATGAGGATTAGAGCCATCAATGTGACCACATAAGGAATGTCTGAGAAGAGTGGTCTCAACAGAGGCAGCTTAATCCGTCTAATTTTTGGCAGAGGAAAGGGGGAAATTGGTGGAGATGGAATGATACTGGCGAAATTGGGATTCCATAGAGAAGCACAAGTACCTGGATTTTTTTTTTTGAGTGACGACTGGCAGGGGCGGATGCGGCTGTGACGGCAACAGAAGCAAACTGTGTAGTTGGGTAAGGGTTAGGATGGTCAGGTTGGAGTGCGAGTTGGATTTGGATATCGGGATTTGGGTTTGGGTCGGTTTCATTTTTTTTTGGGAAACAGGTATTGCCATGCCCCGCTTTCGAACAGAAATATGGGTACGCAACTAAGGCCCAACGAATGATATAAAATATATCAACTCATATCATCTATAAGCTTTACAATACCATTAAGCTCAACAATACAATAATAATCACATAAACAATAATATAATGCAATAGCCAATATCTGAGATACAAGAACTTACAGAATGCCCAAGAATACAAAATGCAATAACAGTTTGTCAAGTTCTTTTAGTAACCCATTATCTGTACCTGTATAAACATTAACTCAAAAGAAAAAGGAAGGGTACCTGTTAGAGCAAGCTTCGGGTGACAAGTAGTAGCAAGCAGTGAAACAATAAAGGATGATATGACAATAAACAATGAACTGGAACGATATCAGAGGTTGATAAATGATATACGATAACAAGATCAAGAGTCGATAATCAATTGTACAATGGTCGATAAATAATAGTCAATAATTAGTAAAATATTAATCGATAAACAATAGTCATTAATATGATCATTATTCGATAGTCAATGATGCATTGGTCGATAATCAATGATCAATAAACAATGGTCGATAAACAATAGTCAATCGGGCCAATACTCGATCATCGATAAACAATAATTAATAATCAATAAACCAATAGTCGGATGTTTAGTGTCAATCTTTAGGCCTATCTAATGCACACAGTCATGTGTTCCATACCACAAGTTCGGGTGCATACAATCAAGTGAACGTTTAGACTATAGTGGTAGATTCTATAGGGTCGTGTACTCGGCAACAATAATCAATAATCAATAAACAATAATCGGTACACGATACAATCGGAATACTGTAGCAGTAGTCCGCAATCAATCGATAAAATAATAACCAATAGCAATAATCAATAAGAAAACATGCGCCCCTCCTTCGAGTAAAGTCTCCTATATTGTTCACTATTAAGTCAAAACCCTTATTAGCTCAGATTGTTATCATTTTATCACGATCAATTATGGACATGCAATCAATACGGTCAATGAGAATAGTGGTATCAAGAATTATGTAATGGGTACAATCAATGAGAACAGTAGTATTAATACAATATCTAGAAGATATCAAGGCTATGCAATACATGAAATATACATAGTTCACTTCATTAAATATGAAAAATAATGGGCTTATATGCATAAACGTAACAATGCAAGTTCCAGACAGCAACACCTATTGGTACTCAAATTCACTTTACCTCTGCTATCGGAATGCAAATCCGATTCTGTTAGGGATTCTAGAAACTAGACTCACTGCAGGTTCCAATGCATATTCACACGATACATTATAGTTACAGTAGCTAGGCATATAAATTCATTCTTTACTGGTTTTGTGTACAATTTCTGTTCTGAAAATTACAATATGACAATACTAAAACGTCAATAACTTACAATCTATAAATCGGATTGAGAATCTGTAAGATGTTCCGTATTCTAGACTTGGTGTGCTACAATTTCTATGTACAAAGTTCTAATATTCAATGTCGAAAACTGGGTCGAAACCTCAGTACAAGTTCAGACAAATGACAAGGCAGAACATTCAAGTATTCGATAAAATGATGAATTAACTGTCAAGACTCAGATCAATAACATGTTACGATAAGAAAAACAATGAATCAATAATCGAATTTAATTAGATTCAATATTCAATTCAATAACTACTTGTTGGATTTCAATAAATGTTTTCTTGAACCAAAACAATAAATTGAGTTCAAGAGATGCTTGCCTTATATTTGATGAGTACGGGCGTGCGAGCAGCGTGTAAGTAAGATGACAACAATAAGCAAGAGCAGCGAAAGCAACAAGCAAGCATGACCACAACAATGAGAAGGTAGCAAGCGACACAGTAGTAGCATCGGGTCGATGGCAGCAAGAGTGGATGAGCACAGCTGCAATGAGGGTTCAGATACAGGGTAGCAAGAGGAGTGCGGGAATGGACTGGAGCTTGGTTGTTGATGGAGGATAGCAAGTGGCAATGTCGGGCGGTCGTAGGCGAAGACAGAAGGGGAAAGAAGTTGAGGCTTGGAGCAGTAG
The DNA here is from genome assembly GCA_017893485.1 of Hemerocallis citrina. Taxonomy (NCBI): domain Eukaryota; kingdom Viridiplantae; phylum Streptophyta; class Magnoliopsida; order Asparagales; family Asphodelaceae; genus Hemerocallis; species Hemerocallis citrina. The sequence goes on from JACEHZ010000115.1 coordinate 327,805, forward strand.
CTGTCACATCCCGCTTCCCAAAAAGGAATACGGAATACGGATACGCGACTAAGTCCAGTGAATGGCTTTCACCATTCATAAGCTATAAGGATCTTTTCAACATGTATAGGAATAAACAAGAGATATACAGAAGGTTTGACAAGCTGGTCAGGAGAGCAGCTATGACCGAGGAGGACATGGACCCGTCTCAGGAGAAGCAAGAGACCGGGAACAAGAAAAAGAGGCCAGCAGATGATCAGAATGGGAAGGAATTCCCAGTGAAGCAGGGCAAGTCCAGTGATCCAGTGCAGAAGGCACCGACAACTCAGGAAGTAACTTGTTTTTACTGCAGGAAGGCAGGACATTACAGGTCAGCGTGTCCGAAGTTGACAAAGCAGACTTGTTTTCATTGTGGTCAAGAAGGGCACATTCGACCAAACTGTCCACAGCTGAAGAAGGACAGTGCAGGGAAAGACAAGGATCTGAGGTAGGGGCAAGTGTTCGCATTGACTGAGGAGGATGCGGGCAACCCAGAAATGTGATCCGTGTGTGCAAGAATTTTGAAATTTATTCTTTTGTATTAAGTAAAACTTTTGGGGAATAATTGAAGATTGAGTATTTTCTTCATGTAACAAGATTTATTTGAATAAAGACAAAGTTTTATTTGATACTGTTTCCTTGCATGCAATTGTGTCGCCCATTTATTGCTAGTCTTAAGTGTGGAGCTTAGGGTGTTTCCAAGCAAGGTCTTGAGGTGGTTATCCTTAGTCATGTCCTTTCTAAGGAGGGAGTGGCTACCGATTCTCGGAAGGACGAAGCAGATGTGGAAGGTCAGAGTTGGATGCAGGAGTTCAGTAGTTGTTGCAGCGAGAAATCCGATGGCAAGTTATCAGAGTTGCGCAGCGGAAGTTTGTTTTTCTGAATTCTTTGCATGATTGTGTTTCTTCTGTATGATGTATTTCTTTTGATAGAATGCGTTCTTTGGTGTGACTGTATTTCCTAAAATTATGTTTCTATCCATGAGTTTTCATCCTTTGTTGGTGTGTTTGTTTGGATCCCATTAGCAGTAGTTCTGAGGACAGAACTCTTCTAAGGAGGGAGTGATGTAGAACCCCGTATTTTCAAATATTATTTTAAAAGATTTGAAAATGAATTTAAATGATTTTCTGGAGATTTAATGAATATTTTCTAAAAGATTTATCTTTTTTACACGTGCAGAACACGTGCAAATGTATTCTTGAGAAGTTTGAAAAGTCAAGTTTTCTACATGAAAAATCATTATTTAATATTTGGGATTTATTTATTATTTTTCCAATTTTTTCTGAAATTAATTGGACCTATTTGCAATTTTTGAGAAAAGAATGACCTTTTTGCAAATTTGACATTTTGAGGGTTAAAACGCAAAATATTTTCTGGATGTTTTGAACAGTACCGGTTGGGATTTAGGATCATATTTTATTTTAAATCCTAATTTTAATGAATTTTAGATGAATTTCCAAGAATAGGACTATATATGTAAAGCTATGTTTTGGAAGGACCATTTTGCAAATGCATTTCTAAACCCTAAAAACAGTATTTCCAGCCTATATAAAGAGAGTTACAGCCGTCATTCGCTGCATAACTCAAGTTTCATTATTTTATATTTTCGGTGATTAAAGAGGAAGATTTGGATCTCGCAAAAGAGAGGCTTTCTCGTTGGATCTTTTCAATTCTAAAGGTGAGTGATATTGTTTTGTTTTGTTTTGTTTTGTGATATGGACTTTGTTTTGTTGACTGATTGTGTGTGGTTTCGTTTCGATATTTTCGTATCTTGTATGTGATCAATGCAATAGTTGATATTTATATTATGCGTGTGAAATCCACGAATGTTTAGTAGATCTTGATTAACAATTCCTTTATTGCTTGAAAACATGTTAAGAATTGAGTATGGTTATGATAATAAGGAATTGGATGATTGAATATCTGGATCTTGAGATTACAAACCAGATCTGGGTTAAGAGTTGTGAAAGAAATTTAGTATGAAGAAACCCTAATGAAAGAATTAGGTATTTAGAACATGAGAACTTGAGTTTTGAGCCATGGATTAATTAGACCAACGTATCCAATCTGAGATACTTTGAGATTTGTCATGTTTACCTGAATACGAATTAATATCATAAGCAATGAATCCTTAGAAAACTCCAGTTTTGATCATCGTATTCAGACTTAAATCATGAAAACTGTAGGCCGACAGTCGACTAGTCTACAATTCAGTCGACTGGTATGACCCTACTACTGTGTCTTTAAATTCTTAAAAATACGATCTGGACAGTCGACTGAATCCCTCTTACAGTCGACTGGTATGCTCAAGATTTATTCTGCAAGTTTAGTTTCTTTCCTGGACAGTCGACCTATGACTCCTTAAGTCGACTGTTAGTGCTTAGAATATTTTCGTGAGAATTATTGGAAATTGTCTCGGGTAAGTCGACTGATGGTTTCTTAAGTCGACTTATAGTACTTGTTATAATCTTGGATATTGGTTCTCGGGGCAGTCGACTTACAACAGTATAAGTCGACTGGTGCTGATGGGTTTTCACATGAGTGTCCTTTCAAGTTGTTAGTGTTTGTAGATGGATATGTTCTGCGGTATTGGGAGTCATTGAGCTCTGGGGTTGGGTATACTCTGCGGTGTTGGGAATCACTGTTAGTGGTTGATAACCGGGTATCCAATCTGCACTGTTGTGAGTGACTGATAACCGGGTATCCGATCTATGGTATTGTTAGTGTTTGTAGATGGATATATTCTGCGGTATTGGGAGTCATTGAGCTCTGGGGTTGGGTATACTCTGCGGTGTTGGGAATCACTGTTAGTGGTTGATAACCGGGTATCCAATCTGCAGTGTTGTGAGTGACTGATAACCGGGTATCCGTTCTATGGTATTGTTAGTGTCTGTAGATGGATATATTCTGCGGTATTGGGAGTCATTGAGCTCTGGGGTTGGGTATACTCTGCGGTGTTGGGAATCACTGTTAGTGGTTGATAACCGGGTATCCAATCTGCAGTGTTGTGAGTGACTGATAACCGGGTATCCGATCTATGGTATTGTTAGTGTTTGTAGATAGATATATTCTGCGGTATTGAGAGTCATTGAGCTCTGGGGTTGGGTATACTCTGCGGTGTTGGGAATCACTGTTAGTGGTTGATAACCGGGTATCCAATCTGCAGTGTTGTGAGTGACTGATAACCGGGTATCCGATCTGTGGCATTGAGAATGACCGATAACCGAATATTGGCAGCGAACAGTCGACTGGTCCATTAAGCAGTCGACTGTACTGCACAGTTGAGCTATAATTGTTGAGAAGGATTCTTCTGACACTTGGTTAAGCTATACCTGATGTTTTCATGTTTTCCTGTCATTTCTTACTTCAAAATACATGTTTAGTATATGTTTCCCTCGTTCAGTACTTGTTGTTTAAGAAACCATGTTTATCGTTGAATTATGTTGTTTGTTTGTTTATATCACTCACACCAATTATGGCTGACCCCTTAGTTAGGGGTTAGGGTTCAACTCTAGCCTCATGTGTTGCAGGTTGTTGCTTAGAGTTTGGGGGTTTGCACGCTTGAGTTAGATTTGGAGATTATAAGTAATGTAATAGAGCCTTGTGAAATTTTTGTAAAGAGAAGTGTTGTAAAAAGAATGCTTTTAATTCAAGGTGTTTGTATTTCCGCTGCATTTGAAAAAGAATGTGTAATAAAAGAAAATTTATTTGTGTTTTGAGCTATATGTACTATTACACTGAAGTGGATTCTGGGATTGTACCACGTATTTTCTAAGTTATTATATTAGAAATTCAGGGCGCTACAGATTTGGTATCAGAGCATGCTTCAATAGTAATAATAGACATAGTATGAAAACCAACCTAGGTGTGGACACTAGAGAGTGAGTACCTAGGTATGGACATTAGAGTGTGGGTATCACATAGAGTTGAAACATGATGTTTGGTTTGGAGTATGGTTATGGTTTTTCCATAGGGTATGTAACACCCCGCAAAATTTAATTGACAATTTTGCCCTCGGGTGTTACGCACGTGCATTTTTGTATGGTTACTGATTATATCCATAACGCATTTTTGATATGTATTTTGAATTCAAAATTATTTATGCAATCCCGTATTCCTAAAATCCCATTTGAGACAACTCAAATGCTAAATTTCAATCCATGAGTTTTTACGTGCTTTTTACGTATTATCGATGCACGTGCCGATTTCGGATTTTCCACCGTTACGTGCAAAGTTTTCAATGAATTTCAATCATTTATTTTTATAAACATGTTTTAATTTGTTTTGTAAACGAAAATTCAATTTTTGACTATCTTTATTAAAATAAATTTTTACGTGCAATACACGTGCTTTCTGTATGTTTGAGTACATTATCATATATGTATATTAAATATATTCTTATGTTTCATTCCAATTAATTATAAATATTTTTTTGGTTCATAAAGTCAATTTTTGTATTTTTGAGATTTTACGGGCGGTGCACGTGTTTCGGTGCACGTGTTTTAAGCGTATTATTCTTTCAAAATGAATTTCATGAAATGATGAGTGTCTATTTTAATTGTGCATAAAAAGTATAATTTTAAAGTTAATTTTACATATTTATTACATATATAAATAGTTGTTTTAAAGAGATTAAATAAATAAATTGTTTTGTACACAAAGCACGTGCACGTGCACACGTGCGATGTGCACACAATTTTGGGACCGGGCTGTTTTAGAGAGGAGGGAAAAACTAAAATTTGATTTTTGAAAGAGGGAGGGAAAACAAGTTGAAAATTTTAGAAGTGGAGTTAGTGGTGTTCATGTGGGAGGTAGTTATACTAACTACCCTACTACTCTCTTATAAAAATACCCCCTAAGTCTCTCTTTCTCTCATCTCTTCTCCTCCCTCTCTCCTGTCATTACCGAGAAGAAAACCATCCCAAAACAGCAAAGACTTTGTCCATTCTCCACCTAATCATCTATCCCACATGCCTATATACATATACTAATGTATATATATGTACATACATAGTATGTGTATATGAAAGAAGATTGGAGTTGTTCTTGATGTTGCCGAATTGGAGTGGGGATGTGGATGCTCTTGATGATTGTTGCTTGCCGAAATGATTGAAGACCTTGCTTGGGTGAGCGGATTTCGAGGAGTTGCAATTGGAGTTTTCTTTAGGAGCTCCTAATTCTAGGAGTCCATTTGAGTACAATTCTTCAACAAAAGGTGGGTGTTTCTTAAGTGCTTTCTAACTTAGGAGTAGATATTGCATGATAGATGATATATGATTCATTTGGTTGAAATTGAATTGGTATTATGAGATTACATGCAAATTAATGAATCGTTAAATTTTGATTGATTGTGGTAAATGCAAATTGCTATGCTATTCCTTAAATTGTTATGATTGCTAGTTGAAATGCTAGAATTGAAGTGATTACATGAAATTGATGTATGTTGAGACATTATTAGTTAAAATAATGCAAATGTGTATAAAAGAAGTGTTTGTTGTTAATAAGGCAAAGAAGTGTGGTTCTAACTTCAAAATATCTATTTTGAGTATAGAGATTTTTATAAGTAAATTTTGATAAAAGACAACAGTTTATTTGGAAAATTGATTGGAAAACGTATTTTGACGTATTTGTAAGGATTTCATTGAAAAATGAGAAACTTGTTATTTGAGAACATATACGATGTTGTTTTTAAAAGGAATATATTCTGGAGATGGTCTATATTTTTATGTGGGAGTACAAATCAATTAAAAGGTCGAAAAATATATGCAGGCTGTAATTGGTGTAATTGACAGTCGACTGTTTACCTTCTACAGTCGACTGGAAAATATAAGAAATTGGGTTTTCGTCGGCAGGACAGTCGACTGTCCACTTTCACAGTTGACTGCTGCTGTCTTGAATTTTGATGTTGGAGTTTTCAAAGTATTCGCGGAACAGTCGACTGATTCCTGGTCGACAGTCGACTGAACCGACTGTGCTATTATTGATGTTTTAAAGCTTCGTAAAACAGTCGACTGATTCCTTATCAACAGTCGACCGAACAGACTGAGATGTTTTGATGTTCACTGAACAGTCGACTGATACTATCACCAGTCGACTGAACCGAACTGTTTATTTTGGGTTCTTGAGTTTGGATTTGATTTTGACCAATGAAAGTTAAATAAGTTGAATACGAGATTTTATGGTTATTAATATTTGATTGAGTTTTATTGTGAAGTGCACACAGGGGTGTGAAAGATGAAATTGTTAAGTTATCAAATTGAATGGTTCTCATGTTATGAGATTATAAAAGAAATGTTTTGAGAAAGAATTTGTGAACAAAAGAAAGGGAAATGTTATTTGAGATTAATTATGAAATATTGTTGATCTCTCGAAAGAGATAGTTGTTTGAATCTAGAGCTAGGCGAGACCCTAGTGACCGGCAGTTTTATTTATGATTTTGAGAGCTAACCGTTGAGGGTTGAGCGTCTCTTGAGAAGTAGTCAGGTAGGCTGACTGTCTCTGTTGTTTTGATTTATGTCCGGTAGGGTAAGCTAGCTCTAGGTTGTGATGATTTTCTTTTAAAACAAATTTTGTAAGGCTGTGATGGAAGTAAGAGGAAAATATGAGTATGAGGGCCATTGGATGGGTGTTGTGAGGGTATGCACAGGCTGTCTTCACGATGCATCGTGACAGGATGTGGATACTACTCCAGAGTACCATCCCAGTGGCGACGCATGTGGGACGTTCGGTGTCTATGGGTGGTGCCATTGTTCCAAGGCGGAGGCTGAATTACCACAAGGATGTCTGCATGATGAGTCATGTCAGCGATGGGATTCCCTCCAGGCTGCCTGGAGATAGGCTCATAGATCATAGAACATCTATGATACTTACCGAAATTACAGATAGATACATAGTGAAGATGTGATGAAAGTAAGAGAAAAACATTGAGTATGAGAGCCATTGGATAGCGGCGAGAGCGTATCCCAGGAATTCCCATGATGAGTCTGGGTGAGGATGCTGCTCCAGAGTACCGTCCCGGTGGTGACGCTCGTGGAATGTTTGAAGACTACAGGTGGTGTCATGTCCATGGTGAGAGCTGAATTACCACAGGATGTCTGCATGATGAGTCATGTCAGCGATGGAATTCCCTCCAGAGTGCCTAGACACGAGTTCGTAGGTCAGAAAACATCTAGGATACTTACCGTAGTTACAGTAGTAGAATAAGTCATGACGAGGGATTGAACCCTGCAAGGATGAAGAAAGATTAAGGGCTTGCCCTCGGACCTATGTAGTATGGGATGCATAGAATCCGAACAAGTGTGCATTAGTGTCATGTAATATATATAACTGCATTAAGGACTAAGTGCACCGCACAACACGACATCTATAGGGTAGTCCTTTGTAGCTTTGTTTGTGATCAAGTTTGTGTTTGCTAAAGTATTTAAGAATCGTTATACTGTTTCCGGCATAGAGAGGATGGCCGTGTATAATATTTCGTCAGTTGTAAGCAACTGACGCGCCGACAGTTTTATATGCAGGATATGGAGTTACATGAAGATATAAAGAGAATTGATGCTGTTGATTACTAAAATGTTAAAGTTGTAACAATTGTACATTTATTATTGTTGTATTAATTGATTCCGCTGCGTATTGATGTAAAAGACTCTGATGTAATTATTGTTGAAATAAAAGATTTAAATTCCTTGTAAAATTGTACGAAAGAAGTGTAAAGATCCTATAGAACATCTCGAATGCATTGTATTTGGGATTCGGGGCGTTACAGAGTGGTATCAGAGCTACGCTTCTAAGTAGTACAAATTTATAAGGAACGACACCCTAGAAGTGGACATTAGAGTGTGAGTTCAGTTTGTAGAGATTTAAATGTAAGTGATTTGCATTTGTGTTGCTCTATAGGCTGATGTTTTCCCTTTCCTTTCCCTATTAGATGGCTGGAGTCATGAATGGAAGTTGTTATTGAATTTACATTCAGTTTCATTCATGATGCTTTCCTCGTATACATTGATTTGAGATTGTATGCGAGCTCATTTTCTCTGGGTATCAGAGTGGCGCAGTGGAAGCGTGGTTGGTTTGAACCATCATTCTTGACACCTTACACATAGATACATTTTCCCCTCAAATTATTTTTCTGTGGATTTTCATCATAGTGCTTTTCAACATTTAATACTTTTCGAATAAATATTTTCCTATACTATTAAATCATTTCAATGCCTATTATTTGTCTATTTTCCTTAGTCTTGATATTTTTTTAATTTGTTTTTCCTTCAGTTTTAAAATTCTGTTTATCGTGTTTTATGTCACCTTATATTCATCCGTCCATATGTGCTATTACTTTACGTATTTTGTTAAATTTATATTACAACCATTATTTTCATTTATTATTACATTTTGAATTTCACTTGTGAATTTTGCTTATGTACATGATTTGATTTTGTGATACGATATTCTTTCAGTATCTTATATTTCCCCATATACTTTAGTTTATTTTAACAAGATTAAAATATTTTATCCGTATAAATACAACATACTAATTTGATTTATTATCTGCATTCAATATTATTGTTAGTACATATTTATTTGTTATATTCATTAATTTTGTAATTACGTTTCCTTAATATAATGCATATACTCGCTATCCATACTTTACTCTATCCTTTAATTTTAAATTGTCTTTAGATTCTTGATTACTATATATATATTTTCCATTGATTTTATATGTGTCTTGTATTTCAAAATACTTACTATACATATAATTTCACCCTCCTCAAATTACTATATTACTATTTTTATGTATAATTGTTTGTGTCTATTGTCCTAAATTGCTACACTACATCATTATTGTTTTCAATTTTATTTCCGACATGTGTATATATTTTACATTATTTTAGTGTTATAAATAATTTTTCATTACTACTAATTAGTACCCTCTATGTTTGATATATCCTAGACACCTATTTTGATATTTCATTGTGTAAAATCTTTTTCTGTATCATTGATTTCAAACATAAACACCATACTTTAATAAACATCCCATATCCAAGATTACATCTTTCCATCTCCCGTTTTGGTGCAACCTGATGTCGAGAGGGCAAATATGCAACTAGACATCATTGGAGGCAAACTGCAATTGGAAGTCGGGGAGGCAAAGTTTGCAACCGAATGCCCAGAAGGCAACTTGCAACCGGATATCGTAGAAGCAATTATGCAACTTGAGATCAAGATAGGCAAGTCTGTTGTTGGATACCAGTGAGACGAACCTACACCAAAAGGAAATATTATACTTAGATAACCCCTACCTTGTTTTCTATAATATTCACTTATAACTATTTCATTTTGTACTAGCTTATACTATTTTATAATATTTTGCAACCTAACATTATACTGTTTGTACTGATTTCTATATCTATCAAACTTGCGTATTTACCGCTTAATCTCAACTATCTTGTCGTTTTCTTTGTAAGACTTTGCATTTTATGTGAGTTAGTATTTCGTACCACTTTACTGTATTTTGCTATTTTAGATTTGGTGGCTACTCACATAACAAAAATATATCTCTTGATATTTATATATTTTGTTTATGATTCACAAATTTTTTTCTATATCCTCGGTTTTGTGACACGTCATTGTTTTTCAACTATAATGTCTTGTTTTACTACTACAATTCATTTATGATTTTCATAGCATGCTATTTGTTTCACCCCTAAATTTTTCGCTTATGTACGTATATAATTTTGTATGCTGATTTTCTTGGTCTACTTGACAAATCGAAATTATTTGGATTTTTGCCTCTTTCATTTTGATCATACATATATGATTATTGTATTTACCTTACAAATTACTTTATGATATCGATTTATATACAAAATCATTTTGTTTCATTGTCTATACTTTTCTTTGTTATATAACTAGTTTTCGCACTACTTTCAATAGTACGTTTTACTACTACGATGTCTTGTTTGACTGCTACAAATCATTTATAATTTTCATATCATGCTATTTATTTCACCTCTATAATTTTTCGCCTATGCGAGTATGTGACTTTTGTAAGTTGGTTTCTCTCGCTCTACTGGATAATTCGAAAGTATTTCGATGTATACCTAATTTTCAAATTGTATGTATAATTACTATAATTACCTTACAAATTATTTTATGATACTAATTTGTATACAGAATCATTTTATGTTTTCTAAACTTTTACTGTATTCCTTTCTCATTTGTTTCACAAACTGTTAAATTGCTAGTTTTGTCGTATAGTACCAATCTGGTTTGCAATTTTTCTACCCTTTATTACATTGATGAATTTTGAGTATTGAATCTATTTATGAAGTACCCATTAACTATGTTTTTCTTTAGTGCATTATTTCTGAACTAGTTCTCAATTAATGACTAAGTTCATTTATCATTTTACCTAATAGTTTACTTAATAGTATTTTTGTACGTAAACTTTTTTCAAAATACACTATCCTCTATTGTCGTATTTGTTTTCTTATGTTACTTTCCTAGTTTTCTTATTTAGTTCTTGAAAAATTTTGATACTCACAATTTTCTTAAATAGATTTTTGTCTATTTCATCCACATTGCCTACTTTTATGCTATATGTATTTACTTGATGTTTGTAATTTCTATATGTTATACTGATATTTTCTTTGGTGTGTACAAAATACAGCCTTTACCATAGTGAGTTCCGGGGACGGAACTGTTCTAATGGGGGGAGAGTGTAACACCCCGCAAAATTTAATTGACAATTTTGCCCTCGGGTGTTACGCAAGTGCATTTTTGTATGGTTACTGATTATATCCATAACGCATTTTTGATATGTATTTGAATTCAAAATTATTTATGCAATCCCGTATTCCTAAAATCCCATTTGAGACAACTCAAATGCTAAATTTCAATCCATGAGTTTTTACGTGCTTTTTACGTATTATCGATGCACGTGCTGATTTCGGATTTTCCACCGTTACGTGCAAAGTTTTCAATGAATTTCAATCATTTATTTTTATAAACATGTTTTAATTTGTTTTGTAAACGAAAATTCAATTTTTGACTATCTTTATTAAAATAAATTTTTACGTGCAATACACGTGCTTTCTGTATGTTTGAGTACATTATCATATATGTATATTAAATATATTCTTATGTTTCATTCCAATTAATTATAAATATTTTTTTGGTTCATAAAGTCAATTTTTGTATTTTTGAGATTTTACGGACGGTGCACGTGTTTCGGTGCACGTGTTTTAAGCGTATTATTCTTTCAAAATGAATTTCATGAAATGATGAGTGTCTATTTTAATTGTGCATAAAAAGTATAATTTTAAAGTTAATTTTACATATTTATTACATATATAAATAGTTGTTTTAAAGAGATTAAATAAATAAATTGTTTTGTACACAAAGCACGTGCACGTGCACACGTGCGATGTGCACACAATTTTGGGACCGGGCTGTTTTAGAGAGGAGGGAAAAACTAAAATTTGATTTTTGAAAGAGGGAGGGAAAACAAGTTGAAAATTTTAGAAGTGGAGTTAGTGGTGTTCATGTGGGAGGTAGTTATACTAACTACCCTACTACTCTCTTATAAAAATACCCCCTAAGTCTCTCTTTCTCTCATCTCTTCTCCTCCCTCTCTCCTGTCATTACCGAGAAGAAAACCATCCCAAAACAGCAAAGACTTTGTCCATTCTCCACCTAATCATCTATCCCACATGCCTATATACATATACTAATGTATATATATGTACATACATAGTATGTGTATATGAAAGAAGATTGGAGTTGTTCTTGATGTTGCCGAATTGGAGTGGGGATGTGGATGCTCTTGATGATTGTTGCTTGCCGAAATGATTGAAGACCTTGCTTGGGTGAGCGGATTTCGAGGAGTTGCAATTGGAGTTTTCTTTAGGAGCTCCTAATTCTAGGAGTCCATTTGAGTACAATTCTTCAACAAAAGGTGGGTGTTTCTTAAGTGCTTTCTAACTTAGGAGTAGATATTGCATGATAGATGATATATGATTCATTTGGTTGAAATTGAATTGGTATTATGAGATTACATGCAAATTAATGAATCGTTAAATTTTGATTGATTGTGGTAAATGCAAATTGCTATGCTATTCCTTAAATTGTTATGATTGCTAGTTGAAATGCTAGAATTGAAGTGATTACATGAAATTGATGTATGTTGAGACATTATTAGTTAAAATAATGCAAATGTGTATAAAAGAAGTGTTTGTTGTTAATAAGGCAAAGAAGTGTGGTTCTAACTTCAAAATATCTATTTTGAGTATAGAGATTTTTATAAGTAAATTTTGATAAAAGACAACAGTTTATTTGGAAAATTGATTGGAAAACGTATTTTGACGTATTTGTAAGGATTTCATTGAAAAATGAGAAACTTGTTATTTGAGAACATATACGATGTTGTTTTTAAAAGGAATATATTCTGGAGATGGTCTATATTTTTATGTGGGAGTACAAATCAATTAAAAGGTCGAAAAATATATGCAGGCTGTAATTGGTGTAATTGACAGTCGACTGTTTACCTTCTGCAGTCGACTGGAAAATATAAGAAATTGGGTTTTCGTCGGCAGGACAGTCGACTGTCCACTTTCACAGTTGACTGCTGCTGTCTTGAATTTTGATGTTGGAGTTTTCAAAGTATTCGCGGAACAGTCGACTGATTCCTGGTCGACAGTCGACTGAACCGACTGTGCTATTATTGATGTTTTAAAGCTTCGTAAAACAGTCGACTGATTCCTTATCAACAGTCGACCGAACAGACTGAGATGTTTTGATGTTCACTGAACAGTCGACTGATACTATCACCAGTCGACTGAACCGAACTGTTTATTTTGGGTTCTTGAGTTTGGATTTGATTTTGACCAATGAAAGTTAAATAAGTTGAATACGAGATTTTATGGTTATTAATATTTGATTGAGTTTTATTGTGAAGTGCACACAGGGGTGTGAAAGATGAAATTGTTAAGTTATCAAATTGAATGGTTCTCATGTTATGAGATTATAAAAGAAATGTTTTGAGAAAGAATTTGTGAACAAAAGAAAGGGAAATGTTATTTGAGATTAATTATGAAATATTGTTGATCTCTCGAAAGAGATAGTTGTTTGAATCTAGAGCTAGGCGAGACCCTAGTGACCGGCAGTTTTATTTATGATTTTGAGAGCTAACCGTTGAGGGTTGAGCGTCTCTTGAGAAGTAGTCAGGTAGGCTGACTGTCTCTGTTGTTTTGATTTATGTCCGGTAGGGTAAGCTAGCTCTAGGTTGTGATGATTTTCTTTTAAAAAAAATTTTGTAAGGCTGTGATGGAAGTAAGAGGAAAACATGAGTATGAGGGCCATTGGATGGGTGTTGTGAGGGTATGCACAGGCTGTCTTCACGATGCGTCGTGACATGATGTGGATACTACTCCAAAGTACCATCCCAGTGGCGACGCTTGTGGGACGTTCGGTGTCTATGGGTGGTGCCATTGTTCCAAGGCGGAGGCTGAATTACCACAAGGATGTCTGCATGATGAGTCATGTCAGTGATGGGATTCCCTCCAGGCTGCCTGGACATGGGCTCATAGATCATAGAACATCTATGATACTTACCGAAATTACAGATAGATACATAATGAAGATGTGATGAAAGTAAGAGAAAAACATTGAGTATGAGAGCCATTGGATAGCGGCGAGTGCGTATCCCAGGAATTCCCATGATGAGTCTGGGTGAGGATGCTGCTCCAGAGTACCGTCCCGGTGGCGACGCTCGTGGGATGTTTGAAGACTACGGGTGGTGTCATGTCTATGGTGAGAGCTGAATTACCACAGGATGTCTGCATGATGAGTCATGTCAGCAATGGGATTCCCTCTAGAGTGCCTAGACATGAGTTCGTAGGTCAGAAAACATCTAGGATACTTACCGTAGTTACAGTAATAGAATAAGTCATGATGAGGGATTGAACCCTGCAAGGATGAAGAACGATTAAGGGCTTGCCCTCGGACCTATGTAGTATGGGATGCATAGAATCCGAACAAGTGTGCATTAGTGTCATGTAATATATATAACTGCATTAAGGACTAAGTGCACCACACAACACGACATCTATAGGGTAGTCCTTTGTAGCTTTGTTTGTGATCAAGTTTGTGTTTGCTAAAGTATTTAAGAATCGTTATACTGTTTCTGGCATAGAGAGAATGGCCGTGTATAATATTTCGTCAGTTGTAAGCAACTGACGCGCCGACAGTTTTATATGCAGGATATGGAGTTACATGAAGATATAAAGAGAATTGATGCTGTTGATTACTAAAATGTTAAAGTTGTAACAATTGTACATTTATTATTGTTGTATTAATTGATTCCGTTGCGTATTGATGTAAAAGACTCTGATGTAATTATTGTTGAAATAAAAGTTTTAAATTCCTTGTAAAATTGTACGAAAGAAGTGTAAAGATCCTGTAGAACATCTCGAATTCAGTGTATTTGGGATTCGGGGCGTTACAGGGTATGATTGTGAATGTGAAAAGTGTGTGATGCTCTAACCTTACCCTCATTTTGCAGTATTCAGAATGGTTGCACCCAGGGGCAGGAATGGTGGTAACAATGAGGATGGATCTGGTAGTTCTCGAGGAACGGAAATTGATCTTGAGGCTGAATTCGCCAAGGTGTATCAGACCCTGAATGCGCTGATGGCATTCAACTTGGCGCAACAGCAGGCTCAGCAGCAGAATCAGCAGCCAAATCATGGAGTTGGACAGGGATTGGTTAACGCCGATCCTATCAAGCAGATTGAATCCTTTAAGAAAATGAGGTCGCCAGTTTTTGAGGGGCAAACTGATCCGACCGCAGCTGACGACTGGATCAGGAGGATGGAGACGATCTTCGAGGTATCGGAGACTCCGGCAGCCAGCAAGGTGAAGTTGGCTACGATGCAGCTAGAGAAGGACGCTGGTGTCCGGTGGGAGTCGCTGAAAAGGACTTTGGGAGATCAGCCGATGACTTGGGAAGCTTTTCTGGAAGAATTCAGGGATCGCTTCTTTCCCCTAGATGTTCAGGAGAAGAAGGCGACTGAGTTTTTGAACCTTCAGCAGGGTAGCATGAACGTGCGGGAGTATGAGACCAAGTTTGCTCAACTATCGAGGTATGCACCAGAGTTGGTCGTGGACGAAGCAAAAAAGGCCAAGAAGTTTGAGCAGGGCTTGAGGCCGAACTTGAGGTCGAGAATGATTCCGTTGGGCATCAGAAGGTTTGACAAGCTGGTCAGGAGAGCAGCTTTGACCAAGGAGGACATGGACCCGTCTCAGGAGAAGCAAGAGACCGGGAACAAGAAAAAGAGGCCAGCAGATGATCAGAATGGGAAGGAATTCCCAGTGAAGCAGGGCAAGTCCAGTGTTTCAGTGCAGAAGGCACCGACAACTCAGGAAGTAACTTGTTTTTACTGCAGGAAGGCAGGACATTACAGGTCAGCATGTCCGAAGTTGACAAAGCAGACTTGTTTTCATTGTGGTCAAGAAGGGCACATTCTACCAAACTGTCCGCAGCTGAAGAAGGACAGTGCAGGGAAAGACAAGGATCTGAGGCAGGGGCGAGTGTTCGCATTGACTGAGGAGGATGCGGGCAACCCAGAAATGTGATCCGTGTGTGCAAGAATTTTGAAATTTATTCTTTTGTATTAAGGAAAACTTTTGAGGAATAATTGAAGATTGAGTATTTTCTTCATGTAACAAGATTTATTTGAATAAAGACAAAGTTTTATTTGATACTGTTTCCTTGCATGCAATTGTGTCGCCCATTTATTGCTAGTCTTAAGTGTGGAGCTTAGGGTGTTTCCAAGCAAGGTCTTGAGGTGGTTATCCTTAGTCATGTCCTTTCTAAGGAGGGAGTGGCCACCGATTCTCGGAAGGACGAAGCAGATGTGGAAGGTCAGAGTTGGATGCAGGAGTTCAGTAGTTGTTGCAGCGAGACTTCCGATGGCAAGTTATCAGAGTTGCGCAGCGGAAGTTTGTTTTTCTGAATTCTTTGCATGATTGTGTTTCTTCTGTATGATGTATTTCTTTTGATAGAATGCGTTCTTTGGTGTGACTGTATTTCCTAAAATTATGTTTCTATCCATGAGTTTTCATCCTTTGTTGGTGTGTTTGTTTGGATCCCATTAGCAGTAGTTCTGAGGACAGAACTCTTCTAAGGTGGGAGTGATGTAGAACCCCGTATTTTCAAATATTATTTTAAAAGATTTGAAAATGAATTTAAATGATTTTCTGGAGATTTAATGAATATTTTCTAAAAGATTTATCTTTTTTACACGTGCAGAACACGTGCAAATGTATTCTTGAGAAGTTTGAAAAGTCAAGTTTTCTTCATGAAAAATCATTATTTAATATTTGGGATTTATTTATTATTTTTTCAAATTATTCTGAAATTAATTGGACCTATTTGCAATTTTTGAGAAAAGAAGGACCTTTTTGCAAATTTGACATTTTGAGGGTTAAAACACAAAATATATTTTCTGGACGTTTTGAATAGTACCGGTTGGGATTTAGGATCATATTTTATTTTAAATCCTAATTTTAATGAATTTTAGATGAATTTCCAAGAATAGGACTATATATGTAAAGCTATGTTTTGGAAGGACCATTTTGCAAATGCATTTCTAAACCCTAAAAACAGTATTTCCGGCCTATATAAAGAGAGTTGCAGCCGTCATTCGCTGCATAACTCAAGTTTCATTATTTTATATTTTCGGTGATTGAAGAGGAAGATTTGGATCTCGCAAAAGAGAGGCTTTCTCGTTGGATCTTTTCAATTCTAAAGGTGAGTGATATTGTTTTGTTTTGTTTTGTTTTGTGATATGGACTTTGTTTTGTTGACTGATTGTGTGTGGTTTTGTTTTGATATTTTCGTATCTTGTATGTGATCAATGCAATAGTTGATATTTATATTATGCGTGTGAAATCCACGAATGTTTAGTAGATCTTGATTAACAAATCCTTTATTGCTTGAAAACATGTTAAGAATTGAGTATGGTTATGATAATAAGGAATTGGATGATTGAATATCTGGATCTTGAGATTACAAACCAGATCTGGGTTAAGAGTTGTGAAAGAAATTTAGTATGAAGAAACCCTAATGAAAGAATTAGGTATTTAGAACATGAGAACTTGAGTTTTGAGCCATGGATTAATTAGACCAACGTATCCAATCTGAGATACTTTGAGATTTGTCATGTTTACCTGAATACGAATTAATTTCATAAGCAATGAATCCTTAGAAAACTCCAGTTTTGATCATCGTATTCAGACTTAAATCATGAAAACTGTAGGCCGACAGTCGACTGGTCTACTATTCAGTCGACTGGTACGACCCTACTACTGTGTCTTTAAATTCTTAAAAATACGATCTGGACGGTCGACTGAATCCCTCTTACAGTCGACTGGTATGCTCAAGATTTATTCTGCAAGTTTAGTTTCTTTCCTGGACAGTCGACCTATGACTCCTTAAGTCGACTGTTAGTGCTTAGAATATTTTCGTGAGAATTATTGGAAATTGTCTCGGGTAAGTCGACTGAGGGTTTCTTAAGTCGACTTATAGTACTTGTTATAATCTTGGATATTGGTTCTCGGGGCAGTCGACTTACAACAGTATAAGTCGACTGGTGCTGATGGGTTTTCACATGAGTGTCCTTTCAAGTTGTTAGTGTTTGTAGATGGATATGTTCTGCGGTATTGGGAGTCATTGAGCTCTGGGGTTGGGTATACTCTGCGGTGTTGGGAATCACTGTTAGTGGTTGATAACCGGGTATCCAATCTGCAGTGTTGTGAGTGACTGATAACTGGGTATCCGATCTATGGTATAGTTAGTGTTTGTAGATGGATATATTCTGCGGTATTGGGAGTCATTGAGCTCTGGGGTTGGGTATACTCTGCGGTGTTGGGAATCACTGTTAGTGGTTGATAACCGGGTATCCAATATGCAGTGTTGTGAGTGACTGATAACCGGGTATCCGTTCTATGGTATTGTTAGTGTTTGTAGATGGATATATTCTGCGGCATTGGGAGTCATTGAGCTCTGGGGTTGGGTATACTCTGCGGTGTTGGGAATCACTGTTAGTGGTTGATAACCGGGTATCCAATCTGCAGTGTTGTGTGTGACTGATAACCGGGTATCCGATCTATGGTATTGTTAGTGTTTGTAGATGGATATATTCTGCGCTATTGGGAGTCATTGAGCTCTGGGGTTGGGTATACTCTGCGGTGTTGGGAATCACTGTTAGTGGTTGATAACCGGGTATCCAATCTACAGTGTTGTGAGTGACTGATAACCGGGTATCCGATCTGTGGCATTGAGAATGACCGATAACCGAATATTGGCAGCGAACAGTCGACTGGTCCATTAAGCAGTCGACTGTACTGCACAGTTAAGCTATAATTGTTGAGAAGGATTCTTCTGACAGAAACATGCACGGGTGACAAACAACTCATATTAGACTAGGACAACGAGACTTTCAATTCTGGACAGCAGGACACTACTGAAAATTTCATGTCCACAAAGTTTTGATCGACCGCGACTGGAAACATGTTGAAAATATGGT
This sequence comes from Hemerocallis citrina, assembly GCA_017893485.1. Lineage (NCBI taxonomy): Eukaryota > Viridiplantae > Streptophyta > Magnoliopsida > Asparagales > Asphodelaceae > Hemerocallis > Hemerocallis citrina. The sequence goes on from JACEHZ010000115.1 coordinate 346,404, forward strand.
TCTTTACTGAACAACATGCAGTTTGAAAATATATTGGTTTGTTCACAATCATGGAATAAATTATAAAAGTCATAAATAATTCTTCAAAAATTAGGAGTTGATCCCCGTAATGTCTATTCATACCCAGAAAAATATTAGATCCAAATCTTACTTTTAACACCAGTTTTAAAATAAATAACCATACAACAACTCATAAAACAGAATCTGGAAATTTCAACACAGCTGCAGTAAAATGACAATATCTCACTCATCACAAATCGAAACTGAGATATGTCGAAAGTTCTGAAAAATAGACAACGAGGCCAACGAATCATATTCACAAAATAATTTAATTTACTGATCTTAACAGGGTCTAAAATACTGAACCAAGACAGGGCAGCAGCAAAACAAAAACTCTTCTCATGCATTTAATCAAACAACTCATATGCAATAAATCGAAATTAGAATATAATGTAAAACATGGTATATTAGATATTCAAAATAATATGGTATGAGTATTTAACAAGTCTACTACAAGACAATGCAACTAATACACCAAGCATGCAACAAATACACTACATATCATGGATCACGAAGCAACATACATACATGCATCAAGAGTCTAGTTAGATCTAGATTATTTTCATGTCGTGTGTGTGACAACTAAATATGATGGATCAAGACTACGAATGGGTCAACGAATGTATCAGGATTTAACAAGATATCTTCATAAGAACAAATCCAAAAACAAAAGCGAGACTACAGGTGTTATTTTGTACTTGTATATACAATAAAAATTATACAAGTTACTTGCCTTAGGGTAGCTGACAAATCCGATGAAAAGATGAAAATAACGGGAATGGATCCTAGGCAACGAACACAACCACAAACGATCACGAACGATCACGAACACAACGATCATGAACACAACACTTGCGGGAGGCGGGAGATGGCGGAGGGCGTCGGGAGCAAGGGCGGAAGACCGAGAGGGGTGCACTGCCGTGGGTGTAAGGCAGGGCAGCGACGGGAGATTGTGTGGGCGCTGACGACATGGGGGGTCGCGGCAGTCGTAGGTGCAGGGCGGCGTGACGGAGAGGAGGCAGGCTGGCGGTCGGGGGGTGCTCACAGGGAGAGAGGGAGAGAGATGAGGGTTGAGAGGTTAAGGTTTAGGAGATAGAATTTGTAGATAGCAGTGCAAAAAAAAATTGTTGGGATAATGGAATTTTTGGCAAGTAGGATTTTGGGGAATCAAGAGAAGATATGGGAAAAATATGATATACCTGTTAGACAGATATGGAGAACGTGAAGAAATATTTGGGGAAGACTGAGTAAAAGAAGATGGTATTGAGTAGCGGGTTAGGATCCAGTAGGACGAATAGAAGGGTTTCAATAGGGTAGACTGCGTAAAAACCAGATCCAATAAGCCAGAAACAAATGAATAAGCAATTATGTAACACCCCGCATAATTGGATAGTGACAATTTTGCCCTCGTGTGTTACACAAATGTATTTTGTACCATTACGAGTAATATTCGTAACATATTTTTATATAAAAGTCATACGTATCTTATATTCTGATTATTTATATGTTTTCCGTTTTCTTAACACTCATTTCAATCCTATTTGTAGCCAACTCAAACATTTATTTTAATCCTTATGTTTTACGTGTATTGCACGTGTTTTCGATACACGTGTCAATTACGTATATTTTTCCGTTACGTGAAATATTCGTAACACTATCAATATGAATATTTTATGTATGTTATATTTTTATCGTCTATGAATATTTTCCATTCTCCCGAATTTATTTTGTATTCGAATATTTATGATTTTCTTTCACACGTGTTTTACACGTAAAATTTCATGCACATTTTATTCCTAAAATTTTATTAAGTCATGAGAACTTTTCTTCTCATTTTCTAATCACAAATGTATATATTTTTTTTAAATTAAAACCCATACACCTAAAGATCATCTTAAAGCTCATTAGAATAATTATTTAAAAGAAAAGCCCATTAGTTAATCTACATCTCTACTATTATAATGGGAGAAGGGCTTAGTGTCATCTGTCATTGTTGTCATTTTGTCAACACGTGACAAAATGACTCACTTTGGTAAATATTTTCGAAAGTGGACCAGTTTGGTAAATATTTTCGAAAGTGGATCAGTTTGGAAATTATTTTCTTTTTATCCTTTTCATTATCCCTTCAATTTTTTCCACGTGCACGTGTGCACGTGTATGATACTAGTTTTTAATAACCACTTTTTATCCTACACTTGTCATGTAACAACATGTATAATCAAATAAATAATAACTAACTAAATGAGAAGTGTGCACATGTGAAAAATCCAAGAGTTGGCCAATTCATGAAGGAGATGAAGAGTTGAGAGTTTGTGGTAGTAATGGTGGTGGGTGTTTAATTTTGATAATGGGCATTTATATTTTGGGTAATGGGTGTCTCTTCATTCACCCATTTAACCCTATAAATACCATCCTTTTTCTTCATAAAATCTTGAATCAAAAGAAAAGAAAAGATAAGAAAGATAAGAAAAGAAAGAGGAGAAAAATAGTATTGAAATAGTCCCATATCGGGAATACAATAGATTAAAATAATAATAAATAATATAGCCTATGATTAAGAGTCACAAATCTGGTTAACCACCTTTTGAGAGGCAGCATGTGGTGGACAGTTGTTCTATATAATAAATAATTTTTCTGATAAATTATATAAATTGTCTGAGTCTGGGGCAGGGACATTACAAATTAGGTCAAGGAATGAAATAGATTAGAATCAACAAATCATTCAGGGATAAAATAATTGGCAGAAAATTTCGAATCAAGAAGATCAAATCACAGACGACAAAATAATAGATGAATTTATATTGAGAAAGAAGAACAAATACACGGTTTAGAAAAATGAAGCAATACAATCAGATAGAATACACTGGGAAGAAAAATACAGTACAAAAATACAAGAAATGGGATGACAGAAGTTACAGTAGTAATGAGGAGCAACGGTAGGGGCATCGGGGTGGGGCAATGGAGAAGTGAGGGAGGCAGTCATGAGGGAAATATGGAGTTAAGGAGAGGGGCGTTCGGTGGTTGCGGGGATGCAGTTGGCAGTTGGGTTGGTCGGGGTAGTCGGGGTTTCGGGAGCTCCGGGACGAAGTGCCAGCGAGGTGGAGAAGAGGAGCTCGGGATGAAGGTGGTGGTAAGGTGCTGACTTGGTGGAGTTGATGGTTTGGAGGGTGCTGCTCATGAGGTGGCGTGGGCTAATCGGAGTTGCGGGTGTGGGCTTGGCTGTGATGGAGTGGAGCGATGGCCGTCACGATGGTGGAAGAGGCAGTGGAGACGTCGGGAGGTTGTAGAGGAGCTACTGAAGGAGGAAGAAGATGAAGGGGTTTTGAGTTGGTGATTGGCGGCTGAGAGAAGAGGAATAATTAAGGTTAGGTTAATTAAGCATGATTAGGGTTATAACTATATATATATAGGAGATTAATGAGTTCATGGGCTGATTAAAGGGATTAATGGAATTAAATCGGGTCTGATCAAATGTGATATTGAGACTTGAATACATGGAGAGTGGTGGTGGATTTTGGTTAAAATATTGTAACCCTCATTTCTACAAATACGTATTTTATGAGTATTTTCTGTATCTCGATATTTATAAATTCGTTATTTGTTAAATTCGTTTTGGATTTTATGTTAAAGCATTTTTCTTAAAAATAGTTATAATTATTTTGAATAAACTTTGTTTCCATTTCTACTGGATCAACTATTCACATTTAAACTTAAATAAAAAATATTATTACTGTTTGGACTATTTCAACAAATCCCTATTTTTACATAATGATATTGCTCTGATAATTACTATTGTTGTTGTTAGTATTATTTATTGTTATTACTATTATTATTATTTTTATTATTATTATTATTGTCACTATTATTATTATTGATAGTCATTATTCTTATTGTTATGATTATTATTAATTGTTATTATTAGTATTATTATTTTTATTGACATGATTATTTTATTATTCTTATGGTTATTGTGATTATTTATTATTATTATTGATTATTAAAATAAATTCCTTCTTATTTAATAATTGTGTTTATAATTGTTTCAAATAATTTATGTAATGTGATACAAATTATATTTTTGTTATAAATCATATTTAACCAGATATCCTATTCTTTTGTATTTGGGTTTATATTGATCAATTATATTTATATCCAATCTATTTTTATTTTTTGGATCTAAACCCAATTACCCAATAGCCCTATATCTCACTTTTCCCGATATATATATACTAATCTATTTTTAACCTAACCCTAATTGCTAATCCATCTTAATTACCCTCAGCCGTCATTAACCCCCCCTAATTCTCCTGCCCTCTCTCTCTCTCTTCTCTGTTTCCATCTTCACTGAACCCACAGCCAACCAAGCCCCGTCGCTCCTCCCGTTCACTCCGACCACCACCTTCGCCCCCTCTCCTCATCCCCGTAGTCATCCCGTCGTCACCTCCGACCATCCCATCACCATCTCACCCTCCGTCGTCTTCCGACCCGCTCGAATCCATTTCCGCCTTCACCATTAACCCATCATCGCTGCCACCACCTCTTTGCCGCCGTCTTCGCCTCTCTGCTGTCCCCCCCGCAACCACTAGAGATCCCTAGCCCCTTGTCATCACCGTCCAAGCCCGAATGCCTCACCGTTTCGTCTTCCCTATTTTCGGAGCGAAACAGAGCCCGCTCGTGTGTCGCTGTCTCCGTCGCTGCGTCGCTTCCCGACCGTAGCATCGCCGTCGCCAGTCGTCGTCGCCCTCGCCGCCAGCGTTGCTAGCCGCCGCCGTGGTCGCCATCCCCTCTCCTGCCAACTCTCTCTCTCTCTCTGTCGAGCCGAGGAAGAAGAAAGTGGATTTGGTGTGTGTTGTTTCGTAAGTAGGGGATCTACTATTGGTGTTTGGTGTTTGTAGGGAGATCCAGACTTGTAGTTGCTATTTGGTTTTGAATGTTGTTGGTTATTGTTTTACATGTGGCTCGTACGTGTGATCATGGTTCGTCGCCCGGGATTCTTATCCCGTTATTCTGAGATATTCGAATCTACTAATTAACAGGCAAGTCTCTACTTGAACTAGTTGTTTGTTTTGTTCAAGATTTCTTTGATCTCTGCAAGTAGATCCAGTCATTTTCTTTATCATACTGCTATTTAAATTTCATTAAGTCTATTGTAACCCCTGTTTTCCATTTTATGTACTTTTGAGTGTATTTTTTTATTCTTTTTTTGGTATTGTATTCTTCTTATATCTCTTTTGGACCGTATAATGGATCTTTATTTTCAATATATTCATTTATTTGAATTGTCATCCTTTTATTTGATCTTTTGATTCAATTATCTATCTATTCTTCCATCTCTGCTTGGTCGTGCTTTGTTTTGATCCCCATTATTTTTATTGGTTCATGTCTTATTCTAATTCCTATTCTATTTAACCCAATACCCTTTTTAAAACCCATTTATCCAACCCTATGTGCTATTATACCCAATTAAACTCCTATACACCTAATACACATTTAAATCCATACCCTGATGAAATAAAACCCATATTAAACCCAATTACTCTATTTCCTATATCCCCTAAAACCCCACAACAACCTAAACTACCCATGCACCCAAATCCATACCCAATATACCCTGTTCACCCATCAGCCAAACCCTAACTCCTTTACCTTATATATTAACCCATGCTCTTGTGCTCTCTTCATCTCCTGTAGCTGCCTCTCATCTCTCTCTGACTGCTGTCACCCTACTGACCTCCTATTCTCACCCCATGCTCCTCCTGTCATCTCTCCCGCATCCACTTACGACCATCCCCCCATCTCGAGCTCTCCTTGCTACAAACCCCTAGCCGCCTACCACCTCCCTACCCCTGTCTCCCTGTGTTTCTCTCCCTGGTCGCGACCAATAATGACGCAGCCTAGCGAGTCAACACGACCCCAGGCCGTTGTGCTCTCCTCCGACGCCGATAGCAAGCAGCAGCCGCAGCGAGCTTCCCTTACTGTGCCCCGCTGCCATTGCCGTTGTCTCTCTCCCTCGCTTGTGTGCAAGTGTTGCTGTGGTTCGTTGTGATCGTGTGGTTGGTTTGTGATCCATTCGTTCGTTGAGTTCGTGTTCCGGGAATCCGTTCCCGTTATTAATGATTTTCGTTGTTTTTGTCTGCAGTTAAAGCAAGTAACTTGTATTCTTTTCTTTGTGTAATATAAGTACTAAATACTGCCTGTAGTGTAGTTGGGTTCTAAAGACAATTCATGTGTGAATCCTCTATTATATATTGTCTTTGTGGTGTTGATTCGACCACAGTTGCCTCACGACGTACATGACATGAAACAACTAGGGATGACCACTTTTGGATGTGTATATATATACATGCAATTTTGTGATATCGTGTGTTTGATGTGTTATTCGTACTATACTTGTTGTAGACTTGCAAAATACCCTATACCATGTTGTTTGGACATCTAGTGCACTATATTTCATGTTTGGGTTGATTTGGATGAGTTTTACATGATTTAGATGATTTTATGTTCGAAGAATAATTCTGTATTTTTCTGTTACTTGTTCTTGATCAGTATTTTAGACCTATTTAAGGTCAGTATATGAATTTTATTTGTGAATAGATTTGTAGAGAATTCTGTCTATTTTCCAACCCTTCTGACAGATCTCACTTTTGATTTTTGGTTTGTGAGTTATGTTTATTTTACTACATAGGTGTAAGAGATCTCCAGATTTTGTTCTCTATGAATTCTGAAGACTAACCTATTTTTATCCTGATGTTAAAAGTATTATTTTGATCCAATATTTTGCAAAATACCACTAGACTTGATTGGGATTAACCCTGAATTTTTGTGGATTTATTTGATGGGTTTTACAAACCGTTCTATGTTTCCAAACAACTATACATACAGGATTTTCATATTGTTAAATAAAGAACCTGATTTTCGTCCTAATTCTACTTGTTGTTTGTAAAATATCTGTGTATATGAAAGTTAGCCTACTGTATCTATTTTATCACCCTTTTGGCGGATTTGGATTTCGATCTGTGGTTTATGAGATATTGTTGTTTTCGTACTGCAGTGTTTGTGATTCCAGATTTACAAAACTGTCGTGTCTTGCTGTTTTCTCATTTTACTTGACAACTCTATTTTTGTTGAAATTTTTTAAAACTTGATTTTATGTTACAATAAATATAGGGAAATACCCCCGATTTTTCGTGGATTTAATTGATGAGCTTTCATGTTGTTTTCCTGACTTTGAATACAAACTTCTGATTTCTGGCTGAACACGTTTTCTGGTTTCAATTCAGTTTTGAGTTATGTTTCTGTGAAATACCATGTCTTCTATATATTTGGAAGGGAGTCTATTTTTCAGATTCTTTGAAGGATCCAGATTTGCATTTTTGTAGCAACGGGAATCCCAGTTTTAGTGCAGTACTGTCTTGTTGTCCTAAACTAGAATTTTCGTTATTCTGCTTTTTTATGTGTTATCTTTAGTCTGTATATGTTTGTCTGCCATCCTGAACCTGTTACATGTTTATACCATGCTATTCTCACTCTGTTTTCTGTACATACATGTCTGTCTGATAATAATAACAAAATAACCAAGTCGGGGTTAAGGGAAAGATCTAGTAGTGAAAAATATAGAAATGTGTATTGAGAAGAGGGCCCGTGTTCCTTGCATGTTACGTGTTACATTAGTTCTTTATAGGAAGGTGTACTCAGAAAAGAACCCATAGGTTCTATCTGTCTATCTGATCCGCATCTGATATCTGTTTGTCTGATCCCTGAGTACCCGGCCCTATGGACTCCACTACGAAATCTAAACGAAACTGTTTGAATGTAGCAACCATGTGATAAAAACTTGGGGCACATGAAGTGCTACCTAGATAGTAATCACACAAGATTTATAAGAACATGACATCTGTTATCTGTTATATGACATCTGTTATCTGATTATCTGTTATCTGTCTGACTATCATCTGTAACTATTATTTGTATATCTGTCTGCATACCATCTGACACTTGACATTTGATGCATGTTATCTGTATCTGTTAGTATATCATACTATCTAATTTGTTTCATGATTCATGTTAGATATTATATTTCTGTTAATATGTTTATTCCATGCTATGTTAGTTTCTGCTGTTATTACATATTTGTTTATTTATTCCCTGTACTTGTATCATGCACTACAAGCGGCTTGTAACTTGCATTGACGGGAGTTTGTTTTCTTTTTTCTTTTCCAGCAATTTATTTAATTGCTGATCAGGGTGATCAGCTGCCAGATGGAGTTGGTGATAAGAGATATTAGTGCTGGAACTTTGCATTTATTATTATTATTTCTGTTGCTTATTTGAAAAATTGTATTTGATACTTGGATTTATTTTGTATTTGGGCAATGTGACCCAGGATAATTAACTTGTTCAGATCTGATTTATTTGATATTATTATATTTTGGTTTCAAATAAATTTCTGTTGGTATATTTAATTTGATTATGCATATGTGGTTGATTATTCTTGCTTCCGACTCTGATTATTTCTGTGAGATGTTGTAAATATTCTGAACAGCTTATGGATGATGAAAATCATTCGCTGGGCTTAGTCACATATCCGTATTCCGTATTCTCTTTTTGGAAAGCGGGGCGTGACATCTATTGAGGGTTTACACGAGCTAACCTGAGATATTCTTAACATCGTGCCGCTATCTTTGATCTAAAACCTAGTCCCTATTGTTTCTTGGATATGCACATTTACATGAAAAATAACTAGATCCAGGTATTATAGAATTGTTTGGTAAATTAGACATATTAGATTGATTTGATTTGATGAATTGATTACCATGCCTATGAAATTGCATTTTAAAACTGAAATCATGCATGTTAAACATCTATTGGCACTTTGACTATTAATTAGCATGAATTGTATGATTGTATGATTAAATCGTTGCCTGATTATGTGATTGTGCTAATTTAATATGTTTGCTTCATGATTTGTCTGTAACGAGCAGAATTAGTCACACTTAGTATCATACAACATTGACACCTTCTTGCATGCTCACATAGGATGAAAATAAACTAATAACAAGCCGCGGTATTATGGAAAGGACTTGGTAGTGAACGATCGGAAAATGTACTCGGCAAGGCCTTATCGTTATATTGTATTGTCATGGAAGGAGGAGAAATATTGACTGGAAGGAGAAGTATTGATTGCCAATGATTGATTGTTAATTATTGATTGTAAAATTATTGTTATTGATGCCAAGTACATGATCCGTGAATTCACCATTAGTCTAAAGCGTTCATTGTTTGCTTGCGCCGAACATGTGGAGTGGGACGCAGTAGTACGTGCACTAGATAGATTAATAAAATGATTAATAACCTGCATTTATCATCTCATGCTTGATCCTGTATTGAACTTGACTTGACATCACTCATTACATGTGTGATTAATTATAGACCTTTGATATTATTATCTGCCTTTGCTTTGTTCTTTGACTTTAATCCTGTCCCTTTTCTTTGACATACATGCTTTCTTTATTCTCTGTTTTTCTCTACTTGTTGTCCACGACTTGCTCTAAGGACACTCTTTTATCTCTTTTTAAATCAAGAATTTACAGGTATTAAAGGACCACTACCAGAAAAAATTGGTGAGCAAACTCTCTGAAGATCGGAGCTGGACCATTAGACTACTATAGCTATCTCTTGTTATTTGCTTATTGTATTGCTTTTATCATACTTGTATTCCGGAATTTTATGACCCGAAGTTTGTTTAAGCCCAAATGTTGGATTATTATTTGGTGAATTGATTTCATGATTATTTTGGAGTTTATTCATTGTTTATGTGGTTACATTTCTCTTGCGTGGTTGTATTCTCTTGTATATTGTTGAGTTAATCTGTTACAGCTTATGGATGATGTAAAATCATTTGCTGGGCCTTCATTATGTAATCGTATTCCTGTATTTTGGGAAGCGGGGCGTGACAAATATGTAGGGGTTCGGCTGTATAATAGTATGGGCTTGGGGTTTGGGCTTCTTTAAATAATAATAAATAACATAATTATAATATGAACTGGGATTAAATAAAAGTAGTTGAAATATAATAATAGAATAAGTTTCAAAAAGAGATTCCAAAAATGAATCTGATACAAAAAATAATTTAAGAGAATGAAAAATCATAAAAAGTAATCAAATCACAAAAATACGTAGAAAATTTATATACGGGCTTGGGTTCAATCAAATAAGAGATGTAAAAAAATGAATTTAAATGAACAAAAAAAATTTATAAGGAAATTGAAGTACAAGAATACGAAGAAAAGAAAAATAAAAATCTGTATAATCAGAAACGAGAGTTACAGGTATAAGGTGTATTTGGGTGCGGGTCAGGTGTAGAGTAGGGATAAAAAAAGGATTAGGGTAGGGTTTGGAGTAGAGCAAGAGATGGAGGCGGCTAGGGTTTCGAGAGGTGTTTGGTTTTGAAATATCAGAGTAGGGGAGTCGACGTTGGGTTTCTGTTGCCGATGGTGAGGATGAGGGCTTCAAAGAGGATGTTGGGTTTCTGTTGCCGTTGCTAGCATTGGGTTTCTATTGCCGATGGTGAGGACAAGGGCTTCAGGGAGTTGACGTTGGGTTTCTGTTACCGATGGGTTTCTGTTTCGAAATATTAGAGTGGGAGGATGATGGTAGGGGAGTCGATGATGGTGAGGTCGTTAGGTTGTTGTTGCTGGCGCAAGAGATTTGATTTGCCGAGGTCGAAGACGACGGGATGTTTGGGGTTGCTGTTGTTGATGAATGCCACTGATGACGAATACAAGTATTACGATTTTGTGGGTTGTTGTTGATGATGACATCAATTAGGGTTAGGGATTAGAGAAAGAATTTTTTTTTAATATTACTGCTCTGGTACCATGTTAAGGTTAACAGTGAGATTGAGAAAATATTATTGGATTGATTATAACTGAGTACAATGTCTCCTATATATAGGATGAGACCAAATACTAAACTGACACATAACCCAATATGAGACTGATATGGCTAAAAATGGGATTAAATCGGGGTCGTTCAAATCGGACACGAATCTTAAAGCTCAGGGGTAAAACGGTAATTTCACCTACAAACGGGTCTAAAATGGGAACTGGGTCTTTATCCAAAGCCCAATAACCCACAAACGGATCCACCTCAACTGGGTGCGGGTCCCAACCCGAAATGAACCCGGTCCAGCAGGATAGAATTAGGGTTTCTGATTAATCCCAATCAACGGCCCTGATTCATATCTATCCGTTCACTGGGAATTGGGGATTACATTCCTAATCTGATCACAGGGATTACATTCCTTATCTGATCACAGGGATTACATTCCTAATCTGATCCCTAAGGCGACTATAAATACCCCCCCATTCACCACCATTAAGAGGTAATCAATACTTTTCCAGTTTTAAGTTCTTACTTAATCATTCAGATTACTGACAAGAGCGTCGGAGGGTGCATCGCCGGGATCCATCCCGGTGTCTCGAACTTTTTGCAGGTTCGCAACAGCGGCAAGAGACCAAGTCAACACATTGGTTAAGGTCAACAGGTCAACAGGTTTGCCTTGTTCGTTTTCTCCAAGAATTCACAAATTCTATCTGTTTGCTCCCACACCAAAATCAGCAGCAACAGATTGGCGCCGTCTGTGGGAACCGAAAAAGCAACCTGACCTAACTTCATCAACGATACTAGTTTCAAGCCATACATCCAAAACAGAAGGGGAAGGCAGCGGTCTCCAACCGAAGAACCACTTCTCTTCCTCCTCTCCCTCCTCCAGTTCAAGGGCTCCTACTCAACAGGCCCTTCAAGGGTCTCGGGGGGCTACCCAGGAGGGCTCCCGTCATAGTCGTCCGAAGCAACATCCTCCTCACGACCAAGTCACGGGTCCCAATCCTTCAGTTGAATCCCTGGCTTCTCAAAGCTCTCCCGAGCAGGATCTTCGTCAAGTAATTGCCGACCACCAAAAGGGGGTCGACCTTAGAACTCACCTGAATGGATGGCGGGCCCTTGGTCGAGTCCATCAACCCGAGAACTCAGGGGCTTCAAGAATCTGAACCCCCCAACGACCGAGGACTAGAAGATCCGCTCCCCCGAGGAGGCAAAGAGAGTCCCTTCAGCGTCATCGACGGAGAACTCATTCTCCAGTAAGCCGAGCCACACATAGGGACCGCCAAGCTGAAGAGGCACCAGTCACAAGGACAGATCTTCAAGACTTCCAAGCGACAATCTTAAGGGCCCTCAATATCGCCCCAAAGAACGACCAGAGGCCACCTACTCATGAGCCAGCTAGGAGCCACCGCCTTCACACTCTCAGTGCTCATCCTTCTCCAAGCTACCATCGCCGCAGCCCCAGTCCATCCTCGTACGAAGATGAGTCCCGGGGCTCGGCAAGATATGATCAAAGAGAAGACTCAGTCTACCGCCGTCTCCACGAGATGGAGAAGCACCTCGGCCGAATTGACAAGGAAGAAGAGCAACGGGCGATAAACCTCCGCCCGAGCTGACCTCCATTCTCTCGCATCATCATGGAGGCCCCCATCCCAGAAAACTTCAAGCCGCCTCACTTCGAGACGTATACCGGGGAGTCGGACCCCGCAGATCACATAAAGAGTTTCAAAACTCTCATGATGATCCACCATGCTTCAGACGCCCTCCTCTGCAAGATCTTCCTTGCCACGCTGAAGGGGTCTGTGAGAGAATGGTACTCTCGACTCGCCCCGGCCTCCATCTTCTCATTCGATCAGTTCGAAGGGCTCTTCCTTACTCATTTCGTGAGTAGCCGCCGGGCCGAGAAAACAAGTGTATCTCTGGTGACCCTCAACCAAGAAAAGGGTGAACGCCTAAGGGATTACGTTCGACGCTTCACCGCCGAAGCCCGGTCCATTCCCTCCCTCAACCAGTTAGTAGCCTCTGCCGTATTCGAGTGCAACATCACTAATGCCAACCTCAGGGCATCCCTTGCCAAGAAGCCTCCTCGGGACTTCTCAGAGCTCCTACTTAGGGTGGAGAAGTACATACGGGCAGAAGAGGCTCTCAACTCCCTTGCTCTTGAGGAGACATCTTCCGGGAACAAACGGAAGAACACAAGTGAAGAGGGGTCCCAAAAATCCCAGAAGGACAGTAATGGCCAGCGCTGCTCGACTCCACGATTTGAGAAGTTCACCCCCCTCATTGCCAATATATCAGAAGTTCTTATGGAAGTGGACAAGAAAGGGTTACTCCGCACTCCCCTTAGAATGAATACCCCTGGCAAGAAGAGGAACAAAGATAAGTGGTGCCGCTTTCACAGGGACCACGACCACGACACGGATGATTGTCGGGCTCTCAAGGAGGAGATCGAAGAACTCATACAGCGGGGGCACCTGACCAAGTTCGTCCAAAATGAGGGGGCCGAGCTTCTCCCCTGAGGAGCCAACAAACGAACAGAAAGGCCCGCCGAGCTTCAAGACTCAGCTCCTCCCAAGAGGTCTTCACCTTATTGTAGAAGTAGGATCTTGATTTTCAATATGGCCGATGCTTGTAACTCGGCCAATAGCATGTAATAATGGTTCGCCCTATTGAAGCGGCCACTTAGTTTATCTCAATAAAACTTTACATTTTTCATTGAAAGTTATTGCTCTTGCCTCTTCTTTATCTCTTCGAGTCACATCTACGACTCGTTAAATGGTGAGTATGGAGTCCAGCTTTTTCTACATGACTGCTCCCACAACTTGCTAAGCTTAAAACGACGAGTTCGGAGTCCAGCTTCTTCTACATGGCTGCTCCCGCAACTCACTAAGCTCTAACAATGAGTTCGGAGTCCAATACTTGGCTCGATTTCGCTTCAAATAACTTGCTCTTCAGCAAGTTAGAAGTGGTTCGCCATTCGGAATTGCTCCTACACCTCGTTAGCCCTCTCTTAAAACGACGAGTTCGGAGTCCAACACTTGGCTCGATTCCGCTTCAAATAATTTGCTCTTCAGCAAGTTAGAAGTGGTTCGCCATTCGGAACTGTTCCCACAACCGTTGATACTCTCTTAAACGACGAGTTCGGAGTCCAACACTTGGCTCGATTCCGCTTCAAATAACTTGCTCTTCAGCGAGTTAGAAGTGGTTCGCCATTCGGAACTGCTCCCACAACCGTTGATACTCTCTTAAATGAAGAGTTCGGAGTCCAACACTTGGCTCGATTCGGCTTCAAATAACTTGCTCTTAAGCGAGTTAGAAGTGGTTCACCATTCGGAACTGCTCCCACAACCGTTGATTCTCTCACTTAAACAGCGAGTTCGGAGCTGAAGCTCTCCCCTAGAGTTGCTCCTCAAACTCATCTCCCAAATGGCTCTCTCCCAGAGCCGAGCTCTCCACTCAGCTCGCCCCCAAAGCGGACCTCTTCTCAACGAGTTTGGCGCTCACCACTCTCTCCTTGAGTTGCTCCTCAAACTCGTCTCCCAAATGGCTCTCCCAGAGCCGAGCTTTTCACTCCGCTCACCTCCAAGGCAGACCTCTTCTCAACGAGTTCGGTGCTCACAACTCTCTCCTCGAGTTCCTCCTCACACTCATCTTACAAATGGCTCTCTCCCAGAGCAAGAGCTCTTCACTCCGCTCCTTCTAATGCGGACCTCTTCTCAATGAGTTCGGAGCACAACTCTCTCCTAGAGTTCCTCCTCACACTCGTCTCACAAATGGCTCTCTCCCAGAGCAGAGCTCTTCACTCCGCTCCTTCTAATGCGGATTTCTTCTCAACGAGTTCGGAGCTCACAACTCTCCCCTAGAGTTGCTCCTCACCCTCGTCTCACAAATGGCTCTCTCCCAGAGCCGAGCTCTTCACTCCGCTCGCCTCCAAAGCGGGCCTCTTCTAAGCGAGTTCGGAACTCAAAACTCTCCCATAGAGTTGTCCCTTGCACTCACTTCAAAGAATGGGTATTCCCATGGCTCTTACGAGGATCTTCCTAGCACCTCTTCTTCACCCCTAGGAGTGGAGCTCCTCTTCAAAAATCTCCAAAAACAGAGAGCACATCACCAGGCTTCTGAGCTCTTCACCTCTCTCATATGCCGACCCCCTTCCTCGTCGAGCTCCGGCCCCTCCTCCGTCGTCGAGCTCACCTCAATGAACTCACCTCAATGAGCTCTGCCATGGCCGAGCTACCGAGCCGAAGGGACGAGGTACCGACCTCCACATATGGAGAAAAATGCTGTCGAGCCAGTTTCATCGTCAGATTATCTCAAAAAACGTGCTAGAACATGATGAATGGCTCAGATCGCGCCACGTCTCCACAAAACGACAAGATAATATTTTCTCGAAATTTGAGTCTCTTGTCTCGTGATTCGTGCCATGATCGTAATCAACCGTCCCGATTGAACCATGTAGCTCGGATCTGAAATCCGAGCTACCGATCTACCAAACTGCAAAGTGGCGAAAAATGTGCCTCTAAACCCGTGCTCGGATTTGCCGAACAAGAAGCAAAGAAGAAGAGGAAAAAAAATGGAGAGAAGGGTCGGGTCTGGACCCGTTAGGGTCCCAAACCCGAACCTCTTCCCTTCCTCTTCTTCTCCACGTTCCCGCCAAAACAGCACAAAAGACAAAACCCAATGTCAGCTCCCCCTTCAAAGCCTCGTCCCTGAGCTCGACCCCATGGCCGAGCTCCAAGCTCTTCGCCAGCCAATTCGTCGAAGCCGCTCGACGACCCTCCGCGAGCTCCATAATGCCGAACACAAAGTTCCGCTACAGCGCCGAGCTCCACCTTCGTCACCTTCGACCTCGTCGGCCTCCACAGCACCGAACAACAGGGCCGAGCTCCACCTCTCCTTCGCGAGCTCTCCTCGCCAGGCCCATCACCGAAGCTCTCCCCCTGTTCTCATCGAACTCCTCCATCAACGAGCTCTGCCGAACTCCTCCTTCAACCTCGAGCGAACTCCTTCAACCTCGAGCGCCAAAACTAAACTTCTCCTCCAACCTCCTCACCCACTGTCCCGAGCTCGACTTCGTCTTCTTTATGAGCTCTGAGGCCCCGCCGAGCTTTCCATGCCGAGTCGAGCTTCCTCCTCCTTCGGCGAGCTCCCAAGTGTCCTGCCATGGCCAATGCTCGGCCATCGAGTCCACAATGCAGAGCTCGACCACCACCGACCCATGCACAGCTCTCAACCACGGTGTCGAGCAAGCTCCTCATCGAACCGTCTCCGAGTTCCATCATGTCCTTCACCACGGCGAGCACGACGAGGCGACGTACCCCACTGTCGAGCTTGCCAAACCATCGCGAGCTCCCCTCGCCAAGCTCGACCGCTCCGTCTCCGTCGTCAACTCAGTGAGCTCACCCTCACGGCAACCAAAGCATCGAGCTCTTCAAAACGCCGACCCAGTTCACCGAAGCTCTTTGCCTTGCTAAGCTCCATATCGCGAGCTCCATTCGTGCCGAGCTTCGCTGCCGAGCTCACCTCCGAGCTCCAACGGTGCCGAACCCATCGTCTCCTTCGCGAGCTCTACTCCACCTCCGAGCTCCAATGCCAAGCTCACAAAGCTTCGAAGCTCCGAACCCAACTTCTTGTTGAACTCCACCGAGCTCCACACCTTCGAGCTCCGAGCTTCATCACCAAGCTCCTTCGTCGGAGCTTCCTTCAACGTTCCAACCTTTCTATACGTCGAAGGAGAGATAGGGTCGAGTTGAAAACGGAGGAAAAGAAAAGTAGGGACGAAGAAGAAAGACGGAGGAGAAGAAGAGCAGAGGAGGAGGAAGCGAAGAAGAAGAAGAAGAAGAAAAAAGAAGATATATATGCCACGTGGCGACAACTCCAACACTTCGACAATAGCCGAGGTGCCGAGCCGAGTGGACGAGGTACCGACCTTGAAATTGAAGAAAAAAACCTGTCGACCCATACAATCCGTCCGATCTGCTCAAAAATCATGCCACGACACGATCGATGCACAGAAATGCGCCACGTGTCCAGAACGTGATCTGCTTTGCGATGCGTGCACATCTGATCATGATCGACGCTAAGAAACGCGCCACGTGTCCAGAGCATGATCTGCTTTGCGATGCGCGCCATCTGATCACAATCGACGTCCAGAAATGCACCACATGTCCAGGTAATATTTAATTAATTAATTAATTTATTTATTTATTTTAATTATTTAAAAAATCTGAACAAATATTTAAAAATCGAAAAAAATTAATTAAAAATTCTAAAAAAAATTATTAAGTCAGAAAAATTAATTTTAAAATTCTAAAATATATAATTATTTAATTAGAATAATCAATTAATATTTTCGATAATTAATTATTTAATTCGGAAAATGAATAAAAAATTCACACAAAATAATTGAGAAAAAATTCAGAAAAATCTGGAAAAATCACCAAAAATCCAGAAAATTTTAAGGATATTTTGGAGCATTTTACAAGTCCAGAATAATACCGTTGCACTCCGAGCAAGATCCAACTCCCATAAGAACACCGATAAAATCCCGTACGCCATTAGAACAACAAAACTACTCCTCAAAGACTGTAAAACTCAGTCTCCAGGAGTGGGGAGCTCGTGATATGGCTAAAAATGGGATTAAATCGGGACCGTTCAAATCGGACACGAATCTTAAAGCTCAGGGGTAAAATGGTAATTTCACCTACAAACGGGTCTGAAATGGGAACTGGGTCTTTATCCAAAGCCCAATAACCCACAAATGGATCCACCTCAACTGGGTGCAGGTCCCAACCCGAAATGAACCCGGTCCAGCAGGATAGAATTAGGGTTTCTGATTAATCCAAATCAACAGCCTTGATTCATATCTATCCGTTCACTGGGAATTAGGGATTACATTCCTTATCTGATCACAGGGATTACATTCCTTATCTGATCACAGGGATTACATTCCTAATCTGATCCCTAAGGCGACTATAAATACCCCTCATCCACCACCATTAAGAGGTAATCAATACTTTTTTAGTTTTAAGTTCTTGCTTAATCATTCAGATTACTGACAAGAGCGTCGGAGGGTGCGTCGCCGGGATCCATCCCGGTGTCTCGCACTTTTTGCAGGTTCGCAGCAGCGGCAAGAGACCAAGTCAACACATTGGTGAAGATCAACAGGTCAACAGGTTTGCCTTGTTCGTTTTCTCCAAGAATCCACAAATTCTATCTGTTTGCTCCCACACCAAAACCAGCAGCAACAGAGACTAAACATATAATACAATATCTAGGGCTGGCCCCCACCTTCAGGCCGGTGAGGCGGCCGCCTCAGGCCCCCAATTTTTTTGCAATTTTACAGGCCACCAAATTTGTATTTTTCTTGTAAATATAGGCACGTATTTTGCGAGTAAAAAAATTATATTGTAATTAGGGGCCCCCAAAAATAATTATTTGGGCTTTTCGCCTTGGGCCCCCGGGAACTCAGGGCCGGCCCTGTGTCAATATCTAACATAGACTAATTTACAATATCTATTAACCACATTCTTAGCAATTCTTTTATAATGGAAGTTTAATGCAATTTGGTTAAAATTGTCTAAATTCGTACTTTCAGCATAGGAAATGGTAATTCATCCTTAATTACTAATTTAGCTATTTTCCTGCTAACAGTATCGTAATCGTAGCTATGACTATCTACATGACCGGTCCTAGGATGTATTTTTTGTTGTTGTGTAAGCGTGTCTTTAGATAATTCGGGTCAACATTTATCTAAGTAACGCTTAAGTGTACCCGTTCCCGCTCCTAATTTAAACTTATATGACGTTTGACACTTATTACAAATTTTAAGTCCTACACTTTTATCATTTGTAAAGGCACAAAAGTAAAATGTTGGTGTACTTCAGAAGTGGGTCCTCTTGTTTTACGGGATTGAGAAGGGGCTTGTTCCGTGTCTTGTGATTCTATATCTTCTACTACTACATCTTCAATGTGTGTATGGGCAAATATCATAATAATCGGGAATACTATCAAAATTTCTAAGTGTATCTTCACTATCTATTTGTGGAATTGAAGGAATGGAAGGAATGCGACGAGATAAGGAGTAGCACTGTCACATTTATCCGATTCCCGGACCCGATCCGGACCCGACATTGGATCAGAACCGACCCGATTTGTACGGGTCCGGGGCTTAAAATCAGCCCTATGCACTTCCGGGTCCTGGTCCGCTCAAAATAAAACCGACACGAACCCAAACCCGGACCCGGACCTGGACACGAATACCCCCAAAAATATGGAATTTGAATAATAGGGTTATAGGGATGTACATATAAATAGTAATTGTTGAAGATATATGTGAAAATATAATATTTATTCATGTACTTAAGTGCAAAAATTGTTGGAACCGTAGGGTATCGGTTGCAAAATATTTAAGTGCAAATATTTATTCCCCACTATCGGACTCGACGAGTAGATTTTTTTAACTGGGATCCGCACCCGGTTCTTGCAAGTCTGGGTCCAGGTCCAATTTTCGAACCCGTGAGGTACTGGGTCCGGGTAGCGGAGGACCCGACCCGATAGGACCCGATACCAGCTCTAATAAGGAGGATTCTTGGCGACTATGTCTACCGCGTGATCAGTTAAATGTCATCTAATTAAGAACTAGTATATATATGTTTTGAAAAAAAGATTCTGGAAATAAGAAAGAGAGTTTAAAAAAAACGTCAAACTACAAATTATGAACTAATGTATGTTCTACAAAAAAGTTATACAAAACAAGTAAGGAGAGAGCTAAAAATAACACAAAGAACAAGTTGTGAACTAGTCTATGTTAATAAACAAAATTTGAAAAAAGAAGAAGAGAGAGTTTAATAAAACAACAACAATTAAGAGATGAACTAGTGTATGTTTAGCCAAAAAAAAAAAAGGAGTTCAACAAAACACAAAATTTAAATTATGAAGTAGTAATATATTAACTACTACAGTGTAATGAAGAGATAGAGATGAGAACAATGATATTTTCTAAAATTAAACAATTACAAATATATCATATGAGTGTAGCTTGAAGAATGAGAGTAGAGAGAGTTGATAGCTTGGAGATCACTTGAGAGAGCTGAGAGAGTTGTTGATTGTTGTTGATGTTGATTCCACAATTTATTGAGAGAGTTGAGAAAGAGCTGAGAGAGTTTAGTGAATTTGTGGAGAGAAATAAATGAAATTGGGTTGTATATATAGATTATGTAAATTTTTGAATTTCTCAAAATATCCCCCAAAACTAGCCAGTATAGATTCGTTGGGGAATAGTATGATAATCACATAAATTCAATTTTTTAATTAAAAAGTTTCAGAAAAAAATGGGGGGCCAATGGTCGGTCCGCAGTTCAGCCCAGACCGGATGTTGACGGTTCAACCCGGTCCCTGTTCGAGCCCACGGGCCGAGACCATGCAGGCTTTCGAGCTTGGATGTGGAGCCGGGCCAAGACTGCAAGTATTTTTTGGGGGGGGGGGGGGGGGATTTGGAGCTCGTTTGGGCCGGAATTTGGACTGTCCGGGCCGGGCCGGCCCCGGGCTTAACAGGCCCTGATGCAATAGTCAACAAAATGCAACGTAACGTGCGTGATTCGGCACGTGCGCTGTTTCTTTCTGCTTATATTTATAAATACCAAACTCTCTTTCTCTCTCTCTTACAACTCTCATTCACACCCTCTCAAAATCCACACATCTTCCAATTTTGTGCAAGCACTTCCCAAAAAGAGCTACCTAGTCTACAACTAGAAGATGGGTTCTGCTATCCAACTCTTTCGCTTCTGCTGCCTTCTTTTCATCTTAGCTCTCACTACTGCACTCTGTTCAGGTAATTAACTAATTTCGTTTCATTTCATTTCATGTATATATAAATGAGATAAACTCTGGCTATTTTCACTTCAACTCAAAATTTGGACGATGAAGCATCCAAATTGAAAATTCATACCGTTAGCTAGAGATGATCGAAATTGTCAAATTTAGTCATAAACAAAATTTCAAAATTTTTTTGATGAGTTTTACCTCTCCATCAGATGAACTGATCTAAAATCAATGCTTCATAAAGAAGTCTTAAGTTACATAATTTGTAGTCACCTGATGGAGGGGCAAAACACTCCCAAATTTTGTTTAGAGGCAATTTTAATGTGCAGAACATATCCAATGATTTATTTTTTTTATTTAAAATTTTTATTTGTTACTCGATCTTTTTCAACTGAGTATTACTCCTAGAAGTAGCCTAATTAGTACAATGATTACTGTATACTACTAAGAGATTGTTTACTTATTTGTTTTTTATTAGGTAATAATTGTGGTGGGTTATTGATGGTTGAAGGGAGAAGGAGAATGGAGGAGGTGGGAGTGAATGATTACCCTGGGCCTGGTGCAAACCCAGGTCACCAGCCTCCCAAGTCCAAACCTACCCACTAAAAGTTAATCTGGGATGAACTTTTGTTATTATTATTATTTTTAATAAAAATTAGTTGGTAATATGAGATGATAATGATGGGTGTTTTTAATTTGAGGAGAGATATACATTATACTCTTTGTTGGATCTTTTGTCTGCTTGTTTGTTGATTTTAGGTTGCATGAGCTTTGTACAACTGTTTGTTCTGTATCAGACATTCAGAACAGAAATAGTAAGACGATGCAGTGTGATGTGCTAGCTAGTAAGTGGTTGGCTTTGAAAATATATATGGGTGAAATGTTCGAAGGTATGTTCATTGGAATATACTTGTGGATCTTGAGATTCTTGAAAATCATACGATTTTGCGTTTCCAAATTACCCTTGCATGGTAGTGGTAACAGCGACGATGGGCTGGCAAAAATGGCAGCGTCAGAAACAGTTGTGTTGGTCGTGGTGACAACAATAATGATGGTTACTGAAAACCAATGTTTGATTGACATGATTACCTAGTGATTGGGCAACATGGTACATAGTATGTTCTATCCAGTGTTTATGAGTGTTTGTTACATATTCTTAAAACTATACTCTCCGGTCCCATGAACTATTGAACTACACATGTAGATTCAAGATTTTCCACTTTTTGGCTGACCATTCATACAACGGACACTCCACATTGGACAAAAATACTATTATCCGTCAGCAGAGCATAATCTATCAGTTTCGATTTATCCAGACATTTTCCCTTTTTATTCTATCGTTACATTTTTCTTCCATGAACACCATTGAACTCGACATCGCATCTTGGTGACTGATTTAAAGAAACTAGCAGTATTTCAATCAACCTAGAATTTTTGAAGCCCACAGGTTCAGATTAAAGGCGGCTTGCTTTACTCAACACTGCAGGTTTGAAGCTTGCAATTCCAGTGACTTCCCTTGCCGCTACCAAACTATTAATATCGTATGTTCCTTCATATGTGTATATTGGCTCAATATCACAGAATGCCTGCAATTGCAATATAGATTTAGAAGCAAGTTCAGTATGGAAACAAAAAGTAATAGATATAGCAGGAAAACCGTTTCTGAATTAATGAACAACTTCTCCTTCGTTATTCGACCCTTTGATGCATGATGAATAGAAAATTATGAGCCTCTACAAATACAAGAGAAACCAGATGACAAGAACTTGAACCTTTGCCACTAGAAAGTCGGATAATATTCCGTTTCCACCCATTAATTCACGAGCTAAAGAAACTGACTCCTTCGCTCTTAAAGTTATCCATGCCTGAAGAGGTAAAATTTAAGGGAATATGTTACACAAGCCCACTTTCGAAATTAAACAACCCAAGTAGCAAGTATTTACCTTTCCCAAACTAGCATGACCATGAGTCATCTTTCCAGACTCATACATCTTGCAGAGTCGCCAAGCAACAAGACGCATTGCTTGAATATTACCAAGAATTCGAACAAGTTTTTCCTGGTTAATCTGGAAAGATGCCAGTGGAGCTCCAAACTGCTTTCTCTCTTTCAAATACCTATGTCATTTGCATTATGTTTGTCATGGATAAGCTCAAAAATTGAAATAAGAGCATAGTAATTGAAGAGGAGGAAACAAGATATACCGGAGGCACATATCAAATACACCCATTACTATACCAATGGGTTGCCATGCAACCAATAGACGTGAAACAGCAAGAACCTGCTCGATGTAACCAGCAGTAAGTCAATTTAAACCCCCAAAAGAAAAAAAAAATGAATTTGAAAATGGAATAGAACCATAAGATAAAATAAACTCAAGAAAAGGATGAAAGAAATTTTTATTGAGTCTGAACTTGAAGCTACTAAGCCAGACATAACAGGCTTCAACATTGTTGACTGCATATATGACTAAATAAGCTACTTTGTGCTTTGTTCATTTTCATTTATGGAAACTTGTCGAGTAAGTTAAATAAAAGGCACATCTGTGTGCACTCATACTAGCAAAGATATCATTCCTCAAAAGTTAAAAACACCATTTAAAGAAAAATTCGAATGCAATTAGTGCAACTCCTAACTTTTCCAGTATGCAAGTATGCAACTAGTATGATCTCCTCAGCTTTTCTACCTCCTTGTCTTCTCCTTCATCTACGACCAAGCATTATTGATGAGATACATACAGCCTACAGATTTCACTTACAAAATGTGAAATGTCATTTACACTTTACCGAAACTCTCAAGTTGTGTTGATGATTAAAGTATTTATATTTATTCCCTAACAAGCCCCCGGTTGAATCATCAATTTGTGGGATCCGATTCCGGAACTTCAGCTATGGTCTACAATATCTTTATTATATAATTAATTGATTTTAAATAGGCGTCTCTGAACCTATGATGTTCGTACCATGTGAAAGCATCTCTGTTACTTCTCCAAAACTTCGAA
The DNA here is from genome assembly GCA_017893485.1 of Hemerocallis citrina. NCBI lineage: Eukaryota > Viridiplantae > Streptophyta > Magnoliopsida > Asparagales > Asphodelaceae > Hemerocallis > Hemerocallis citrina. The sequence goes on from JACEHZ010000115.1 coordinate 370,169, forward strand.
TAATGACAAGGATTAAGAGACAGTTTTATTCTCAAAGTGAGTTATCTACGTGTTGGAGCATTCTGCACGTCCTAAAAGCCAAAAGAACCACAAGAGAGCAGGGATTTTTAATATAAGGTGGAGAAAATTCCTGTTTTATCAGGGTATGAGGTGCGCATTGAATTTGTGACATCCTTGTCACATGTGAGTTTGCTGCTGCTAATTTTGGTGTGGGAACAAACAGATAATTCGTGAATTCTTCTAGAACCAATAAAAGATAATATTTTTACTACTTGCCGATACTGACCGTTCTCAACGCTGCTGCTGGCCTGCAAAAAGTTCAAGACACCGGGGATTGATCCCGGTGACGAACACTCCGACGCTCAAGTCAGTAATCTGAAAGATTATAAAAGAGCTTTTGTAGAGAAATATACTGATTACCTATTTATTGTGGCGGTAGGAGGGTATTTATAGTCGCCTTTGGAAATAGTTTAGAGATAATCATTTATCTATAAACCCAGGTGTTTTTGGATAAGAAATAGAGTTTAAATTCTTTCATGATAAGAAATTTCTCTTAAGAATAATCATGAATTTAAATAACTCTATAACTGATCTGTGTTCATTTATAATAGGTTGTCACCCTAACCCAGTTAGACAGACCCACTTTTGAGTTATTGGGTTTGGAAAAGACACAGTACCCGTTTTAAGACCCATTTGTAGGGAAAATTATCATTTTGCCCCTGAGAGCTTTGAGATTTGTGCCCGATTTGAATGGTCCCGATTTGGTTCTAATTTTAGCCAAATCATAAGCACCCCACTCCTGAAGACTGAGTTTCACAACCTTTGAGTAGCTCACCCATTTTAATGACTTATATAATTTATCGGAGTTTCCGGGGATGTTTTATCGGAGTTTCCGGGGATGTTTTGAATCTTTTGATCTTACTCGGGGTGTAACGGTATTTTTCCAAGTTTGCAAAATACTCATAATTGGCTTTTAGACTTTTCTGGATTTTTTGTGATTTTTCAGATTTTTTCTGAATTCTTTTCAATTTTTAATCATTTTTTGAATTTTTATTCAATTTCCGAATTTTAATAATTAATTTTTGAATTTTGAATTAATTATTCCAAAAATAAAATTATTTTTTCCGGAATATAAAAATATTTTCCAGAATTATTAATTATTTTTAGAATTTTTTAATTAATTATTTCAAATTTGTTAATTATTTTTTTTGAATTTTTAAACAATTAATTTGAATTAATAATTAAATAAGGAAACTAATTGAAAAGGAAATACCCAGATCGAATCTCAGCCGTTCATCACGTGTAGGCACGAAAATATAAGAGATCGTGTGGACGTCGTGTTCGACCAGGTCGGTTTGGTACATGCTCGGATCGAATTCGAGCTACTTTGACCCCGAGCTGACGTGGCCCAATACGAGCGCGCCACATGGCATTTGACTAGTCAAATGTTGACCATTTGACTGGGGTGGCACTGCTTTAATCTCAACTGTTGATCTTTGATGGCGCGGGTAGCTCAGAATCGCCCCGAGCTGGTGCGTCGCTGAATCCACGTGGACCTGTGAGGCGCCATATGGCGTTGACTGGTCAACTATTGTCCAATCAATGTTGACCATTGACAGGGGTGAATCTCCTCAGATCTTGGCTGTTGATCTTGATGGCATGATTTTTTAGGAGATCGAACGGCAGATGCTTCACATAGGGTCAGATCGAGGGTAGCTGGGAATCACCGAACCCACGTGGACCTGTGAGGAGACGCCACATGGCGTTGACTGGTCAACTATTGACCAGTCATTGACCATTGACTGGGGTGTCTCCTCAGATCTTGGCCATTGGTCTTGATGGCATGATTTTTTAGGAGATCGAATGGCAGACGTTTCACACAGGGTTGGATCAAGGGTAGCTCGGAATCACCCTGAGCTGGTGCGTCGCCGAACCCACGTGGACCTGTGAGGCACCACATGGGGTTGACTGGTCAACTGTTGACGAGTCAATGTTGACCATTGACCCGGGTGTTGGGCTTTCCCAAGTTTTGGGGGCCCACGAGCTCGGAAGCCCAACTGTTCTCTTCTCAGCTATAAAATCCCCCCTCTTCATTTTTCCTTCCCTCTCCCCACTTCAGCTCCTCAAAAACTCTTCTCCGGTGAGAATTGGCTCTAAAAAAGCTCCGGCGGATTTTTCCGATCTCCGGCAAACAATTCCGACCATAGTTGCCACATCAAAGGCAAATTATTATTTTATATATATATATCTTATTAAAGATGTCTAGGGTTTCTTCGGACGGAGAGACCTTCCCTACGAGCAGAGGTGAAGGATTGTCTCAGATTCCCTCTTCTAGAACTGATCAGGGCAAGGAGCCCGCCGAGCAATTCGTCGTTGTGAAAATTATTGTAAAGGCAGATAGAGCCCTGGGTGAGCTCGAGAGATATCCGTGCTCTTTGGCACGTAGTACTAGCGTTAGAGACTACCCCACCGAATTGGGGGTACAAGCCGAGCGTGGAATGGAGAGGTTTTACGAGGAAAATGAGCATCAGGAGTCTAAGAGGCTGATGAGACGTCTTCTAATCTTTCCGAAGAGGATTTAGGCCTTGCTCGAGAGTGCTATCAGATTCCACCGGAGTTTGATTTATTGCTTCCTGGTCCTGGAGTTAGAGCGTGCTCTCCGATTTCTCCAGATCTGCGCATCTTTCCTTTCGACGCTTTTCATGCGGGTCTCTGGCTCCCTCTACATCCCTTTGTTAGAGAAGTCTTGAGGTGGTTTACTATGAGTCCTGCTCAGTTCGTACCGAACATGTAGAGGCACGTGAATAGTTTTATTTTGCACTGCCAGGCGGCGGGAATCGAGCTCCGATTGGATGTGTTCAAGAGGCTTTATAAGCTCCACCAGAAGAGCAGGGTGGAGTTTAGATACTACCTCAGCCCCCGCACCGTTGTGAAGTTGGTTGACAACTCATGATACGAACAAGCATTGGAGGGCTAAGTAAAATCTGATTCGTAGTCACGAGCCGGGGGATCCCTACTGTCCAGAGGGAGTGTCCCAACGAGGGTTAGGGCAGATCCGAGTTTGAGTATTGAAGAACAGGGCATGGTAGATATCCTTCTCAAGAGATCGGTGATGAAGTGGAATGATCTGACTGAAGAGGTCCTCTTAAGAGGGGTCTGAGCCAGATCGACCCTAGTCGCACCTTTCATTTCTTGTATCGCTTATGTGTCTTTCCTTTATATTTTCCTCCTTTAAAAAAAACAACTTTTCGTGTCTTTCATCGCAGGGGCTGTCGAGATGAATTTTGATGCGATCATGTACAAGCGCTCAGGCCTGAGCAACAAGGCTCCTGGGAAGAAGAAGAGGAAGAAGACGGTCACGAGAGCCTCCCTTGCGAAGGTAACGAAGAGTACGCTCGTGGATTTGGGATCTCCTCCGGCCACCTAGTCTACCCCCTCTGAGGGCTGTTTTACTCTGAGCACGGCCCTAGCTCTCGAGGCTCCTCCTCTTACAGCGGAGGCCGCTACGATTCTTACCGACTAGCACAAGAAGATTTTTGTTCCCGATTGGCAGGTGAGGAAGCACGACGGTTTTCTAAAGGATTCACCCAGCAGTATGAATGCCATTCATCATCTGGCGACCCTGAAGGATAAGTCTGCATTGAAACATGGGACTATTGGAGACTCTACCTTAGAGGTCTCCCGAGCCACTATGACGGTAAGTTGTTTCTTATGTTATGTCCTTGCACTTCACTTGTTCCGCTTTTTGGTGAATGGTTGTCGTCTTTTTCGTAACTAGTGGTTGTTTTATATTTGCAGATTGCCTACCACTTTAGCTATTTATTGGAGCAAATGGCGGATTAGGAGGAGTCAAAGTTGGCTGTTGAAAAGGTCAAAGCGGAGCAATCGAAGTCTGCTAAGGAGTTGGAGAAGGCTACGGTTAAGGTTGAGTCGCAGGCCGCTCAGATTGCGCAGTTGGAGGCAGCATTGGTGGAGGAGAAGGAGAAGACGGCTAGGGCGAGGGAGCAGACCCTGGAGGAGATAGGGGCTGCTACGGAGGCCGGGATAGCGAAGAGGAAGGCCGAGGCAGAAGAGTTCTTAGCGGCGAACATGGAAAAGGCGTACACCAGGGCTCTTGATGAGGTTAGTGAGTGGGTTCCTGGTTTCGACCGCTCGGGGTATGTCTTGTTCAAGGAGGCCCCTGCCGCTGATGAGAATGAGTCCGGAGAAGAGCTGGAGGGGGAAGAGGACGCAGTGGATCCTTCTGTCACGATCATAGAGGGACCGAGTGCTGCAGAGGGAGGCGGAGAGGAGACACACGCTCCCGAGGTTCCTTCTACTGAGATGGACCCCTGATTCTTCTTCTTAGTTGTTTTTTGCTTTTGTTTAGTTTAGGACTTTTGTACGGATGCCTAATAGCGGACTGGCCACCGCTGGATGTATCTTCATTTTGAATCAATGAAATCTCATTTTGGTTCTCCGAACTTGTGTTGAAAGTTTAGAAGCTTTGTGATGAGAACATCTATTTTATTTAGTTTAGTATTTTATTTCAGTACCATATCTTTTTTGGCAATTATAGCCATATGTAATCTTTCTTTTATGCATTAGAATATTTTTGAGATTTTTAGAATATTTCGATATTTGTATCAAGATTTGTTTTGAGCCTATTTATAGGCCTTGAGATTAATGAGAAGTCATGCTATTCTTGATTAAAAAAATTATTGTGTTGAGTTTTGCTCTTCATCTTCTCATTTGTGTGATACAATTGAGAGCCAATTTGTTAGGGTTTGTGATAAATCCTAATAAAATTTTAGGGTTTGTGATAAACTTTAAAACTACCTCAAATTCCCAAATCCACTTCAATTCCCAACCCTAATCCCCAAATTAAAATCCTAAACCCTAATCCCCAAATCAAATTAAACCCAATCCCCTTTCTCCTCTTCCTCTTCCACCTTGCCGACCACCATCTGCTCATCCCCCATCCTCGTCGACGCCTACAACCACCACAGTCATCCCCTTCGCCATCGACCCATCCTCGAACCCATCCCCTCCTCCAGCCGAAACCATCTCCCCGTCCCTGTCTCAATCCCTCACCTTCTACCCGTCGCCGCCATAGCCCCACCTCGCGACCTCGACAGCACCCCCGAATCCACCTCCCCATCCCGTCGTCGCCCCACAGCCACCCCCACAAATCAACCCCTCCTTCCCTTACCCCGCCGTCGACCTCACTCCGAAACCCCCACCAAACTCCAACCTCTAATCCTCCCTCCTTCCTCGTCGACTTCCAGTTTTCGACCCCCCACTTCCACCTCCCGATTCCACCTCCGATCGAAACCCTAGTTGCGCCTCGCCCTACTGCACCCATCGCCCTTGTTGTTGCCATTGCTGACTGGATTGCTGCTGTCTCTCTCTTGCTGTTGTTGCTGATGTGCTGTGTTCTGCGTTGCTGTTCAAGCCGAGATCTATGCTGAGTTCTTCGAACTCTCGGTATACTCTTTCCAATTCTCAAATATTTGTGTTATACTACTTTATTATCTCTATTATATTATTCAATTTAACTGTCGACCACAAATATTGAGATTGGGCATTCCACTTGCCTAATTAGAGTACAAATCAGTATTGAATCTTTTACTTGCTAAGAACGCTTAGAAATTTAATTATTGATTATTAGAACTGAATTATTAATTGGGCTTGTTAAACTTAATTCACTTCTTGAAAATCCATCAAACCGATTAATTGTTTAAAATTTTAACTTTGATCTGCATTACATGTTGGTAAAATTAATCCTTTAAGATTCTTGGAAATTCTCTATTTATGGTTAGTTTTACATCACTTTGTGTTTGTCTTCGGCCTTTCTGTGATCACGATCGTTCTCGTTGAAGTAACTCCTTGTTCTTTTGCCCTGACAGATTGTCGTATACGACGGGGGAACTTACTCTTCCAGTCAGATCGCCCGCCTCCGTACCAAACTCCAAGTGGTGGAGGTGGGGCTTGGTCGATCACGAGACAGGCTTATAAAGGCAGAGACGGAACTTGGTCACTTAAGAAGGGTGTTAGCTCACAGGGAGACCGAAGCGAGGTTCTATGGTGAAGTTCTTCGGGATCATTTCCCAGTTGAAGTGGAGGATTATTGCAGCGAAGGCGAAGGTCCCTCTGCGAAAGCTGTAGCGGGAAGTGATGCAATAGTTGAATCTCTTCGACGTTCTTTACTCAAGACCACTGCTGAAAGAGATGAGCTGAACAACGTGGTGCTTGAGAAAAGCTTAGATGTAACTCTTTTGAGAAGGGCATTTTTGAGACTTCGGGGAAAACATGCCAGGCCAATCTGGCGCTTGCTCGGTTTGGTCGTTTAAAGTTTAGGGTGAAGGACAGTACTCTTAAGGAGATTCTTGTCTAGCGTTAGGTGGAGATTAATCGACTGAAGTGGCTTTTCGAAGAAGCAAAGACTAAGAGCACATCCTGTTCCTATGAAGAGTACAAGAAAGGGCGGCCGTTTCACAAATTAGCTCTCCGCTCGGATGGAAGCGGTGTGGCTGGTGCTTCGAGCACCTTTTCGCTGGATCATTTGGACTCTATCTGTTAGGCTGGATCCTCTTCAGGTGGTCCGAGGGAACGGGGTAACGCTTCGAGTGCCGAAGGGAGCCGCAAAGCTCGAGTGTCTCTTAAGAGAAACATCCCCCTACCGCGACGGGGCAAAGGTGACCCGGGGGGGATATCTAAAGTTGTAAGAAGTTGTAATTTAGTTATTGTTTCTTGAACTTGTATCGATGTTCTGGATTTGAATGAAAGGATTCTCTAAAGCATTGTTTCTTTTCATTGTATACCCTCTGTATTGTGAGTATCGTTTGAGAGTTTTAATAGTTGTGGGAGCAATTCCGAATGATGAGCTGCTCCGCACTTGTTTGTTGCGAGTGGCTAAAGCGGCATCGAACTAAGTGTTGGACTTCGAACTTGTTGTTTAAGAGTTTCAACAGTTGTGGGAGCAACTCCGAATGGCAAGCTGCTTCGCACTTGCTTGTTGCGAGTGACTAAAGTGGCGTCGAACCAAGTGTTGGACTCCAAACTTGTTTAAGTGTTTCAACAATTGTGAGAGCAATTCCGAATGGTGAGTTGCTCCGCACTTGCTTGTTGCGAGTGGCTAAAGCGGCGTCGAACCAAGTGTTGGACTCCGAACTTGTTATTTAAGAGTTTCAACAGTTGTGGGAGCAACTGCGAATGGTGAGCTGCTCCGCACTTGCTTGTTACAAGTGGCTAAAGCGGCATCGAACCAAATGTTGGACCCGAACTTGTTGTTTAAGAGTTTTAACAATTGTGGGAGCAACTCCGAATGGTAAGCTGCTCCGCACTTGCTTGTTTACAAGTGGCTAAAGCGACATCGAACCAAGTGTTGGACTCCAAACTTGTTGTTTTGTGTTTGTGGTTGTCGTGACTTGGGTATGTATGTATTAGGCTAGAACAACAATTTTTGCAGAAAAATAAACTAAGGTATTAAAACAAAAATAGAAACTAAGTGGCTGAGTCTATATTGCAAGCCTTTATTACATGTTTTGGCCTCGTCACATGTATCGGCCTTATTGAAAGGAGAAATAAAAGAAATGAAAAATAGGAAAACTAGCTAACTAGCTTTCTTGGTAATTCATCAAGTGCTCGGCGTTCCAGGTACTTGGTATCTTCTTCCCCCTCGGGTCTTCAAGTTGATATGCCCCATGGCGGACAACTTTGAAGATCTTGTACGGTCCCTCACAATTCGGAGCTAGTTTTCCTTTCTTGCGAGGGTATGAGATTTCTAGCTTGCGGAGAACTAAGTTTCCTTCTCTGAGGTTCGTGGGGTGGACCCTCTTGTCGTAGGACTGCTCGACTCTTTGTTAATAGATCTTTTGTCGAATGGATGTTCTCTCTCGGATCTCGTCAATGAGGTCAAGGTTGCCACGGAGGTTGTTGGAATTTTGTTCTTCGTTGAAGGCTATAAGGCGGGAAGAGGGTAGGACGACCACGGGGGGTATGAGGGCTTCAGAGCCATATGTTAGATTGAAGGGAGATTCTCCTGTCAGGATTCTCTTGGTTGTTCGGTAGCACCAGAGCACATTGGGAACTTGTTCGACCCAAAGTCCTTTTGCAGATTTGTCAAGTCTTCTCTTGAGGTCGCTGAGAATTTGCCGGTTGACGTTCTCTGCTTGACCATTGGACTATGGGTGGAAAATTAAGGAGAATTGCTGTTGGATGCCGAGGTCGGCGCATAACTTGCAGAACGTCCCCCTGTGAATTGAGTTTCGTTGTCAATCACCAGGATTCGAGGTATGCCGAAACGACAAACAATGTTCTTCCAAAAGAACTGCTGGACCCTATTCTCCGTGATTGTTGATAATGGTTCAACTTCGATCCACCTGGAGAAGTAGTCGATTGCCACTACAAGGAATTTTCTTTGACCAATTGCTAGAAGGAAAGGTAGCAGGTCCATCTCCTGTAGATTATTGATTTTAATGCCTACAACACAATATACAATTGTTCTTTATTACATATTTTTTGCAGTATATCAAAAGTGTTCAAGGCCAATACCATGTGATCAAGCTTTCAAAAGTATTTGCTCAAGCCACAAAGGCAAGATCAAGTCACAAAGACTCGAGTTCAAGTTCAAGACTTTCAAGAGCTTTCAAGTTTCAAGTTCAACACTTTCAAGAGCTTCAAGTGATTAAGCTACTTTTGAACAAATGACTTGTAATATTGTCTGTATTATTTGTGAGTCTTAGAATCTTGTAAAAGCCTTGTCACACACACTCACACATTCCCTAAATAAAGAAAATGTTTTACAAAATCAAAATATCAAAACAAAGTTTGTATAAGTTCAGCTGATTGAGTACCAGTCGACTCACTCTTTGAGGCAGTCGACTGTTAGAGTACGAAACTGACTGAACTCACTCAAGCTCTGACCAGTCGACTCTTATGGCAACCCATTCGACTGTTCAAGCCGTTTTGACAGTTTTCTGAATTTAAAACTTGTTTTTCAACTTCAAACCTTTTTACCGCCGTTGTATGGCAGTTGAGATACGATTTCTCAACGTTCAAGAGTTTCTAACTCTATAAATAAAGTATAGTTTTCAATTGGGAAAGGTTCCCTAAATCCTTAACTTTCATTTTCAAGTCTTTTTCTTTTGAGAAGAAGAAGAACAAGCATATACTTTCTTTTAAGACTTGGTTCTCTGATTTTTAGTCTAGTATAGCATTGAATTCGTTCTAGACTGAAGTCAGAAGTCGACCTATGGCCAATATACAAAAAGCACTTCCACATACAAGGCTTTAGGTTGTTGTAAATCTCTTTTTCATGTTGTTTCACTCTCGGGTTGTGAGAGTGGTCCTCTCGGTTGGAGAGTAGGACTTTTGGTTTAGAGTCGGTTTCACTCTAGGGTGTAGAGTGGATTTTGCTCTCTAGTAGTGAGAGAGGTCTACGGATTTGACATAGTTGTTGTCAAAGGCCGTAGAGTATTCTTGTATTTTTTTCAATAATAGTGGAAAATCTCAAGTGGGTTGCTTGGGGACTGGATGTAGGTCGGGAGGACCAAACCAGGATACATCGTGGTGTTTGCAGTGTTGACTCTCTGTGGTTGTATTCTCTAAACTTGCATTTTCAATGTCTCTGAGTTTCTTGTGTAAATCGAGTCTGGTCAGCCGACTGCGTTACTCTCTAAGTCGACTTAACAGACTTGTAACTTTTCAATCAAATTACTCATCGAATCTGACACTTCAGTCGACTGTCTTCTCTTTTTCAGTCGACTTAACAGTGCAAAAAGTTTAATTTATTGATTAATTTTATACAACACTATTCACCCCCCCTCTAGTGTTATTTGCCTTGCATACAGGATCCAACACTTCGTATCAGAGCCTGGTTGAGTACAATGACATCTACTTCAAATGCAAGTCAATACCATGAAGGCCAATCCACACAAAGACCACCTCTCTTTGATGGAACAAACTACAACTATTGAAAGTATAAAATGAAGATCTACCTACAGTCGATCAACTATGAGATTTGGAATATGACCGAGACAGATTATATCGTACCTACAATAACCTATGCACAATGGAACGATGACATGAAGAACAACACCATGAACAATGCAAAGGCAATGAATGCTCTCTTTTGTGCACTTACCAAAGAAGAGTTCAATCGTGGATCAAACGCAACAACAGCTCATCAAATATGGCACTCTCTTGAGGTAACACATGAAGGTACAAATAAGGTCAAAGAATTTAAAATCTCTGTTCTTGTTCACAGGTTCAAGATGTTCCGTATGAAGGAGAACGAAAATGTGTCGGATATGATAACAAGGTTCACGGACATCACAAATTCTCTTGTGGCTCTTGGAAAGACATTCGCAAGCAGAGATGGTGAGGAAGTGACTACATGCCCTAACCCCCGAATGGGAGAAGAAGACTACCGCTATAGAAGAAGCCAACGATTTAACACAACTCTCTCTTGAGAATCTTGTGGGAAATCTAATGGCATACGAAGCACAACTAGAAGAACGCAAGAAGGATCTAGAACCTCAACAAGCCAAGAAGACGACTCTTGCTTTCAAGGCCATGTCCGATTCAGAAGATGAAGAAGAAGATGAAGAAGAAATAGCCATGTTCACTAGAAAATTCAAGAAATTTCTTCGAAAGGGTAAATTCAATTCTAAGTTTAGAGATACTAATGATCTTCCCACTTGTTTCAAGTGTAACAAGACAGGTCACATGAAGAAGGACTGTCCGTTAGAAAATACAAAATCAAAAGGGAAAGGTCCTAACTTCAAGAAGGACAAGTACACAAAGAACAAGTACATGAAGAACAAAAAGGCATATCAGGCAACTTGGGATGATAGCGACTCATCATCCGAAGAAGAAAATGAAGAATCAAATGAAGTCACAAATGTGTGCTTCATGGCTACTCAAAATGATGTAAGTGACAATTTTGATTCAAATAATTTATTAGAAGCATTTAATGAGGTTTTTCATGAACTAAAAAAGGAGAAGATAAAAGTTAAAAATCTAGAGAAAGTTAATCAAACACTTTCTCAAGAAAATATTGACTTAAATGTTGAAGTCAAGTCTTTAAATTCTCGTCTTTCAAACTTGGATATAGATCTTGTATCTCTTAAGAAAAATTATGAAGAGATATCCAAGAATGTATCTAAGTTCAACAAAGGAAAAGAGAATTTAAATGAAGTTCTCCAAAACCAAGTTCAATCTAATAAAAAATTTGGACTAGGTTTTCAAAAAACTCTTGAAAAACATCATTCTTCGAATAATACTAGTAGTAATAAGATTGATTCTGTTTCTAGTATGAAAAAGAAGTTATATGATTATTTTGAAAAACCAAAAATTATTTTTGATCATGAAAAGAGTAATCCTTCTGTTCAGACCAGTCGACTGACCCAAAAATTCGGTCGTCTGCCCAGAGGTTTGGAGTCTCATTCAAAAAGACGACAACCTCATATAGGTCGACTTGTTTCACCTCCCAATCGACTGACTTCACAGTATAGTCGACTGAAGGGTACAATAAAGTCGACTGGACAGACTAAAAACATTTGGGTTCCAGTCAACCTGAGTCTAAATGATAGGATTACTTATATAAATTCTTTTATGCATAACGTGTGTAATTCTGTAAATTAAATACCACTTTGGGTTAGGTTTCCCAAACACTAATCTCTTTCGGACCTAATGAAAAGGGTACCATATTCACAATTCTTATTTTATAGGTACCTAAAAGGGAACGTTGGATACTTGACAGCGGATGCTTTAAGCACATGACTGGCCATGCAAACCTACTTTCTTCCATATAAGAGATAGATGGAGGAATTGTTACGTTCGGTGACAATAACAAAGGAAAGGTCATTGGAATAGGCATGGTCGGTAAGAACACTACCCCTACTATTGAAAAGGTATTTCTAGTTAGTGGTTTAAACCATAATCTGTTAAGTATTAGTCAACTTTGTGATAAGGGTTATAAAATAGTCTTTGAAAAAGATGCATGTTTAATCTATGATTCATCTATGCAAAATGTGATCTTTCAAGGTTTTAGGAAAAATAATATATATGAATTATGTTTAAAATCAAATGAGTTTTCAAATGATTTTTGCTTAGTTGCTTCTAACAATGATTCTTGGCTTTGGCGTAAGAGATTTGGCCATGTGAATATGAAAAATATTGTTAAATTATCTAAGAATAACCTAGTTAAAGGATTGCCAAAATTATCTTTTAAGAAAGATAAGATGTGTGATGCATGTCAACTAGGAAAACAAGTAAAATCTACTTTTAAAACAAAAGAAATGATTTCTACTAGTAGGCCTCTCGAATTAATCCATGTGGATTTATTTGGTCCTACTAGAGTTGCTTCTTTAAAGAAAAGTAGATATGTATTTGTTTTAATAGATGACTTTTACATGGGTATTCTTTTTAAAACATAAAAATGAAGCCTTTGAAGAATTTGCAAACTTTTGTAAACGTATTCAAAATAAAAAATCTCTAACCATAGTCACTATTAGAAGTGATCATAGTGGAGAATTTGAGAATGAAACGTTTTCAGAATATTGCAACAAGAATGGTATAATACATTCATTTGCATTTCCTAGAGTTTCACCCCAAAATGGAGTGGTTGAAAGAAAGAATAGGACTTTGCAAGAATGTGCATGTACTATGCTTGTTGAAAGCAATTTGCCTAAATACTTCTGGGCTGAAGTTGTTTCTACAACATGATATGTTTTAAATAGAATATTGATTAGGCCAAAGCTTAAGAAAAACTTGTTATGAACTTTTTATGAACGAATTCCTAAAGTATCATATTTTAAAGTATTTGGTTGTAAGTGTTTCATATTAAACACAAAAGATAATCTAGATAAATTTGATACTAAACCTAATGAAGGTATCTTCATTGGATACTCAAATAGGAGTAAGGCATATAGAATTTTCAATAAGTCAACTTTGACTATTGAAGAATCTATACATGTTTCATTTTAATAAATCTTTACCTTCGTCTAATGTTATTAAAGATGATGAAATTGAATCATCACCACTAGATAACATTAAATCACTAGAGTAAACTACCTTAGACAAGTCGACTAATAGGATTCCTAAGTCGACTGATGTGAATCAGTCGGCTGATGGACTTGTTAAATCGACTGATCTTGTTGTGATAACTCAAACTTTACCAAAGTCATTTGTTGAAGTTCGAGATCATCCTCATGACTTAATAATTGGTGACATTTCACATGGTATTCAAACAAGATATCATTTTAACATGATTTCTCATACTGTTTTCTTGTCGGATTTTGAACCGAAAAATATACAAGAAGCATGTGAGAATGAATTTTGGTTGAATGCCATGCAAGATGAACTTAACCAATTTATAAGAAATGATGTATGGGATTTAGTTCCACAACCTTCTGATCATACTATAATTGGTACCAAATGGGTATTTAAAAATAAGTTAGATGAATCAGGACATGTTGTTAGGAACAAGGCTAGATTAATTGCTCAAGATATAATCAAGAAGAAGGAATTGATTTTGATGAAACATATGCTCCTGTTGCTAGACTAGAATCAATTAGGATTTTATTATCTTTTGCGTGTTTTATGAATTTCACTTTTCCAAATGGATGTTAAAAGTGCTTTTTTGAATAGTTTTATTAAGGAAGATGTTTATGTTAAGCAACCACCCAGTTTCGAATATGAACAATTTCCAAACCATGTTTTTAATTGAAAAATGCTTTATATGGTCTTAAACAAGCACCTCGTGCTTGGTATGATCGCTTAAAAACTTCTCTTAGAAACTGGTTTTGAAATTGGTAAAGTAGATACTACCTTGTTAATTAGGAAAATAAAGACCGATATTTTAATCATACAAATATATGTAGATGACATAATTTTGATCTACTAATAGTAATCTATGTCAAGAGTTTGCTAATACCATAAAAAATGAGTTTGAGATGAGTCACATGGGTGAACTCAATTATTTCCTTGGACTACAAATAAAACAGTCTCAAAATGGCATATTTATTAATCAAGAAAAATATGCTAAGGAATTACTCAGACGATTTGGCATGGATAGCACTAGTAGTAAGACCACACCTATGGCTACTACTACTATACTTGACAAAGATGAATTAGGTAAGAGTGTCAATCAAAAGCTCTAACGAGGTATGATTGGCTCACTCTTATATATAACTGACAGTAGACCAGATATTACGTTTAGCGTATGTTTGTGTGCTATCTATCAGCCTAATCAAAAAGAATCTCACTTAAAAGCAGTGAAACGTATTTTAAGATACATTAAAGGTACATCTGAATATGGTTTGTTCTATCCACGCACCAATAACTTTCAACTTTTTTCGTATAGTGACGCTAATTTTGCTGGTAGTAAAACTGGTCGTAAAAGTACTAGTGTAACTTGTCACTTTTTGGAACATTCACTAGTATCTTGGTACAGTAAAAAACAAAATTCGGTATCCCTATCTACTACAAAAGCTGAATATATTGCTGCAAGTTTGGCTTGTACACAAATTTTATGGATGAAACAAACTTTATTAGATTATGGTATTTCTTTTTCAAGACCCGCTATAATGTGTGATAATACCAGTGCTATTAATTTATCTAAAAATCTGGTTCAACATTCACGTACAAAACATATTGATATTCGACATCATTTTCTACGTGATCACGTGTTAAAGGGAGATATCATATTGGATTTTATTTCTACTGATAAACAAGTAGCAAATATATTTACCAAACCTCTTAAAGAAGACACTTTTATCAACATTAGAAGAGAACTAGGCATTTGCTCATTTCATGACATTTCTTGAAATTTTTTATGTTTAAGTCGACTTATAATTTATTTCCAGTCGACTTATACAATATTTTCGTTGTCTATATTTCTAACTGAATTTTGTGTTCTGCGCAGTCGAATGTCTTCCAACCTCAGTCGACTGACAGTAGCTTAATTTCTGTTTGGTTTTATTTGCTCTCGACTTAGTCGACTGATATAAAACCCAGTCGACTGTCGCGACATCAAATTGACTTTCTGACTCTGAATCGTCACAGTATGAGGCTTCTATCTCTCTTTTTCTTTTACCCTCTTTTCGATCTCGACCCTTCACTCAAACCTTCTTTCAATCACAACTGTTTACTTCTAGTAAAAACCCTAAATTCTTCTTCCCCCTTTTCACTTTTCATCCCCACACCTCAGAAACCTAAGTCGGTTGCTGGTTGCTGCACTGAAGATCTCTTCGTTGCTCCTCCTGGCGTTGAGTTCTCAGTCCAGATTTGAATCCATTCGTAATTTCTTGAGTCTTTTGTTTCTCTCTAGTTGTGGGTAATCTTCTTTCAATCTCTCTTTTCACAATTTTCTTGCTTCTCAATATGCCTAAACCCAAAAGATCTAGAGGTTCAACTGTTGAAGAAGAACAATCTTCTCACAATTATCTACAGTACTTAAGGCACCCTTCTCTTGTTGAGAAGTATTTTATCATTTGCCAAATTATGATCTTTCCGGGTAGATTTGTTAATTTCCCCGACTTAGATAGATTTCTGATTGCCCCATTGTTTGAACAATGTGGTTATTTGAATTTCTATCCTTAGTCAATCAACCCTATTACTATCCCTAACTCATATATTTGTTTTATACAAATATAAAGGTTGCAACACCCGAGGATAGTAATGAAATATTTTTCATTACAACCGTGAAAAATGTTCGAATGAAAATAACTGCTGAAAATTTAGGGAATATTTTGAATATCTCTAATGAAGGGTTGGATTTAGGGGAAATTGAAATAGATGATCAAACTATTTCGTCAAAAATCTTTTTGCCTAATCGAGGTGCTCCAATGACCAACAAATAATTACTCCTCTAGCCAAGCTTGTTGCCTGCATATTGTCGTATAATATTATCCCTAAAACGGGTAGTTACGATCAATTTTCATTTGAATTGCAACAAGCTGTGTATGCCATCTTCGGCAACATTCAAATAAATTGGAGTCAGATAATTTTTAATCGTCTCCATAAGGCTCATTCCTCTTTTCTTCCTTTTCGTGCTTTACTTACCCGTGTCTTTAACTACTATAACATTGATCTTGAATCCGAGTCGAGTGTTGTTACTCGTTATGAATCTTTTGATCGTGTAAGCCTAGCACGTATGAAAATTCTTAACTCACCCCCTCGGTCTCCTCAAAGGAATGCACCTATTCCTTTAGTCACTTCAATTCCTCGTCGGTCTTCTGCTTCGAGTTCATCCTTTAGTTCTCAGCCTAGAGCTAGTTTTTCTGATCCTGAGAGTCTTTACACTTCTGTCAATTATCTCCTGGATCGTACTGATCTCATCTTAGGTCGACAAGATTCTCTTGAGGCTAGCATTGCTAACCTCACTCAAATGTTTGTTAGGCAGTTTTCACAACCAACTCCTGCCTCAAACAGTGCTGATGAAGACGAAGAAGACGATTGATGTATTTTTTTTTTGTTTTTTTGTCATTTTGCAATTATGTTTTATGTTCTCATGTTGTTCTATCTTCAATTTATGTAATTGACTTATGTTTTATCTTTATGAAATATTGGTTTTTTATTTATAGTTTGTCTTTCCTCCTTATGTTTTTGTTGATGACAAAGGGGGAGAAATATGGTGTTATATTATGCATGTTCTGTTATGCATGTTATGTTATGTTGTTTTGTTTTAACATCTTTTGTGTGCATATTGTACTTTATTTAGGGGAAGCTTGTAACAATTATATATCATTTCAAATTTTATGTGAGTATCATGATATGTAAACTTAATGTCTATATTATCTTAAGTTATTGTGTTGTCATCATCAAAAAGGAGGAGAATGTAGATTTTTGATTTTGATGACTACAATACAATACACAATTGTTCTTTATTACATACTTTTTGCAGTGTATATCAAAAGTGTTCATGGCCAATACCATGTGATGAAGCTTTCAAAAGTATTTGCTCAAGCCTTAAAGGCAAGATCAAGTCACAAAGACTCAAGTTCAAGTTCAAGACTTTCAAGAGCTTTCAAGTTTCAAGTTCAACACTTTCAAGAGCTTCAAGTGATTAAGCTACTTTTGAACAAATATCGTGTAATATTGTTTGTATTATTTGTGTCTTAGAATCTTATAAAAGTCTTGTCACACACACTCACACATTCCCTAAATAAAGAAAATGTTTTACAAAATCATAATGTCAAAACAAAGCTTGTATAAGTTCAGCTGATTGAGTACCAGTCGACTTACTCTTGGAGGCAGTCGACTGCTAGAGTACGAAACTGACTGAACTCACTCAAGCTCTGACCAGTCGACTCTTACGGCAACCCAATCGACTGTTCAAGCCGTTTTTGACAGTTTTCTGAATTTAAAACTTGTTTTTCAACTTCAAACCTTTTTACTGCCGTTGTATGGCAGCTGAGATACGATTTCTCAACGTTCAAGAGTTTCTAACTCTATAAATAAAGTATAGTTTTCAATTGGAAAAGGTTCCTTAACTCCTTAACTTTCATTTTCAAGTCTTTTGCTTTTGAGAAGAAGAAGAACAAGCATATACTTTCTTTAAGACTTGGTTCTCTGATTTTCAGTCTAGTATAACATTGAATTCATTCTAGACTGAAGTCAGAAGTCGACTTATAGCCAATATACAAAAAGCACTTCCACATACAAGGCTTTAGGTTGTTGTATATCTCTTTTTGTTGTTGTTTCACTCTTGGATTGTGATAGTGGTCATCTCGGTTGGAGAGTAGGACTCTTGGTTTAGAGTCGGTTTCACTCTTGGGTGTATAGTGGGTTTTGCTCTCTCTAGTAGTGAGAGAGGTCTACGGATTTGATATAGTTGTTGTCAAAGGCCGTAGAGTATTCTTGTACTTTTTTCAAGAATAGTGAAAAATCTCAAGTGGGTTTCTTGGGACTGGATGTAGATTGGGAGGACCGAACCAGGATACATCGTGGTGTTTGCAGTGTTGACTCTCTGTGGTTGTATTCTCTAAACTTGCATTTTCAATTTTTTTGAGTTTTTTGTGTAAATCGAGTCTGGTCAGTCGACTGCGTTACTCTTTAAGTCGACTTAACAGACTTGTAACTCTTCAGTCAAATTACTCTTCTAATCTGACGCTTCAGTTGACTGCCTTCTCTTTTTCAGTCGACTTAACAGTGCAAAAAGTTTAATTTATTGATTAATTTTATACAATACTATTCACCCCCCTCTAGTGTTATTTGTCTTGCATACAGGATCCAACATCTCCAACATAGCAAAGGGGATAGGTCTGGACATGGAAGAGAGCTCGGCTTGAGGTGCCCGTCGGATGGATGAGAACCATTGGCAAAAAGTACATTGACGAACATGTTGTTGAGCATCACTTAGGAGCGTAGGCTAGAAGTAGCCATGATTCAAGATCTTGCGAGCAAGGGATCTAGCTCCAATATGAGCTCCACCGATCTCTTCATGAACTTCCCTGAGGGCGTACTGGGCTTCTTCAGGAGATAGACACCACAAATAGGGTCTGTCATCTACCGTAGTGTAGGATCACTTGTACATGACTCCCTCAATGAGCGTGTATCGCTCGGCTCTTGTTCAAACTTTTCTGACTTCTTTAGGGTATGGGGGAGGGTTCCTTTATCGAGGAACTCGAACAAAGGCTTCATCCAGTTCTCCCCGTGTGCTAGGGGAGGTATTACCATGAGCTCGAGACTGTCTTCTTCGATGCTGGGCCTGAGGAGGACTTCAATCAGGACGGTGTGGTCAAGTGCTTAAAGGGAAGAGGAAGCCAACTTTGATAGGGCATCTGCTTGCTCGTTCTCTTCGCGAGGGATACAGATGACTTCTGCCTTGGAAGGTGGCTAGTAGCTTCTTGACTTTGGCTAGATATTGGATCATGCGGTCATTCCTAGCCTCGTAGTCTCTTAGGACTTGGTTTACCACCAACTGAGTCACTAAATACTTTGACGCGTCGAGCTCCAGCTTTACAGGTCAAGAATAAGTCGACTATGGGGGCTTCATATTCTGCTTCATTGTTGGAAGCTCGAAAGTTGATGCGGAGTGAGTACTAGAGAATGAAATCATCAGGACCAGTCAAGATGACTCCCGCTCCACTCCCCTCGATACATGAGGATCCATCGACATAGACGCTCCAAAACGGAGGGTTTGTTTTTCTCGTGGGTGTCAGGGATGGTGCTTTCCACAATGAATACTGCTAGAGCTAGAGCTTGAGCTTTAATGGTGGTCCTCGGCTGATAATTTATGTCGTGTTGGCTCATTTCGATAGAGCACTTCATAAGTCGCCCCGAACTCTCTGGTCTGTGCAACACTTGCTTGAGGGGTTGGTTGGTAAGAACGACCACTGAGTGGGCCTGGAAGTACGGGCGGAGCTTGTGAGCAGGCATGATCAACGCGTAGGCCATATTCTCCATTTTTAAATAACGGAGTTTGGCGTCTCGGAGGACTTTACTTACGTAGTAGATCGGTCTTTGAGCCTTGTCCTCCCTTACCAAGACGACACTGAGGGTCTGATCTGATGTGGCGAGCTAGAGGTAGAGCACCTCTCCTGACTTGGGCTTGCTTAGGAGCGGGGGATTGACTAGATACGCCTTGAGTTGCTCAAAGGACTCCTGCTATGGTCGTCCCCACTCAAAGCCTTTCACCCCTGTTAGGGCCTTGAAGAACTTGGGACACTTTTCCCCTGATTTGGAGAGGAAGCGTTCGATGGCAGTGAGGCACCCTGTAAGTCTTTGGACTTCTTTGATGTTGGATGGGGAGCCATATCCAAAATAGCTCAGATCTTTTCCGGGTTGACCTCTATCTCCCTCTGGCAGACCATAAATCCTAGAAATTTGCTTGCGTACGCCAAAGGCGCACTTGGATGGATTGAGTCTCATGTTATGCTTCCGTAAGACGTTGAAGGCTTACTGAAGGTCGGTCACATGGTCTTTTTTACTGAGGGTCTTCACCAACATATCATCTACATAAACTTCCATGTTCCTGCCGATCTGTTCCTTGAAGACATTGTTGACGAGGCATTGATAAGTAGCTCTGACATTCTTTAGCCCGAAGAGCATGATGCGGTAACAATAGAGACCTTGATAAGTTGTGAAAGAGGTATTCGGGATGTCTGGGGCAGGGGCATTCTGATCCGATTGTACACTACAAAAGCGTCAATGAAGCTTAAGAGCTCATGACCGGATGCGACTTCGATCAGGGCATCGATGCTGGGAAGGGGAAACGAGTCTTTCAGACACGCTTTGTTCAAGTCTGTGAAGTCGATGCAAATTCTCCACTTACCATTGGCCTTCTTTACTATTACCACGTTTGCAAGCCATTCGGAGTAACTGACCACTTGAATGAACTGGGCCGCTAGGAGTTTATCTACTTCTTCTTTGATGGCCTGTTGTCGATCCGGGGTGAATTTGCGATGCTTCTGCTGGACTGACTTGGCTTCAGGGTCTATGTTGAGGTGGTGCATGAGTAACTCTTCCAAAATATCGGGCATATCGGCAGCGGTCCAGGCAAATAGATCTCGGTTCCCCCTAATGCATTTGACGATCTCTTCCTTGACCTGGTGGGGGAGGACTTTGCTCACTTGGAATGTCTTGGTTGGGTCCTCCTTAGAAAAAGGGATCTCTTCTAGTTCGTCCACCGACTCTGAGATGACTTGGCTGCTCCTTTGTGGGAGTTCTAGCACTTCAAGTAAAAGGACCGAACCTCCCATTGAAGTCTCAAGTCATAGCAATTCTGAGTGGTCTCTTGGCTTCCCTTGACTTCTCCCACCCCCACCGAGGTTGGGAATTTCATCTTCATGTGAAAGACCAAGGGCACTGCATGAAGTGCAGCTAGGCCGGGTCGGCCAAGGATGACATTGTAAGCAGCTTTCACATCGACGACCATGAAATCCATTGGCACTCTTCGGTTTGTCGGGATTTTTTCAGTGGTCTCATCAAGGATGACTACTCCTTCGATTGTTGCTAGCACTCCAGAGAACCCGTGGAGAGTGTAACCGGCAGGTTTTAGGCGATCTCGAAAGAGCTTGAGGCCTTCGAAGCCTCCTAGGACGTAGGCGGTAGTCGGACGGCCGATGGGTGCCTAGCGCCTAGGCCTTGTAAGCGGAGCTTAAGCGGCCAGGTGCTAGGCGGTTTTATTTATATATTATATATTTATTTATTTATGTATATATTTTATTTATAAATTTTATCATTTTGTTTTGTTTTGTTGTTACCAATTCTTACTCTTGATATTTCTCCTTGCAATTGCAGGATGAGCTTTACAAAATCGAATCGGTATATTATTATTAGTCTTTTTCTTTTTTTGTATAGTTCTATACTCATCTATTAGACTAGTATTAATCTATGACGAAGATCAATAGTGGAGATTACCTGTTCGGCTGTTCCAGTCCAAGGTGCAAACAATGTGGGGAAGCGGGAGGCTTGAGTCGGGGGATGGGGGAGGGTTGCGTTAAGAGAAGTTTGAGAGAGAAGAGGACGTAATGTTGACGTCGGAGGTGAAGCAAGGTAAGAGGCAGTGCCTGGTTGTGTTGATGACTAGACTTTGAAGCTGAAGAGAAGAGAGAGAGCTTGTGTTGACGTCGGTTGAAGTCGAAGCGAGTTGCGACTGCAAGGAGGGAGGTGGAGGACGTTTTGACGACTGAGTGACAAAGTGAGTGAGAGCAGCGACTGTGAGGAGGGAGGCGGAGGAGGTTGTGTTGACGACTGCGAGCAACGGCTGCGAGGAGGGAGGCGAAGGAGAAGGAAGGTGGAGGAGGTCGAAATTGAAGCACGCTGCGAGCTGCGAGCCTCCGACTGCGAGGAGGGAGGCGGATGAGGTGATTTGGGAGTTTTAGAGAAGAGGAATTAGGGATTTAGAGAATAGAATTGATTTGAAATTTTTTTACGAGGGATTTAGAGGAGAAAGAGAAGTTTTAGGGGTTTGAGTGTATTAGAGCGGGTCGAGTTGGAATAAGTTTGATCCCTTCTTTTTTTAATAATTAAGTCCTAAGCGGGTCTAGCCCGCCTAGACCCGCTTACACCGATTACGCACTGCCTAGACCCGCTTTTAATCACCTAGAACTATTAACCGATTTTCTTAAACGCCTAGCCCCTAGGCGAGGCGTTGGAGGGCCGCCTAGCGCCTAGGCGCCACCTAGGCCGCTTTTTAGAACACTGAGGAAGAGGATATTGACATAACTACCGTTGTCGATCAGGATCCGATACACTTCGTGATTGACCATGTTGAGACTGATGACGAAGGCATCATAGTGGGGCTTTCGGACGCCTTCTAGGTCCTTGTCCGAGAATGTCACCGGAATCTTTAGGCTTTTGGGCGGTGAGAAATTCTGTACTGAGTTAACTTCTCAGATGAAGGACTTGCAGGAGGAGTTCGACTCTCCCCCTATTGGACCTCCATGGATGAGGTGAAGGATGGCCCCAGGTTCGGAGTCTTGGGACTTGGTGGGCCTTTCGGTTCACTTGTTAGCTCCCCGGGGTGGAGGAGGATCGTCCATGTCCTTCCTGACGAACTTGGCCAATTGCCCTCGCTGAATGGGGGCTTCAATCTCTTCCTTAAGAGCCCGACAATCGTCCGTGTCGTGGCCGTGGTCCTTGTGAAAGCAGCACGTCTTGTCTCTGTTCTTTCTCTTACCAGGGGTATTCATCTTCGGGGGAGGTTGGAGCAGTCCTTCCTTGTCTACTTCCATAAGGACAGCCGAGATGCTGGCATTGAGGGGAGTGATTTTTTCAAAACGAGGAGAAGGGTGACGCTGGCCGCTATTGTCTTTCTGGAGCTTCTTGGGACCTTCATCCGCACCATTCCGTTTTCATGGACGGGGGCTCCTTCTGGTCATGGGGATGCAGGGCGGGCCTCTTCAGCCCGGATGTACTTCTCACTCCTCAACAGGAGTTCCGAGAAGTCCAGAGGAGGCTTCTTAGCGAGGGATGCCTTCAGATCGGCATGGTTGATATTGTGTCTGAATGCTGCAGAGGCTACTGATTGGTCGAGAGAGACAATAAAACGGGCTTCGGCAGTAAAGCACCGGACAGTCTCTTAGGTGTTCACATTTTCTTTGACTAAGGGCTAGCAAAGATGTGCTTATTTTCTCAGCTCGGCGACTGCTGACGAAGTGGGTGAGAAAGAGCTCCTCAAACTGTCAAATGAGAAGATGGAGGTTGGGGATAAACGAGAGTACCATTCTCTCGCTGGTCCCTTCAACGTGGCCGGGAAGGTCTTACAGAGGAGCGCCGAGGCTTGATGGATCATCATTAGAGTTTTAAACTCTTAATATGATCGGCCGAGTCAGACTTCCCGTTGTAGGATTCAAAATGGGGCAGCTTAAAGGTCTCGGGGACCGGGTCTTCCATGATAGCCTTGGAGAAGGGGGTCTGCTCGGGCGGAAGTTCTTGGTCTGTTGACCTTCTTCAAGGTTGATCTTGCTGAGGCGCCTCTCCATCTCTCGAAGGCGGCGATGGACTGAGTCGTCCCTCTGGTCAGATTTAATCGATCCTCGGGACTCCTTCACGAGGGGGTGGCATGGCGAGGGCTATGTGCATGTCGGTCGTGACTTTGAGCGATGTTAAGGGCTCGCATGATGTCATCTTTGAAGTTTCGGAATTCCGCCTGGGTGACCAGTGCCCCGCCATCCTGGTGAACCCTTGGCATTGATTGGCTTGTAGCGGTGTGGCTTCTTTGCCTCCCCCCTTCGCCCCCTTGGGGAGGGGGACCTTCTGAATCTTGGACTTCGGGGAGAACGGCCCATTTGGATTCTCTGGTGTTTGGATGAGGGACTTCATCACGAGTTCGCCTCTCATTCAAGCGGCGTCAGAGGTCGATCCCCTGTTGACAGTTGACGATGACCTGACGGAGGTCTCTTGACTCCTGAGGACCTTGCAAGGCCATCGAGTCCGTGGAAGAATTGTGGACCGAGACATGGTCATGGCGAGGATGCTATTTTTGACGGTTTTGACGGGAGCCCTCGGCGCAGCCCCTCTGGTCATGGGGCGAGCCTATTGGGGAGACAACTGTTCAGGTTGAGACGGCTGAACTTGTTGATCTTGATGAGGGAGATGTCCTCAAGTGGAGGAGGTGTTGGAAGAGGGGTGGCTCTTCGGCTTGACGCTGCCGCCTTCCCTTTTCCCTTTGGATGCATAGCTGAAAAAAATCAGTTGTTTGCCGGCGAGTATGATTGGATTACTTTTTCCTAATTCCTACAGACGGTGCCAATCTGTGATGCTAATTTTGGTTAGAGAGCAAACAGATGATTGTGAATTCTTCTAGAACCAATAAAAACTAACCTTTATACTACTTGCCGATGCTGATCATTCTTAACGCTGCTGCTGACCTGCAAAAAGTTTGAGACACCAGGATTGATCCCGACGACGAACCATCTGATGCTCAAATCAGTAATCTGAAAGATTATGAAAGAGCTTTTGTAGAGAAAGATACCGATTATCTCTTTATCGTGGGGGTAGGGGGTATTTATAGTCATCTTTGGAAACAGTTTACAGATAATCATTTATCTCTAATCCCATGTATTTTTTGATAAGAAATATAGTTTAAATTCTTTCAAGATAAGAGATTTTGTTTAAACCGTCTCTTAAGAATAATCATGAATTTAAATAACTCTTTAACTGATCTGGGTTTATTTATAATGGGCTGTCACCTTAACCCAGTAAGGTAGACCCGTTTTTGAGTTATTGGGCTTGGAGAAGACCCAGTTCTCATTTTTGAACCCGTTTGTAGAAAAAATTACCGTTTTGCCCCTGAGAGCTTTGAGATTCGTGCCTGATTTGAACGGTCCCGATTTGGTTCTATTTTTAGCCATATCAGAGTTACTACTCCTTACATTCATCTTTAATCTCTCCCGCATAAGGGCAAATTAAGAGTGTGTTAGGTTTGGGTGCAACCGCAAGTCAAAGTTTAAATTTCCCTTCAAACTGGTTTATTTAATTACCAAAATAACCTCAACTTTCTGGAGGAAAATGATGGATATAGTACATACAGAAAGTAAAAGGTAGAGCTCTAGAGGTTATAATGGTAATTAAGAAGTCTCGTCCTAGGGCAAGCCTCCCGCTACCCTGAAACTATGGAGAGAAGAATTCCCAAGGTTAAAAAAAAGGAGGGACATTTAACTTCTTACTTGCACTTGCATCCAAACCAAACACACCTAAGAATACCCCTTAGGATTGCGTAATGCCTTCATTCTTGGCTGGTTTAACCCATCAGCTTGAGCTTTTGAGTAGATAGTAACTGACAAGCAATTTTGACGAGGACATCAGTTTTGTTTATTTTATTTTGAAATTTAGCCATATGTAGTAGTTTTGTAATTTGCACCATTTATTTTATGCATTATAATATTTTGTAGATTTGTATTGAGATTTGTTTTGAACCTATATATAGGCCTTAAAAATAATGACAAAATATGCTATTATTGATTAGAAAAATTTACCGTGTTGAGTTATTGATCTGCATTATTTTCTTATGTGTGTGATACCATAAGAAATTATTAGGGTTTGTTAAAAATCCTAAGAAAGTATTAGGGTTTGTGAGAAGTTCTAATTACACCCCAAATCCCCAATTAATCAAAAGCCCTAATACCCTCTTTCTCTCCTTCCTCTTTATTTTCCTTCCTAAAACCCAAACCCAACAACCCCCACCGAAGCCCGGCCTTTCTCCTCCTCCTCCACCCCGTCGACTCCCTCGCTGCCCCCCCCAAGCATCCCACCACCTCCGAAACCCTACCGAAGCCCTCTCTCTCTCTCCTTTTCACCCCGACCAGCACCCTGCCTCCCCGATCCCCCCATTGCTAATCGATCCGGCCACCGTCGATTGCCTTCACCACCCGACGCCAACCCCACCCAAATCCACTTCAAATCCAAACCCTAAACCCCAAATCCATTCAAACCCGAAACCCTAATTTCCAAATCCAATTCAAATTTAATACCCGAATTTTTACATGAAGATTATTCTTGGAGGAGTACCACGCCATTGATGTCGACGATAAGCATACTATTCCTCTCCATTGCGACACAGTCCTCAAATCTTGGTAACTTCTTTCCATTCTCATTTATTTGTGATACTATCTATCGTTTCTATAATATTATTTGATTTATCGGTCGTCCATAAATTTTGATAGTGTGTGCTTCTACTTGCTAATTAGAATACGAATCTTTATTGCATATCGTACATGTTAAGAACGATTAAGTATAATTGTTGATTGATAGGATTGCTTTAATTGAGCTTGTTAAACTATTTCATATCTTGAAAATCCATCAAACCAATTAGTAGTTTAATTTCTAACTTAATATGTATTACATGTTGGTAAACTTAATCTTTTAATATTCTTGAAAATTCTCCGTCTAGGGTTAAGTTTACATCAAATTCAGTATGTAAAAAACCCCAAAGTACACAGAAACAAAGAAAAGGTGAATGCCATCTACCTAACAACCAAATATAGGGTACTCAATAAACTTATCAAATAAAGATAGAATTGGTCATCAATATCAGCTCAAAAAAGCTTCACGTATAATATTATTACCTTATTCGTATCTTGAAATGAATTGACACCTGTCAGCCTGTCCTCGTCAGGGACAAAAACTTTCTTCAAGAGAATATCCGCATTCTGAACAATTCTCAAACCAATTTTGTTCTCAATTTTTGTGGTTGTCAGGCCAGGAGTGCCCTTCTTCACAATGTACCTGGAAGAAACAGAATAGACAGCTAAGGAAGTTTCTTCTAAGAAAAAATTGAGCAGGAGATCTATGCATTATTCAATTACACAGATCAGGTGAAGAGCATGGTTCACAAAATCAATATCGAGTTCGGTTTCGGCCTTTAAATGTTGGGACCCATTTCAACATTCTCGGAAATATGAGACTTTATTGATTTGGGTGATTCAGAAATTTTGGTTACGCTTCTTAAAATAAATAAATAAATAATTGAACCTATTTTAAAATAGTTTATAATAGCCAAATCTTATAAATGACACTCAAATCTATTTTTGTTACATTAGTAACAATTCGTCCATGTGTGTACGCTTAACTTTTAAATTTCATATATAAACATGTTTATATAAATTTTTATTTTATTTTAAAATAAACTATAAAACATAAATATAAATAATATAATATATGCTAATATACTCTTATTAAGGAAAATGTAAATACTCGAAATATTTTTTCTATGGTTTTATACTCTCTGACTTGACTCTTTTGATCCTGTATCACTCTCATGTTACCCTCATTCATCTCTGGTGGCACTTTTTCATATGTATTTTTATGTAGAGTTGCATTTTCTTATTACTGGAATTTAAAGTTTTATTTTTTTTTAAAATCTTTTCCTTTCACCTCTCCAACTTACATATCAGCCTATCTTGATATTTTGTTTAAGTATTGGATAAGCTAAAAGTCAAATACAACTCAATACTATCGTCCCTATCTCGACCATAATTTGAAGCCATGGGTCAAAAGATTTTTACTAGAAAATATCAGCATACAATTGTGTAACCATAGCTATATTACCTTTTTAGTGCAAACAGGTATCTAAAATTTAAAAATGGATAATACAGAGAAACATCTTCATTACCCATTTATCTGATTTGTGCTTGTGTTGCGAGCAAAAATGATCAATACATCAGCAAAAGTACCGTTTCCTATCCAACGTTTTTGGCCATCTAGCAACCAACCTCCATCTACCTACTCCAATACAAGAACAGACATATGAAATAAAATTTTGAACAGAGCCACAAGAAACATGTAAGGCCAGTTTAGATAATTGTAAAAAAATCCACATGGTATAAGTAGTGAAGCAAAGAATTGAACCTTTGTAGCTGTTGTCCTCAAAGAGCTTGCGTCGCTTCCATAATCAGGTTCAGTTAAAGCCTAAGACATGCAACAAACTAAATAAAACCCTAAAACCAACATTATAAAAGATTACCTACAATGGAGTAATTACTTACCCAACAAGAAATTGTGCATAGTTGTGCCAATGATGGTAAGTATTTCTTCTTTTGATCCTCAGATCCACACAGTGCTATTATGACAAGAATAGGCGGTGCAAACATAAATAAGCTATCTAATTGTCTTATCCAAAACACCATTAATTATCAGCTTTAAATTTGTGCAATCAAACATAAAATTGTACCAATTGTAAGCATTGCCAAAGCAGAATGCACCAAAATAAAAGTAGAGCAGCTAGCATCGACTCTGGCTATTTCAGCAGTTGCAACAGCAGTTGCGGTTATTGAGAGAGCTGGACAACCATAACCCTGCTACAAACATTATTTAGTGCATATGTTTCCTAACTTTTAACTATGTGCAACTACGATTGGAAATGAATGTACCTTTATTGTCCCTCCAGCAACACCAAGAGTAGCAAGCTTAGGAATGATATGAAAAGGAAACTCTGCCTTCTCCCAATGCTGAAGTAAATAAAAGCATCACTGACAATAACTTAGGGAACCGGCAAAAGAAATCAAAAGAATCAGAAATGAGAAGTACAGGGTAGGAAATCAGGAATAACAAGAAAAGTGCAGCTTCTAATAAGAAGAAACCAAAAGAATCAGCAATGAGCAGAATTATACAAATGTTGGAGTTTTGGTGCAGTCTGAGTGTTATTTCACATGGTACCAGATCTCTCCATGTCCAATTCTTCTACGGTGGATACTAGATGAGGATATAAAAAGATAAGATGGCACCACAACCCACATTTCAGCCCACAAAAAGGGAGCTCAACTTGTGGGGTCTTTTAGAATTTAAATATAAGTCCTTCAGCCCTCCACACGTTCGAAGTTTCAGTGTAGTGGCAAGGAATTCACAAATCTCAAAGTTGACAATAGAACTGATTTTAATAAAATGGACTTCAAAGCATGTCTAAGACTTGACTGATAGCATCGAACTTGTCAAACACTATCAACCTTATAATTGTCATGTGATGGGGGGTAATTAATTGATCCCCAACACAGACACAAGTGGAGTAGTCACCCAGAGGCTTAATGATCTTCTTCTCCAACAAAGTCGTACAAGAACTCATGGAAAGATTTGTAAGAAAGGAGAATATGACAAAGATAGCATTCACTATACAAAGATGACTACAAACCAGACAATTCTAAGTAACTTCAGTTATGACGAATATGTGGGACCCAATTAAAAGATGCCACAAACAAGAAAAGTTACGGAAGGCAAAACTCATTATTCACTATAATTAGGTACATCTTATTTTTGGCTTTGTGGAACTGCTTGTAACTCCATTTATTATCTTAGTTCACATATACATAGGGATGGCCACCGGGCCGGGTTCACCTGCGACCTGCTCGCTCGAACCCGGCCCGAAATTAGGTGGTTCAGGTTTGGGTTGAACCCGCGGGTCGACCCGGGTCGCAAATCTGAAACAGAGCCATTGGCTCTGTTTTGGGCTGTTTTTTTATGTTTTTGTGTTTTTTTTTTGTTTTGGTTTTTCCCCGATGAATACCCCCTTAATTCAATCTAAAAATTTCCACACCTATCTCTCTTACTCTCTCTACTACTACTCAATTCAATCTCAATTCAATCAAGTTTTTTCAACAAAGAAGCAAGTAACAGAGAAGTGAAAATTTTGGATCGTATCGAATTGTGTTGATTCAACTCACAACTACGTTTACTTGAACTCCTCCAACAATTCACTATAATTAGGTACATCTTATTTTTGGCTTTGTGGAACTGCTTGTAACTCCATTTATTATCTTAGTTCACATATACATAGGGATGGCAACCGGGCCGGGTTCACTTGCGACCTGCTCGCTCGAACCCAGCCCGAAATTAGGTGGTTCAGGTTTGGGTCGAACCGGGTCGCAAATCTGAAACAGAGCCATTGGCTCTGTTTTGGGTTGTTTTTTATTTTTTTTGTGTTTTTTTTTTGTTTTGGTTTTTCCCCGATGAATACCCCCTTAATTCAATCTAAAAATTTCCACACCTATCTCTCTTACTCTCTACTACTACTCAATTCAATCTCAATTCAATCAAGTTTTTTCAACAAAGAAGCAAGCAACAGAGAAGTGAAAAATTTGGATCGTATCGAATTGTGTTGATTCAACTCACAACTACGTTTACTTGAACTCCTCCAACAATTCACTATAATTAGGTACATCTTATTTTTGGCTTTGTGGAACTGCTTGTAACTCCATTTATTATCTTAGTTCACATATACATAGGGATGGCAACCGGGCCGGGTTCACCTGCGACCCGCTCGCTCGAACCCGGCCCGAAATTAGGTGGTTCGGGTTTGGGAGCCATTGGCTATGTTTTGGGCTGTTTTTTATTTTTTTTTTGTGTTTTTTTTTTGTTTTGGTTTTTCCCCGATGAATACCCCCTTAATTCAATCTAAAAATTTCCACACCTTACTCTCTTACTCTCTCTACTACTACTCAATTCAATCTCAATTCAATCAAGTTTTTTAAACAAAGAAGCAAGCAACAAAGAAGTGAAAATTTTGGATCATATCGAATTGTGTTGATTCAACTCACAACTACGTTTACTTGAACTCCTCCAACAAAGAAGCTCTCTCTCTCTTTCAACGACTACCGGACTTCGTGACTACGTTACGTCTACTACATTTCTCAATTGACTACGTCTACTTCTACTTTTATTTTATCTCTCATTTCTATATACAATTATCCGCAAAGTACGATATCAAAATTTCACAACCCTCCTATTGTCTTGATTTTTGTTGTAGTTCTAATTTTTGTATCATATTTATTTGTTGGTTTTTCGCTTTTCTCTCTTTCAACCATCCTATTGTTTTTTAGATTTTAATTTTTAACATATACCTCCTAGATTGTTTTGTATTATTTCATAAACACTAGTAAAACACTAGAAATCATTTTTTCACATACACTATTATCATGTCTCGATCACGAGGTAGCAGCGGTAACCAAAGTGGACAAGATTCCACCGGTACTTCACGTCGGCCTCCAATAGTCCCACATGTAGAGCCCGAATTTATACTGAATCCTATGATAGGAACTCACGATATTCATACACACAAAATAGAAGAAGAAATGCATGATGTTGACACACAAACACAACAAACCGAACCACTAGTAGTAGAAAAACCAGGGAGAAACAAGTGATTGAAACAAACATTATGACTATATCCCCGATGAGGATAATCCGGGTGTAGGACATAAGATTTGTAAAACTTGTGACATGAGTCACAAATGGAAGGGTGAGGGAACAGATACAATTAAAGGACACATTTTAAATGTACACAAAGAATTATTACAAGACCAACAAGGCCAACAAAAAATTAACCCTAGGAACGGACAAATAGATAGCCAACCCTATGATCCCAAACTTGTTTGTCGGAAAATGACCCGACTAGTTAGTAAGGATGAGCTACCATTTTTCCTATTCCGAGGTAGGAATGTAGTCTTTCAACCAAAATGCAATAAATCCACATTTTGGAAGAATTCCTAGAAACACACTAAAGTCCGATTATTTTAAACTTTACAATGAAATGAGAGATACTTTAATTGCACACTTGTATTCCTTAACTTGTAGAGTATAGTTAATTTTCGATTGTTGAAAAAGTTGTAACGATATTCCGATGATGGGCTTAACTTGTCATTGCATAGATAGTGATTGGATGATTTAAAAGATAATCATCTCACTTGCCGCTTTGTCGTATCCCCATAATGGACTAGTTATTGCAACACGTATTTTCGAAGTTTGTGATTTATATCATATTCGTGATAAAAATTTTACTATTAGTTTTGATAATGCATTTAACATCAATGCTTCGATTATTAAAAACACAATTAGCTTCTCCATGTAATAAAATATTTCATGTTAGATGCGTGCATCATATGTTAAATTTATGTGAACAAGATGCATTGAAAGTAGCTGATTCATATATAATTGCAATTAAAAATTGTTTTATTGCTTTGAGTGATCCTATGCTTTAAGAATTTAAAGAATGGTGTAAAGCTAAGAAAATACATTTTAGAAACTTTTTTTAAAATGTTAAAACACCGATGGAACCCTACTTTCGATTTACTAAATGTTGTTAATCAATACAAAGATATTATAAACAATTTTTGTCTTGCAAAAAACATGAAAATTTTTAAATGACTCCCCAATCATGATATTTTGCTGAATCTTTATTACGATTTTTGGAACATTTTAAACCGCAACTGTGAAATTTTCCACATCTTATGATTCTACTTCTAGTAGTATTTTTATTTCAATCATTACTATGATACAAACTTTTCAAGAAATAATTTCGGACCAATACATTAGTCATATTGTTGTTCCCTCTTATACAAAATTTTTGAAGTATTTTAATTCTCCTCCTATGGTATATTGTATTGCTACTGTTATGGATCCTTGTATCAAATTAGCAGGTACGAGGAATTTGATTAAAATGTATTTACTTTACTTTGAGATGAATTTGAAATTGATTGCGATAAATTTTTAGCTAACTTGTATGATTATTATGATGAAACTTTTGCATCTATTAGTACAACTAATATAGTTACTTCTTCTTCTACTTCTAGAGTAAGGATAAGAGTACATTAGAAGATGTCACTGCTAATTTACTTGCTCGGATTCAATCAAAAAAAACCTAGGACTAACTAATGCACCTAATGAATTAAATTGGTATAGTCAACAAGATCGTGAGAGTTCTAGTACTAAGATTGAAGTGCTACAATGGTGGAAAGAATATGAAAATCTTTTTCATATTCTTTCACATATGGCTAGATATCTACTAACTCCTCCGTCTCCACAGTTGCTTCAGAATGTATTTTTTCTACAAGTGGCAGAGTTCTAAGAGATTACATGGATCACTTAAAGTCGGATTCGTTGGAAATGCTCGTGTGCACTAAAGATTGGATGAAGGCTGAAGATAGGACAAGATAGGACTAAAAAAAACGGCATCTACATCAACAAGTGGAAGCAACTCGTCTGAAGTACAACAACAAGAATAGGAAATTTAGGGTAATGAGATCCTAAGTTTAAGTTAAGTAGAGGTGCACGACAATAGTCCAATGCTCTATCTTCAATCTAAGTCTAGGCTATCTCGAACTATAGATTGTCCTCTTAAACATATAATTGAAGGAATTTGTATATTTTTTAATAGTATTTGTATGTAAAAATAGTTATAAAATTTTTATAGAAGTTGAAATGATAATATACACAATTTTAGTTAATTCTTAATCTCTTATACTTGTTGTACAAATTTTTTTTTTAGATTAAAAGAGAAAAAAAAGGGGCCAACCCGTTGAGCCACCCGGCCTGTCTCGGGTTCAACCCGAATGTGTTCGCGGATCGACCGGGTCGGTTTTTTCATTTCCCAACCCGACCCGAGCCCGCCTAAAACTGGGTCAAACCCAAACGGGTTGGGCCCGGCCCGGCCCGGCCGGGTGGACCCGATTGCCATCACTACATATACATCCCTAACAAATTGGGTATTCTACAAATCCATTCCCCCAAAATCAATACTTACATATTCATCCCTAAGAATATAAATATGGGCTTGCTTAAAATAGTCTCTCTAATTATTAGTTGTTTAAAACTGATGTAATACTCCGTGAAACTTAATTGTGCAGGGTAGTATCACCAGCTATCATCGATCTCATGTTACATCCCACATTCAAAGCCAACTTCCTTTCCTTCTCTTTCTTTCGCTGGGTGAAAGATATCGCATCTATCGGGTTACAATTCAAAACTTGATGCTCGAATATATAAATCCACATAAAAGTATTTGAGCACAAATTCTACTAAGAGGATCCTCTCACCACATTATATAATGCACATGTATTTATCTTCATTAAGAATCATACTTGATTTTCATGAATATTTAGCAAGACAAATGAAAATGTAATACATGTGCATTCCACACAGCCACAACCAATCTCTCTGGTTAGGATAGTAAATCTATGGCAGTAATAGTAAAGAGATGAATGCATGTGTCTATGAGGGAGAGACTAGTTGATTTCAAAACTAGATGATTGATTATCCACACTCTGTGAATCATGGACATTTTCATTTGAATTACATTCAACAAAGGTCGGACACACGACTTATTCACAGTCCACTACCTATCTAAATATAGTATAGCCGAGTGTTACCTAAGGCGATCACCTCCCGCATCGGGCAGTGCAAGTTGAGGCCTTATTGCCTTGCAGTAGTACATGTGTGGCGCTGGAATTAAATGAGGTGACCACCTCGCTTGAAGATTGAGGTCTTGCCTTGGTGAAATGCAGTTCATATCACTAATTTTAGACCCACACCCATTCATTTGAAAATCCCAATGTATGAAGTAAAACCACCCAATAGAAGGACAACCCGATACCCATTATAATATAAAAGGCCTGGGTGAAAAGTCCCTAATTTTCACTTCAGTACGACTATTGTTGTTTGCAATTTCCTTCTCCTCTTTGATTATGAACAATTTTTTTCTATATCCGAGCATATTTTTCGCATCCGGCAGGTGCTACTTCTCCAAAATTTTGTGTTGTTTTTTCCCCCTACATTTCTGTTTTTACAATTTACGTAGACAAAAAATTACCTCCGCATAGATAAGATATGATTCTTTAGTAGTATAATTATTCTCTGAAGTGATTTTACTTTTGTTCTTGAAGATTTGTGATGTCTTTATTTTGCACCTTAAATTTCCTAGTTATTTATACATATAAGGTCCCCATAGCTTAATGACTGCCTCACTTAAATGAGGTGGTCGCCTTGCATGACTGCCTCTTACCTCAAGCGGTATGGTCCTTTAGAGCTTGCAGTCGCCTTCCGCCTCAAACTATACTAGAACATTTTTTGTATCGATGTGACTTGACAAATCATGTCCCCATTGGCATGTCCATGTCACTGCTTCTTAATCCAAAATTGAAATCCGCTGTCAAATGTGATATGCATTATAAAGCACTTGCGGAAAACTTTTAAATTGAACAACAACATCAAGGAAAATTCCTTTATCCCAAAATGTTAGAGTCGGCTACATGAATCATTCTCCATCACTCAACTCTATTAAGAACCAATTCTGTGGTCAAATCATCACTTATCAAATCCCTACTAATAGCCTCAACCCAAGTTTGTCTGGGTCTACATCTAGTGTATTTAGTTCACTTAACTACTAACCTATCAATTTTCCAAACTTGGGCGAATATCAATCTTCACTGAATGTGCTTTGTTTTAAATATCATCTGTTCTAAGCAGTTAAAATCTCCGATCACGCCCGATTAATCGTTAATCGGAGGCTAAGCAATTATTTTTATAGCGATTTATAATATTTCAATAGTTAGCGATTTAATCGGGTATAATCGGCCGATTAGTGGTTAATCGGCCGATTTTAAGTGGCCAGTTAACCGATTAAATCTCATCCTCTAATTTTCATGCTCGTTTGCATTATTTGGGCTCAATCCGGTCCAAACTCAAATCCAAATCCCTTCTGGTCCTCGTGCAAATCCAAACCCGACATGTTGCCGCTCTCTTCTTCTTCCTCGGGCAAACTCAAACCCAATCTGATTCTTTTCAAATCCAAACTCTAAACTGATTCTCTTTCCCTTCCTCGAGCAAACCCAAACCCGACCCACCATCGCTCCCCTTGCGTCGTCGCATACTTGACCCGGCCCGCATCTGCTGCACCTCCTCCTCTTGCTGCTCATGTTGCTCCTTTTCTCTGATTGTTTTTGTTTGATGGAACCGACCAGCAAATCCAACCCGACCCACATCTAGAATCCAAACTCAGCTCAAACGAAGTACTCTATTTTTTTTACTATAACAATATGTTCCTATTTAATAATCTCATAAAAGTTTTATGTTAGGATTTAGGGTTGATACATAATGATGATATATCTTTATATATATAACGATTATTCCGATTTAATCCCCGATTATTTTCTGATTAACCGATTAATCACTAATCGTTCTTAGACCGATTAGTTCCAAAAACGGATTTTAACTGCCTAGCATCTGTTACAACCGTTATATCAACCATTGTAACGTTTTGAATGGCTTACTGATACCAATACTGCAGTTTTCAAACATACAATGTTTTTGTCTAATGTTGGATGATATAATAGCCGATATTTGGTATGTCACCTTGATATTTGGTATGTCACATGATATCTATTATCTAATATATTGGCAGATATTAGTCTTTTTTTTGTGGGGGGGTAGGGGATTTCATTGAGGCTAGGTTTAGGTTAAAATTAACACAAATTCAATTGAGACCCTAATCCATTAGATGCGAAGATTACAACCTGAAAAGATAACTCTCATTCTTCATAATAAAATTTTTTATATTCTCCCAAATCTTGTTTGCTTTTTCTCCACAATAAAACGCATTCACTTATTTGTTTAATAGAGTTAAATGTATAGTTTCACTCTTGAATTTTGTGGAAAGGGGATATCATTATGGTTCCCCTTCTTCGTTTCTACCATAGTCACCTACAAGGATTTAGCATGGATGCTTAGCTTCAAATATAGGTTGTTCTTATCGGTCATATATAACTTATTATAGATGTACATGTTGTCTAAGTCACGTATAATAAAATATAAATATCCATATCCAATATATGGGAAACCGATATATCTAAAAAATCACATATATCCCGATCCGATTTCAAAAATGAAAATTTGTCATCCAATGCAATACTGGTATCCAATATTTAAAACCTTGTGTATGTGTTCGAATCACCTCAATCGGTTTCCCCATATTTTATCATCAACTGGGACCACCTCTACTTTCTTCAGTGTGCATCACTTCTTATTTTGTCTTTTATTGTGTAACCGCTCATCTGCCTTAGCATCCTCATTTAGGCTACACTCATTCCTTGAACATTATGTTTCTAAACTGCCCAACACTTTGATCCATAAAACATGGCTTGTCATATAGTGACACTATAAACTTTTTTCTTCAATTTCCGATGTAGTTACGAATCGCACCACTCTTAATGCATTTTGTCATTTTAACCAACCAACTCTAATTCTATGCATACCATTCTCATCAATTTCACCATTTTGATTAACGATTGGTCCTAAGTAACGAAAGTGTGATTACTCCTCAGTAACTTCTTATCCTTGATGAAAACTGCATTTGGAAACTGCACTGTTGTTATCTTTTCTAGTTTTGCTAAGCTTATGATACGTCAATTTGTTTTAGACTAATTCTAAATTCCTTAGATTCTAATGCTTCTCTCCATCTCTCTAATTTTGAAGCTATGTATTCTCTAATCTCATGAATCAAAACTATATCATGTGCAAACAACGTGCTTCAAGGGACCTCATCTTCAATATGCCTAGCTAATACATCCATAACTAATATAAATATCCTTGGTTATCCTTGGTACAAGCCTCAAAATGGCCGTCTTCCCTCCACTCAATAGTTACTACATTATCATTCATATCCTTAATAACATCAATGTAATTACTAAACACTTGTTTCCATATAACCATTGAATGACGTTTTAAAATTTCATAGTTAACATGAAATTCTTCTATTTAACTTCCAACAAATTTGAAATCAAACAAAAAGTTATAGTAGTTCTACTGACACTAGGCCGGTTTAGAGCAAATTTAATTGAGTGTATTAATATCTGGTAGGAATAGTGCAACAACCATCATCTACATAATGAAAGCAAACAGTTTAAGTTCAATAACACGTGCATGTCCTGCACATTGTGTCAAACTTATGCAGTCTTTGATATACTGCACTGTACTAAGTAAGTGGGCAGAACAACTCAGATAGGACGTACCTCTGCCATTATGGGAGCAACTTCTCTTTCCATAACCTCTCGAACTTTCTTCTGCAAGGCCTTCTCCTCAGAAGTTAACAAGTCGTCAAATTGATAATAATCGGATGCTGCAGCATTAAGAACAGAGCATTTGAAAGATAATATTCAGTAGTTAATGGATAACCAAATTATAGGAAGAAGTCAAAAATCAGTATTTAGTTAGAATAACTGAAGATAATATGAGATAATTGTTTCCCCTCAAAATAATGAGTTAAATTGTTGAAAATACTGTAAAAGCCCCAAAAATGATCCTCTCTGAGTTCCCACTTTAATTTTAACCTCATTTGAATATTCCAATTAAAGATTTTTTTCTAGGTTACTTTCTATAGTTCTAGTTTAAATCTTTATAAATTTAGGTATATGCTTTCTCACATTATTTTTTTATTATATTCTTTAATTTATTTTTATGCTTTTGGTTTTTCTTATTTTCAAAATAACTTTGTACTTTTTTCCACTAAAGCTCTAAAAGCTTAATCCCTGCCATCCTGCTTCACTCCAATTTCCGGCTTCCATAGCACTGATTATTGAACTACATCAGCTCAAACCAGCTTCATCAGGTCTAGCAAACCAACTCTATCACTTGATGCCATTAACTGACTTGGATGAAGTTGAATGAACAAATTGTAACTATAATCCAACTCAGCTACACATCCATATAAAAGCATGAAGGGATAATAAGTTTAGCAGGCATAGGAGACGAGCAAAATCTTAATAAAACAATAATACCATGTAAATAACCAAGGGGAAAGCATGTGCATTATTGACAGTAAAAGAGGAAGGGAATAAATGCTGATGTTATTACTGCAGAAAAGAGGGAGAATGGGGAAAAGGAGAGCCAAGAAAAGATGCAACTTGCAAGAGAGAACAAGAGGACCATTTTAGCTGAGAATACTTGGCATAGAGATTTTAAGTATTTAACATTGAATGTAAACCAGATAGGGCAAAGGTCTGCATTTTACTATACCAATATCTGAACCATCTCATACTGAATTTTATCGCAGTTATTATTAGTTTGCTAGACTTTTCATATGAATATTACCCTGCTCTTCTTCGGTCTTATGATTTATGAATAATGTGATTGATTTTCATAATTTTAGATGTCAATGTATGTAACAATTTTTTTTTTTGGTGATAACAATGACATCAACAAGTTGATATCTTACCCATCGGAGGAAAAACTGATGCTGGTGTTGCCTGAGGAAACGCAGTAGCGATATCCAGTGCTGGCAATCCTATGTGTGAACTCATTTTATCCTTCGATTGATCACCTGCACAGAATATGAAAGCAATTAGGTTGACTAATGATACAAAGGCTGGTGAAACAGTCAAATAATATTTTACAATTTAGCTAGCCCATTATCAGTTTTGATGCTTATAGGAGATAGGAGAAGAGATCCTTCCATATTTTGGTGCTTGTTAGCTAAAAGAAACTGATGCCCAATAAAATTTGGTACACATAACTAGAAAGTGATAAAGATGCTCTTAAACGAAATAGTATAACCAAGTGTATAACCACACACATTGATAGATAACTGAATGGTCACTGCGAGAGTAGAAAATATGCCATACAGCTACAAATTACACAAAACACACAATAGAAAAAGTAAACATGCAAAATATGAAATATGTCACAGTATTTGACAGTTTAAAACCTCTAAATACAATGGGGACAAAAGATGCAATTTAAAACATGCAAAAAAATTTCACCATGTAATGGAGAAATTTGTTTCATTGAAATGGAAAAGGTTAGTGGTATCAGACGGGAGATAAAAGGAGATATACTCCCCCAGAAAATGAATCAAGCAAGCATTTATTGCTAAATTTCCAGATTATCTCTTCCATGCAAAATCACTTTTAAGTCGATAGAATCTTCAACTAGTAACTGGCGAACATTGTACTAGTAAACCTCAAGTAAAAGTGGTATTCTCCGGTCAAATATAACTTTTATCATGACTTCGTGTAAGATGTTTATCGATCTTCAACAAAACAAGGTCATACATGCAAGCAAATTTGATTCCACTAGCATTACCTTGTGGACACAATTTGGTTGTTTTGGTTATGCATGTGATGTAAACTTAACCCTAAATAAAGAATTTTCAAGAATATTAAAAGATTAAGTTTACCAACACGTAATGCAGATTAAGTTAGAAATTATAACTATGAATTGGTTTGATGGATTTTCAAGAATTGAATTAAGTTTAGCAGCCCAATTAACGATTCAATTCTAGCAATCAATAATTATATACATACGCGTTCTTTGCAAGTAAGAGATGCAATAATGATCTGTACTCTAATAGGCAAGTGGAAATGCTCCCTCTCAATATTTATGGACGACAGATAAATCAGATAATATAAATAGAGATGATAAAGCAGTAATACAAATATTTGAGAAGTGGAAAGAAGTTATTGGGGTTCAATGAAATTTGGCGACCAGATCTCAGGATGGCTGCAGTGGTGGGGCAGCGGCAGGAGGCTTCTACGGTGGCACGGCAGTGATGCTGAGGCGGTGGCGATGAAGCGGGGGATGGTGATGGTGGTTCGGTGGTTGCGGCTATCAATAATAATAATTAGATTGTAATTATTTTATTATTCAGTTTTGTAAATCTGTTGTTGACCCATTATTTAGGCAAAAGTCTAGCGCTTAATTAGTGGAGAATCAGTAGGAATTTGTTAGCTTGATTTACTCCAATATTAGGTCTGTTAAGTTGTATATATATACTACCACAAACTAATAACAAATCAATGAAGTTAATTCACAATCTGTGTTTTTTCTATATGGTATCAAAGAAAAAATGATCCTGCCCTCTTTCTCTCTAATAAGGACGCCGTTCCTTACCCTAACCCTCACCCTTGCCTCCAATGGCCAACGACAGCACCTCCTTCATTGCCAACCCCTATGAGCCATCCAAACCCTTTGCCTGCATCACTCTTATCAGTGTCACCAAGCTTCTCCCCACCAATTATCTTAATTGGAAACTCCAA
Organism: Hemerocallis citrina; assembly: GCA_017893485.1. NCBI lineage: Eukaryota > Viridiplantae > Streptophyta > Magnoliopsida > Asparagales > Asphodelaceae > Hemerocallis > Hemerocallis citrina. The sequence goes on from JACEHZ010000115.1 coordinate 410,893, forward strand.
GTTGAAGCTCTCCTTGATGGCCATGATCTCCTCAAATATCCAGAAGGATCTTTCCCTGCGCCGTCGGAAACAATCTCCACCACTGCATTGCCTCCAGTGACGACCCCAAATCCTGCCTATCAGACATGGCATCGACAGAACCGCCTCATCTATGGCGCCCTCCTCACCACTCTCCAATGAAGTGGCCTCCCTGGTGTCTCAAACAAAGACGTCGCATGATCTTTGGACCCTTCTCAAGAGCACCTATGCCAAGGCATCCCGCAGTCATCTCAAGCAACTAAAGGAGCGTCTCCGTACGGCTTCCAAAGGTACACAATCCATCACAACCTATATGCATTCCCTGAAGCAAACGGCAGATCTTCTTGCATCACTTGGATCTCCTGTCTCTGTTGAAGACATGACTGACCATGTCTTGCACGGTCTCGACGATGGCTACAGAGCCGTCATTGACGGCGTGAATGCAGGGGACATCCCAATCACCTTTGATGACCTCCTCGAGAAGCTTCTCATCCAGGAACTCTCCATTGTTGCTGCTCAGAGACAGAATCCTGCTCCAATTACAACCTTGAATGCTCAGGCTCGGCCTAACTCCAACAACAGGTCTCGGTCAGGGCAATTCTCTGCACATTCTAATCAGCGCACTGGCTACCACAACCCTCCAAAACCGTTTCTAGGCCGATGTCAGTGGTGCAATGTCAAAGGGCATGTTCTATCTCAGTGCCACGCCTTCAGACAACAACACCCCGGTGTCCCGCTTCCCCCTCGGGATCCTCCGGCTTACACTGGACAAGCTTGGGCCAATACTGCAGCTGCTAGCCCATCTCAGACTGGTTTTTTGGTTGACAGTGGAGCAACGCATCACATAACCAATGATCTTGCAAACCTGGCGCTTCATCATCCGTACACTGGCCCCGACTCGTTGTTTATGGGTAACGGTTCAGGTTTAAACATCTCTCATTCTGGAACACTTTTACTTAATGATTTATCCTTGTCTAATGCCTTGTGCGTTCCTTCCATGAAACAAAATATCATCTCTGTCTCTAAACTTACCAAACAAACTGACTCTGCTGTTGTTTTCCTGCCAAACTCTTTTTATGTGAAGAACTTGCAGACGGACCAAACAACCCATAAAGGCCCATGTGTGGATGGACTTTATCTCTGGCCTGCTACCTCACCATCCGTCCACACCGTCCACACGGAATCCTCTGCATCATGGCACCATAGGCTTGCGCATCCTTCATCTTCAATCTTCAAATTCATTCAATAGCATTATTCTTTGGGCTCAAATAAATTCCAGCAATCAGATTGCAACTCATGCCAAATTACCAAAAGTCACAAGCTTCCTTTTCATGAATCTACTCTAAAATCTTCTTATCCATTGGAAATAATTTTTTCGGATGTATGGACTTCTCCTATTTTATCCATTGATGGTCTTCGTTACTATTGCATGTTTGTTGATCATTTTACTCGCTATATCTGGCTCTATCCAATGAAACGCAAATCTGATGTGCAAACCATATTTCCAAAATTTAAATCGCTTATTGAAAATTTCTACCACCACAAAATAAAAATCTTATACACAGATAATGGTGGCGAATATATTGGTCTCCGTCCCTTTTTAAGCAACCATGGTATAAGTCATCACACCACCCCACCTCATACACCCGAGCACAACGGAATTTCAGAACGCCGGAATCGTCACATCGCCGAAACCGGTCTCTCTCTCCTCCATCACTCGGGATTGACCCTAACCTATTGGCCTCACGCCATGAGCACCGCAGCCTACCTCATAAATTGCCTCCCAACTCCAATTCTTAGGTATGAATACCCTATTCCAAATTGCTCAACATTAGCCCAGATTATCATAAGTTAAAATGTTTTGGATGTTTGTGTTTTCCCTGGATTAAACCATATGCTAATCACAAACTTGCGCCAAAGTCTGCTATGTGTGTTTTTGTAGGTTACTCGGATGATCAACATGCGTATGTGTGTCTCGACCCCAAAACAGGAAGGATTTACACTTCTCGCCATGTGAAGTTCGTCGAATCTGAATTCCCGTTCAGCTCTCCAGTGGCTCAATCCAATTCAAGTGCAGAGCAACAAACAGGCCCACTCTAACTCTCCATTTTACAGCCCATAGACCAACCCACAGTGCGTACCACTCTAAACCCACCTGAAGACTTATCCGCTGCCACTCCCTCTCCCTCCATCACCCACCCACCAAATCCGGCCCAATCATCACCCTCAAACGAACCCACCCACACCACTCAATCCCCCAGTCCAATCTCACAACCATCTCCACAACTTCCTACCCCACCAACCCAACCTGTTGTCAATCCTAGCAAGAGACAGAACCCCAACGGCGGTGGGATCATCACCCGGTCTCAAAACAACATCGTCATACCCATCAACAAGCTCAACCTCCATGTCCGACCCTCCTCTCCCATCGAACCCAGCACCATCACCCAGGCTCTTCGCGACCCTGATTGGCGCTCAGCCATGCAAGCTAAATTTGATGCCTTACATCGCACAACACTTGGGATCTTGTTAGTCGGTCCTCTGCTCAGAATTTGGTTGGCTGTAAATGGGTATTCAGAATCAAACGGAATCCGAATGGATCGATTGATTGTTACAAGGCTCGGTTAGTTGCCAAAGGGTTTCACCAACACCCTGGTTGGGACTATACGGAAACATTCAACCCAGTTGTTAAATCGGTAACCATTCGAGTCGTCCTAACACTTGCAGTTCGCCAGGGTTGGTCCATACGTCAGCTTGATATCAACAATGCGTTCCTTCAGGGGACGCTCAAGAAGGAAGTCTTCATGATACAGCCACCTGGTTTCGTCAACAAAGACTTTCTGGATCATGTCTGTCGCCTCAAAAAGGCACTCTATGGGCTAAAGCAGGCACCCCGCGCCTGGTACACGGAGCTCCGAGTATTCCTGCTCTCCCTTGGCTTCGTAAATTCAACTGCAGATGCTTCTCTCTTCATTTACCAAAAACTGGGTGTTACACTGTACGTATTAGTGTATGTTGATGATATAATTGTCACTGGGAGCTCCTCTGCTGAGTTGTCCAAACTCATTGCCACACTCGCTGCTCGTTTTTCATTAAAAGACCTTGGTTGTCTCAGATATTTCTTGGGTGTCAAAGTAATTCCTTCTGCTGCAGGTATGTTTCTTTCACAAAGGAAATATATCACTGATCTGCTACATAAATCTGGCATGGCAGATACGAAACCGGCATCCACTCCCTTGTCTGCCAGTGTTCCATTACTCAAGGATTCAGGTGACCTCCTGCCTTCCCCAACTGAGTACCGAGCACTCGTTGGAAGTCTCCAATATTTGAGTCTTACTCGCCCAGATATCGCCTTCAGCACCAACAAACTTGCACAGTTCATGCAGAAACCACGAACGACGCATTGGTCTGCACTCAAAAGAGTGCTCCGATATTTGGCGGGCTCTTGTGACAAAGGATTCTTCATCTCGGCAACTGCCCCACTGAATTTTCATGCCTACTCAGATGCGGATTGGGCGGGCGACAAGGATGATTATATTTCAACCATTGGTTATTTGTTGTATCTCGGCAGCACTCCCATCTCTTGGAGCTCCCGAAAACAACGATCTGTTGCTCGATCATCAACAGAAGCAGAGTATAAAGCCTTGGTTGGCACGGCTAGTGAGCTACTATGGGTCCTTTCCTTGTTTACAGAACTTGGTCACACGCCAACTGCCAATCCGGTTATATATTGCGACAATCTCGGTGCCACAAATCTAAGTGCTAATCCTGTCTTCCACTCTCGGATGAAACACATAGCCTTAGCCTATCACTTTGTCCGAGAAAATGTCCAACATGGCAGGTTTTGAGTGCCTTTGTGTCTACTGATGATCAGCTTGCTGATATTCTAACAAAACCACTGCTTCACCCTCGGTTCGAGTCCTTACTGTTCAAGTTGCATCTCTCTTCTAGAGTATACAACTTGCGGGAGGATATCAATAATAATAATTAGATTGTAATTATTTTATTATTCAGTTTTGCAAATCTGTTGTTGACCCATTATTTAGGCAAAAGTCTAGCGCTTAATTAGTGGAGAATCAGTAGGAATTTGTTAGCTTGACTTGCTCCAATATTAGGTCTGTTAAGTTGTATATATATACTACCACAAACTAATAACAAATCAATGAAGTTAATTCACAATCTGTGTTTTTCCTATAGTGGCGACGCGCGGAGGAGGGCGACAGGTTGTGGTGCAGGAGGGACTGGGTGCTCGGGTGGTGGAGAAAGTGGGGCGACGGTGATGGTGGGGCGACGGAAGAAGCAACGGTGGGTTTTAGGGATGGATTCGTCGGCGACGAGGAAGGGAGGGGAAGGCATCGAGGTGGAGGATGATGGTGGTTGCTGGCGTCGATGGTGGAGACAGGGGCAACGACGAGGATGGCGTGGGGCTGGCGATGAGCGAGACGAGGGAGTTCGGGAGTTTGGGTTACGGGATTCAAGAAGAAGAAAAAGAAGAAGGGGGCTAGGGTTTGATTTTGATTGGATTTGGGATTTAGGGTTTTGGTGTTTAATTTGGAGGTAGATTTAAAGTTTATCACAAACCCTAAAGTTTGATCTCAATTATATCACATAAAAGAGGGATGAAAAGCAAAACTCAACACACTGATTTTAAAAAAAAATCAAGAATATCATATTTTCTCATTATTCTCAATGTTTATATATAAGCTCAAAATAAATCTCAAACAAATCTAACACAAATCTTTCAAATCTAAAATAAATCTCTCAAATAAATTACAGATTGCTAAATCTCAGAATAAAATAAAACAGATTTGATGTCCTCATCAGCGTGTGTGAGTGAAACATCTTTTTAAGCTACCACACAAACCATAGAGCAGTTCAGAACACCAAATAATGTAATAACCTACAAAATGATTAAGCAAAATGATCAAATACCACATAAATATTATCCAAGAAGAGGAATGAATTGCTTTTCCATACTTAAGCCTATGGTTGCTACCTTCAAATAAGGAAAAAGCCGAGGAAAAACTCGGTTTAAATATAATTTTGATACAGAAAGATAAAAGAATCTGCATCTAAACTAGAATGCCGAAATCAGACTTGGAAGATGCAATATGTGAAAGGGCTAAAGCAAATTCTAAACCCCATATCAGGATCTTTCCCTAACTGACAACAGATTTCTCACTCCAACGTAAGCGGAAATTCCAGATCACTTCATAAAGAAAAACCGAAATAAAGATTCTTTGACCCATGTACAAGAAAAACATTATCACCAAATTACAAGTGATCTATTTTTTCATATTTGCCTAGTTATCTAATGGTGCATGCCAACCTATGTAGCACAAACACTTCAATCATAAAGTTGTACAGTCTCCGACATGCCTTGCACACGGCCGCTTCTCGAACCCTCTGCAATCAACTTTGACACTTCTCAAATGTGTCTCAATATTATATTATATTATTTGTATATTGTATGGGCAACCTCCATGGGTATATATGTGCATCTATACAAAAAAAATCGCACATTCGGTGTCAAGGGTTGGATTGCGATTAGAGCGAGATCGCGCCATTAGAGGAAAGTTGAGAGGAATTAGGGTTTAGTGACGAAGAGGCGGGGAAGAACGATTTGGATTTTTATTCATATTTTTGCAAAATACAACTCAGTATACATATATAGGAGAGAATGGGCGGTTTTGCTACATGACAAAATACAGGTTTTTACGCGTAAAGCGCACCTTGACTCTTCCCGCCATTCCCCTTTTTAAACGGAAAAGTGCATTATGCACGTAAAAAATAGAGACATGAAATAGAAACTGATACAACTGAAAAAACAACACACTGACCCCTCTTCACTGTGAGCACCATTTATTCCGATGCTGCAGGAGACTCCGGTGATGAAAGATCACTCTGGCGAGCCTGACAACTCTTCCCCCCTTAGAAATGAACTTGCCCCAAGTTCAAAACTGGGAAACTTGGACCGCAGCTCATCCACATCTACCCATGATGCACAGTCCAACCTCGAGTTTTTCCACTTAATCAGTAATTGAATTCCCACCCTATTCTGCTTCTTAAACACCCTGCGATCCAGAATAGATTCGGGTTCATCTGTCGGAGAATTCTCCACCCACCATTGAGGAAATCCAGTGGATACACTAGGGAGGTGACTTCCGTGGCACCTTTTAAGCTTCGATACGTGCAAAACTGGGTGAATTGCAGCTTCGGAGGGTAACTCCAGTCGATATGCTACTGCCCCAACCCTCTCTAACACTCGATAGGGCCCAAAAAACCTTGAAGACAATTTCTGAGGAGTAGGATTCTTCATTGAAGCTTGCCTATATGGCTGAAGTTTAAGAAAGACTAGATCTCCAACTTCAAAGACTCTTTCGACTCTTCTCTTATCAGCGAACAACTTCATACGATTCTGAGCAACTGTAATGTTATCCTTGAGTAACTTTAGAATGGCGTCGCGCGACAATAATTGTTCTTCCACCGCAGGTAGTCTGGACGTTCCTTAGGTGTAGTGTAGAAGAGTAGGGGGTGGTCTGCCGTAAACTCCCTCAAAACAAGTCACTCCTGTGGACACATGCCAGCAAGTATTGTACCAAAACTCAGCCCACGCAAGCCACTTGCACCACTCTATTGGTTTTTGCCCACAAAACACCTTAGGTACATTTCCAACGCCTTATTAACCACTTCGGTCTGACCACCACTTTGGGGGTGGTACGCCGTCGATCTGTTGAGCATACAACCCTGCAGATTGAAGAATTCCTCCCAAAATTTACTAATAAAAATGGGGTCGCGATCGCTGACTATGCTCCTCGGCATGCCATGAAGCTTGTACACATTTTCCACAAAGGCTTGGGCGACGGAGTGTGCAAATAAGGATGGGAAATGACAATGAAATGCACATATTTGGTGAGGCGATCCACCACAACCATCACCACATTCTTTCCTCCACTTTTGGGAAGACCTTCTATGAAATCCATTGATATGTCCTCCCATATTCGATATGGAATTGGCAATGGTTGTAATAATCCTGCAGGTGACATTGTTTCATACTTGTTTTGTTGACAAATGAGGCATTCCCTGATCATGCTCTTGATGTCTCTACTCATTCCCTTCCAAACAAATGCACGCTTGATTCTTTCTAAGGTTTTATGAAAACCTAAATGCCCTCCTTCGCTTGTAGCATGATGATCATAGAAGATTAATTTCCTTACTTCTACAGTAGCACTGATCATTATCTTTCCTCTATAATACCAAATGCCATTCATCTCTTTGCATTGAGTGTTATCTCACACCCCAGCTTGCAGCTTCTCTTGTAATGAAAGAAAATAAGGGTCTTCCCTCACCATTTGCTTGATTTCTTCTATCCATTGCGGTACTACAAAAGTAACTTCGCAACAAGTGTCTTGTGCATCTCTTAACCTGGACAACCCATCCGCAACCTTATTATCTACCCCCTTTTTATGCTCAACAGTAAAAGAGAAACCCAACAACTTCCATAGCCACTTTTCTTGGATTTCAGTATGGATACGCTGATCTAGGATATATTTGATACTCCTATGATCAGTTCTGACGACGAAGGGGGTACCTAACAAGTATTGCCTCAATTGCTTAATGGCCTGCAGAATAGCAAGGACCTCGTTCTCGTAGGTAGATAACACTAGAGTTTTTCCCTTCAATCCCTTGCTTATGTATGCTATGGGGTGTGAGTCTTGCATGAGAACAGCTCCAATTCCCTCTTGAGAAGCATCTGTCTCTATCACAAACGGTTTGGAAAAATCTGGGGGTCTTAATATTGGGGTAGTAGTCATGGCTCTCTTGAGTGCTTCAAACGCAGAGGTGGCCTTTGCTGTCCATTGGAATGCATTTTTTTAACAGTTGAGTAAGGGGAGCAGCTATTCCCCCATAGTCTTTAACAAACCTTCGATAATACCCTGTCAAACCTAGAAACCCCCGCAGCTCTTTAACTGATTTGGGTGTTGGCCAACTCTCCACTGCAAAAATTTTGCTTTAATCAACTGATATCCCCTTTGCACTTATGATATGGCCTAAGTAACCAACTGTTTCCCTGCCAAAACTGCATTTGCTCTTGTTGGCCACTAGCTTATTGGAACTCGACACTGCAAGAGCTAGCTTCAAGTGTTGCAAATGGCTCTCCAAGATTGGACTATAGATGAGTATATCATCGAATAACACTAATACAAACTTTCTCAAATACTCCTTGAACACCTCATTCATAAGGCTCTGGAAGGTCGCAGGTGCATTAATGAGACCAAATGGCATAACTAGAAACTCAAAGTGGCCATGATGGGTTCGAAAGGCAGTCTTTTGTATATCCCCCTCCTTCATTCTTATCTGATGGTATCCCAACTTCAAGACTATTTTAGAGGAATAACTTGTCCCATTTAACTCGTCTAACAGCTCATCTATCACTGGAATTGGGAATTTAGCTTTGACCGTTTGATTGTTGAGTGCTCTATAATCTACACACATTCGCCAACCTCCATCAGATTTTTTAACAAGGATGACGGGTGAGGCATACGGGCTGTTACTTGGTCCGATATATCCAGATGACAGCATCTCCCTGACTTGTCTTTCAATTTCATTGTTGTGGTAGTAGGGGTGCTTGTAGGGTCTCACACAAACTGGTTTTTGGCCCTCGATTAGGGGAATCTGATGATCCACTTCACGGGGTGGGGGTAAGCTTACTTGCTCAGTAAACACCTCAGGGAACTCTTGAAGGACTCCCTGCACTTCATCAGCTAAAGGGGTGCACACTATGGAGTTCACAGATTCTTCCTCTTTGTTGGCGATGCCCTCGACTTGAATCATGTAAGCTTGGCATACTACATTGCCTATTCGTGACAATTCTTCAGCCTCCATTAACTGAAGTTGTGGATTAACAATACCTTGTAGCCTCTTTACCTCTCCATCAACCCTGAATTCCATGGTCATAGAATTCAAATCCATTGTCACTGGCCCCAAAGATCGCAACCAGTGTGCTCCCTAGACCATTTGGGCAAGTCCTAAGGGTAAAAGCAACAAGTCTGCCTGCAAGTTAGCTCCTTGGACTCTGAAACTAACTTTATCTACCTTCCCTTCGATATACATAATTTCTCCATTTGCCACTGTGACTTTGTAACGAGGTTCCCTCAAGATTTGTAGATTAGCTTGGACTGCAGTCTGAGGATCCAAGTAATTGTGCGTAGACCCCGTATCAATGAGGATACTGACCTCTCTCCCATTGATTTTTTCTTTTACCCTCATCGTTTGTGGGTACACCTGTGTGCCAACGAGTGCATGAAAGGAGATCTCTAGTTGGAGAGTTGATTGAATGGGAGGTGTAGGTTGGGTTGGTGACTGTAGAGTAGTGAAGTGGGGCTCTTCCGCTTGGACTTCCTCATATGTGGCTTCATCAACTACTTCCTCCTCCAACCCTTCCAGGTAGTAGAATTTTTGGGTCTTACAGAGGTGTCCTGGCGTATACTTCTCCTCATAATTAAAACATACTCCCCTAGATCTTCTCTCCTTCATCTCCTGAATGCTCAAGCGTCGAGGGATGCAGGTTGGGAATTACTTGTGGGTGTATAGGAGTTCAGTGCTCTCGCAGGTGCTACCGTAACAGCAGGAGGAGGTTTTGGTGTAAATAGAGGTTTATAAACTCTCTTCAGATAAGCAATCTTCTCCTCGAATCCACGAGCTAACCCAACTGCTTCATTTACATTTTTGGGTCTCTGTGATTTAACATCCCAACGAATCTCGTCTCTAAGCCCACTGATAAACGTGTTCAAGTAATGTGCCTCAGTCCAGTCATCCACGAAATTAGAGAGCCTATCAAACTCTTGGATGTACAACTCAATGGCCCCCTTTTGCTGCAGTTTGGGCAAAATGCCATAGTAATCCTGAAATTCGGTGGGTCCAAATCTTGTGGATAATTCCCCCAAGAACTCCGACTAAGAGACTTCATTATTCCTTGGCTACAGGTGCCTCTGGAACCATTGAGCTGCCCTCCCTCTTAGATTAATTGTCGCATACTTCAACTTCTGTGAATCAGGATTTCATAGAACTCTAAGAATTGCTCCACCCCGCAGATCCATTCAGTCGAATCCCCTTATTGGAATATCGGAAATTCCACTTTAAATGGAGTTCTAAACACATTCCAGTTGTCACTTCGACCTGCAACATTAACTGAGTTGGAGCGTGAGTTTGTTACCTCCCTACTTAAGGTCTGTTGAGGAGGGTTTGGTAGCAGTGGGGAATTGGAGGGTCATGAGTGGGATTGCTGCATCACCGTCATCATTGCTTCCATCCTAGCTTCAATCGATGAGAACCTCTCTCCGATGCTTGTTGCGATTGCTTCTACCCTTTCCGTGAGGTACCCATTTTGGAGTTGAGCTTCTACCATTTGACTCTGCAGATTTGCCACCGCCCCTTCCATCGCCGTGCTCCCTTCATTGCGGCTATCATAATCGAGATCGCCTGGCTCTGATACCAAATTGTCAGGGGTTGGATTGCGATTAGAGCGAGATCGCACCATTAGAGGGAAGTTGAGAGGAATTAGGGTTTAGTGACGAAGAGTTGGGGAAGAACGATTTGGATTTTTATTCATATTTTTGCAAAATACAACTCAGTCTACATATATAGGAGAGAATGGGCAGTTTTGCTACAGGACAAAATACAGGTTTTTACGCGTAAAGTGCACCTTGACTCTTCCCGCCATTCCCCCTTTTAAACGGAAAAATGCATTTTGCACGTAAAAAACAGAGACATGAAATAAAAATTGATACAACTGAAAAAATAACACACTGACACCCTCTTCACTATGAGCGCCATTTATTCCGATGCTGCAGGAGACTCTGGTGACGAAAGATCACTCCGACGAGCAGGGGCGGCCCTAGGATTTTATGGACTTGAAGCAAACTCTCAAAAAGGGGTCCCACATATACCAAAAAAAAAACGATTCATGTATTAGAAAAAAAAATAAAAAAGTATACATGAGAAATCATGGATTTTAGGGGCCTGAGCTAATATAAATTTTTTTAGGGGCCTGAAGCTAATACAAAATCATGAAAAAAATAAGACGATTCATGGATTTTAGGGGCTGAAGCTAATATAATTTTTTTTCTTTTCTGAAAATGGGGGCCCCCTTTTTTTTGGTGATTTGGGGGCCTGATGCAGTTGCATCTCTGCATCAGGCCAGGGGCGGGCCTGCCGACAAGCCTGACATTCGGCTACAGCTGAATAGCAAAAAAAATTTTAAAAAAAAATTTAAAAAACATTGACACAAATATAGCCAGGAAGGGTGAGTTGCGAAAAACAAAAGTAAAATTGCTTTTTGTGAAAAGTGAGGGGGATTTCTGAAATTTAACCATCTGAGACATTGCCTGAGTCGCGTCCTATCAGCATCATTTGTTACTCTTCCATATTCATGTCTGAGCATATTCCACAATGAAAACCCCACATCTCATTCTACTTTTAGTTAAAGATGAACATATTCCCTCTCAGTTTAAAACCCTATCAATGGTCATTCCACTACCAGCTGAAATTTTCTTCCACCCATTACAACTACCTTAAATTTAACCCAAAACAACGATGATTCATTTGTTTCTTTTTTTTGTGCAGTTAACAAATTCATCAAACACATGATTGACAAGATCGATTAGAATGACTGAACATAATTCCATAAATTTTATATAATAAAATACATAAATAAAGGGGGGGGGGGGAATAGAAAAAATTACGGAAGAATATACCTTGCTTTCGGGATGGACGAGCCATTAGAGATGAGCTGAGAGAGAGACAGACTGGAACGACGAAATGATGCAGCAGTTGGATTTTGTACGTCTTTTTTTTCTTCTTAATCTTAAATCAAGATTGGAAATTGACACGGAAGCCATAACAGATCGCTTTCTCTCCCACTCTAGATTCGCTACAATGTTCTCAACACAGCAAACAGCGACTCGCACCGATCAATTCATTATGACTAGGTGGGCCCACTGCTAAAGTAAGGATGCTTTTTTGGGTATTTTTCCTATGTAGGTTCCTTACGAATATTGCATTCTATATTAGTTCCGCACAAATTGCTCCTCTATATTGGCATTATTGAAACCACCAGCGATTCACCACAATCTGGAGAACTAAGGATTCCATTCTCGAAGATGATGAATGTAGCGCACCGGATCCCCATTATCGGACATCCATAACACAACCAGAATCTTTGCCTTCAAATGCATCTCAACACAATAAATAACACGGAAATTTAAACACTTTTATTGTCATCAGAGTTATTACATTAATAATTACAAATATCAAATTGTCCTTAAACAAGGAATACAAATTACATAATTTATTACAACTGATTACAAAGAATATTCAGACTCCTCTTGCGAAGCTGTCAGCTGTCTTCCAGATCGGCAATCGATTGGTTATTGCCGAAACTCTGCTGAGTGGTCTATCTGCCTCCCTGGGACTTGTTCCTCGGCTTGAGTCTTCTGCTGCGCAACTCTGATATTTCTGCACCCGTTCGAAGGGTAGGCATGCACACTGCCACCCTACTTGGATGCCCTGCTGGTCTGGCTCTCCTGCCCTCTTGACCCGGTATCCAGCACCTAATTAAGTGGGCACGTCAGTAATTCTACTGACGCAATATTGATAAGAAAATATCGATTCTCCAACTATCACACTCTCAATTCATCTTGAATGGAAAATAAACGTGTATCATGATTTCCTAGTGTTCGTGTATGCCATGACCTGAGTCTAATGCTAAAATACAGAGTATAGAACATATGCATTTAATCTAATGTCAGCAAGACTCTGGAAACACATGCATCCCATACTACATATGCTCCAGATCAAGCCGTTTCTCCAGTTTCAGGGATTCAAACTCTCGCCATGCAATGCATTCTATTTCGGTCTATTTCCTGTTTCTGATAGTATGACATGGTTGAGGAGGTATAAATAAATAAAAAAATTCGGGGAGCTACCCCATTGTCACCAATAATTGTTGCCTTGGACCATCCTCGAAAGCTGTGACGAACTTACAGATATGCAGCAGCATATCCATTGCGCAGAAGATCCATTATGATCCGTTCGTGTCCACAAACATAGAACATGACGGCCTCGAAGGTTTGAAACCCCCTATCCGTCAGGAAATCGACATCCGGTTCATACCATGGTATTTCAGGAATCAACAGTGCAAGATACACACAGCAGCACGTATCTCTAATGACAGGAAGAGACACCCCATATTTATCACCACTTAGTGCCAACTCTCAGAACGAGTCGGATTATAGTGAATCACCCCTAACACCGATTTGGACTTGAAGCAAAATAATAAAGAAAACCTAATCAATGCAATTTACTGAAAACAAGTTGTTACCCAAATCACACTCGGTGTCAATCAACAATGTTGAGCCTGTCTGGTCTGTCAAAACAACAATCATCACGGGAATCACATCCGTTGATTCCAATACCTTCACAGGTCATCGACCAAATAATCCCGACACGTGACCCTCAGCGAGTAGTCCAACGGTGCCTAAGGGATATAACATAATTGAATGAAGGTAAGCACACACATAGCCATTAATTCTTGACCATCGACAGACTCAGGCATTGAGACACTAGACACAAACCGACCAGAGCTATATCCCAACTCACTCATGTCCACCATGAGTACTAAGCACAGGAATTTGTCTAAGTTCCAAATAAAATGCTAAAACATCATTAAAAACCCGATAGCTCATGATCACCACACTGCAGTATGCAGAGGGTTCCTCATCAATTGTCCAATGAAAAAGTTCAAGAAATGACAGTAGCTGTAACTCAATGTACGCTCCTTAGAATCCAACACACTCAGAATTTCTAGAGGGGTAGGAAATTCCACTGCAATCCCCTAGTGAACGATTCCCTTAAATTCTTTAAGGAACTCAGGTCCCCAAGCTAACTTAAGCTCGAAGTCAAACTAAACAACAGGTTGCTAAACTTGCAACGACCATAACTTCCAGCACATAATTCAGAATTTGCTTGATACCCCCATTCTGGAAAAATAAGATCCTAGTCTACGACTCTCCAGTTAATCATTTCCTAAAATTCAATCATCTTGACACCATAAAAATCTCATACTCTTAGCTTGTACGTTCCTTCATGCACTCGCTGCACCTTTCCGACACCATAAAAGTTTGCTCGCTCATCGGATTTACTCGATTCCGGATTCTATGGAAAGATGGGAGTGTCTACTACAACTTCTTAGTTGAACACATTCTCAGATTCAATCATTAAAGTCCTCGAAAACAATAAATTCCATCAGGTGCGCAAACAGGGGAAAAGTTGGTTTTCAATAAACAGGACTTTGACTAGACTGGATCTGCCCTAATCTTTGAAAAATCATAACTCTCAACCTACAAACTGGAATTACAAAATTCCAGTTGGGTTAGAAAGCTATGACTCCCTAATACAAATCTCTAGTTGGTCAAATTCCCAAATTCTTAACAAGTAATTCCAGAATTAAACATCTTTACAGACTAGTCGATTTGCACTAGGCTGAACCTAATAAATCAACCTTAAGTCCAATGCTCATGAAATTTGAGATTCTTAATCTACACATATACCATTTCATTGTGTTCAAAATTTGCATTCAGATTCATCTCACACAATGAGTTATGACTCCTCAAACAATGCACAAGTTTCAGCTGCTCTTTCCGTAGGGTATTTACTACCCCTTACTAAATAATTTTGAAACCTCATCAAACGACCTCTAAAAATTCCGAAATCTGAGAATCATCAAATAGACTCATACCATAAGATACTCCCAAAATTTCATAGCAATATCATAAACACACAAGGAGTTATGGACATGTGAATTTCACTCCAACCACAGTCAGCTTCAGTTCTACTATCCAAACCAGTCACATTCTACATTCTTTGAGGTATCAAACGACATTGGAAAATTATGAAATTAAAGAATATAGTTGTAGACACATACAAGAGTGTCCAAAAAAAATTCTGTCAAAATACCTAGCCAATTTTGAGTTACAAAATCGGAAAGACGCCACAAATTTCACACAACAGCAGTTCCCTTGACTGCTTACTGTCCGAAAATTGGGCTGTTGTTTGGGTTATCAAACGGATTCCAAATATTATGAAAAAAAATCATGGATTCTCTACATACATAGAATAACAAATCTCCCAAATTTGAGCTCAAAATTTCGAACCGTTTGAGAGAAAGAAATTCTCAAACTCACCCTTACAAACATGCTCCTAACAATAGTCTAGAAAAGAAGTTATTCTACAATACAACTTTTCTTTTCTTAACATACCCATATACATGGCCAATTAAGTTTTCTTAGCTACTTTTACATGCTACTCATCACATACAAAAGAAAGACTAAGGGTGCGTTTGGTTTGCTGTTTTGAAAGCAGTTTTCTGAAAAGAGTTTTTTGAAAAATGTTTTCTGAAAATGAGAGTGTAAAATTTGTTTGGTAATAATTTTTTTCTGAAAACTGTTTTCGGAAAATGAGAGTGTAAAAGCTGTTTGGTAATAAAATTTTTCTGAAAACTGTTTTATGAAAATGAGAGTGTAAAAGCTGTTTGGTGATAATTTTTTTTGAAAACTATTTTTTGAAAATGAGATTATAAAATGCGTTTGGTAAACCAAAAAATCTGGAATTTTCTTTAAAATATAACTGGATAATGAGCTTATAAAAGGGATTTGGGTATAAAATTAAATTCTCAAATTAATAGAAGTACAGTTTTTATGACACTGAGATTATAAACGCCGTATGTTTAATCAATTTGCTTTAGTTTTCTTCTTAAGTGTTTTTTTCCCCCTGCAGTTACAGAGCAAAGTTCAACAAGTATACGAACAAGAATCGTGAGAAAGAGCCAATGGAGCAAATATTTTTAATGTGAGGAGTTGTATTAATGTGAAATACCTTAAGCTTATTCACATGAACTGATATGCGACTATACTTTTTCCATTGACGATGTTGTATTGGTATTATATAAAGATGATTGCATCAACTGATATGCGATATGCGAAAGACCATGTGGCTGTTGATGTGTAGGTACTGTTTGTATCAAAGTAATGTCTCTGTTTTATTTTGAGAGGTTTATGTAAGTTTTGGGAATTGAAGTCCTGCTTTGTTAATAGACTATTTATTTGAATGATCAAATGATGAAGATATATGCATCACTGGGCAGGTTGATGATTGAATGAACAAATATGAAAGGATCAGATGAGAAATAATATATGCAAGTTAGTGTACTTCCTTACATAATAAGCAAAAGAAAAATCTACACAGATACTATCTAAATTCATTATTCAGAATTAAACAATTCGGACAGGAACAAATGAACTAAAGATGTTTCATTTTGGAGGTGCAAAATAGCAAATTACATACAAATATTGTCAACATACCGAGCACATTTCAAATATATTATACTTTCACTTCCTTAGAAATCATCAACACTACGGAGCTTGTCAGAGAACCTGAAAGTGCCTTTCCTTTTCGAAGAGTTCAAATTTGACTTTCATTGAGCCACAAAGAAAGTGCCTTCAAGAGGCCGAACTAGTTTCCGATCGTGGGGTGCAGCCCATTTCCTTCTTCAACTGTGTCAATATAGTCTCCATTGTGTACTCTCGCTGCCAATTTGCAAGCACTTCTGGGCTCTCCAAAAGCTTCCCAGGTACTAACATATCCTAAAGCATGTACAAGAACCAAAAATCAGCATCTAGCATTAATTTAATCAGCAACTAGCATCAATTAGTCATAGGCTCAGAACATGTATGTATAGAAAAAATGATTGAATAGAACATGGAGATTAGTGTAGGGCTGCATTTGAATGCCATGCCAACTAGTTCTAATCATGCATTGTAATGCATTTGATATCCATGCCAATAATGAAATATTATCAACTATTGGATCGATGACTTTTATTCCCTAATAAAGCATCAAATGCAACCATTACCAATCACATGCATCATAACTTTTGATTATTCATCATTGCCTAGACTAATAGAGGTAAAAAAGTAGGGTGATTTAAAACAATTAAACAAAGCACTTCCTGTTTAGATGGAGACAGACAAGAACAAAATGACAGGAGCATCAGAACCTAGACCATTGCATAGACCATCAGAAGCCATCACAGCATCAGAAGCCAAACACAACATCAAAAATCCAATAATACCATCAGAAACAGTAGAAGCCATTAGCAGCATCAGAACCCAAACCAGCAAGGGAATGGTACACAGTATGGAAAATTTATTCAATCATAAAGCCATCATCTTCAGTATCATCTGAGGCACATGTATCAATTTTAGTAGAAAGATTTTATCCAAACATGAGAAGCCATCACAAGCATCAGACTCTAGCTTCCTGATTAGGCTCATGCTAAGCTCACAGACTCTAGCTTTGCATTAAAATGATGCAACCTTTATCTAATAGTTTAAAGAGCCATGCAGCTGTCCAAGATGTATTATCCAACTGTCCAGTATGGAAAATAAAACCTAAAAAATTAAAGTATAAATGTTCATCCTTGCATAACCTAATTGGTGAGATCCATTAATACCACAAGCGAAACATGCACCGAAATATAGAGAATAAGTGAGAATTCAGAAACTAATCATGTTGTTAAAAGATATGTAACAAGAAATAAATTTTGGGAATTACCTTCAAAAATACTTACAGCAAGATGAAGCCAAAAAAATAAAACCCCAAAGATTCAGAAGCCATGACTCTACAGAACCCATCACCTGCTAGAAGAAGCCAACACTATTCATGAGTAGCAACAAAACCCATCACTGGAAGGTAACGCAATATGACCCTAATGCACACGGCAGATAGATTTTGTAGACATTAGTCATTCAGCAATATCATTTCACTTCTGTACTAGTTACTGGAATGTAATCATGATTTGGTGTTGAAGTAAAAGCAGGATGTTGCTAATGAAAAACTTGGAGGATGTGGAGTAAGAAATATATTACCTTGTGAAGATCAGTTGACAACTGCGTATAGAAGAATAGGCATCAGAACACACCTCAACAAGCCAACACTATTCATGGCTTGGGGGAGAAGGATGCATCAACACTGTTCATCCTGCTAAGGAATTAAGGGGACTTCATAACAAACAAATCATGAAGTTAAATAGTATAACAAAGCAATGTCAATCTTTGAAAGGATAGAATTAGTCGTAGGCTCAGAACACATTTGTATATAACAATTGTTCAAATAAATCATAAAAATTAGTCTAGGGCTGCATTTTTTACATTGCCATGCCTACTAGTACTAATTATGTGTCCCCCCCCCCTCTGCCACTCATAGTTCAATTCATTAATCATACACTCAGTATGCCATCACAGATACCACATATCAGCTTTAAAATCTCTCATCATTTGCATGGATTAGCTTAGAAACTGTTACCTTCGTTTCTATGGATCATCTTAAAAACTCTCATCATTACCATGGATCAGCTTAAAAACTGTCATCATTTCCATGGATATTCACTTGAAATTTTGATATTTTCAGTATCACCAATATACAATACAACCAGGCAGAAGTTGTAGGGGCGGGCACACTTTCAAAAATAAGTTGGGGATTTCATCATTGCCTAGACCGACATCATCTTGGTGAGTTAAAAAATATATAATAAACACTTCCAGTTATTGAGAACTCCATTCATCATTCGATCATCATTGCTAACAAAACTGAATCTATGTGTAATGCCTGTACATCAACAATTGGTCAAGATACCATCTCACACAGTAACAAAAGGAAAGGAACAACTGCTTGTGATAATCATAACAGTAAATATTACAATGATACATAAATATCCAAATGACATCACTGTATCGCATTCCACATTGTCGTAGCAATTTGATCTCCTTTTCTACCCATATGGTTCAATTGGAAAGCTGACAAATCCAACCCTTGAGATGTTGATACAATTTCATCATTTTGTATATGTTGAATTAATTCTTCATCTACATAATCCGTAAAAAAGGTATCATCTACTGTATGTCTTCGTATAAAATTGTGAACGGCGCAACAAGCAGTTACCATTAGAACCTGTCTTGTTGGCTTGTAGTTAGACATATACTTGAAAATAGGAAACCTTTTTTTTAAGACTCCAAAAGTTCTTTCAATGACATTTCGTAGCCTTGCATGCATTTTGTTGAAAAGTTGTCTTTGTTGAGTCGGTGCATGATTGGCCCCTTCGAAGTCTTGCAAATGATAAGGCTCGCCATGGTATGGTGCTAAAAAACGGGTGTAACCACAATCTACCAAATAATATTTATCATCTGTAGGGATTTGAAACAATCCTTGTGATAATGCTGTTTGAATTACACAGGAGTCGTTGGCACTTCCTTCTCATCCCGCATAAACAAATGTGAACATCATATCAAAATCACAAGTGGCTAGGACATTTTGCATTATGTGACCCTTTCGTGCCCGACAAGCATTGTGTCAGCTAGCGGGTGCCCAAGCATCGACTAATGTGCCATTAACAGCACCGATAGCTCCCTACATTATTGAGTTTAAAAACTATTTTATCAATGTACATTGAAATATTATAAGAATACTATGTATGCCCTTGGACATGTGCCTACGACGCGTATTTGGAACGATACAATATATGAAAAATCATGTACACACTAAGTGAAAATTTATATGGATGTTTATTTTCTAAAACATACCTTAAACCATGGATAAAAATCCGTGGAACTAGTAATCCTTTCATGTATATGTGTCGTATTTGGAGGAGTAATGAGAACTGTTGCTGCACTGGCCAAACCTCTGAACACATCCTTAAAATGTCTGTTTATTGTATGTGTCGAGTGTTGAAACCGATCAGATGCCACTCTTTGTCTGTGACTATGACCGACAATATACAAAAAAATAGTGACACTTTCTTCAAGAGACACACGTCTATGTTGGGACTCCGACTGCGTCTCCTCGAGGTAGTTACCATTCTTCAAAAATTCACACAAAGCCAAAAAACAATCTTGATTCATACGAAATATGCGATGGAACTTAGACGCAGGACCATCTAACATTTCTTGCAAATATTCTCGCCCTGTTAGTGCGGGAGTGGAATGTGGTTCTTTTTCTAAGGACCTTAGGTACTCGAGTGACATCAAGTCTTCCAAATCGTCAAGGTCATCATCTGACCAATCCATCACTATGGTAGCACGTGCAATAGTATTTCACTGTGAAAAAAGTAGAATTCATTTCCAAATAGTGTGTTGCATTTTTAAATTAACAGTAACATATGATTTTATCTAAGACAAAGCAAATAAAACCAAAAACATAACATAGTAAAATAGTTCAGGTTCATTAAATTAAACATCAACCTCATGGTGCGATGAAATATGACAAAACAAACTAATAAATCATAGGCAAGTAATAAATGTAAAAAGAAAGTGAGTTCCCTAGTCCACGATACTCCTAAACCACAAAACCCTATAATCCTTGCTCATCATAATGAAGCCTTCACGTGTCATTGGGCTGCTCACAAACAAGTTAAATGCCTTTCTAATATGTTGGGAAGTAAGCCCAGTCATCAAATTCATTATTTTCATGCATTCTCCAATGGAGTAAGGGTCTTCGACAAACGGGGGTGGAATTGGCTGGGGTTGAGTTGGCTGGGGTTGACTTTGTTCTCGGCTTAAGCCCTCGTAGTGTTTTTGTTTTGCAAGTTGGGTAGACATAAACGATTCGTAAGCCATATCCGCCTTAGAACTCTTCGAGCTTTTCGTTGCTCGACCACTTGAATTGCCAGATTTCCTTTTTCGAGACCCCTGACCTCCCGGTGCATCATCACCCTCATCATCCGATACTACGTACGGTATATCATGTTGGGCGAACTCTTCATCGGCCCTACGTGCCTGATCGGATGTAAGGGGATTTTGTGTTGAAGCCCAAGCAAGTGAGCCCTGGGCAGTAGAGTCCTGAAAATTTTTTGTCAAGGCATCATAATGTGCCAATTCCCGGTAACGATAATTTTTTGCCTTCAGGTGTGCCTATCCACAAAATTTTTTGATGTTAATTTACAAGTAATAATCTTACGTTTAAGTATAATAAGATGTGAATCACATAATATTATCAAGATAAAGATATGTATGAATCTTAACATATGCCTCCCAAACTAGAGGCTCGCAAGTTATAGTTTGGGAATCTTCATCCCAACCCAAACCACTCTGATTCTTCAAATACCGAAACTCCCTCCAATGAATTCGAAGTCTCCCATATTTGTCTTTTAATTGCCTTACCGTAAATTTTCGATTCGTAATGTGTTGCATATCAATGGTAAACTTTTGCCAAACTTTTGCTTCAAATGTTGAACTTTTTAAACTAGATTGGTCTACCGCTTCCTCCATCAAATTGACAAACACCCGTTCAACAGCTGTCGGCCATACCTTAACATCAACATCAACATCCACCTCCATCTCTTTCCCCTTACTAGTCATCTATATTATGAACATAAACGGTATCAATATAAATGCAACAATGCGAAACTTCTGCACTACCCAAATGAACCGAAACAAATATCACAGGAACAAATTTGAAGATGATTGGTAGTTCTGACAAATTTTTGCAGGTCTCAAATTTTGACACCAACAAAATCAACCGAACTATTTTGCACTCCCGTAATAAATGGACAACGATGACAAAAAAAGGTTTCAAAAACCTTCTCAGATCCCACATCAAAGCAGACCGTAAAAGGAATTTTTTTTAAAAAAAAGCCCATTCTCTACAGATCCATCTCAGATCCCATGTTAGGAACAAAAAATTTTCATCTCACATCCCAAAATCCTACCAAATCTTACTGCAAAAAATTGGGTTCCAAAAAATTCATACCTTCCTTTCAAGAATAGAGAAGTTGTCTCCACAAGATTCAACCTTCACATGACGTTTTATTCGATTAAACCTAGCTCGACTACACCTTCTCCTGTAAGAAGATCTGGTCTCACACACCATGAAACTCTCGAAGAAGTAGGGGCAATAAACAAATCCGACCAACCTCTACAGCAAAACCGTAGATCGATGAGGCCTGTGGTCGAAAATATTTACAGAGAATGTTCTCGTTGAAAGAGTAATGAAAACGTTGAGGAGACGATTTTGGTGCGATTTTGGGTTCAGATCTGGTGTTTTAGGAGAGAAGAAGGTAAAGGAGAGGAAACGAAGGTAAATGAGAGTATCGAGAGGAGACGATTTGGTGCGAAAATATCAAAAGGAGAGGAGATGATTTGGTGCGATTTTGGGTTCAGATCTGTTGGTTTAGGAGAGAAGAAGGTAAAGGAGAGCACAGGAGAGGAGACTTCGGTAGAGGAGCTGGGGAAAAATTTTAGAAAAGTGTTTTGGAAAATTTTCTAAAAACATCTTTGAACCGTTTTGGGAAAACACATTTCAATAGGCTGATGTAGAAAACTGTTTTCTACAATTTTTTTCCAAAAAACCCCTTTCCAAACAACTTTTCAAAAAATTTTCTTTTTTAAAAACCAGAAAACGGTTTTTAAAAACCAAAAGGAACATACTCTAAATCTTTTTTGAGTTTAGAGAATCACCCACATGAAGTTTGCAAGAAATCTCCTTGTAGTCTTGCTTGCTCATTGCTCCTAGCTTCTTGTAGAATTGGCCAACACCTTCTCTTCTCCACTACTCTTCTTCTCTTCCACAACTCAAAGAATCCTCCTTTTTCTCCTTCTCCTTCTCTACTTTTTTTTTGAAGCAACAAAACAAGAAGAAAAAATGAATGAGAAGAAGATGGAGTGGGTGTTTTATAGGAGATGGAGAATTAGGGTTTTTTAGAGGATGGAGGGTGGAGAGGAGTAGTGTGGAGTGAGGGGAGATGTGTGGTAGGATGAAGTGCCGACACACCCAAGTGGAAGCTTCATGGAAGTTTCTTGGAAACTCCTTGGAAGCTTCCATTCTTCATGAGTCAACTTCACATGGTGAATTGTTTCCACCATTGAATCTTATTAAGATCAAGCCATGATCATCATGATGCTAGGGTTCCTCATCCTAGGTCACCATACCCTAGGTTACCATACCCTAACCTTAACCCTAGTGAATGAATACAATCCATATTCAATTCAAACACCAGCTCAAATTTAAAATGGCCAATATATAATTTAAAATCTATAAAAATACATATTTTATAGAAATTATAATTTTTCTCCCGAAAATTGTCTGGTCAAAACAATCGGGACAAATCCACAGTTCAATCGAGAAGATATTCCAAGTTTACCTTATCAGGTTCAGAACAGCTTATATGTCTAAAATTTCTAATTAAAACTAATAATTATTAGAAATGTGTAATCGTGTGCAATACTCAGACATGCACAGACTACTATGCAAAAACAGCCATGTGCCATTTTGCGGAGTATTACAATGACATCCTAGAGAGGATCGAGGAAACCAGAGACCTCACTCAAGAGTAATGCACCAAGCTGTTAGCTCTACGCGGTGACATAACTAGGATCTACAAGCTTGAAGAAATCAAGTGGCAACAACAATCACGTGTGCAATGGTTGAAGGAAGAGGATGTAAACATGGCCTTCTTTCACGGGATCACAAGTGCCAACAGGATATCGAACCTCATTCAATCCATTAAGACGGAGAATGGCATCCTTCAAGAAGAAGGATTAATCCGGGGAGCATTTCTTGAGTACTAAAACAACTCTTTGGTTTCAAACGGGAATTCCGCACCCCTCTACGGCAGGAATTCTGGCTAGAAAGATCAGAGGGTATTGAAAAAGACTTGCATCGCCTAGAAGATCGGTTCTAACTAGAAAAGGTCAAGGACGCAGTATCGGACATGGGTAATGAGAAAGCACCAGCTCCTGATGGTTTTCTTGTCCCGTTCTAACACATTTTTTGGGACGATATTAAGGATGATCTAATGGTGGTCATTAATGAATTCTACAAGCACCAAATAAAGCTTGGCCACCTCAACTATGTTGAAGTAGTGCTTATCTCCAAAAGAGCATATTCTATGACAGTTGTTGACTATCGTCCCATTAGCCTTCTCAATTGCTCAGTCAAAATCATTACCAAGATCCTTGCGAGCAGACTTAGGAGTCATTGACAAATTGGTGGAGGAGGAACATGCATGTTTTATCAAAGGTCGATGCATCGTAGACTGTGTTACCACATCAGAGGAAGCTATTCACAACTATCACTCCATAAACTCCAGGAAATACCTCCTAAAATTAGACTTTGAGAAAGCTTATGGCTCAGTTGATTGAGACCGTGTTCTCGAAACCCTTGCAGGTATGGATTTTGATACCAGGTGGATCCATTGGATTAAGCAGTGCCTCTACACGAGTAGAATCTTTATTGTTATTAATTGGACTGTGGGTAAATTTCCACCTGAGTGCATCATACCCATTGCGCTTCCAGATGAGGATGTGCGTGTTAATACTGCTGCCCTAAGTTTTAAGGTGGAATCCTTCCCTGTCAGATACCTTGGACTACCCCTCAGACTGGGCAGACATATAAAAACTGAGTGGTTACCTATCTTGGACTGAGTGGAGGCATGCCTTGCAAGATGGAAAGGAAAGTCTATTTTGCTTGGTGGCAGAGTCATGCTTATTAACAAGGTACTATCTCGCCTTCCGACCTATTACATGTCCTTCATGCCTTCCAGGATGGAAAGTTCCTTTCTCTTGGTGGCATAGTCATGTTTATTAACACGGTACTATCTAGCCTTTTGACCTACTACATGTCCTTCTATGAACTACCAAAGTGAGTAATTCAGAGAATTGACAAAAGCTGCAAACAGTTCAGCAGACATGAACATGGGGAGATACCACCTCACCCGGTGGGAGAAGGCATGCATGTGCTGGGATCATGGAGGCCTAGGGATCATCAAACTCAAGGATATGAACATGACTCTGCTTGGGAAATGGTGGTGGAAAATCCTTCACCATACTGAAGAGGGGTAGCAGAATTCGATACAACAATACCTCAAGGGAAAGGGTACCCGCTTAGAGGGGTTCCATTAAGGTCCAAAATCTTCCTTCTTTTGGAAAGGCATTTCCAAGGCATACGATCAGTTCATCATATGAACTTCCACCTTCATAGGGAACAACCATTCGATGAGGTTCTGGTGGAACTAATGGTGTGGCAGTCACACACTGAAGTCTCTCTTTCCTGACCTATATAAAAATGCCCAATCCCACATTTACCAATGGCCAAGGCATGGAAAAGAGGTGGTCGGAACCCAATTCCAACCCCCAGGCTCTCGCAACAACTATCTTTCAGATTGGAGGAACTCTGCCAGCACATCAACGCATCGGGTGTTAGGTGTAGCTCCGGTCCTGACAGTCAGAACTGGGGACTAGAAAAGAAAGGGTAGTTTTCGTTATGCACTTTCTATTCTAGGATCCACTACCATGGGTGCATACACCCCTGGTCCACGATAGTTTGGAAGGAGAAAACACCCCCTTAAGATACGCATCCTCACCCTGCGAAAATTTGGCCAAGAGATAACCGAATATAGCAACCAGTGCAATTTACGCAATTCCACTAATGATGAGGAATCACCTATTCCTCGAATGCCTAAGAAGCAAAGCAATCTGGCCTGAAGTTCTGCGTGCCCTTGGAGCTAATACCTACCCAACTACCTATGAGGAGCTCTGAATAGATTTCTTTTTGGCTAGATGTATATAAGACATGAAAGAAACCCTGTTTATTGTGGTTACCATAACAACTTGGGTGCTCTGTCTAGACAAAAATAACTTTTATTCTCATGGTTCTCGTAACTCTGTTCATGGTTATTTCACTCACATCATGCATTTGATTTTCTTCTGGGCAGAAGGAACCATAGCGCATCTATGGGGTGTTCCTGCAACAGACATATGATAACGAGGAAAGTGATATCAGCCTGACCATCAGATAGAACCTACCTCTCCAGGTTACTGGAGGACCTTGCTTTTATGTTGATTTCTTTCTTCTATACTTAGTTGGTTATATCCTACCCTCCTACAGATGTTGGAGGTTGATATTTTGTACCTTGCTTTTCTTTCTTATATGTGCCTAGTTCTTCTGGGTTGGTTCGTTATTTTCTCTGTAATGAAACATGGTGGCTATCCTATATTTTCTCCTTTATTATTAAAAAAAACTCTAAAAGTGATCAGAAGTGACCAATTTGAGATTCAGGTATACTATTATGAAAAGTCTTATCCAATACATCAATTCTGAAGAAAAAAGTCTTAAGTAGAATAGCATAGTAAAGAAAAAGACTGCAATGGTAGAAATACTATTTTGAGAGAATGAGATCCTTCCACAAAAGATTTTTTCTTGAAAGTATATTTAATGGATCACAGTTTTCATGATTTTAAAATTGAGACTTTTAGAGTTGACTGGGAGAGTGATTTTAAAATTGCAATATGTAGAGATCTAAAATGAATTTTCTATAGTTGTTGAGGACCTGGATGGGAAAACTTTTTTTTTGGGGGGATAAAACCATAACCACAAACACCATTTTCTTTCTCATCCCACAATAATGAATTAGTGCAAGTGATGGCTCGAACCCCCGACCTCTTTCCCATTAGTGAAGAGATTTAACAATGACTACTATGATAGCTGCATTGTGCAAAAAAAGTTATTAGTTCATTGTAGTTGCATGGAAATAATGATTGGTTATTTGGTAGTAAATTACCATTTATACTATTATGGTAATATGAAGTAAAATGAGTAGTAAATAAGTTAAATATTTTTTCCACATTGCTCACTACCAAATACTCTAATTCACATATATATATATATGGGAATGCTCCATTGCAAACGCTACACTACTGTAGCGTGCAAACACTTGCAAACCACCTAAGTAGTTGTTTAAAACAACGACTTTATATTTAATACAACCTAAACAGTTGTTTCAAACAACGGCTTAATTAGATGGTTTGCATGCTACAATAGTGTTTGCAATGGAGCATTCCTTATATATATATATATATATATATATATATATATATATATATATATATATATAAGTGATTCATTGAGAAACAATTTTAGGTGAGAAAATGATAAATTTTCTTAGAGATCGTTAGATCTAAGTACCCTTAATCAATGATTATAATTAAAACACAAATAACCCTGATTTTTTTTAGTCTTGGTTCAATTTAACCCCTTCAACAACAAAAATTTCATGGGTTTAATTCTTCTCTTCCTCTCACAAAATCAAAAGGCTTTCCTCTCCCAAAAGTCGGTGCTCTCCATCCCCAAAATCATAAGTTTTTTTTCCCTCCATCTCACAAATCAAATCAGTTCTCTCCATCTCCCAAATCAAATCACAATTTGATTTGGGAGGTGGAGAAAAAAAAACCCATGATTTTGGGGATGAAGAGCATTGACTTTTATTTAGGAGAGGAAAGTCTTTTGATTTTGGGAGAGAGAGAAGACCTAAACCCATGTTTTTTGTTGTTGAAGGGATTAAATTGAACCATGACTATAAAAATAATCGGGTTATTTGTGTTTTAATTATAACCATTGATTAAGGGGTACTTAGATCTAATAGTCTCTAAGAATCTTTCTCATTTTCTCATCTAAAAAATTTCTCATTGGATCACTCCTCACACACACACACACACACACACACACACACACACACACACACACACACACACACACACACACACACACACATATATATATACACACACACACACAATAATTAAAAATCCCATGAACATTGTTGTCCATGTGTTTTCCTCCTTCAACCTAGCGAAAATAAAAACACTATTTTATGGCCAAGGACAAACACCATTATGGTGTCTATCACGCCCCGCTTCCCAATATACATAATCAAGGGCACGCAACTAAGGCCCAGCGAATGATATAGGCATAATTCATAAGCTGTACAGTCATAAACACAACATGATATTTATTATCGTATCTTCGGAAAACAAGTAGTAACATGTAGTTTGGTAGTAAAACAACATGGTATAACTTGGAAGGCAACAAGAAGTAGCAGTGTAAATACTGAAATAGTATGACCATGTACTATGCAAGTAACAACTGTAAGCAAGTGCAATCAGGACTTCAAGGTATAATCAATTGGTAACCAGGGATCACGTAATCAAGAATCATGTCAATGCTCAGTGTCAATCTTAAGTCTATCGGTTTTATTAACATAATGCACTCAATCATGCATCCCAAACCACAGGTTCGGGTGCATAACAAACAAGTGAACCTTTGGACTTAAGTGGTGAAGTCTACAAGATTATGTACTCGAGTCTTCTAGTGACAGTATCAATATACATGACATATAATCAAGAACACAGTAATCAAGAATCAATAATCAAGAATAACTATTATGGGAAACACGTGCCCCTTCCAAGTACACTCATATATATTGTTCACTACTAAGCCGTACCCCTTTGTAACGCGGCTTGTCATTATTTTACTATGATCAATCATGAATATGCATTCGGTGCAATCAGTGAAAACAGTGACATCAAGACAGTAATCATGAGCATGTCAAGAGGTGAAAGCAAGTACATGTATCAAGGGTAGTATTCAAGAAGAGATTAGGTGGTAGATGCAATGCAAAAACATGAAGCAGGGTAATCCATCGATCTACTACGTCAATACAAATCATTATCGCACGGTAATAATAATAATAATAATAATAATAATAATAATAATAATAATAATAATAATAATAATAATAATAATAATTATTATTATTATTATTATTATTATTATTATTATTATTATTATTATTATTATTATTATTATATATATATATATATATATATATATATATATATATATATATATATATATATATATATATATATATATATATATATATATATATATGAAGCTGAGATTCTTATCGAGAGCTGAGATTCTCAACCGTTCAATTGCGATCCGATGGTCAAGATTTGATCCGACCATCAACTGATATGTAGAAGGGCAATACAGTCATTTCTCAGCTCATCTCTTTCTCAGGAGAGCTACTCTCTCCCGTTCTCTCTCTTTCTCTCCTTGATGAATCCGAAGTAATCTCAGTGCCCCCCTAAAAACCATAGCTTCGATGAAGCGTCGCCCATCTCACCCGTTCACTATCTCTCTTCGATGCGTCGCTCATCTCTCCCATTCTCTTTCTCTCTTAGATGCGTCGCCCATCTCCCTTTGTGAGCATTTCGAAGCTAGGGTTTTTGATTTTGGTCCATTTTAATAGGAAATGGAGTGTTGGGGTTTTGAGGGGTTTGGCTGCTATCGAAACCCACCCGATCGTGATCTCCCTCTCTCTTCGATGCATCGCTCATCTCTCCCGTTCTCTCCATCTCTTTCGAAGCTATGGTTTTTGGTTTTTGATTTTGGTCCATTGATGGGTTTGGCTACTATCGAAACCCACCCATTCGAAACCCTAACTCCACCTTTCTTCTCCACCCCAACATCTTCGAATCAAGTATAATTTTGTGAACTTTTTTTCCCCAGTTTTTTTCTTTTCAAATCCCTTATTTTGTAAATTAATTGCTGGCTTTGAAAATTAATTTGTCAGGTAATGTTTGCATCTCAAGAATAGTGTGTGGAACAAGCTAATCAGCTACAATATGTCAGGGAAGTGTTCGAATTCCATTTATCCATTTTGGGGTTTGGTCTTTCTATATTTTAGGTTTGATTGTTGATAGTTCGATTGGTGGTGGTTCACGGTGTGAAACAAATCAGTATCATTCTATTTTATGTTTGGTTTACTGTTAACCATGACTTTATTATGCTATAGTAGTCTACTGGTCTGTTATATTCATGTGATTGTCAGTTTGCTTCCTTTTTGGGGGACTTGGATTCTAGTTTTACAAGTGATGATGAGATGGATTATGTTTCTGAAGTTGCACTCTATGAATCATTTATTTAATAATTTGTAGGAGTGACTAGTGATGAATTAATCCTATCTGAGCTTTATTTTTCCTCATTGGTTATAAGTGATGATGAGATGGATTATGTTTCTGAAGTTGCACACTATTCATTATTTATTTAATGATTTGTAGGAGTGACTAGTGATGAATTATTAATATCTGAGCTTTATTTTTCCTCATTGGTTATAAGTGATGATGAGATGGATTATGTTTCTGAAGTTGCACACTATGATTTAATGATTAATAGGAGTGAGTCTATTATGAGATGGTGAGCTGAGATTCTTATCGTGAGCTGAGATTCTCTGCCGTTCGATTGCGATTCGATGGTCAAGATTTGATCCAACCATCAACTGATATGTTGAAGGGCAAAATAGTTATTTCGCAGCTTCTTTCTTTCTCAGATTCATATATATATACTAACTCATATAGAGTTAGTCTATTATGAGATGGACTTATTTAGGACTTGTAGCTATTTAGTTGAAAAATTCAGAACCTGAGATGATGTGGATTTGGGTGTTACGGTTGTGTTTGATTACTTGAAATTATGAAGCTTGATGGAAGCCGAGCTCCGAGAAGAGGGGTTTGGTGTTTGTTCTGAAGTTTGGGTTTTGGTGGGTTTTGAGTATGGTGGAAAGTGCTTATCGAGGATTGAGAGATCGGAACGATATTTACAAACTGGAAAGTAGGGTTTAGGATGTTTTTAAAACTATTTGAAACTCGAGTTTCATGGTTGCAAGTGGTTTCGATGGTTCTTATGTACCCAAACATAGCTTGTATCTAAAACAATGCTTTTAAATGTGTAGAAACTGCCTTTTGTTGTCTGTGTTGGTATAGGCGATGATGACAAGCACTACTTTGATTTATACTTGATTTATTAGTAGGCAGTGATGAAAAGTTTATGCATGATTTTGTTTATTCATGATTTCTCGGCAATTGGTACATATAATTTTTTTGGTGGTGTTTAGCTTCATGTTCAATTTCTGTTGTTCCGAGCTGGGGAGCCGAAAGTTTTTGGCGGTGTTCAGCTTTTTGTTAAGTTTCTGTTGTTCTGAACTTACACATTTTGAACTTTATGTTCAAATTCTCTTGTACTGAGCTTACACATTTTGAGCTTCATGTTCAGTTTTTCGTGGTGTTATTCTGAGCCTACATATTTTTGCATGTCTTGTTGTTGTTCTGAGCCTACAAATTATATTGTTGTTGTTGTTGTTCTGAGCCTACACTTTTCTTTGCTATTGTTGTTGTTCTGAGCGTACAGATTTTTTTGCTGAAATTTTTTTGTTGTTGTTCAAATACCTGTCAATCCTGAATTTGATGGATACTACCCAGTTCATCAAAAGTGGTATATGGTTATATCTCCAAGTCAAAAGTTTACCTGTAATTCATTATAATACATATATTTATGTACTTGCTTCTTTATTTTTTGGTGAATCACTTTGTTCAGGAATTCAAGAGGAAGAACAAGAAGGATGTTAGTGTAGAACCCGAGAGCCTTGAGAACATTCACTTCGACTGCCCATTTTTGACCAATTGAGAATGTTTCGACTGCCAGGAAGTTTAAATGTCTTTTAGTATGTTGGTCATGTATGGATTGTAAGGGAAATAATGGAAGTTGAAAGTTAAAACTAGTTTGTGGTTACAAATCTGTTTTTAATCCTTTTGTGTAATCTTCATTTGGTTTCCAATGTTTTTGGCAATTGGTGTACACATTGGTTGGTGGTTGGTGGTGTTCAGTTTATGTTGTTCTGAGCTTACACATTTTGAACTTCATGTTCAGTTTCTGTTGTTCTGAGCTTACACATTTTGAACTTCATGTTCTGTTTCCGTTGTTCTGAGCTTACACATTTTGAACTTTATGTTCAGTTTCTGTTGTTCTGAGTGTACACATTTTGAACTTCATGTTCAGTTTATGTTGTTCTGAGCTTACACATTTTGAACTTCATGTTCAGTTTCTATTGTTCTGAGCGCACACATTTTGAACTTCATGTTCAGTTTCTGTTGTTCTGAGCGCACACATTTTGAACTTCATGTTCAGTTTCTATTGTTCTGAGCGTACACATTTTGAACTTCATGTTCAGTTTATGTTGTTCTGAGCTTACACATTTTGAACTTCATGTTCAGTTTCTGTTGTTCTGAGCTTACACATCCTCAACCAAGCCTAATAACAGAACACGAGAAATTAATATGTTAAATAGACAAGTACATCAAAAACTTTACAAGAAGCATAAGTACACAAATTTTACAAATACATACAAGTAGTATATATTTTACAAATTTTACATCAAAAACTTTTACAAAAACTATACGAGTACAAATTTTACAAATATACAAGTAATCATCATAGCACAAGTACATCAAAAACTTTACAAATTTAGCAACTATACAACTTTTATCACCAAATGTACAGGCTTTTTGTTCCTGATATGGCTAAAATTTGGGTTAAATCGGGACCGTCCAGATCGAGCACGAATCTTGAAGCACGGGGGTAAAAAGGTAATTTCACATACAGATGGATCCAAAACGGGTATTGGGTCTCCACCTCACGAAACCAACCGCCCGCGAATAGATCCACTCCAACTGGGCGCGGGCTCCGACCCGATACAAGCCCGGTCCACCAAGGGAGAATCAGGCCACTGATTTGATTAGATCAAATCAATAAGCTTGATTTGCTCTCACCAGGGAATCAAGGCCTACTTTCCTAAAACAGAATATGAGGATTTTGCTCCTAACTGTTAGGCAGGAAATCAGGCCCCAAATCATTCCAAAGGCGACTATAAATACAGCCCCTCTACCACCAAGACCAGGTTAATCACTTTTTCACCACTTGAGCTCTTTCTTAATCTTTTACTGATTACTGACAAGAGCGTCGGAGGGTGCGTCGCCGGAATCAACCCCGGTGTCTCGCACTTCCCTGCAGGTTGCGGCGGGAGCAAGAAGGCCGAGTCAGCTGTTCAGGTTTTCCTCGGATCCACAAATTCTATCTGTTTACCCCCACACCAAAATCAGCGGTAACAGATTGGCGCCGTCTGTGGGAACACCACACGAACAGTCTCAGCCCATTCTCCGTTGACATCAGCAGCCATGCCGCCGAAGAAGAACAGATCCAGAGGGTCGAACCGTGGGGGCAACCCCACCGACCCGGTGAATGAAGCTCCGGTCAATCCTACCCTTCAGTCCAACCTCCCTCCGCTGACCCAGCAGGTCCCACCTCCTCCTCCTCCTCAGCAGCAGCCCAACAACGGTCCGTCCGGTCACAACGGTCGGAAGGAGAAGCAGCCTGTCAATCCGGGCCACGTCTCGGTCCACAATGGGTCATCGGATTCGATGGCCTCTCATCACCCCGACCTCCGCATCACACTCCAAAACCGCCACAAGGACGACGACCTCCGCACCCATCTTGACGAGAGGCGGGCCCGAGAGGGAGCCTCCCTCCAGCGTCAGGGTGAGCGGTCGCCACGTCGTCGGGACGACAGAAGGTCCCCGGAACGCAGAGGCCGAGCGACGTCCCATGAGCGCCGAAGGAGGAGGTCTCGGTCCCCCAGGGATCGGCGCCATCCGAGGGACCGAGATATGCCCATCAGCCGAGCCGAGTTCCTCCAGTTTCAAGAAACCGTTCTGCAGGCCCTCAATCTCCGACAGAACGGCCAGAACGCTCAGAGGGTTCCGACGCCGCCCAGGGATCCCAGTCCCCGGCGCCGAACCCGGAGTCCTTCCCCGGCTCCCAGCCGACAGCAACGGCAACAGAGCCCTCGGCGCTCCCAGGAGTACCGGCACCGCAGTCCACACTCCCCTTCCTACGAAGAGGAGTCCGGAGGGTCGTACGACTACCAGCGGAGGGACGACGCCCTCATCCGCCGTATCCATGAGGTGGAGAGGCGCATCGGCCGCATGGACAGGGAGGAAGAGTCCCGAGCCGGAACCTTCCGTCCCAGCCGACCCCCCTTCTCTCGGTCGATCATGGAGGCCCATATACCGAGGAATTTCAAACCGCCACAGTTTGAAACATACTCTGGGGAGTCCGACCCAGTCGACCACGTCGAGAGCTTCAAGAACCTGATGCTGATCCATCAAGCTTCCGACGCAGTGCTCTGCAGGACCTTCCCTGCCACCCTCCGGGGGTCGGCTCGGGAATGGTATTCTAGGCTCGCTCCCTCGTCCATCTTCTCATTCGAACAGTTTGAGACACTGTTCATTACTCACTTCGTGAGTAGCCGACGAGCTGAGAAAACGAGTCTTTCCTTGCTGAACCTGCGGCAGGAGAAGCAAGAAAAGTTACGGGACTATGTGAAAAGATTTACCACGGAAGTCAGGTCAATTGCTTCCTTAGACCAGTCCGTGGCTACCGTGGCGTTCCAGTCGAACGTCCTTAACGCCAACCTCCGGTCATCCCTGGCCAAGAAGCCCCCGCATGACTTCGCCGACCTCCTCCTGAGGTGCGAGAAGTACATCCGGGCGGAGGAGGCCGAAGCCCTTCCGAGCTTCGGAGGCACCGCCGCGGGGACAAAGAGGAAGGCGACGGGAGAAGAAGGGTCCAAGAAAGCTCAGAAGGACACGGGCGGTCAGCGCCGCCCTCCCCCCAGGTTCGAGAAGTTCACTCCCCTCACCACTAATGTCTCTACTATCCTCATGGAGGTAGAGAAGGAGGGAATCATCCCTCCGGCCCCGAGGATGCACACTCAGGCGAAGAGGAGGAACAAAGATAAATGGTGTCGGTACCACCGAGACCATGGGCACGACACAAATGACTGCCGAGCTCTGAGAGACGAGATCGAAGCACTCATTCGGAGGGGGCAGTTGGCCAAGTTCGTGAAAGGTAACGATCGAACAGATCAGAGCTCACCTCCCCCTCGGGGGGCTAACAAGCGCTCCGAGCGGCGCGAGGAGACACGGAGGCCCGATGGGGGGCTCCTCTAATTCCTCCCGAAAAGCCTTCGTCCGGGAAGTCAACTCAGTCCACAGTGCCCCTCCACCGAAGGGTCTCGGCGTCCCTGTGTCTTTCTCCGATGCCGACCTTGAAGGAGTCCGAACCCCCCATTGCGATGCCCTCGTCATCGACCTCCGCATGGCCAATTTCAAGGTCCAGAGGATTTTGGTGGACAATGGGAGTTCGGTGAACATCCTATTCCTCTCGGCCTTTCAAGGCCTGCAGCTGTCCCGGGACCGTCTTAAGCCGGCCGGCTATACTCTCCACGGGTTCACGGGGGTCCCGGTAACCGTCGAAGGGGTGATAACCCTAGACGTTACTGCGGGAAGCACCCCTACTACCCGGACCGAGCCGATGGACTTCATGGTCGTCGACGTTCCGGTAGCATACAATGTCATCCTAGGCCGTCCCGGCCTAGCCGCTCTTGAGGCTGTCCCCTCGGCATACCACTTGAAGATGAAGTTCCCCACCCGTTCGGGGGTAGGGGAAGTCAGGGGAAGCCAGGAAACAGCTCGGAAGTGCTACATGACTTCCACCGGGGGACCAGTGCTCTCGCTCGAGACACTCGAGATCCCCGAGCCGAAGGCTCGCCCAACGTCCGAGCCAGCGGACGAGTTAGAAGAAGTACTCTTCTCCGACGAGGATCCGAGCCGAAAATTCCTCGTCAGCAAGTCCTTGCCAACCGTGCTGTTCTCCGACTTGGTGAGGTGCATCCGGGATAACCGCGACCTGTTTGCCTGGTCGGCCGCGGATATGCTCGGCATCTCCGAAGACTTGCTCGTCCACCGCCTAAGCGTCGAACCGGGGTGCAAACCGGTTCAGCAGAAGAGGCGAAAGTTCGCTCCCGAGCGACAACAGGCAATCAAGGAGGAAGTGGATAAGCTGCTGAAGGCCAAGTTCATCCAGGAAGTGAATTATCCCGAGTGGCTGTCGAATGTTGTAATGGTCAAGAAGTCCAATGGCTCATGGAGGATATGCATCGACTTCACCGACCTCAACAAAGCGTGTCCGAAGGATCCCTTCCCTCTTCCGAACATCGACACACTCATCGACGCCACCTCGGGCCATGAGCTCCTCAGCTTCATGGATGCCTTCTCGGGGTATAATCAAATCCGGATGTTTCCTCCGGACATCCCGAAGACCTCCTTCGTCACCGACCAAGGCCTCTACTGCTACCGAGTAATGCCGTTCGGGTTGAAGAACGCAGGCGCCACCTACCAGCGCCTCGTCAACAAGGTCTTTCAGCATCAGATCGGCCGAAACATGGAGGTGTACGTTGATGACATGCTCGTCAAGAGCATCCGCGGCACCGACCATGTAGCCGACCTCCAGGAGGCTTTCCGTGTGTTGAGGAAGTACAACATGCGGCTAAACCCGAACAAGTGTGCGTTCGGAGTCTCCTCTGGCAAGTTCCTCGGTTTCATGGTGAGCCAGCAGGGAATTGAAGCCAACCCCGAAAAGATTAAAGCCATATTAGACATGGCCCCGCCTCGGAACGTCAAAGAGGTGCAAAAGCTCACCGGTCGGCTCGCAGCCATCGGTCGGTTCCTCTCCAAGTCAGGGGAGAAGTGCCTCCCCTTCTTCAAAGCACTCCGGGGTGCTAAAGGATTTGAATGGGGCCCGGCACAGCAAGAATCGTTCGACCAGCTGAAAGCCTATCTGGTGAACCCCCCTCTGCTCAGTAAGCCAATCCCGAGCGAGCCTCTCTTCATCTACTTGGCCGCTTCCGAGCAGACCCTGAGCGCTGTCTTGGTAAGAGAAGAAGACCGGACCCAAAGGCCCATTTACTACGTGAGCAAGGTGCTTCGGGACGCCGAGCTCCGCTATCCGAGGATAGAGAAGATAGCCTACGCCCTGGTCATGGCAGCAAGAAAACTTCGGCCCTACTTCCAGTCTCACTCGGTCGTCGTCCTCACCGATCAACCCCTCAAGCAAGTCCTCCACAAGCCCGAAACCTCGGGCCGGCTGATGAAGTGGTCCATAGAACTGAGTCAGCACGACATCTCCTATCAGCCTCGGACGGCAATTAAGGCACAGGCTCTCGCCGACTTCATTGTAGAGTCAACCATCCCTGAGGTCGGCCACGTTCCGAATGGGCCCCCCATTTGGACAGTCTTTGTAGACGGATCCTCTTGCAGTGAAGGAAGTGGCACCGGCATTATCCTGAACGGCCCTGACAGCTTCGTCCTGCAGTACGCGATCCGCATGAACTTCAAGGCCTCGAACAACGGGCGGAGTATGAGGCTCTCATAGCTGGCCTCGGACTCGCACGAAGTGCTGGGGCGCAGCGCCTTCGGATTCACAGTGACTCCCAACTAGTCGTGAACCAGGTCTTGGGCGAATATGAGGCCAGGGACGAGCGAATGGCGAAGTACCTCGCCAGGGTCCGGGACCTCTTGGGCCGGTTCGAAGAAGCCATCATCCAACGGGTCCCCCGGAAGGAGAACTCACAAGCTGACGCCCTCTCCAAGTTGGCCTCATCTTCTCTGCAAGGTCTCGAACAGACCGTACTGATTGAAGTCCTCTCTAAACCGAGCATCGAAGACGGGACACCTCGCTCGGTGGAGTCATTGCCAGTCATGCTGCAGGACAATTGGATGAAGCCACTGGTAGAATTCTTAAGGGATGGAGTTCTGCCCTCAGATCCCAAAGAAGCACGCCGAGTCAGAACCCGGGCCGAGCGATATGTCTTGATCGAGGGCATTTTATACAAGCGCTCCTTCTCTCAAATAGATGGCCGACCTTACCTAAGGTGCCTCTCCCCGGATCAGGCCGAATATGCCCTACAGGAGCTTCATGAAGGCATCGGAGGGGCACACTCCGGATTCAGGTCTTTGGCCCGGAAAGCTTTGAACTATGGGTACTTCTGGCCGACCCTTCTTCGGGATGCCGAGCGACATGTTCGGCAGTGCAGCTCCTGCCAGAGACACTCCAGCATCCGACGTCTCCCTCAGGCCAACCTCACCTCCCTATCGAGCCCTATCCCCTTCGCGATGTGGGGAATGGACTTACTAGGACCTTTCCCACCGGCTCCGGGCCAGCTCAAGTTTTTAGTCGTAGCCATCGACTACTTCTCGAAGTGGGTCGAGGCCGAGCCCCTCGCCACTATAACTGAGAACAAAGTGGTGCAGTTCTTCTGGAAGAACATCATATGCAGATTCGGCGTCCCCCGCGTCCTCGTGACGGACAACGGGACTCAGTTCACTGGCACAGCATTCCGAGCCCTATGCGACGACCTCGTCATTCAACAGCGCTTCTCATCCGTCTCACACCCTCAGTCGAACGGGCAGGCCGAGAACGCTAATAAGCAGATCCTTGCAGGAATCAAGAAGAGGTTGGACAAGTGCTCCAAAGGATTGTGGGTCGACCAACTCCCTAATGTGTTGTGGAACTACCGCACAAGCAAGCGGACGCCCACCGGAGAGTCCCCTTTCAGCCTTACCTATGGGGCCGAGGCCGTGATACCCCTCGAGGTCGGAATTCCTTCCCCTCGGCTCATAGCCTATGACGAAGCGCAGAATGCCAGGGATCTCAGAGGAAACTTGGACCTAATTGATGAGCTCAGGGAAAGGGCATCGATTCGGCAACAGAATTATAGAAGGAGGATCGAGCTAGCATACAACAAGAAGGTCCGACCCGCCAACCTTAAGCAAGGAGATTTGGTGTTGAGAAAGCTAGCTATATCCCTCCCCAGTCAGAGGAGCAAGCTGGCTCCGAATTGGGAAGGACCGTACCGGGTCACAAAAGTTGTTCGGCCTGGAGCGTACCGACTTGAAGACATGGATGGGAAAGAGCTTCCGAGGACCTGGAATGCCGACCACCTCCTGAAATACCAAGAGAGCGCTCCGGCGCCTCTCTAAGTAATCCGAGGTGTCGAACCATTCCTCTCCTCTAACTTGTAACCTGTCCCATGAATTGTACTATGTAAAACGGTTCGCCGTCAAATATCAATAAAGAAAAGTTCTATTATATTTGTGAATTTGCATGTTTATCTCCCCTCTTGTTTAACCAATGGTTCGGAGTCCAACACCCGGCTCGACTTTACCTTCTCGGTTCGTCTCCGGACGAACCAAGGGTAGATCGCCGTTCGGAATTGCTCCTACAGCCGTTGAACTATACCGATGGTTCGGAGTCCAACACTCGGCTCGACTTTACCTTCTCGGTTCGTCTCCGGACGAACCAAGGGTAGATCGCCGTTCGGAATTGCTCCTACAGCCGTTGAACTATACCGATGGTTCGGAGTCCAACACTCGGCTCGACTTTACCTTCTCGGTTCGTCTCCGGACGAACCAGGGGTAGATCGCCGTTCGGAATTGCTCCTACAGCCGTTGAACTATACCGATGGTTCGGAGTCCAACACTCGGCTCGACTTTACCTTCTCGGTTCGTCTCCGGACGAACCAAGGGTAGATCGCCGTTCGGAATTGCTCATACAGCCGTTGAACTATACCGATGGTTCGGAGTCCAACACTCGGCTCGACTTTACCTTCTCGGTTCGTCTCCGGACGAACCAAGGGTAGATCGCCGTTCGGAATTGCTCCTACACCCGTCGAACTCCAGCGATGGTCCCGGGGTCCAACACTCGGCTCGACTTTACCTCCTCGGTTCGTCTCCGGACGAACCAAGGGTAGATCGCCGTTCAGAATTGCTCCTACAGCCGTCGAACTATACCGACGGTTCGGGGTCCAACACTCGGCTCGACTTTACCTCCTCGGTTCGTCCCCGGACGAACCAAGGGTAGATCGCCGTTCGGAATTGCTCCTACACCCGTCGAACTCCAGCGATGGTCCCGGGGTCCAACACTTGGTCCCTAACCCATCCAAAACTACTCCGGTAGGTCAATGTCGGACCTTCGTCCGGACACAAAAGACCGAAGACTCACAAACTCGGTCAGCTTCCGAGCAAGCGGCTTCCCGAGCGTGTAAATGGGGAAAACACACTTTTCCCTCAACTTTCGTACGTGATCTCGATCAGACGGCTCAGATCAAGCCACCAGCACAAAACGACAAGATAACATTTTCTTGGGAACTGAGCCGCCTCGAGATTCGCACCTACGTTCGACGGCTCAGATCTCGCCACCTACTCTAAGCGACAAAATAACACTTTTTTGGGTACAGAGCCTTGCCGTACCGTGTCAGATCCACTAAATGACAAAGAGCCGCACCCCTGGAGGTCCATTCGACTAAACAGACGCGCTCGGCTCAAAGAACTCGGCACGACCGATACGATTGCAAGCAAGAACAAACATACAAAGCCACGAAAGGGAATTTTATTAATTGTCGGTGCATAATACAAAACATTCCATTACAAAGTGT
Source organism: Hemerocallis citrina (assembly GCA_017893485.1). Lineage (NCBI taxonomy): Eukaryota > Viridiplantae > Streptophyta > Magnoliopsida > Asparagales > Asphodelaceae > Hemerocallis > Hemerocallis citrina. The sequence goes on from JACEHZ010000115.1 coordinate 451,025, forward strand.
CGGCGAACAAAACACACAACGCCCGACCCACTACACTTGTCTCTCATACAAAAACATCCTCACTAAACTGTTCGTCCTCCTCGGCTGACGACTCCTCCTTCTCCCCCCGGAGCCTCGCCATCACGCCACGCAGATGCCCCATCTCTGAGAGCAGGTCATCCCGCTCGGAGACGATCCTCGACTGAATGTGCCGAATGCTTTTGACCCGAAGAGCGTTGCTGAACGCGGTCTGCGAGTCTTCATCCTCCCCTGCGAGGCTCAGCTCGACTATCTTGTTCTCCAAGCGTTGGATCTCGGATTCCCGGAGACTGAGGACCAACGAAAGGTGGTCCCACTCACTCTCGGCTCGGCGTAACTTCATATCGGCGCTCCTAGGGCTCAGAACCACTGTTCCAGAGGTGGCCTCGGATTCAGAGCCATCATTCGAACGCTCGGAGTCCGAGCCATGGATCGTCACAACGAGCTGAAAAGAAGAGAAAACGAATAACACAGTTTCAATACACTGCCGGAGTCTAACACTTGGAAATTTTTCAGAATTATTTGCATTCAGACATGATAGCGTTACAGACGGTCGGTCGACCCTACAGCTAAGTTGTTACAACAATCGACAAAAATAGAAAAAACAACAGAATCAGAGCCTCTTCGGAAGGGGAATGCTTCGGTTTAGGGAAACACGAGGACGGCGAGGCCTGCCCTCCGAACCCGTCCCTAAACCAACGAAGCGCGAACCCCCTTCACTGCTAGCTTTAACGGCGACCCCGGCCGAAGCCCCGCTCGACGAGGCGGCCGCACTGCTCTGAGCGTCGGCTGGACTCCGCCTGGTCAACGGCGAGCGCATCGCAAGTTCATGAAATGTAATCCCCCTCTCGCTTTCTTCGCGAGTGCACGAAGTGCTGCGAACGTTAGCCCTGACCGGCGCCGGCTTGAGCGACGCGATCTCTTCCTCCAGTTCGATAATCCTATCCCTCAAGACGTCGTCCTTCGCCAACTTCTTCGGTCGCGGAGCCGACAACGAGCCCGAGGCATTGGCGTTATCAGTCGCGAGCCGTCGGTAATGGGTGACTTCAATCCCCCTATCTATTGTGATCCTTCTGAGCCTGTCGACTTCGGCCGATAGCCTCTTGCGCTCGGTCGACACTTTCTCCAGTTCGGAAGCCAGCTTCTCCCTCTCCACCGAACGTTCTTTTTCCGCTAGCTCCAAGTATTGAACCTCGGCCAAAAGGTCGTCATTCTTCTGCTCGGCGGCGGTAAGCTCTCTATGGAGGTTCTCAACTTCGCCTTCGGGATAGGGGGCTGAAGGGCGCTTCCGGTACTGGTACAGCTCACGACCATACCTCCGCAGAGCCGCCTTCGTATCCTCCAGCCTGCCGAGCAGGAGATATCGCTTATACCGGCTCTGAGAGAGCTCGTCCTTCGTTTTCACCAGCTCCTGCCGAAGGTAGTCGGCCTCCGTGATCGGACCGAATCTCACCTGAAATGCAGAGATAAATCCTAGGCCCAACACTTGGAGAAAGTTACGCCAAAACAAACACTAGGTCCGAGACTCAACACTTGGGCAAATTTTGGCCAAACAAAACATTTTTTTCATTCAAAAATCGAGGAGTTCTACAACAGCGGTGGCCAGTCCGCAGTTAGGCTTACAAAAACAAAAAAAAAGGGGAGAAAAGAAGACAACCGAGTCAGGGGTCGACCTTTTTGTCGTTCGGGTTCGTCGACCCCTCGGCCTTGTCCTTGCCCTCGCCTCCGCCACCTCCTTCGCTCCAGCTCTCCTCCTCCTCGGAGTCGTCCTCCTTCTCCTCCTCGGACGCGGCCTTCCACGGGTCCTCGACGGGTTCTGTCTCCCCCTCGGGGCCGATCAACTCCTCGGGGACAACCTCCTCCCCTTCTACGAGGTCGTAGAAGTTGTAGGTGGACGTGTCGAAGCCCGGGTTCTTGGCGACCACATGTTGCAAGGCACGGCCGTAGGCTTCCAGCATGTTCTGGGTCATGTGCATCGCGGCCACCTCCTGCACGGCTTTCTTCACCCTCTTCACCTTCCTGAGGTGTTTGGCCTTGATCTTCTCGGCCCTCTTCCGAGCATCCTCCGCCTCCGACCGAGCCTTGGCCAACTCCTCCCTCAGGTCGGCAGCCTCCTTCACCGACGCCTCAAGCTTGGCCGCCGAATCCTTCAGCCTGGAGACCTCCTTCTCCGAGGCCTCGAGCTTGGCCGCCGCATCCTTTGACAGCTGAACAGCATCGGCCAGCTGCTTCTCCAGCCCCTCCACTTCGGCGGCCCTCTTCGTCGAAAGAAGCAACTCGGAATCGAGCCGCTTCGCGACCTTGACGCGCTCCGTCCTCTCCTTCTCCTTCTCCTGATCCTTCCTCGCCATCTCCTCGAGCAGGGAATTGATGTGGCAGATGATCTGAAAGAGAGCGACAGAGTTACAATCCGGATCCAAATACTTAGAAAATTTTCTAAGGAAGAAATTCAGACGAAGAAGAAATCAGCCTACTTACCGACATGGAATCCCGGGCGATCTGCATCACGGCGTCCCCTGCCATCCCGGCCTTCAGGGTCGCTCGATCCTTCGGGGTCGGCAGATGCTTTATCGCCTCCATGCAGATGTTCCCGTCGCCTAGGAAACCATCAGCGTTCATCACCTGCCAGTCGGGGACGAAGATCTGCTTGTGACGCTCGGTTAAGATCTTCTCCGCCTCGGCAGTGAGGGGCGGAACCGGCATGGACAGCGCATCCTTCACCCCGAACACGCCGCTCGACGAGCCCGGAGCGCCCTTCCCCGGGGTCGGCACAGGTGCATCCGAGGCAGGGGGATCGGAGATATTGACCTCCCCCTGCTCGGGGACCACGACCTTCGTCGGAGAGATGAGGACCTCGATCTGCCCCTCCTTGAGGACCGCGACCTTCGGCTGCTCGGCGGTCTTCGCGACCGAAGGCTTCTTCGCTGGCCGGCTCTCCTGAGTCTCCGCCGCCGACCTCTTCTTCTTCTCCTGCTCTGCCCGGCCCTTCGCCACCAGAGCCTTGTAATCAAGCTTCATTGTCTCTGCAAAAGCCGGAGGAAAAAACTTAGAAAATTTTTCATGAACTTTAAACAAGGAGGATAAATACCAGAAGCATACGAGGGTCGATCGGACTGAGACCCCCACGGAACAGATGCTCCTCCGTAATATCCTTCCAGCTTAGCGCTGGCAGGGCGAGAAGCTTCCTCTGGACCTCAGCCTCCTCAGCATTCAGCGGGACGTCCTTCTTTGTACGCTTAGGCAGGCCGTCCGTCGCCCAAGCTGTCGGTATCACCCATGGCGTCATATTTCGGACGAGGAAGTATTTATCCTTCCAATGTTTGATTGAGTCCGGGTTCTCGATCAACTTAACTCCCGTCCGAGGAGAAAGGAAAAACCTCTGTTCATGACGCCTCGGCTGGCAGGGTTTGAAAAGACTCCGAAAGAGGAACATAGTCGGCTTGGCGTCGACCTCTTGACATCGGAGGAGAAACGCCACGACATGCCTCCAAGTGTTCGGCATCAGTTGGGCAGGACTCAGACCGTACCAGACCAAGACTTCGACCACGAACGGGTGTAGGGGAAACCGGAGCCCGGCGATGAGGGAATCGACCGGGAAGACGCATATGTCCGGCGAGGACTTTGTGTTGGCTCGGAACCCCGGCCCAGGAAGAAGCAGCGCATACTCGAGCGGGATCCGGAAACCCTCTCGGATCGTGCGGAGATCGGCCTCGGTGAGAGTCGAGATCCTGTGGTCGACCTCGGACAGCTCCCTAGTCTCATTCTCCTCCACCAGTTTTGCCGTACCTTGAGTGACCCTCTCCAAGTCATCCTCGGCGTAATCCCGGACACCTCCCACGGTCGATACGGCGATGAGTTGCCGACCGAACGCCCCTGCTCTCTTCGGCGTTTCCACTATTGTGATCACGGCTTTACCCTTTCGGGACTCCGCCGCGACCTCCTCGGGCACTTCGGCCACTTCACCCTCTTTATCCGGACGAACAACCTCCTGCTCGCTCGGCTCCATTACTCCCTTCCCTTTATCCCCTCGGCCAACGGCTTGCTCCGAGGCGGGGGTCTCAGCCGAAATCTTAACCATGTTTTCTTTAAAAGAGAAGGGAAAGAAACTGACCTCGAAGTGACAGGTACAGTCGGAAAGTTCACCGGAGCTAAGAACGCTGCCGCGACAGCTAGCAAGGCCACCCAGGGAGGTAAAAACTGCGAAGCAAAGTAAAAACGGAAGAAAGAGAGTAAAAGTGAAAAGTGAAGACTTGGTCTTGGGGGGGTGAAGATTTATAGTAAAATTGGAACGTCCCTTGGACTTCCAATGAAACTTCGCGACTTTTGGGCTACTCTCGAAACGTCACGAAGGCCCATCACCGCTACTCCTCTCACCAAGTCAACCGCTCGGCCCCGAAGGATCCAAATCCGACCTACGAGCAATCCGAGCAGGCCGACAGCAGGGTCCGGTCGGAATCCGAGCAAGTGCCTTCCCGAGCTGGTAAATGGGAAAAACTCACTTTCCCCTCAACTTTCGCGTCCGATCTCGATCAGACGGCTCAGATCTCGCCGAGAGCACTAGACGACAAGATAGTGTTTTCTTGGGAGCTACGCCCGTCTCGAGATGCGCGCCATCATCCAGCGGCTCAAGATGCACCACGTTGCTCGGACGATCGGACCCTCGGACGTCTCACCTATGCTTAGAGGAACCTGGAAAAATTTTGATTCAGTTTTGAGGCGCCGCCTTCGGCGAACACCCCCCAGGTCCCGTGCATCAGTCGGTATCCCGCCGACCACGAAACCCGGTCGGGAACAGATAGGCACTCCTCCCATCTCTAACTTCCCCGGGCTGACATCCATCAGAAGCCATCAGCCCGGAAGGAAGACAGAGATGAGAGGGGACCCATCAACACTCAGAAACCAGGAGAAACACACCGTACCGAGCTTGTTGTTTGCAGCTGGAAGGCGCGGCCCGTCAGAGGACACCGACCGCAGCGCCTTCACAGTTGCAAACAACGGGCTCGGACGGTCCAGAAGCCCGAGCTGCATCCCATGATAGAGAAGCGCGCCATCCCGAGCTAGTTGGTTGCAACTGGAAGGATCCGTTTGTCAGAGGGCTCTGACGGCGGCGCCTTCACAGTTGCAACAAACGGACTCGGATGGCCCGGAGGTCGGCATCGGACATGGATCATCCTTCTCCCACCAAGACCTCCGCCTGCTTCGGCACTCACTTCGGAGCAACCAAAGAAGGCAGAAGATCTTGGTGAGAGAACGACCACCCGTCCTTCCGAGAAGGCCCCATCCCTCGGATCCGGACTACGGTCGTCACCACTCTTGCCTTATTCTCCCCCGCTCCTGACATCCACTTAGGGACCGTCCGGAACGGGAGAAGATAAAGGTAAGAGAGCGACCACCCGTCCTTCGGAGATAACTCATCCCCCGGCTTCGGACTACGGTCGTCACCACTACTACCTCGTTCCCCCTCGCTCCTGACATCCACTTGCGGGCCGTCAGGAACAAAGGGAAAACCAGGCAGAAGAGCGACCACCTCTCCGAACCTCAAGAGAGAAGCTACCCAAGGCAGATGCCCCCGAGGTCTGGAACTCAATTTGGCTATGACGAAAATGACAAAGGGAGTGGAGTACTTATAGCCTGCCTCCTAGAACCAGCCATTATGACCCTCGGAAATCGAAGCGCCGCGTCTTAATTGAGGGAGTTACTGATCCTCAGAAGCTGAAACGCCACGCATTAATTACGTCGGGAAGGCGAAACGCCACACAAGTCACGAAGCGCCATTAACACCATGGGGAACGGAGCCATCTCAGATTGCCAAAAACGACAGGCCCTCGGTCGACTGCCGAGCAAGGGCCTTCCCGAGCTGGTAAATGGGGAAAACTCACTTTCCCCTCAACTTTCGCGTCTGATCCCAATCAGACGGCCCAGATCTCGCCGAGAGCACTAAAAGACAAGATAGTGTTTTCTTGGGAACTGCGCCCGTCTCGAGATGCGCGCCCACATCCAACGGCTCAGATAACGCCACGTCCCCCGGCCTGCCGAACACCAATGCCTTCGGTCGGCATCCGAGCAAGTGCCTTCCCGAGCTGGTAAATGGAGAAAAAATGACACCGAGCTACGTGGACCACTGGATCTCTCAAAAATTTGCGCTCCCAATGATGAAGAGCCCAGATTGCGCCACGTGCGCTAAAAGACAAGATAGTGTTTTTTTTGGGAACTGCGCTCGTCTCGAGAGGCGTGCCACCATCCGACGGCTCAGATTGCGCCACGTCACTCGGAATGCCGAACCCCCTAGTCTCCGGTTGGCAGCCGAGCAAGTGCCTTTCCGAGCTCGTAAACGGAGAAAAACGCTGCCGAGCGGTAACGACCACCAGATCTTCCCGAAGTTCGCGCCTGTCCACGATCGATGGCTCAGATCGAGCCACGCCATTAATCGGTATTTAAATCGTTTTTTATTTATTTTAATCGTTTTATTTGTTTAAAAATTGCGAGAAAATTGCTAAAAATTCGGGAAAATTAGCTAAAAATTCTGGGAGATAATTGAAAATTCGGGGACACACTTTCGAACCCCGGAGCGAACAATTATTACCCAGAATGCACCGCTAAAGCCCCCGAACGATTAGCAAACACATCGCAGAGTTAAACAAGTACTTCGAAAAAAGTAGATAAAAGACTATCAGATACCTGACTCCGCTCAAGAGCAGGCTCACCGCATCAAAAATTACCTCGTCACCCCCTTTCTAGATTCGAAATCCCACATCTGGACTCCGATACAACTCCACCAGCCATTGAAACTGCTGAACTACTCCTCAAAGCCTGATCACGCTCAGCCTTTAGGAGTGGGGGGCTCGTGATATAGCTAAAATTGGGGTTAAATCGGGACCGTCCAGATCGAGCACGAATCTTGAAGCACGGGGGTAAAAAGGTAATTTCACATATAGATGGATCCAAAACGGGTATTGGGTCTCCACCTCACGAAACCAACCGCCCGCGAATAGATCCACTCCAACTGGGCGCGGGCTCCGACCCGATACAAGCCCGGTCCACCAAGGGAGAATCAGGCCACTGATTTGATTAGATCAAATCAATAAGCTTGATTTGCTCTCACCAGGGAATCAAGGCCTACTTTCCTAAAACAGAATAGGAGGATTTTGCTCCTAACTGTTAGGCAGGAAATCAGGCCCCAAATCATTCCAAAGGCGACTATAAATACAGCCCCTCTACCACCAAGACCAGGTTAATCACTTTTTCACCACTTGAGCTCTTTCTTAATCTTTTACTGATTACTGACAAGAGCGTCGGAGGGTGCGTCGCCGGAATCAACCCCGGTGTCTCGCACTTCCCTGCAGGTTGCGGCGGGAGCAAGAAGGCCGAGTCAGCTGTTCAGGTTTTCCTCGGATCCACAAATTCTATCTGTTTACCCCCACACCAAAATCAGCGGTAACAGTTCCAAATGTCAACTGCTGTCGAGTAGTGAGTAGCACCAAGAAGCACTTCAAGTTGAAATCAACCAGAAATCAAAATTAAACAGAGCTCATTCAGCCTGGAAACAACAAAATATTTATTTAAAAAATATAGTAGGCTCATAACACAAAATATCATTCACCAATTATAGTAGGCTCAGAACACAAATTATTTAGATCATAAAGTTAAAAACACAATTGTAACCACAAACCGTTTTAACTTTCAACTTCCATTATTTCCATTACAATCCATACATGACGAATATAGTAAAACACATTTAAACCAAATCTGATCCATATTTGATTTGGGTGACCTGGAAAGAAGAAAAAAAAACACAAGTTTTGTTAAGAAGAAATCTACTATTATCTCTATTATTAATAATTTGGTCTACTTGGTGAATTTTTGGGCAGAACTTATCCCTGAGAACAAGGGACAAACTGAACCTGGGAGCTATTGATGCAGCTATTGCTAACATCAACTTCTTTGTTGATCTAAATGGTTTTAATGGTGCTGTAGCTGCTGTTTCTTATCCAAGTCCAGGTCTATCTGTCACTGTGCTGGATGATTGAAGATCTGCAGTACAAGTGCCTACAGCTCCAAAAGTTGATTGTGTTTTGTTTTTGAGTGTTAGCTGACTATATTTTGTGTTGGCTGTTTAGTTTTCTTGTATCATCTTATACTTGGATTTGTGATGTTTGTTTCTATGAGCAAGTGATTAGTTTGATCAACATTTTGTCACTGCTCCCAGAATCCTAGCAGGTGTTTCCCATGAAGGTTTCCAGTTACATTGGCACCAGTTCAATTCAGGGTGAAACCGCTACAAATAATCTGAACCAAATCCGATCCATATTTATTTTATTTTCCTTCCCTGATCCATCTTTTTATGATACGGATACGAATATAAATACCTCGGAACTATCAGAAAAAATCTAAATTGGATATCAGAATAAATGAACATATCCGGAGGTACAAGAATCACTCTTTCAGATTATCAGTCATTTTCAAAAGATATCTATAACAGTAACCCGATCTGAATTTAATATAAATCAAATATGAATGTTGATAAGAACCAATATCTCAAATCTAAGAGTCATATACAAAAGCAAGCCATCAAAAATACACAATAGCACTTGAAGGGTGGCCCCTTCAATTAAAGACCCATGTGTAAAGATTACAAACACCTTAACTCATAGCTGTTATCCATATTTTTATGATACGGATACGAATATAAATACCTCGGAACTATCAAGAAAACATCTAAATTGGATATCAGAATAAATGAACATATCCGGAGGTACAAGAATCACTCTTTCAGATTATCAGTCATTTTCAAAAGATATCTGTAACAGTAACCCGATCTGAATTTAATATAAATCAAATATGAATGTTGATAAGAACCAATATCTCAAATCTAAGAGTCATATACAAAAGCAAGCCATCAAAAATACACAATAGCACTTAAAGGGTGGCCCCTTCAATTACAGACCCATGTGTAAAGATTACAAACACCTTAACTCATAGCTGTTTCTTTTTCGGTGATTTTCCTATTTCATAGATAAGTACAATACCGTGATTGCATCTCCACCACTTCTCACGATCAATCGACCTCCTCTCATAATAGACTTACTCATGTATATATATTGATTAAAAAAACCAGTAGGCTCAGAACACACTATTCAAAACTAGGGCTGCATTGGGGTGTCGTGCCAACTAGAATATGATAGATAAATAATCAAACATAAATACAACAAGCTGAAAAAATTATTTAGATCATGAAGAGTTAGCAACAAAACAAACAATCAATCATAAAGCTCAGATAGGATTATTTCATCACTAATCACTTCACTAAATCTTTAATTAAATCATAAAAGAATCATAGTGTGCAACTTCATAAACATAATCCATCTCATCATCACTTTTAAAAAATAAGGGAAAATTGCTTGCTACTAATGCAAAACAAACTATTCAAGTATACTCAAAGTCAAATTTTGACAAATTCAAGTATCGAGAGCTGAGATTCTCAACCGTTCGATTGCGATCCAATGGTCCAGATTTGATCCGACCATCAACTGATATGTTGAAGGGCAAAACAGTCATTTTTAAGCTCAGATCTTTCTCATCTGAGCTACTCTCTCCCGTTCTCTCTCTCTCTCTCTCTCTTCTTGACGAATCCGAAAAAACTCGGCTCTCCCGAAAAAACAGTCATTTGAAGTAACAATTGTAAAGCTCAGATATTAATAATTCATCACTAGTCACTCCTACAAATCATTAAATAAATGATGAATAGTGTGCAACTTCAGAAACATAATCCATCTCATCATCACTTATAACCATTGAGGAAAAATAAAGCTCAGATAGGATTAATTCATCACTAGTCACTCCTACAAATCATTAAATAAATGATTCATAGTGTTCAACTTCAGAAACATAATCCATCTCATCATCACTTGTAAAACTAGAATCCAAGTCCTCCAACGAGGAAGCAAACTGACAATCACATGAATATAACAGACCAGTAGACTACTATAGCATAATAAAGTCATGGTTAACAGTAAACCAAACATAAAATAGAATGATACCGATTTGTTTCACACCGTGAACCACCACCAATCGAACTATCAACAATCAAACCTAAAATAAAGAAAGACCAAACCCCAAAATGGATAAATGGGATTCGAATACTTCCCTGACATATTGTAGCTGATCATCTTTTTCCACACACTATTCTTGAGATGCAAACATTACTTGACAAATTAATTTTCAAAGCAAGCAATTAATTTACAAAATAAGGGATTTGAAAAAAAAATTGGGAAAAAAAAGTTCACAAAATTATACCTGATTCGAAGATGTCGGGGTGGAGAAGAAAGGTGGAGTTAGGGTTTCGATAGCAGCCAAACCCATCAATGGACCAAAATCAAAAACCAAAAACCATAGCTTCGAAAGAGATAGAGAGAACGGGAGAGATGAGCGATGCATCGAAGAGAGAGGGAGATCACGATCGGGTGGGTTTCGATAGCAGCCAAACCCCTCATAACCCCAACACTCCATTTCCCATTAAAATGGACCAAAATCAAAAACCCTAGCTTCGAAATGCTCACAAAGAGAGATGGGCGACGCATCTAAGAGAGAAAGAGAATGGGAGAGATGAGCGACGCATCGAAGAGAGAGAGAGAGAGAACGGGTGAGATGGGCGACGCTTCATCGAAGCTATGGTTTTTAGGGGGTCGCTGAGATTACTTCGGATTCATCAAGGAGAGAAAGAGAGAGAATGGGAGAGAGTAGCTCTCCTGAGAAAGAGATGAGCTGAGAAATGACTACATTGCCCTTCTACATATCAGTTGATGGTTGGATCAAATCTTGACCATCGGATCGCATTCGAACAGTTGAGAATCTCAGCTTCCCAGCTCTTAATAGACTCAATATATATATATATATATATATATATATATATATATATATATATATATATATATATATATATATATATAGAGAGAGAGAGAGAGAGAGAGAGAGAGAGAGAGAGAGAGGTTCGGGTGAGAACCATTCCCTGGGGTGAGAACCTAAGGGCCTATCCCAGCCATTCATCTGACTAATATTAACGGTCTAGATGTTATCCGTTATAATTAATTAGATTAATTAATTTTTGATTTTAGATGTCAATCCCTTTAATTAAGCGTTGGGGACCGCATAATAAAAGGAATGAAGATATTAGACAGATTTTTCGGTCAATATTTTTTCGGTCAATATTAGACAGATGACTACACTTATCAACTATATCATATCATTTACTAAAATTATAACAAATTTGACCAAATATTGTTTTCATTTTATAATTGCAATAGTATAAACCCTGGATAAAAAAGGATGAAGAATCCCACCCTGTTTAACCAAAACTCGTATACAAACTAGTTCACCCTATAAAAATAACGAAGAAATGTTATAAAACCAATTAGAGTGAGCTAATGTGTGTGCCAAAAACCAAATATAAAAGTCTTCTTTAATTTTCTAAAAGGAATGAACGAATTGGTGATGATTCTGAAGTTGCTATTAAGTTGGGATACAAAATCTTCTCGAATAGCAACTGTAATAATTATAAATAGCAACTGTAATTATTATAAATAGCAACTGAAATAATTATAAATAGCAACTGAAATTGGTGAAGGAATACTATAAATAGCAACTGAAGTTAAAATTATAAATAGCAACTGAAGTTGCTATTGTATCTACTTACAATACAGTCAGTTGCTATATAGTGAACGAATTGGTGAAGGAACGAATTGGTGATGATTCTGAAGTTGCTATTAAGTTGGGATACAAAATCTTCTCGAATAGCAACTGTAATAATTATAAATAGCAACTGAAATAATTATAAATAGCAACTGAAATTGGTGAAGGAATACTATAAATAGCAACTGAAGTTGCTATTGTATCTACTTACAATACAATCAGTTGCTATATAGTGAACGAATTGGTGAAGGAACGAATTGGTGATGATTCTGAAGTTGCTATTAAGTTGGGATACAAAATCTTCTCGAATAGCAACTGTAATAATTATAAATAGCAACTGAAATAATTATAAATAGCAACTAAAATTGGTGAAGGAATACTATAAATAGCAACTGAAGTTAAAATTATAAATAGCAACTGAAGTTGCTATTGTATCTACTTACAATACAGTCAGTTGCTATATAGTGAACGAATTGGTGATGATTCTGAAGTTGCTATTAAGTTGGGATACAAAATCTTCTCGAATAGCAACTGTAATAATTATAAATAGCAACTGTAATAATTATAAATAGCAACTGAAATAATTACATAGCAATACTTGACCACTTAAACAGCAATTGTAATAATTATAAATAGCAACTGTAATAAACAGTAACTGTAGGCAAGGAAATGGTGAATGATTCTGCAGTCGTTATTAATTTGGGAAACAAAATCTTCTCCAATATTTTACGGGAATAAATTATTTCTCTCTCCAATTTGACCAAATTTGCCTTAACCGTCGCACACAAAAAAGGCAATTTATAATTATTCCTTTTATTACGCGGTCCCCATCCCTTAATTAAAGGGATTGACATCTTAATGCAAAAATTAATTAATCTTATTATTTAATTTTAAAAAATCTTGACCGTTAAGATTACACAGATGAATGGCTAGGATAGGCCCTTAGGTTCTCACCCCAGGGTTGGTTCTCACCCGAACCGACCCCTATATATATATATATATATATATATATATATATATATATATATATATATATATATATAATCAAGGAACACTAATTATAAATCTGGACAACATACACGCTTGCACTAAAACTAGCTTTTCCGCTACTACTGAAATGTAAATCCAATTCCGTCAGAGGTTAGAAAATATACTCTGTATCGAAACCAACACCTATTCGCTCGACACAATATAAGTTCTGTAGCCATACCTACCAGTCTGTTCTTTACATGTATAATGTCTAGGCAGAAACATAGGGTGAAATTCTCATGCTTATAATTCCCCTGAAAATCATTATTAAATCTCACAAAAATCATAATCTGATCCCTTAAAATGTTCAGTTTATATAAGGTCATTATTCCACCAACACTTTGTTATCATCTAATTTACCGGGACGATACACTTCAAACTGTAATTTGGAATTTACGATGTATCAATACTAAAACCTCAGTATCTCACAATCTACAATTCGGATTTCAAAACCGCAAGAAACTCTGGATCCTACACTCAAAGGGCTATAATATGCATATATAAAACTATAAATTTGGTTACTGGGAGTTCACGCTAATCTCGATACAAAATCAATCACTCTCTCAGTGAAAAGTCTGAATTACTTTATATTTAAAATCTCAACCTCAATCCATCATTTAATATTTCCGCTCTTTGCAATCACACTAGATCTCAGCGGGAGAATCTAAGGGTATCAATCATGAGTTTATAACTCTCTTACATTCTACAACACACTACAATTAACTGATACATCGAGCTAGAAACTATAATAATAACATGACAAAAAGATCGATTTCAATGACAAGAGTTACATGCTTCTACTCATATCGATGATTAAGGTTAGAATTTATCAAATACATTTCTAAGAGGATCATTATTCTAACATTAAATTTATAATTTCTAACGTGCAGCAAAAGTTGCAATCAATATCAATATGTTCTAAAATAACCCGATGGCATGATGTTTATATAAATTTGTGATCATAATAGTGCATGCAGTGTGGCGATCATGGAAAGAAGGATTTACAGGGTTTTTCTACGAATATCAAATTAGGGGATAATCAACAATATCGGGTTCGAGAATTTAGTGATTTAATATGACACGTAAGAGACTATGAATTGGATTTCAATAAGATAATTTGATATGAAACAAAACTACTAGCTAAGAGTTCAAGGGACGCTTGCTTCATTTCGACAAACCCTTTGTGTGCGTAGAACTCTGTGCATTGCTTGTGCTCCGATTTGTGCTTGGTTCCATGCTCCGCTTCCGACAAGAGAAGGCAGCAACAACGGCAATAGGAACGTCGGGTTTGGAGTAGGGGCAAGGAGTTGGCTATTGGTGTTGGGTTTGGGATTGGGGTGGAGGTGGCTGTTTGAGGTGTTCGGGCTATCAGGTGTCGGGTGTCAGGTTGAAGGATGGCAACAAGGAGTGGTTGAATGAGATGGAGGTCGGGATTGAGGGTGAAGTTCGAGAATGGAGAGGAGTTTTGGTGTGTGTAGTTGGTGATGGAGGGGTAGATTGGTTTGGAGAGGATGGAGGTGGAGCAGTTGGTTGTTCGGTTGTGGTGGTGCTATTGGGGTTTGATGGAGTTGGCAATGGAGTTTGAGTTTGAGGTGGAGTTATTGGCTTTTAATGGAGGGTGATGGAGTTTGGAGGTTGAAAGTGAGTTTGGGATTTGAGTTGAATGGAGTCAGTGGAGTGGGGTCGGGATGGAGGTGATGAGTGATTAGGGTTGGTGATTAGAGGATTAATAATAGGGTTTGAGGTGGAGGGTGATTAGGAGAATTAATAGGAGATTAGGAGGTGGTTATGGAGATTGAGATAAATAATGGCAATAAAAATTTGGGGGGGGGGGGGGTGCGGTATTTGGTTGGCGGAGAAAAAATGGAAGTGCTTTAGAGTTAGGGTTTGGGTTTGGGTTTTGTTTAGGTTCCGGCTTTGCAGTTAGGTTCGGGTTGGGTAGAGTTTAGGGTTTCAGCTTTGGGTTGCAATTGGGAATGTGCCAAGGAATGAGCTTTCACATGAAATCATAATTAATTAAATAGATATAATGCATGCTATTGAGTCCAAAAACTCCGCCATTGTCTGTCCCAAGCTAGGAATCTAGCCACAAACTAGGTAAGGAGCAGAGTTGTGTTAGGCAGTTGACAGAAAGCATCAAAATTTTGTCAAATCTTATGAACATAAATCCTAATAATATACGCGCAAATGCTAGGGCATTTCCTGGAAGCGATGCGTTGTGCCTACCTCTGGGTGCTTCGAAAAATGTGCAAAGGGCGTCGCATCGGTGTCCGGGTGTGGTGAAAAATGGGCAAGTGTTCCTGCACCAATCTGGACGTGTGCGGGTAAAGAAGCTAGTCCAGGAAAATAGGCTTAGGTTAGCGACTTGAAATATAGGAATATTGACAGGAAAATGTATAGAACTAGTAGATACCATGATTAGAAGGAATATTAATATAGCTTGTTTATAAGAAACAAAGTAGGTAGGGGAGAAAGCTAAAGAGATAGATGGTTTTAAATTATATTATACCGGTAAAATTAGAAATAGAAATGGAGTAGGAATTTTAGTAGATAAGAAATTCAAAAGAGATGTAGTAGGTGTTAATAGGTAAGGGGATAGAATAATACAAATTAAGCTTGTATTAGGGGGAAACATAATTAATATCATTAGTGCTTATGCACCTCATGTAGGATTAGATGCACAAGCTAAAAATAAATTTTGGGAAGATATGGATGAGATAATTCAAGGAGTACCCTTAGCTGAGAAACTATTTATAGGAGATTTCAATGGACATGTAGGAGAAGACAACATGGGATATGAGATAGTGCATGGAGGACCTGGATTTGGAAATAAGAATGATGGTGGAGAGGCTCTATTAGATTTTGTGGCTTCGTATGATCTTATACTAGCAAATGTTTTTTTTAGGAAGAGGGAGGAATATTTGATAACCTTTAAAAGTGCGGCAAATAAGAGTCAGACTGATTTTTTCATCACTAGAAAGGTAGATCACTTGACATGTAAAGATTGTAAAGTTATACCGGGAGAGTGTTTAACCTCACAACATAGATTAATGGAATTGGATGTTAAGAATGAGAAACACATATGTGCAAGGAAGGAGACTAGGAACCCAAGAATTAGGTGGAACTTGAAGGGAGATAAACTAGAAGTTTTTAGAGATGAAGTCCTTAAAGGAGTATCATAGAATTGATAAGGGGAGACAAATATGATGTGGACTAAATTGGCTATGTACATAAAAGAAGTTTTAAAAGAGGTATTTGGAGAATCTAAAGCTAGAGGGTTACTAAATAACGAATCATGGTGGTGACAAGAAGAACTCCAAAATATTGTGAGAGAAAAAAGACCAACCTTCAAAATATGGCAAAAGAATATAAATAAAGAGGATTTGGAGAGATATAAGACCGTTAGAAAAGAAGTTAAGAAAGCGGTAAGAGATGCAAAAGAAAAAGCTTATGATGATTTATACACAAAATTAGAATAAAAGAAGGAGAAAATAACATTTATAAGCTTGCTAAACAAAGGGATAAAAAAAAAGATTTGGATACAATTAGGTGTATTAAGAGCGATAATTCAAGAGTCTTAGTAAAAGATGAGGAAATCAAGAAAAGATGGCAAAATTACTTTGAGAAGTTATTAAATGAAAAGGTTGTGGGCAGCTTAAATATAGAGGAATCGAGGGAGAGTCGAGAGTATATGTTTTTCCGTAGAATTAGGACGTAGGAGGTTCGACATTCTTTAGGAAGGATGAAAATAGAAAAAAGCTTTAGGACCAAATGATATACCCATTGAAGTTTGGACGTGTCTTGGGGATGTAGGAGTGGGTTGGCTAAAAAAGTTATTTAATGAAATTTTGAGAATTAAGAAGATGCCCGATGAATGGAGAAAGAGTATTTTAGTACCTATATATATAAATAAAGGAGATATACAAAGTTTCTCAAACTACCGAGGAATTAAATTAATGAGTCATACGATGAAAATTTGAGAGAGAGTGATCGAACATAGACTGAGACTAGAAACTACAGTGTTTAAGAATCAGTTTGGATTTATGCTTGGGACGTCAACAATGGAAGCAATTTATGTATTGAGGAGACTTATGAAAAATATAGGGAGAATAAGAAAGATCTACATATGGTTTTTATAGATCTAGAAAAAACATATGATAAAGTCTCTAGAGACATAGTATGGTGGGTGTTAAATAATAAAAGAGTAACTATTCGGTATATTAAGGTAATTAAGGATATGTATGAAGGGGAAACGACCACAATTAGAACAACTTTATGAGAGACCAGCGATTTTCCTATTACATTAGGTTTACACCAAGGTTCGACTTTAAGCCCTTACCTCTTTACTTTGGTTATGGATGAATTGACGCGAGGAATACAAGATGAGGTGCCATGGTGTATGCTTTTTGCCGATGACATCGTCTTAGTGGACGAGACTAGAGCAGGAGTTAATGCTAAATTAGAATTGTAGAGAGAAACTTTGGAAGCTAGAGGCTTTAGAATAAGCAGAACTAAAACAGAGTATATGGAGTGTAATTTTAGTGATATTCGGAACACAACTTAGAAAGTAGTGAAGCTTGACGGCCAAGAGATTCCTAAGAGAGACCGTTTCCGATATTTATGCTCGATTATACAAAGAGATGGGGAGATTTGTGAAGATGTTGTACATAGGATCCAAGCAGGGTGGCTTAAGTGGAGAAGTATCAGTGGTGTTTTGTGTGACAAACGTATACCTTTGAAGTTGAAGGAAAAATTTATAGGACAATTGTTAGACCAGCAATGATGTATAGAGCAGAGTGTTGGGCAACAACGAAACAACATGTCCAAAAAATGAGTGTAGCGAAGATAAGGATGCTAAGATGGATGTGTGGTAAAACAAGGAATGATAGAATTAGAAACGAGCATATACGAGACATGCTAAAGGTAGCTCCAATCCAAGATCAGTTAAGAGAGATTCGCCTAAGGTGGATTGAACATGTCACACGTAGACCTAGTAGTGCCCCCGTTAGAAGAGTGATTTGATAAGTATTGAGGGTAGAGTTAGGGGTAGAGGAAGACCTAAACTAACTTGGGTGAAAATGGTGAAAAAGGATATGATAACTTGTGACCTTACAGAAGATATTGGGCTAAACCGAGCAGAATGGAAAACCAGCATTCATGTAGCCGACCCCAACTAGTTGGGAAAAACACTTTGTTGTTGTTGTTGTTGGATGCTAATGAGTTCAAAAGAAAGAACATCCAGCAGATGACCAAAAATAAAATAATATGTAGGATAATACGTATAGGTGAAACATAGAGTTACAGTGTCAGTGGGAGAAATGAAATTCAACTCATCTTACAACCCAACAAAGCTAGCTACATTACTTTGCATAGGCATTTCTTTTCCAACAGTGTATATGCTGGAAAACAAACCACCATTTACTGTCATCTTTAGTTTGTGAAAATCCTTAAAGTTCTCAAATTGCAAAGCTATAATGTAATGCATACCCAATTTGTAAGTGTTAGATCTAGTATATGAATAATTAAAATTTCAACAACTAAATCATGATAAAACATGAAAATGAATGAAATAGAAATGAGATCGAGGGTTTAAGAATTCACCATGTCGGAGGTGAGGCATGTATTTACTGCCCTAAGGAATTACTGCCCCCTACGTTCGAGGCTTTAGTGACAAGGCACTCCCTAATGGTACAACCTCCCAATCAAACGTAGTCTACTCTTGGCACGAACAAGTGGAAGACAAAAATGACCCAATCTAACTCCTTCAAATGCTCAACTTTGAATGTAGAATAGAGAGTATAATAAAGAGAGAAGATAAATGAAAGTTTAGTGACTTGTTCTTAATATTCCTTGGTTGTGTTTTCTTTACTGGATGAGCCACTATTATATAGAAGAATAAAGGGGCCAAAATTAACCATTGGAAAAAGAGAGTATGTGTGTGAACAAGTGAGGTGTGTAGGCTACTATGACTAGGGTTGTAACAACCCGAATTCCAAAATAAAACTGAATTCGAGATTCCACAAGATCTTTACACTTCTTTCGTACAATTTTACAAGGAATTTAAAACTTTTTACTTTACATCAGAGTTACAAGAAATCTTTACACTTTACATTTTACAGCGGAAGCAATTTACAACATTTATCTAAAAGTACAACAATATTTGAATGATCTCTAAGCATTAGTTCTCCTTTAATCTTTATCAGGCATTTACCCTGCATACAAAACTGTGGGTACGTCAGTTTATTCAACCGATGAATTTTATACACGGCCATCCTCTCTATGCCGGAAACAGTATAACGATTCTCATCTCTTAACAATCACAAACTTGTTCACAAAACAAAAACTAAAGGGACTATCCTATTGATGTCGTATCGTGCTGTGCACTTATTCCTTAATGCAGTTGTTATGTTACATGACACTAATGCACACTTGTTCGGTTTCTATGCATCCCATACTACATAGGTCCGAGGGCAAGCCCTTAATCGTACTTCATATTATAGGGTTCAATCCCTCGCCATGACTTAAACTACTACGGTAACTACAGTAAGTATCCTAGATGTTCTATGATCTACGAGCCCATGTCCAGGCAGTCTGGAGGGGAATTCCACGCACTGACATGACGCATCAAGCAGGCAGACTATGGACAATTCAGCCTCCGCCATGGAACAATGGCACCACCCGTAGTCACCAAAACACCCCACAAGTGTCGCCACCGGGACGATAATTCTGGAGTAGTGCTCACGCCATGTCATGACGCATCAAGCAGGCAGTCTGTGAATCACTCTCACACCGCCAATTCAATGGTCCTCATACTCGTGTTTTTCTCTTACTTTCATCACATCTTCACTATGTATTTAGTCCTTAGATTATTAGAATCGTGAACAAAATCAATTCTCTAGAGTTAGCCTTTCCACTATACCGGTCTTAATTCTTTATTCAACATGACCCAAATCGTGGTCTTTTCAATTCAAATTTCATTTCAATTCATTTCTTTTTCAATGCCGGTATGAGGCTTAGCTACACTCTAGTTCTCAATTTCAATTCACAATTAAACAAGAATTGAGCCTTTCAAGCTCATAAGTTCATTTTTCATGATTTCATCAGACTTTCCTTTTTCATGTTCATAGTATTCATAATCGTAAAACTTTTCATAAATTCAGCAGAATAATTTACTTCACTTCGTATGCGATTTCATGCAAAGGTAAAATAAAATTCACTTTTCTAATCTATCACATCAACTCTCCAGTCTTTCCATTATCAAATCTCTTTCAAACAGTATATATACATTTTTTTTATCACGAGACAGAAATTAAAATCTGAGACGTCAAAATAATCTGGATAGTCGACTCTCAAAACATAGCCAGTCGACTGTTCATTAAGAAATTAAAAGACTCCAGAAAATGGTCGGGACAGTCGACTGCTAAACTTGGTCAGTCGGCTGTTCAAAAAAAAGGTTTAAAAAACTCGAAGGGTTCAGGGCAGTCGACTGTTACTCAAACCAGTCGGCTGTTCTGCCGTGGTTTTAACTCGAAGAATTCAATAATCAGGTCAGTCGACTAACTACACCTATTCGGTCGTCTAATCAGTAATAAAATTTGAAGTATGGAATCGATTCTTCTTTCCTCTCGATTAGTACACAACATTTTTGTTTAGGCTACAATATATTCATTTCTCGAAACTAACAAGCAACTTTATTTGGCTACCATTTCAACAAGCGTAGTTTACTAATGAATGTGGAGATTCTTACGACTAGTATTTTCCACACAACCACGACCTCTAGAAAGAAGTATTTTTTCCATAATCATCATTTTTCTACAGTGATAAACATTTATTCCAATTTAGCATGCTAGATTAAATCGACGTATAATAACAGCAATCATATCAATCGATCAAGTTCACCTATTCTTTTCATGCAATTTCACTTGTGTTCCATTTTTACTTTAATCATGGTATTAACAAAAGGCAATTAATGTCCCTAGTTCATTCTTGCATAATTAGCACAAAACCTAACATGGTATCTAAATTAGAAGTCATGAGAAACACCCACCTTTTTTGAAGAAACACGAATAGAAAGCTCCTAAGAAATCCTTTAGAATGCACAAATAGATCCTTCTCCTCCTAGGTGTAGCAAAACCGAGCCTCTCCTAGTGTGATTCCCGCCCTTCTTTGGATGAACACTCACACAAGAATTCCTCAATCTTTTTCGCCCCAAAATTCTCAATCTTTTCTCACTCTAATTCTTTTCTCTCTTTAATAAATTTTCTAATGTACTAAGATGAGAAGAAACTATGGGGTATTTATACATAATTTTGGGTGGATTGAATGGATAGGATTAGATCAACTAGTTAGGGATTGAAGGCTAGGATGAGTTTGGAAGTTGCCATAACCACCCATGACTTGAGAAACTACCTCACCACTACTCCCATCTCTCCCTCTCTCTTGGATCCAATCCGGCCTAATAGGAAAAGTGTGCAATGCACACCCTATTGCATGCACGTGCCACCCTAGTGTCCCCATTCTTAAATTTGTTCATGCACTAATTTATTAATTGTCTATCATTAAGTCTACACTACAAGTCACCATAATTAAAAGAGAATTAAACTAAATGGGTTTACTATTAGGTCAAAAATCATGGGCCCAAAGAAAAAAATACTTAAATTAATCATAATGGGCTAGAATTAGGCCTAGGATGTTATTTAGGCTTTAAAAATAACTCTTGTAGGAAACAAAGAGAGGAATCAATATATAGGCTATGAAGAAAAATATTGGACTCTAGAAAAACATATGAAATCATGTATGCAAAATACATACAGTCTCAAATTCTCATAAAATAAAATATATACGAAAATATATATATAATAGATCAGGATGTTACAAGGGTGGTGGCTTCACATAACCCAAAGACAACTAGTTGTTGATGACTTTGTTTCCCAATAAAACAATAAAGACACATCAATAAATGACTAGACTTAGTCTCTAGTCTATATGAAGGAACAATGCAATAAATGATGGGTCAGGGAGAATCCGTGCAACTTTGAGAACTACACTAAACCTACAATTATCACAATGAAAACTTTTATTGAGATTATTGTTAATTTTATTTGAATTTCACTTTTGCAATTGGAATATATATATCCAACAATCCCCCCCCCCCCCCCCCCCGCCCAAAGGCAATTCAAATGAAGAATGTTGGTTAAAGAGATAAATCACATAAATATGTTAAAGAAAGCCATAGCTGAGCATCGTATAATGTGTACTTAGTCTAAATAGCTTCCGGCCTCGAACTTACACATATTAACAATTACTTTAACCTGAGGAAACCACTGGAACTAGGCCTCTTGGTTAGGTCTTCGTAGGAGTACACATAGCATGAAGTATTTTATAGGTCACATAGATTGATTCTATTATGGCAATGCGGTCAACACCACTCATGGTGGTTCTAGGGTGCAACCATAATCCCACGGTAGCGGCCTCACGATGACCCTCATGTAGGTAAGTCCTCAAGAGGTGCAGTGGACAAACACCTCACATAAATCCTGCCATTAGATTTATTAAGAGTTTAAAACTCATCATGTAATATCTACACATATGAGCACTATATCATCGGAGGGGGGGGGGGGGGGGGGGTAGGACGGGTGGAGTAGGTGTACCTAGGTACTACATTAAAATAAAGTTAGTGTTCCCATGGGATCACCCTCCAGCTTCTTTTTACCCTTTAAACTTCTATGGACGCATCCAATCGATGAAGTAGGGTTACTACCGTCAATGAAACCTTTATGAGCTTAACCCCATCTCCCTTGATGACTCTAGGATTATAATCCTAGAAAGACTATTAGTTAGATGATCAGAAAGATTTTGCTCTGACTTCACATAATCTAAGGTCTAAGGTCACAACAACGCCTTGATTGATTTGTACCTTATCTGCAAATGTCTGTCAAATTTGTCATTTCTAATATCATGCTTCAACAAGTCAATAACAGATTTATTATCACAATACATAGGAACAACAAGTATATAACTACACAACAATAAATCAAGTAAATATCTAATCCATCTTGCTTCTAGGCAAGTTGTATCAGAACAACAAGCTCTGCTACCACGGTGTAACACCCCGAATTCCAAATCCAACTGAATTCGAAGTTCCACAGGATCTTTACACTTCTCTTCGTACAATTTTACAAGGAAGTTTAAACTTTACTTTACATCAGAGTTACATTTACATTTAAACTTAAATAGCGAAAGCAATTTACAATATTTACATAAATAGATGTACAACACTTGAAACATTCTTTAAGCTGCTTGCATACTTTAATCTTTTTCAATTCCTTTATCCTGCATAAAGACCGTGGGCATGTTAGTTCATTCAACTGACGAGATATTATACACGGTCATCCTCTCTATGCCAAAATAATATAACGATTCTCAAAGCTTAACAAACCACAAACTTGTTCACAAACAAAGTTAAGGGGACTATCCTATTGATGTCGTGTTGTGATTGTGCACCTAGTCTTTAATGCAATTTATTATTATTATTAGATGACACTAATGCACACTTATTCGGATTCTATGCATCCCATACTACATAGGTCCGAGGGCAAGCCCTTAATCGTTCTTCAACTTGTAGGGTTCGATCCCTCGCCATGACTTAATCTACTACTGTAACTACGGTAAGTATCCTAGATGTCCTATGAGTTCGAGCCCATGTCCAGACAACCTGGAGGGGAATCCCACGTCATGACATGACGCATCATGCAGAGCCTATGGTCAATTCAGCCTCCGTCATAGACCATGGCACCACCCGTAATCAACAAAACACCCCACAAGCGTCGCCACGGTCCCGATAATTCCGGAGTAGTGTCCACGCCAAGACTTGACGCATCAAGTAGGCAACCTATGAGTCACTCTCACACCGTAGACCCGAGGCCCTCATGCTTGTATTTTTCTCTCACTTTCATCACATCTTCACTATATATCTAGTCCTTAATTTTACTTGAATCATGAATAAAAATCAATCTCCTAGAGTTAGCACTCCCACTATACCGGTCTTAATTGTTTATACTACATGACCCAACCTTGGTCTTTTCATTTCAAATTTCATTTCAACAACTTTCTTTCAATGCCGGTATGAGGCTTAGCTACACTCTAGTTCTCAATTTCACTTCATAATCACAAAAATTTGAGTCTTCATACTCATAAGTTCGTTTTCACAATTAACATGATTTCCATTCTTTTCTATGAACCAATATCATATATCAAGTTAGATTTCAATTCATGTATTTCATGCTCAAAATTCTATTTGAATAATTTCATTAGATTCTCATACAATTGTTCATTTCCTTTACTTAATTTGAATCACAAAATTATATTTTTCGTCAATCTTTAAAGTGCACACAAATTCAAACAAATGAATAAAAGGTCCATAATCAACTCACTTAGATTTTTCTTCATTCAAAATAACTCTTTTATAACTTAATAAAATTTTCTTATGAAAGAAATAATCACTTTTTCATATTATCACTTTATGCAATTCTACTCAATTTTCACCACTAATTCACTTTTATCTTAGTCAAAATAATGCTCTAGTATTTTTTATAAGCTCTACGTAATATTAGAATTAATATAATTTTTTCCGGATTTTTAAAGGCCAAAAATCATTTTTTTAAAACCCAAAAAAATCAAATATTTTAAACCTGCTGAAGCCAGGTTTCGAACCCAAGACCTGAGCCAAGTCAACCGCTACCGAATGCCAACTGGGCTAAGGCGTCAATGCAATAAGTGAAGGGATTTTATTAAGGTGAGTTTTAGTTTCGGCTTTGGGATTTTTTATTCAAACACAGTAAAAAAAAAGGCAGGGCCTAAAGCTTCGAACCCGAGACCTCTAAGGTCACTTGCACGCTACAGTAAATGCCCACGCAACTCAACCACTTGGTCTAAGGGGCCAGGTTGTAAAGAAAAGAGTTTGATTTGTGTTTTAATTTAGTCTCTGTCCATTTCTAATTATTTCACATAATTCCCAAAATGTTTTTAGTCTATTTTCTTCTCCTTTTGAAACCAAACTTTTCAGAACGTAAAATATATAAAATTACAGTAAACTAATATTTTTATAATCATTATTTGTCTTATAAAAATGCATTTTTGGTCTTATTTTATGTTTTATGTCTATAATTTCGACATTGAGAACGATCTATATTTCTACATAATTCAAGAATTAGATTTTTTCACAAGACAACTAATTTCTTTGTTCTTTTACTCATTAGTCAACCTACAACATTTTTAGGATACCAATTCTCATTTTTCTACATTAGTATAACTTTAATTTAAACAAGCAATTATCCATGATGCATTTAATTAATTATTGTCTCACAAGCACAAAATCTCCATAAATCATAACTCATAAACATATTGCATGGTAAGGTGATAATTTCTAACACTTTATTTCCCAATTTAGCAATCATTTATCAATCATTCTCTATTTTATCATTTCATCTCATACAACTATAAGTCCAAATTACTTAGTTTTCTCTTAGTAGCAATTCATTCCTAGCATGGTAACTAGATTAGAGGCATGAAAACACCCACCTTATTTGGAGAGAAAATCAAAGAACTCCTAAAGAATCTCCTACAACAAATGAGCAAAGCCTTCTCCTCCTAGATCAAGTCACAAGCCACCTCCTTCTTGATGCACTGCTAGAAACCGAGCCCTCCTTGTGCTTGATGATGATGGCCGACCTTCTCTTGAATGGAACACACACAAACAAAGCACTCTCTAATCTTTTGCTTACTAA
This sequence comes from Hemerocallis citrina, assembly GCA_017893485.1. Taxonomy (NCBI): domain Eukaryota; kingdom Viridiplantae; phylum Streptophyta; class Magnoliopsida; order Asparagales; family Asphodelaceae; genus Hemerocallis; species Hemerocallis citrina. Next base: position 476,542 of record JACEHZ010000115.1, read on the forward strand.
TACCTCTCAATCTTTTACTCTCTTATCTTTTCTCTCTTAATGAATTGTTTAGTGTGCTAATGAGAAGTAATAAAGGGGTATTTATACACATTTTTGGGGTGAATGGAGGGCTAGGATTAGATCCAATGGTTAGAGATTAAGGGTTTCGATGAAATAGGGAGTTATATAAACTACCCATGATGAGAGTAACCAACCCCATCTCTCCCACTCTCTCCATCACAATCCGGCCACTCATAGAGTGTGCACATTGCACATGCTAGTGCATGCACGTGCCACTCTAGTGTCCCCCATTTACAAATTTGTTCATGTAACAAATTTAATTGTTCATGAAATGAGTCTACACTACAAGTTGGACCATTTCAAAAGAGAATTAAAGTAAATGGGCTTACTAATGGGCCAAACTAACCATGGCTCAAAATAATTAAATAATTAATAAATATAGTGGGCTTAAAAAGGACAATTACGCCTAGATTTAAATTAGGCTTTTAAAGAGAATAATTTTAGAAAAATAAATAGAACAATTACTATAAAAAATATTTTATATGAGAAATTTTACAAACGAAATCATACATGCACAACACGCAAAATCACACAATCTTATAAATCAAATCTAGGGTGTTACAACACTCCCTCCTTAGAATAGTTCTGTCCCCGAAACTACACTTAAAGAGTGAGAAACAGGAATAGAACAAAGAGATAAGGAAAAAAAGATACAAATCACTCAAAGAGCTCAGGATGATCTTTCATCATCCTTTCCTCAGATTCCCAAGTAGCCTCTTCGATCAACTAGTTTCTCCAGACTACTTTGACCATTGGTATCGTCTTGTTCCTTAAGACTTTCTCCCGACAATCCACAATCTCAACTGGGAGCTCAATGTAGCTCAGATCCAACTGTAAACCATTCGATACTTCGGGCAAATGGTGACTAGGATCTGGGATGTACCCTCTCAGCATAGACACATGGAAGACATTGTGCACCTGAGACAACTCTTCCGGCAACTCCAACCGATAAGCAGTTTTCCCAATCCGCTTTAATATCTTATACGAGCCTATAAATCTCGGGGCTAACTTCCCACCTCTGCCGAAACGAATCACACCCTTGCTAGGTGAAACCTTCAGAAAGACAAAGTTACCAGCCTCAAACTCAAGGTCCCTCCTCCGGTTGGCTGCATAGCTCTTCTACCTACTCTAAGCATCCACCAGCCTCTTCCTGATAAGATCAATCTTTTCAGAGGTCTGCTGCACAATCTCAGGCCCAAACATCTGCCGCTCCCCAACTTCGAACCAACAAACAGGTGTTCTGCACTTCCTGCCATACAGAGCTTTGTACGGTGTCATCCCAATACTAGTCTGAAAACTGTTGTTGTAGGCAAACTCCACCAAAGCTAGATACCTTTGCCAACTGCCTCCAAAGTGTAGTACACAACACTGAAGCATGTCCTCAAGAATACGGTTGACTCTCTCGGTCTGCCCATCGGTCTGCGAATGAAAAGCAGTGCTGAAATCCGTCTTGGTACCCAAGGCTGTCTGAAGACTCCTTCAGAAATGCGAAGTAAACCACGCATCTCGATCAGACACAATGGTTAATGGAACACCATGAAGCCTGAAGATCTTCCCAACATACAACTCAGCTAACTTGTCCATCGAAGCAGTGAGTTTCATCGCCAAGAAGTGAGCAGACTTAGTCAGTCGATCGACTATGACCCAAATCGCATCATTGTCCTTGGAACTCTTGGGCAAACCTGTGATGAAATTCATACTGATGTTATCCCACTTCCATTCCGGAATAGTTAACAGTTGCAATAGACCTCCCGATTTTTGATTCTCGGCTTTGACCTGCTGACAGACTTCACACCTCGCCACAAATTCAACCACATCCCGCTTCAAACCTGACCACCAAAAGTGTTGCTTAATGTTCTTATACATCTTGGTACTCCCAGGATGTACAGACAAAAGAGTAGCGTGTAACTCCTGAAGAATGCTTTCCCGCAGTTCTGCTTGATCCGGAATGCATAGCCTCTCTCCGAACCACAACACCTCATCCCTGATCTGGAACTCTGACAACTTTCCAGCACCAACCTGCTCCTTCATCTTCTGAACCTCTGCATCTTCCTTCTGACTTGCGATAATCCTTTCATTCAGCATTGGTTGAAGCCTCAACAGAGCCCGATCCAACTCCTCTGCAAGCTGCCTCTGAGATGTAATCAAACTAGCTAGACTGCTCTTGTGACTAAGTGCATCAGCAACAACATTAGCCTTCTCAGGATGGTACTTAATCTCCGGACGAATGTCCTCAAGTACTTCCAGCCATCTCCTTTGCCTTAAGGTTCAGATCCTTCTACCGATCGATGTATTTCAGGCTCTTATGGTCCGTGTAAATGTTCAGCTTCTCACCATACACGTAATGCCTCCATTACTTCAAGGCGAAGATAATCACAGCCAACTCCAGATCATGAGTCGGGTAATTTTTCTCATGCGGTCTTAGTTGCCTAGACCCATAAGCGATCACTTTTCCTTCTTGCATCAAGACACAACCAAGCCCACGATGTGAAGCATCACTGTAGATTTCATACTCAACACCTGCTTTAGGCAAAGCTAAAATGGAAGCAGTAACTAGTCTCTCTTTCAACTCCTGAAAGCTTGCCTCGCACTGTTCAGTCCACTTGAAGTTCACATTCTTCTTGGTCAGGCCAGTGAGTGGCACGGCTATCTGAGCATAGCCCTGAATGAACCTTCTGTAGTATCCTATCAATCCAAGAAAACTCCTAATTTCCTTTACTGTAGTAGGCCTTACCTAGTCCTTCACCGCCTCTATCTTCTGCGGATCAGTTGCCACTCCCTCCTAGAAAGGATGTAACCTAGGAATGCCACTTCAGATTTCCAGAAATCGCACTTGGACAACTTGGCATATAACTCATGCTCCTGAAGCTTCCTCAAAACTGCTGCCAGATGCTTCGTGTGCTCCTCCTCCGACTTGGAGTACACAAGAATATCGTCGATAAACACCACGATGAAAGAATCAATAAATGGCCTTAGAACTGTGTTCATCATATCCATGAAGATTGCAGGTGCATTTGTCACTCCAAACGGCATAACTAAGAATTCATAATGCCCGTGTCGAGTTCTGAATGCAGTCTTATGCACATCTTCAGCTTTCACTCGAACTTGATGATATCCTGATCGAAGATCTATTTTGGAGAAAACAGCTGCCCCTTGTAGACGATCGAGCAAGTCAACAATTCTTGGAATCGGATATTTATTCTGAACAGTGAACATATTCAGCTCCCGGTAATCGATGCACATCCTCATCGAACCATCCTTCTTCTTTACCAGCAGTACCGGTGCTCCCCAAGGTGACACACTCGGCTGAAATAGCCTTTCTCCAACAGTTCTTCAATCTGCCGTTTGATCTCATCCTGTTCCACAGGCGCCATCCTATACGGTGCCTTGGAAATAGGTGCACTCCCTAGCTGAATAGTGATGTTGAACTCCACATCACGATGCGGGGGTAACCCAGGCAAATCTTCCAAGAATACCGTCGGATAATCCCGAACCACTGGAATTTGCTGCACCTCTATAGGAATCCCTTTCTTCTGGCTGATTGCAGCAACCAACTCTGAACATCTTCTCTTCCCTTGGAAAGTGACTTCAGGTCCACCTGGAGCCTTCATTGTTACTTCCTTGGTCTTGCACTGTACACCGACATCCAATCAATACCAATGATAACATCGACTTCCAAGATAATCAGCTCGATCAGATCAATCCCGAAAATTCTGTTTCCAATCACGATCTCGCAGTCTGCATAATACCGATCAGTGATTAGAGTCTCTCCTGATGGAGTAGCTACTGCCAAGACTTTGCCTGGAAAGACTTTCGGTTCGACTCCCAAAACTTTAGCAAATTTAGGTGACACAAAAGTATGAGAGGACCCAGTATCAAACAAAACAACAACCTTCTTTCCATTCAAATAAAGTTCTCCTGTTACATAACACACACTCGTTACATAACAGTTCACTATTAAAGCGGGAAAAGAAACAACAGAAAACACTCGTAAACATCCCCCTCGTACCAGTGATGACATGATCCACCTCATCGGCATCAGCTTCAGTCAAGGCAAATACTCGCCCCTGCTGGTATGGCTTCTTCCCATTTTACTGCGTTGGTCCATTGCGGACGACATCTCGCAACTTTGGGCAGTGAGATCTGTAATGACCGATCTCTCCACAGTTGAAACAAGTCACTACAGGAGGTCTCACAAAACTATTTTCGGGTTTTCCAGCCACCTTAAATGCATTCTCCCCTGTCGGTTTGAACCTTTGAGCTGGTGGTTGTCCCCTGAAATTGCCAGAAGCTGCGGGCCTTTTCCCCACGTTCCGGTTGTTCCTCCTGTTCTGAACAGCGTGGAACTGCTCCATGTTCTCTTCTGTAGCTGCAGCTCGTTTGACCAACTTGTCAAACCTCCGGATACCAAGGGGTATCATCTTAGATCTCAGACTTGGTCTTAAACCGTGCTCGAACTTTCGAGCTTTCTTCGCCTCGTCCATCACCAATTCGGGAGCATACCTCGAGAGCTGATTGAACCTCGTCTCATACTCTCTAACCGACATGACGCCCTGCTGCAGCGCCAGAAATTCCATGGCTTTCTTCTCCTGGACGTCTGACGAAAAATAATGACTGTGGAATTTCTCCAAAAATTCCTCCCAGCCAAGAACAACATCTCCCATTGTCCGCTTCATCGACTGTCACCACACAGCCGCATCCATCTCGAACTGCAGTGCTGCCAACCTCACCTTGCTGCCCTCCGGAGTCTCCAAGACTTCGAAGATAGTCTCTACCTGTCGGATACAGTTGTCAGCCATGTCAGGGTCTGACTTCCCTTCGAATACTGGTGGTTTCATCCATTTGAATGATTCCACGAGTTTGATAGCTTCAGGTACTGGATTCACAGGCACCCTCCCTTGGTTCTGATTCATGACAACGACATTGAGTGTCTGATAGACACTCGCTAATTCCGTTTTCAAGTCCAAACCTTCACCATTTCGAGCTCCTCTTCTAGCCATATTCTGATGTAAAAGATCCATTAATTTCGAAGTAGAAAAACATGAATTTTGAATTTCAAACTTTATACATTCGAATTTAGAATATTTCTGACATCAAATGAAAGCAGTAAGAAGATACAACAGTCTAGTTCCGACGGCTCCTCTTGGCATCACGAAGCTCTTCCCGTAGTTCTCCCACTTCCTCCTTTAGTATATCATACATATTCTTCCTCTTCTCGAGTTCCCAAACACGATGACTGAGAAGTGCAATATCATCCTTGCGCTTCGCCAACTGAGTCTCCAGTAGCCCGACTCTCCCCCGTTGAGTCTCTACCTGCCTCTGAAGAGACACAATGAGACTACTCGGAACTGGTTCTTCATTGTCGGAGGAATCATCAGATGAATTCAGAGGTGGAGTGATCTCTCTGGACTCGGGCCATTTCTCTTCAAATTCTTCAGGATCTTCATCGTCTGAATCAGCTTGCCCGGGGTAGTAATCTTCTTCAACTATGTGCCAATCGTCTCCTCCAGCTGGGTCGAAGTGGTCCGCCATATTAGAGAAAGGAGAAGAAGAAGCATAAATCATAGAGCAACACAAATGTAAGTGACTTACATTTAAATCTCTAGACTCAACACACGCTCTAATGTCTACTCTAGGGTGTCGTTCCTTATAAATTTGTACTACTTGGAAGCGTGGCTCTGATACCACTCTGTAACACCCCGAATTCCAAATCCAACTGAATTCAAAGTTCTACAGTCTTTATGCAGGATAAAGGAATTGACAAAGATTAAAGTATGCAAGCAGCTTAAAGAATGTTTCAAGTGTTATACATCTATTTATTTAAATATTGTAAATTGCTTCCGCTGTTTAAGTTTAAATGTAAATGTAACTCTGATGTAAAGTAAAGTTTAAACTTCCTTGTAAAATTGTACGAAAGGAAGTGTAAAGATCCTGTGGAACTTCGAATTCAGTTGGATTTGGAATTCGGGGTGTTACACATGGTGCTTCTCGCAATCACGGTTCGTTTCACAGAACCCCATGATACAGTAGCACCACATAACAATAACATATATCCAGAAGTGGATTTCACATCATGTGAATCTATTACCCAATTGGCATCAGAGTACCCTTCCAATATGTCAAGATATCTAGTATACAACAATGCATAATTCAATACCATGTACATATTTAAAAACTCTATCTGATGCATGCTAATGTTCTTTACTGGGATTATGAGTCTACTAAGTCTGCTCACACCATATGCAATGTTAGGTCTAGTCAAGATATACAACAATGATCCAATCATTAGGGAATATTTTAATTGAGCAACTGACTCACTATTTTTCTTCTTTAATGCAATGCTAGGGTGACATGGAGTAGAAACAGGGTTGCAATCATAATATCTATTGATGAGGGTGAAAACCATGTCTAATCAACACCACACGATTCTTGCACAAATCTCGAGGCTCCTGATGTCAATACGGTAATCTCACAGTAGCTACAGGCCCAGGACCAGCTCACGAGCCGTCCATGGGTCCACTACCTTGGGTCAGCCCACCAGGGAAAGGTTGACTAGTCATTTGTGGTTAGTGATTAAATCTCCTATAATCAAGGGATTAATTATCCAATCACGTCCTCAATCCTCGGGATTTGATTAGACAGGTGGGAAATCTTTCCCTAACTGATTCCTCACATGCCTATCAATATAGGCCCCCCTCCTCATTTACCAGGTAATCAATCTTTTGCGCACTAAACCCAGTTTCTGGTTATTGACTTGATCATCGGAGGGTCAGTCACTGGGAAAAATCTCAGTGTTTCGGGCTTTTTGCAAGTTTCCAGCGACCAACAACAAACATAACCACCACATGATCCACAAATTCCAATTAATACTAGCCTCTCATAAAGATCGGATCAACGACTAAGATATGAGATTTCCACTAAATACACTAGTAAACTGCACGTGCGATACACGTTTTAATTAAAAATTTATTTATTATTTTTATAGGGTAAATAATAATACGTAATCTGTCATCGAACCTGAGACATCCATTTACACGTTGCACAAACTTTTATTTTGTATGAGTGACACTTTTCTAAATGATTATGTCTACAAATGCATATATATAGCACAAACTCCATCATTATAATATTAGAGATGTATATATATATATAGCAACACACACCTAGAAAGATGCGGATTTCGTATAGAGTTTAAAAAGTTATTTATTTGGGTGGGCTATTTGATTCACAGTTTTGTCTTTTTGGCTGCTTTTAAAGGGGTTATGTTACAGTATATATGCAGCTTGGAGGGAGAGCAAGAGACGAATTCGATGGAGGGAGAGGAAAAGATGGTTTCAATTTTTGAGGTAGCGTGGATTTGATGGAGGGAGAGGAAGAGAAGGTTTCGATTTTTGAGGGAATTGACAGAATTAACCTCATATATATATATTTTTAGCTTTTATGTATATGGGGGCATGATAGTAAAAAGCCGCCAAAATAAGGTTTTGCTTAATAATAGTAGAGATGTATGAGTAAATGAATGTCTCAGGTTCGAGAGCTTTACATTTGTTTTCCTTCCAAAAAGGAGCACATGAAGAGCCTGCAAATTATCGTCGACCTTTCTCTTGGACAGCTTGAATGCAACTCTGCTTACAGAACCACAAAAAGAAAATACTGATTCAGTAACAGTATAAGGTCAGGTAGTCAACTAAGCCAGATCCTGATAAGGGAATCATCATGATCAACATCATCTCATTAAAATAGTGCCAGTCATGTACACAAATCTCTTCTCTATTATACATTTGCCAATGGTTTACCTCAAGCATTTATCTAAATTATTCCCAAAAAAATTATGCCAAGTATAGAAGACTTGTTATGTTCCCACAACCCAAAGAACCAGTTAGTATCCACTAAATTATCCTACAGTGTCGGAAAAGTCCAGACGAAAAAGGGGAAAATGGAAGAGTTGTAAGGAACGTTCAATAGACACAAAGCCAGGAGATAATATAATTCACTGATAATGCTTACTACATTGTTGGTTAAAGCATTTTTTCTAACAACAATGTCAATGTACTGTACACATTTCTCCCCTCCTGGCTCTTGCTTAAATTTATATCAGACATGATACGAAACTCATTTCAAACCTTTTGACTAATTCTGTATCATTCCTTACTCCTCTTAGTTTCTTACTCCTCTTAGTTTGATCCTAAATTAAAAAAAGGAACCCCAAGGTCCAGTCGAACATCTACATCTACACTCTTGCATAATTTGTACCTCAAGTAGGAAATCAAAGGGACACTCTAATATATCTATATTGCTCCATATTCCCATTATAATCGTTTCAATTTCTATATTAGCATATAGCATCTAGCGTTGTCTGTGAATTTTCATTCCATCATATACACCAAGCAGTCTGTGAATTTTCATTCCATCATATACACCAAGCAAGCTATACGCAACACTCCATACTATTTAAACATCATATATTGCTCTAGCATTTGCCTGAGCTGTATAGGCATCCCAATTGAATGTATTATCCATTTCCCTTCGAAATTCAATAATTTTCTACCATCTCCTCTTGTTCCTCCCATTGTTTCACATAAGTTATTCAAAATTCTGTTTTCAACTTTGGTTCCAACCAAACTCTAGAAAGCATCAACTGGACACAATCAGTGAATTGGAACAAATTTCCATACCACAACTACCAACTACTAATCATGAACGTGCAAAATTACCAATGTTATTGAAAAAATAAACTTAATAGTTTATCTACGATCAATCAAAAAAATCTGCAGGGGGCTCAAATTTACAATCAGTGAATTGGAAGATGAATTTTTCTGCCATTCAAATTTACAAATGAGATTAAAAACAAAGAAACCAGCAATTAAAGAAGACAGTCAAGTTTGCTTCCAAAAATAAAGGAAGAAAGCAATGCCTATGCAAAAAATAGTGAAAACTTGTGGCATTACTTTTTTTCATTGCAACTGCTGTTTGTTTATTAACATTCTACAAAAGATGGTGAATCTATCTAAGTTTAACATGACTTTGGATATGAGTTTTAACAGTAAAAACAATCCGAAATATAGAGGTCAATTCAAATTAATAGAATGAAAATTCCACACAGACCATGATACAATTGTTATAGCATTTAGCCCCAAGTACCTTCATAAAATAAACAAATCAATCAAAAGGCATGCAATGTAAAGAGCGGTTTCCGTTGATCTTAAAATCCTCAGTCAAAATTGGCCAGGCAGTGATGGTCTGTAGAAAGCATCGGTCTGTGCTATCTCAATACGATCTCGAGGGTCATTCATGGTTTCATCTCTTAATGCTTGTAGAATTCCTTCTGTCGAAAGCTCCCTATAAGAAAACATACATATCTTAGTCTTCATAGAGAACCCTAACAAAAAATAGAAATTATTGTCGAAACTTATTCCAACCATTTTATACATAACTCAGTCAAATAGACCTATGAAGCAACTCACAGACTGAGATTACCAACCAAAAAAATTCAATTTTTACTTTAAAATCCAAATCTAGCCTATTAATGGGGTGTCAGCAAGTGTCTCTGACATGTACAAACAAAATGCAAAAGTGTAAACGAGGTCATTGCAAATGCTTGCAAGTGCAAGTGAAATTTTGATTTCCCTCCAGATTTTTGGGTTCAATTAGTTCCCTTTCTTTTTTCATTTCTCATGTACTACAACCATCACTCAAACGTAAAGGTTCCTTTGTTACTTGAGCAAAAAATATAAAGGGAAGTTTGAATTTTCACTTACACTGGCAACTACTTGCAATTATTTGCAACGAACCAAATACCCCCTAAATGCAACTCGTTCAAGTGAACCTAATAAGAAAATTACAAATTATGATCACCGTGCACTACCAATTTAAAAACACATAATTCTAAAGTATATACTGAAACAACATCTTAGTTTTTGTACAGTGTTTTAAGGATGGGGCATAGCTCAACTGGAGCAACTTGCTTGTTTTCTTCAGGATGCAAAACATTTAGGCTGGGCTGGCTAAGTAGCTCATAAAATGCACCAACTGCAGAGACACCCTGATATAATAGAAATAAAAACAATAAATAATGGGTAAAAAGAAAGGTTAGCAAGTTTAGAGTGAAGGAAAGGGGCAAGTTGAACCCTGACTCCTTCCATTCCTTAAACTTTAACAAATGCTTCCATTCATTTAGCCAAGATGAAGAAAATCTGCAGTAACAACCTTACATTGAGATGGTATAAATATTAATTAAAAAAGAGTAACAACCTACATTGAACACTCTACCCCCTAACTGGATGAAGTGCAAGATTCAGTTTTATGCACTTTTAGCTCGCCAAGGACCTAGAATCCACTTACAACTCTTTTTTATGCACTTTCCTCTGCCAAACAATCCCTTTTTATCATCTTCTGTTTTATTTATTTGTTTCTATGTTTGATCTCTACCTTTTTAGTAGTTTCCTCGTCTGCTATCAACTTAACATAAACCATTAGTACATCTTCCTACAATAGCTCATCCATTTTTGGCACTTGGTAGTTTCTCAAATGCACATCATGATCATTGAAAATAATCAAATCAGAACAGATTCGCTAAAAAGAAATTAAATCTTCAAGAGATAACAAAATGCCATGACATATCCAAGAGCCATCCACAAAACAATTATTGAAAGACATAGGTATATGAAACTTAGGAGGAGTTTAAATTAAACTCGCAAAAAACTTATGATATATTAAAGTGCATCTGCATCAATCAGTGATTATGTTGTGAAAACTTACATGGTATAATGGTAATTCATTCAGACTGTGAACCACAATAGTCATCTCTGGAGCAGAAAGAGTACATGTCCACATTATAGTTTTCAATTTGCTCGTCTGGTTCTGAGATCTTTCTTTATGAGAACTCTCATCACGAAGTACCATTGCTTTCTTTGTTGAGGAGTGAAGTCGAAGCCAAGGCGTTAGTCTATTGATCATGACATTGCACTGGGTTCCACCGAGCTTGACATCAACCTCGGCTCTAATTGGTTGAAGCGGTTGAGAGTAAACGAAGATGAGTTATACTTGAAATAAATGTATGGTAAGGGATGAACATGAAAGTGCAAAACTATTTACAATGATGATTAAAATATTAGAGCGAGGCCGTCAACAATGTCTGAGGGTCAATGAACTCCAGCTGAATCTTCATTCATAAAAAAATCCCACCCTTGTAAATAAAAAAAATAAATCTTAATCAAGGTAAAATTTAACAATAAGGGCTTATTACATTGAGTCCAGTGCTTGAAGGGCAGCCATTTCGTCAATGACTATGCCCAGCAAAAATCATAGTCGAGGACAAAAAAATTGACAACATACCTCCATTAACAGATAATTTGGCGTCTGTGAGTTACTGGCTTGTAGGTATGGCCAGTTTATATGTTGAATATTGAAGCCATAAGTCTCCTGGAAGTACTGAACAACTGACTTCACAGTGCCATGATCATCCACAGGGAATCTATTGAAATATAAAACAAATAAAACAATCAAAAGAAAAAAATAGATAAAAAAAGTGGACAACTCAAAAATAGATAAATTAAATAAAATGCCTTATACCAGATTTGAACAATGAAGATCACCATGGGCATAGCAACTAATCAGTATAATTGAGAAATGAAAACATAGAAATGAACACCTGAATGAGGGTTATAAATAAAACTTATAGAATGCAAAAATTAATATCTTAATCCATAATATCTAATTTCAACAAAGAAGATCACCATGGGCATAGCAACTAATCAGTATAATTGAGAAATGAAAAAATAGAAATGAACAGCTGAATGAGGGTTATAAATGGAACTTCTAGAATGCAAAAGTTAATATCTTAATCCATAATATCTAATTTCAACAATGAAGATCACCATGGGCATAACAACTAATCAGTATAATTGAGAAATGAAAAAATAGAAATAAGCACCTGAATGAGGGTTATAAATAGAACTTATAGAATGAAAAAATTAATATCTTCATCCATAATATCTAATTCCAACACTGAAAATCACCATAGGCATAGAAACTAAGCAGTATCATTGAGAAAGGAAAAATATTTATATAAAAAAACAGTAGTTCTCTCTAATTGCTATTCTCTAATATGTAATCTCAATAATCAAATTCATCATGGACATTGCAACTGATTAGTAGTTCCGAGAAAGTGAGATTGCAACTGATTAGCTGTCCATGCGCTGCCTCATCTTTCTTCGTATAAAACCTTTGGTGCACTGATAACATTTTTGTCAAGGTCTAGTTGTGTTGTTTTTATGAGTTATGCATGACAACAATAGTATGGTACTCTGGAAACATACCTTTAGATGGTACTTTACATAAGCATCGAAAACCAGTAAAATCCAGACAGTCTTGTCTGCTCTTGCGCCTTTAACATGATGCGGAAGAATGTCTGTAGAGTTGAGTAGAGATTACTTCATTTCATCCTCTCCTTCTTCCTCAATGGTTTTGCTATTGTTTTGTGATTGTGAATGATGGGTTTTTAAAATTTTGTGTTAGGGTTTGAATTCAGCTCAAAATTGATGACTTTTTCAAGGGTTTCTGAATCAAATGGTAACTTCCAAATTGCTTAATTGACTACTTTTAATGCTCACCGTATCTGAAAGAATCCAAAAATGGCAACAAAATTAACACTAAACATAAAATTAAAACCTAATTCATAAATATTTGCAGCTCCAGAACAAAATCTTCACATTAGAAAACTAAAATGCCAACAAAAAAGATCAAAACTTTATCAAAAACCCACCCTAAAAACCCCTAAAAATTCACAAAAATGCACACAAAAAACTGATTTTTTCCAAAACTGAAATGGGTAAAGATGGGAGCTTTGGGATCACCTGAGAAGGGTTGAATGCAGAGACCGACCTCGACCGATGTCTCTCTTCTTCAAGTCTAATCAACAATAATTTCAGGGCAAAGTTGGGATTTTTTTTGGATTTAAACCCTAAAAAGGAGAGAGGTGGCGATGGGGCTAAAGAGCAGCGACGGCGACTGGCAAAGATACGGTGATTGGCGAAGCGATGGCGGTACAGAGCGGTCGATGGCGGAGGTACGGCGCAACGACAGCAGATGGCGGAGGTGGGCAGTGGTGGTTGTTTTTTTGAGAGAGTAAGTGGAAGAGACGTGCGGGTGGGGTTGATTTTCTTGAATGCACATGAGGTGTACGGATTCGATGAGTTTGGGTTTTAATTGCATATACATTGCACGGGTTGGTAGATTGACAAAACATTTACAAATGACACTAAGGCCTTCTCCCATTATAATATTAGAGATTAGAGAAGAACTCACCATATGTTGTTCCCACACTAGAAATTAGCAGATCAGAACTTTAGATCCAGCCTTTTACTCAGATCCAAGATCGTACCCGCCTTCTTCTCCCATGGCACCCATAGACAAGAAGACAACTACCGTGGGTTGGCCTAGATCCAGCCTCCTCCTCCAGTTCATCTGTCCCGCAGTCGAGCGGCCACTCAAGGGTCGCAACAGCTACAAGTCGAACATCAACAGGGGCCATCTCCAAGCGCCTCACATTTGGTTGCGAGAAGGCCGAACGCCCAGCTGATTTAGACCTCCGAAATCTTATCAACAACCGGCAGGATGAGGAAGATCTTTTCCATTGCATCAACCGCTTTAGAAACGGTGAGGGCCGATCGAGTCATCACACGAGTCGCAGCCATTACTCTCGTCGCGGGTCGGAGGGGGAGCGAAGCTTCTCACCTAGAAATCGACGAAGCCCAAATGGCCTTAGAGAAGAAGGTGGACACGTGACCAAAGCCGAGTTCCACGAGTTTTGGGACGAGGTCCTCCAAGCTCTTTGAAGGGGAGCCAGAGATGACCACTACACGGAAAATCCGCACATCGGAAAGACCGAGTATGAGGAGTCCGATGGGTCGACCCAATCTGAGGGACGAGAAGATACAGTCCCAAAGCGACTGCAGGAAATGGAGGAGCGACTCGCCCGAATATAGGAAGCGAGAGGCAATCAAACAGGGAGTACCTCCTGGTACGACCTCTTTTTCCCTCCTAAATCCTTGAAGCCCCGGTCCTGAGGGGCTTCAAGCCCCCGACATTCGAGATCTACAATAGGGAGTCAGACCCAACTGATCACATTGTGATCATTCACAGTGCCTCGGATGCCCTACTCTGCTGCGAGTTTCCTGCCATGCTGCCTGGCTCCGTAAGAGAGTGGTACTCCATACTAGCCCCAAACTCAATATTCTCCTTTGACCAGCTCGAGTTGAGCTTCCTCGCCCATTTTGTGACTAGCTGTAAAGCCGAAAAGACGAGTGCCTCCCTGCTCGATTTAAAGCAGAAGGACAGGGAGTCTTTCTAAGGCTTCATTCAGAGGTTCAATGCTGAGGCTAGGTCCATCTCTTCCCTCAATTCCGGGGTCCTGGTAGCTGCTTTTAGGCACAACATCCAACACGACCTCTTGAAGACCTCGCTGGCTAAAAAGTCACCCTCAGATTTCCCCGACCTCCTGCTCCGAAATGAGAAATACATTAGGGCCAAGGAGGCCTTACATCTAGGGGGTCGGAAAGAATCCCCTGCCAAGGGGGAAAGAAAAATGGATAGCTCTGAGCGACCGAAGAAATCTCAAAAGGATATCTCTGGATAAAGGCATCCTCCTCTGGCACCGCGGTTCGAGAAGTTTGCTCATCTCAATGCGATTGTCTCCACTATCCTTGTGGAGGTGGAAGAAGAGGGGATGATTCGACAGCCCCTTCGGTCGAACACCGGGAATATGAAGATGGACAAAAGATTCTATTGTCGGTTTCACCATGATCACGATCATGAGACCGATAATTGTCAGGCGCTGAAAGATGAGATTGAAGCCCTTATCTGTAAGGGTTTTTGTCTAAATTCACTTAGAAGGACCAGAGACCTTCCCCCCTCCTCCTCAAGGGCCTAATAAGCATTCGGAGACAGGCTCCGAACCCCAGGATTCCGAAAGAATGGCTTATCCTTCACTCCATACATGGAGGACCAATGCAAGGAGATCCCAACTCTTCCTGCAAGGCATTTGTCCAGAAGTTGAACTCGGTCCATAACTGTCCTCCTCTCTGAGGTCATGGGATCTATGTGTCATTATTGGACAAAGATCTTGAGGGTGTCTGAATCCCTCACTGTGACACCTTAGTAATCAGCCTCGGTTAGGCAAACCACGAAATCCAATGCATTCCCGCGGACAATAGTAGCTTTGTCAACATCTTGTTCCTTACCACATTCGAGGGGCTGAAGCTCTCCCGAGAAAGGCTAAATCCTGCGGGCTACACCCTCCATGGTTTCTCTGGTGCTCCATTCCAAATCGAGGGGATCATCACTTTGGACTGCGGGAAAATCCTGAGCCATCTGAACCGAGCCCATGGACTTCATGGTGGTGGATGTCAAGGCAACCTATAATGCCATTCTCGGACGTACCGGTCATGCGTCTTTCCAAGCCGTACCCTCAGCTTATCATATGGGAATGAAGTTCCTATGAAGGTCAGGGTCGGGGTTGTGAAGGGCAATCAGAAGGCCGCTCGAGCATGTTATATCACCATAGTGGGGGGCTCAGACTTTCCTTTCGACGCAATCGAACTCCCCAGTGACAGAAAGTCGGCTGGCTCTGAGCCAGCCGATGAACTAGAGGAGACCCTGTAGCGCCCCGAATTTCCAATATGATATCTCAGAAATACTTGGCACAATTTCCAGCATCAACTTCAATTATAATAGTAAACATAGCCAAAAATACAGATAAATTTTTTTTCCAACCTTTATTACATTAGTCCATTACAAAACACAGCGGAAAGACATACACCTTTATTGCATCAAGTGAACTATTCTAAGTGTCGAGTATAGAAAATAGGAAGACACATGCATAAAACCAAGTCAAGAAAAAAAAATTAATACTATATGTTGACTCTCTAATGCATACTTGTCGGATTCTATGCATCCCACTCTACATAGGTCCGGTGCAAGCCCTTATCGTTCTTCACTTGATAGGGTTTAATCCCCCACTTATGCAACTAATCCTACTACTATGACTATTATGAGATTTAGATATTCTGCAAGTATTGGTTCTCGTCTTTGGAATACTGGAGCCCAATCCCACTTTGCGGATCATTCCGTGGCACATGCGCCCATCGTCCCAGAATACTGTGGAGATTGCCTCACTCCGCAGGTCATCCTGGAACCCTCATTGCACAAACATCCCATGAGCATCGCTCTCGTCCTCGGAATACTGGAGATCAATCCCACTCCGCAGATCATTCTGTGGCCCATACGTCCATCGTCCCGAAATATTAGGGAATATCTCACTCCTTGGATCATCCCGGAGTCCATAACTCACGTTTGCACTCATTTCATCATATCACCATCTAGTGCCTGTCCTTATCTTTGTTAGGTTACTTAATTAATTTACGAATCTCCTAGAGTTGGTGTACCCCACCGGACTTAACTCAACAACTGATCAACAACGTGCCTCAGCAGGCCAAAACACAATATCTCAACTGCCAGTATACTAGGGTCCCACACACCCTCTCGAGACCCACGCTCAACCAACTACACTCAACTTTCATTAATCAAAAACTTTTAATAAAACAACTTGAAAACATATGTTCTGCAGAAAAATAGTGTTTAGAATAGTAAGTTATAGATCCAAAACATTTAAAGAATCAACCGTTTAAAAGAACATAGGAATAACTCAGGAAAACATCAGTCAGAGAAAAAGTCGACTATAAATGATAATCAGTCGACTGTCCAGAGCAAAAACCCAACACATCATGAAAAATAATTCTAAGCAATGGCATTCGACTGTAAAAGTCATCGGTCGACTGTCCAGAGCAAAAATCCAAAACTTCGAGGAAAATAATTCTAAGTAATGGCAGTCGACTGTAAAAGTCATCGGTCGACTGTCCAGAGCGAAAATCCAAAACTTCGAGAAAACATCAAAACTGAGTAGAGTCAGTCGACTGTTCCGCGTGAAATCTTAAAACTTCAAGAAAATACAGCAGCCAGGTAGCAACAGTCGACTGTATAAATTAACTGGTCGACTGTCGACCTGCAGACTGCAGTTTTTAGTGGTGCACATTTCAACCGATACTGAGTTTTACTTTATAAAACGAATTCTGTGAAAAGCATATTTCTGATATGATCAAATACGACTTGTAGGATATATAAGAATCCAAAAAAAACAATCAAAACTACTTTGAATTAATAAAAATCACAATTTGTTGATTTACTCCAAACAGAACATGAATTTGTGCACATATCCAAAAATAGAGTTTTTAAGAATCGATCATACATCAAATTAACTTCGTATCAACACATAAATAAGTTGAGATATAGTCAAATCATCCAAAAACACACAAAGACTCGATTTCTTCAAAAGCAATGAAATACGATATTCATGTAAAATGTTCGTGCATGTTCGTGCACCAAAGAAACTTCATGATTCCATCAATTAGAAATAACAAAATATTCAGATTTAATCTTAGTATTTGAGAAATCCAAATTTCAAGTAAAATCTTTCACAAAATCACAAATCCCCAAATTTATCATATTGCATCAAACCCAATTCAATTGCCACAAATCCAACTCTCAAGACATGGTCTCTTAATTCATTAGTCCTTCTCGAAATCCCTCAAACTCAATCACCATTTTTAACTCATGAACATAAACAAATTTAACATTACTATAATCAAGTTGCACTCATCCAAACCAAATAATAGTCAAAATCTCTTCTTTAATCAATTTAGGCATAACATTCACCATACTTAAACAATCAGCATTAACCCAAAGGAAATAACTTGCTCATGATTTGTATTGGGTTATTTAACAATATCAAATCATCCACATGCAATTCTACTTATAAATAACTAGGTTTTCATAAAAGATCAAATTTTAATTCATCAATTCATCCAATCCATCATATATATATTCATACTCAAACCTTAGCATGCTTTCTAGTAGATGAACCACCATATACAACATTCAAGGAACAAAACAAAATAAATGTATCACTCACCATGTTGAAGAAATCGAACGAAGACAAATAGAAAATAAGAAATATCCCTCATTTGCAAGAAATCCAAGATCCTCGCTTTAGAATTCCAATAAAATAAGATATAAGAAATCCCTTGTATTTTGCAGCAAAGAGACGACTACACTTCACCCTAAATAGGCCGGGATAGGGATCTAGAGTTTTTGGAGACATTTGCAAAATACTTCTTTAAAGTACATCTTTACATATATGGATCCCCATACTAGGAAATTAGATAAAACAAATTTAATTGAGACTAAAAATCAAAATGGAATCTTCTAATATCAGCCAACACTGTTTGAAGAACCCAGAATTACGAATTTGCATTTTCACCCCTTTAAAAGGCAATTTTGCAAAAAGATCATCTTTTATCAAAACTTGTAAAATAAATCAAATTTATTAAAACAAAAAGTAAAATATTTTCTCCTGAATTGACTAGGCATCATACCTAGTCCAAAAATCCAAAAATCTGGAGTTTTCACTCCAAGTGGTAATTTTGCACAAAGTCCCTCTTTTGTAATATTTGCAAATAGGTCCAATAATCATCAGAAAATTCCAGAAAATTCACAAATAATATCCAATAATAAATAATGAGTTTTTCCAAAATAAATTTTGACTTTGAACTCCTCAAGAAGATATTTGCACGTGTTTCGCACGTGTAAAAAGATAAATTTTCAGAAAATGTTTATTATATACCCAAAAATTATTTTAATTCATTTATAAATCTTAAAAACACTATTTAGAAAATCTGGAGTATTACAGACCCCTTTCTCCGAAGCAAACAAAACCAAATGGTTTCAAGATCGTAAGGCCCTGCCTTCCGATCTCAAATAGAAGATAATGAGCAGCATCCAACAGAACCGGACCTGTTTGTCTGGATTCCCTTGGACATGTTGGGCATCTCGGAGGAACTGATCATGCACAAGTTGAGTGTAATCCGGATTCTAAACCAATACAACAGAGGTGTCGAAAGTTCGCGCCCGAGAGACAACATGCAGTAAAGGAAGAAGTCGATAAGCTCCTCTCTGCCCATTTTATTCAGGAGGTCAACTATTTGAAGTGCTTGTCAAATGTAGTGATGGTACAAATGGAGGATCTGCATCAACTTCACGGACCTTAATAAGGCATGTCCGAAAGATCACTTATCTGTTCCAAGTATTGACTCCCTGATCGATGCAACATAAGGGCATTAACTGCTGATCTCATGGATGCCTTCTCCGGGTACAACCAAATCCGGATGTTTCCTCCGTATATCCCGAAAATGTCTTTTGTCACATACCAAGGACTCTACTATTACCCGGTCATCCCCTTCGGCCTAAAGAATGCGGGAGCCACCTATCAAAGGTTGGTGAACAGGGTCTTCAAGGAACAAATCGGGTGAAATATGGAGGTTTACATGGAATACATGCTCGTCAAGAGCCTCAAAGGTGGAGACCACGTGAAGGACCTCGAGGAGACCTTCAGAATCTTAAGGAAGAATAACATGAGGCTTAACTCATCTAAGTGCGCCTTCAGCATAACCTTGGGAAAATTTCTCAGCTTTATGGTCAGTCAGCAAGGGATAGAAGCGAACCTGGAAAAGATTCAAGCTATCCTGGACAAGGACCCTCCTACGAACGTCAAAGAAGTTCAGAGGCTCATGGGAATCTGGGGAGAAATTGTCACGCCCCTCTTCCTAAAAATACGTAATACGATCACGTAACATTGGCCCAGCGAATGATTTTCATAATCTTTACATCTCACAAAAATAATCAGAGTCGGAAGCAAAAGAATTAACCACACATGCATAATTGAATCAATATACCAACATAATTTACTTGAAAGAAAATGTATTAATCTCAAATAAATCAGATCTGAATAAGTCAAAAATCCTGGGTCATACTGCCTAAACACAAAGAATCAAAGTAACAGATACATTGTTCAAAATGAGCAACAGGAAATAAATAAAGATAGCAAAAGCTCCAGCCAATTAGAACTTTAGATCACATACTCCATCGGGCAGCTGATCACCAAAATCTGCAATTTGAGAAATTGCAGGAAGAAGGAAAAAGAAACAAGATTCCCGTTAATGCAAGTTACGAGCCGCTTGTAATGCAGAATACAAGTACATGGAAAACTAACAAATATAAATAATAGCAGAAACAAAACATAGCATGGTATACATAACATAATCAACTAGCATGATATACTAACATGTGTTAAGTGTCAAATTCAAATGGCATGCAGACAGATATACAGATAGTGTCCAATAATGATGTCAAGTGATAATGTCAGACAGATAACAGATAATCAGATAATCAGATAGCCAGATACAGATAACAGATTCTAATTTAGATGTCAGATGCAAATTCTTATAAGTCTTGTATTAATTACTAACTAGGTAGCACTTCATGTGCCATCCTTTTAT
Source organism: Hemerocallis citrina (assembly GCA_017893485.1). Taxonomy (NCBI): domain Eukaryota; kingdom Viridiplantae; phylum Streptophyta; class Magnoliopsida; order Asparagales; family Asphodelaceae; genus Hemerocallis; species Hemerocallis citrina. Next base: position 497,049 of record JACEHZ010000115.1, read on the forward strand.
CACATGGTTGCTACATTCAAAATAGTTACGTTTGTAGATTTCGTAAGGGATCATATAGGGCCGTGTACTTAAGGTTTAGACAGATATCAGATAATCAGATCAGACAGATAGAACCTAGTGGTTCTCTTCTTCTCTACACCTTCCTATAGGAAGTAATGTAGACAGGGTCAGATAACAGATCCAAACAGACAGATAGAACCTAGTGGTTCTCTTCTTCCCTACACCTTCCTATAAGAAGTAATGTACACAGGGTTAGATAATAGATAACAGATAATCATATGGGAAACACGGGCCTCCTTCTAAGTACACATTTCTATGCTTTCCCACTACTAGATCTTTCCCATAAATCCCGGCTTGATCATTTTATAATTATTATTAGACAAGTGTATGTACAGGAAACAGAGTAAATCTAGCATAATATAATGACCCACAAGTTCAAAATAACAGATAAGCATGTACAGATGGTAAGCAGTCACATAACAAAACAAAATAGAGTACTTCCTAATTCAGGACAGCACGACAGTACAGTACTAAAACAGCGATTTCCGTTACCACAAATATCAAAACCTGAATCCGTCAGAGAATCTGGAAAATAGACTTCCAACCAAATGCAGCGGATACATATAAGATATATAGTATTTTAGAAAAACATAACTCAAAACTGATTTGAAACCAGAAAATACGTTCAGCCAGAAATCAGTAAATTGAATTCTCAGTCAAAAAAACAGCATCAAAACACCTCAAATAAATCCAGGAAAAATCTGGGGCATTCCCCTATATGTCTAGTATCAGGATGTAAAGTTTCATAATTTTCCAGTAAGATTAGTTTAACCAATAAAAATCAGGAAACACCAAGAAATGATAGTTTGGCAAATCTGGAATTCCCAACACTGCAGTACGAAAACTATAATATCTCGCAAACCGTGGAATTAAATCCAAATCTGCCAAAGGGAGAAGAAAATATACAAAGTAAGCTAACTTTCATACTTCATAAATATTTTTCATACAGGAAAATGAACTACGGTGAAAATATACTTCTTTACAGAACAGCGAGCAAATTCCAACAAGTATAGTTTTTATTCGAAAGCATGAAACGGTATGTAAATCTTATCAAATAAATCCACCAAAATTCTGGGTAATCCTTAATCAAGTATAGAAATACTGTCCAAAATTTCAGATCAAAATAATATGTTTAGCACTAGTATAAAAATAGTTTAGTCATCGAAATTATCAAGAAATGAAATCTTGAAATATAATACACCTCTGTAGTAAAACAATCATATCTCACACATACGAAAATGAAATCGAAATCGATTAAGGTCAGAAAGTTTGGAAAGAAGACGGATTTCTCTTAAAATCATGTTAAATACCGAAGTTAAGATACTGACCTTAACATAGTCTAAAATACCAATCAAAATTGATCACTGACAAAATACAGATTTTCCTCTTAACAACAAATCAACATACAACATATGAAACTCGTTCCAAACACAACCAAACATGTTATAGAGTCTACTAAGTATCCAAACATTACGAAATAGGGTATATGACATGTCCACAACAAGTATATCACATGGATCCAAACAAACACACGATTTCTCATAATTATTCCACAAATATAATCACATCAAGAACGGTCAAAACCTAAGTTGTTTCATATCAAATTTGTGTCGTGAGGCAACTATGGTCAATATAACTATAGAGACAATACTCATCAAATATACATCACACACGAGTTGTTTTTAAAACCCAACTACATTACAAGCGAAATTTATGTCTTGTATCATACAAAGGAATTGAGTACAAGTTACTTGTCTGAGAGACGACGACGGAAATGAAGCAAGAACAAGAATAACGAGAATGGATTCCCGGACACGAACACTACGAATGGATCGAACGAGCACACGAACCAATTACGAACACAATTGGATGACTGAGATCGAAGATCAAGATGATCGGATCAGATCAGACGGTCAGATTTTTCCGATGATGAAGATAATAATGAAGATCAAGATCGATTGATCGAATGGCTGCGATCAATGGAAGTTGATGATCATCATGATCATGACGATCAAGAAGAGATCAGATGGCTAGGTTCTAATCGAATGATCAAAAGGAGATCAACGGCCCACATCCAATCAAGCATGATGATCAAGATCCAACGGACAACCAAGATCATTCCGATGGTGATGATCAAGATCAAATCAACGGACGGCTAGGAATCAATCAATCAAGATCAAGAGATCAAGATCTGATGAAATGGACGGCCCAGATTCAAACCATCACACCAATCACCAAAACAGAGAATGGGGAAAAGTGTGTACTGTGGTGGAATGACGCGGCTAGGGAGATCCGAGAGGGACAGTGGCACTGGCCGGGGAAAGCCGAGATGCGCACTGGCTGTTGTTGCTGCAGATCGGCAGCGCGATAGGGGAGCACAGGGGGAGCACCGGCTGGCTGTTGCTGACGAGGTGTGGTTGCGAAGGAGGTTGACGAGGGCTGGCTGCACTGCAAAGGTCACTACGGTGCTGTTGCGGTGCAGCATCGCAACAAGAGGAGACCAGGGAGGCTGCAGGGTGCGGCGCGATGGTGGAGAGGGCAGAGGACGGGAGAGGGCAACAGGGAGCACACGGGAGAGAGGAGAGGGGGGCAGGGCTAGGAAATGGGAGGAGGTGCAGGAGATAGAGAGATGGATAGCGGCTGAAGGGTATAGGCGAGAACCAGGGTGTGCAAGGATAATATATAGGTGGGTAGGGTTTTTTGGGGTGAAGATGGCGGCAGAACAGTAGCGGGTGTAGGGAAAACAGCAGATGGGTAATAGGTTTGCTATTGGGTATGGGTATAAGGTAGGGTCTAACGGGTTTGGGTAGGTAGGGTAACGGGTAGAGGTAAAAGTGTGTTAGGTCAAGTTAACAGTGTATAGAAATGGGTTTTAGGGTTTATAAAAACCAATAGGAATAGGATTTAGTCAAATGGGTATTTGGGTTTAAAAATACAATAGGAAAATAAAATAACCAATAAAATGTAGGATTATATATCAAGATATATATTGTGCTACAATATGAAAAGTATTTGAAATTACTACAAATTCAAAAATCAATAGAAATAGATTTTTAAATCAACAATCAAGATAATAATATTAATAACAACAATAATAATTTTGATATACATATCAAAATGAGATTTGAGATAAATAAGTTTATTAAAAAATCCAAATAGTAATAAAATAAGATACAAATAGCCGATCACTTAGAAAATAAACATTAAAGTTAGAATATACTACTATTCGAAGAAAATACAATTTTCTGTTTGAAAAGATTTAATAGAAGGCCCAAATCGAGTTTAAAATAATAACGAATTCATAAATAATAAAAAATACGGAAAATATTCAGAAAATATGTATTTTGGGAAACAGGGGTTATAGAAATCCACCCCTTCTTCAAGGTCCTCTGGGGGTCAAAGAACTTCGAGTGGGGAGATCCCTATCAGAAAGCCTTCGTCCAACTCAAGGAATATCTTGACAACCCCCCTATGCTCAGCAAACCCTAGCCGTTTGAAGTCCTCTATCTCTACTTGGTGGCATCAGAGCATGCCCTCAGCGCAGTCCTAGTCCGGGAGGATGATGGAGGTGCAGAAACTCATATATTGTGTGAGCAAAGTGCTCCACGATGCCTAGCTCCGTTATGCCAAAATGGAGAAAGTAGCTTATGCGCTAGTTATGACAGCATAGAAGCTTCGCCCCTATTTCTAGGCATATTCCATCCAAGTCCTCACGGACCAACCGCTGAAGCAGGTTCTCAACCAGCCATAAAACTACAGACGATTGTTCAAATTGTTTATCTAGCTAAGTCAGCACGATAAATTACAAGTTGAGAACTGCTATCAAGGGTCAGGCACTCGCTGAGTTCATCACCGAGTGTACTATCCCTAAATCGTCCGAGGATCAGGAATAACAGCCATTATGAGAGCCCTATGTGGACGGTTCCTCATGCGAAGAAGGAAGCAGAGCAGGCATGACACTGAACAGTCTGGACAACTTCATCTTCCATTACTCATTGCACCTTAACTTCTGGGCCTCCAACAATGAGGCTGCATATGAGGCACTAATCACCGGACTTCTCCTAGCTTGCAAAGCCGAGGCAAAATGGGTCAAGGCCTTCAGTAATTCTCAACTTGTGTTCAATCAGGTATGCAGGGAATACGAGGCCCATGACACCTATATGATCTAGTATTTGGCCCACGTCATGTTGACACATTGACCAAACTGGCATCCTTTTTTGAGGGTCTTGATCACACAGTGCTGGTAGAAGTCCTCATTTGACCTAGCATTGACAAGGAGAACCTCGAAACACTTTGCATTGAACCGCCTACGCAGTCAGCGACAGGATGGAACCAATCTTAAACTTTTTGAAAAATGGTGAACTGCCACAGGAACTATTTGAAGTGCAGAAGATCCGAGTCAAGGCTGAGAGTTTTGTGCTCATTGAAGAGGTATTGTTCAAGCGGTCGTACACAAAGGTTGACAAATTGCCTTACCTCTGATGTATGAACCTCGAGGAATCCCGATATGCACTGGAAGAAATGAACGGGGGAATCAGTAGATGCCACATGGGTGGCCGATTGCTCGCAAGGATCCTCGACCTTGGATATTACTAGCTAATTCTATTACACGATGCTCAAGACCTCGTCTGAAAGTGCAGCCAATGTTAGAGGTCTTCTACCGTCAGGTACGTTCCCCAGGCAGAACTAAAATCGTTGGCGAGCCCAGCTCCCATTGCCATGTGGGAAATGGATCCGGTCGGACCCTTCCCTAAAGCAATGGGTCAGCGATGCTTCCTGATTATTATTGTTGATTACTTCACGAAGTGGGTCGAAGTATAGCCTCTAGCCTCTATTATCAAGCATCAAGCCCAGCAGTTCTTCTAGAAGCATATTGTTTGTCGGATTGAGATCCCCCGTATTCGAATCACTGACAATGGTACTCAGTTCACGTGCAAGGGATTCTGCAAATTCTGCACAAATCTGGGGATCCAACAAAGGTTCTCTTCTATCTCGCACCCCCAATCCAACGGGTGGGCAAAGAATGCCAATTGCCAAATTTTAGAAGACCTCAAAAAGCGATTAGACAAATCCCCCATGGGATTGCGGGTCGACGAGCTACCTAGTGTGCTTTAGGCACACTGGACGACCAAAAGAATTCCAACAGGTGAATCACCTTTCAACCTCACGTTTGGAATCGAGGTTGTCATCCCTGGAGGTCGGAATGCCTTCACCTCGGATAATGAGATTCAATGAGGACTTGAACTCAGACGACCTCAGGGCCAACCTGGATCTTCTTAATGAAGTGTGAGAGAGGTCGGCCTTCAGGGGAAACATCTACTAGCATAGAGTTGAGTGGTTCCATAACAAGAAGGTTTGGCCGGCTAATATCAAAGAAGGTGACAGGGTACTAGGAAGACTTGAAATCTCCGAACTGAGCAAGAAAAGGAAACTCGCTCCCAACTGGGAAAGCCTATGCAGGGTCTCCAAAGTGGTTCGCCCCGGGACTTACCGACTTGAAGACCCGTTGGGGGGAGGGGGAATAAGTTGATTAAGAAAACTTGGAATGCAGAACACTTAATGAAGTTTCATTAAGACCCCCAACACTCTATGCTTGTAATAAGGCCATAAAATGCCAGGATGTGATAAGCGCTCGCATATTGGCAGCCAATGAATAAAATTTCATTTCAAATCAACAAGTTTTCCAACCTTGTCAAATTCGGGTCACTCGCCGGACCTTGTCCTTCGGCATGATACTCCGGATTACTCGGGAGTTTTCCTCGCTAACTCGTTTAGTCCCAGACCTCACCCTTCGGCATGGTACTCCGAGTCACTCGTGCATTTTCCTTGTCAAGTCATTTTGCCCCAGACCTCGCCCCTCGGCATTGTAATCACTAACTTGTTTAGTCCCAGACTTCACCCCTCGGCGTGGTACTCCGGGTCACTCGCAAAATTTCCTCGCTAATTCGTTTAGTCCCAGACGTCACACTTCTTCGGGGTACTCTGGATCACTCGCGAGTTTTTCTTGCTGAGTTAGTTAGTGTCAGACCTCGCCTCTTGGCGTGGTACTCCGAGTCACTCGCAAGTTTTTCTTGCTAAGTCACTCAGCCAGTGCCTCGCCCCTCGACGTGGAACTCTAGGTCACTCAGGAGTTTTCCTCGCTAAGTTAGTTAATCACGAATCTCCCCCTCGGCGTGGTACACCAGGCCACTCGTGTGTTTTCCGCGCTAAGTCAATTAGTCCCAGACCTCGCCCCTTGGCATGGTACTTCAGTTCACTCGTGAGTTTTTCTCACTAAGTCATTTGACCTGTGCCTCGCCCCTCGGCAAGGCAATTCGGGTCACTCACGTGCCACTCCAACAAGATAGTCCAATCTGCCCATTGGGACTCGGCTAATTCATTCGACGAACACGTTTGGACATGTCATATATAAAAGAAAAAAAATCTTTTATTGAATGGAAGATAATTACAAGATGGGCAGTGTCCAATCCGCAGTTGGCAAATCAAACACAAAACGAACAAGCAAGAAACTACACCTAAGTGCTCCTAAGCAGAAACAACGTTCCGTATCACGAAGCGCCAATTATCCTTAACTTTCAGCATGTAGTAGGAGTGCAGTGCACAAGAAAGCATCGGTGGAGCGATGAAGGCTGGCTGATTCTAGAAGAAAGTTGAGAGAACTTCGCAAGCACGAGAATCCCAACCCAGGCTAAATCTCCCCAAGTTCAACACCGGAACACCGATCCCCTCTAGTGTAAACCCTCGGATCGGGGATGGACCCCCTCCATCTCAGCTCCGAGGCATCCACCCTCGTTTGTCTCGACCCTCAGATTTCCATTCGAGGAATTCAATAAAGACTCATCAAGAGATAGATCATTCATAGAAACGCATCCATGAGATTTGTGTGCAAAACAACTTGGAGGAATGGGTGAATTTATCGGCCAATTGGGAGATGCTTCTCGATTACTGCGAATTCCACACAGAGAGATCCAAGCACCCTATCTCCACTTAGTGGTCAAAGATGAAGGGGCGTTGCAGATCCTAAAATAAGAGAATATTTCAACTTCCAAGAGGAATGATGCCTCGATTTCCACAAAGTGTGAAGTAAGCCAACCCACGTGATAGCTCACGTGATACCCCCTCCCCCTCCAAAAAAATAAAAATAATATATATATATATATATATATATATATATATATATATATATATATAACAAGGGTACAAGACCCCCCGACGCGATAATTAATGTCACTCGCACGGTACAGAAACCTGATGCAAAAATTCGAAATAGAAAAAGTTCATTTCAAATGGATTTTATTCATCTCAAAGAAACAATTAGAATTGAAGGCGGTGGTTAGTCCACGATAAGGCGAAGACATAAAAAGCCTAGGAACTACTACTTGGAAGGAGGCCCTTGTCCGAAGGTGGGGTCAAGAAGAGCATCTTCAACTTGTGCGGCAGAGTTGCCGGGCTCATGGGTTTCCAAACACTCTCTCCCAGCAGGCTCCTCTCCTACTGGCTGAGCTGGCTCGCCCACCTTCATCTCGAAGGAAAATACTCGGAGGTCTAGATTTGGGTACTTAGCCCCAATATGCTCGAGGGCATGGTTGTACCCTTCATCCTGACCCTGGATGATACGATTGAGGGCGTCATCATGTTCCATCTTCATCTGCCTCTCTTTCACCTGCTAGGCTAGTTTTTCATCAGCAAGCTCCTCCTTCTCCTTTGACATCTCTTCCTGAGTCTTCTTCTCCTTCGTCAGATCCGCCTTCAGCTCCCTCATCATTTTTCGGAGATCGTCGTTTCGACCCATGATCTCCTTCCGTTCTGCCTCGCCGAATAAAGCCCGCTAAAGGAGCGCATTGCACCTCCGCCTTAGTTCAGCCCGGTTGATGACTGCCTACATGAAACAGGGAGTATACTTCACCGAAATGAAATAAAAGAAAAGAGGAGGAGATCACAAAATGTTGGCAATAAACAAACACCCTTATCAGAAGGGAAGCCTACGCCCAGCGGCCGTAAACATCCTTTTCTGACTCTTTCTTCAGAGCTACTAGATCACGGGGAGCAGCGAGGTGGTCGACCACCTGCAGAGCATTGATACGCTCTGCCAACAAGTCCACCTTGGTTACGAACCAAGAAGGCACCCACACCTTTGTCCGCGAAGGTAGTTTCGAAGGCAATATAACGTTTTTAGACGACGACGCGTGAAGCTTCAAAGCCCCTGCTTCACAACTAGCTCAACCGCCTTGGCCTACGGGTGTTCAACATTTTTAGATTTCTTTGAGATAGAGAGAGAGAGAGAGAGAGAGATCGTCAGGCTCCGAGGGAGCAAGATGCTTTTGTGCCTTTGCCTTCAGGGCAGAACGCCTCTCCCTCAGCATTCCATTGTCCCTCAGCCTCTCGTTGGTCACCATGCTTGTTTACGGAAAGAATATGAAGTAAGGAAGATGAGAGTAAGGGGGAGAAGCAGAAGTGAAAGTGAGGCAAATAAACGAACATGAGAGTAAGGAAAAGTATATATAAGGAAAAAGAGATGCATCGATTACTGTACCTGATATGTGACACTGCATGTGAACACGCGTGCGAGGCGCACATTCAGGATCCCTAAGAAATTCGCTCACTCCCTGTGCCTTGCCCCTCGGCATGACACTCTGGGTCACTCGCGAATTTCTTCGCAAACTGGCTTGCCCCTCGCCCCTCGGGTCACTCGCGAATTTATTCGCAAACTGGCTCGCACCTCGCCTCTCGTACCTTAGTATGGCACTCGGCTCACTTGCGAGTTTTGTCGTAAACTAGCTTGCCCCTCGCCCCTCATTGTGGTATTCCGAGTCCCTCGCAAACTCCCTCCCAAGTTGGCCCACGAATTTCATTGCACATTGGCTTGTAGCTTGTCCCTCGGTTTATTGTGTTAGGAAGTTGTCACATTCTAGCTAAATGGCCAAAATATGTGCAAATACTTTTATTATGAAGATATAAAAAGTACACTTCGAGGTTACATTCGCAAGATTACACGGGATTAAGATTGGCCCGAACTCGACCCGGGCCCGCCTAGGTCCGACCTGATAATTAGCGGGCTTGGGCTAATAATTATCATTTCGGGTCGGGCTTGGGCTCAAATTTTAAGGCCATTTTGGAAAATTCGGGCTTGACTCGGGCCCAAGTGCTTAGGCCCGATGGGCTCGAATCAAATTTTTATATGTGCATGAGTATGTTTATGTACACATCATGTATATTTATGTACGAGTTTTTTTAAGAGAATTCATGAAAGTAAGTTAAAATGAGTGCTAATATTTATAGATAAAGAAATTATGCCTTATATATAAAATAAAATTAAAATAGACGAAATAGATGTGAATTACTCAAAAATTTGTAGTATTCTTATTATTGATATTTCTTTTATCGTATGTTATTCTTGATATAGTTTTATTTATGGGATAATTATAAGTTAGAACATGCATAAGTAGTTCGGGCCTAGGCCCGAACCTATTTTTGGCCTAACTCGGTCCTGGACTCGGGCCTAATTTTTTTTAACCCCGAAGAAAAGTCTGGTTGGGTTCAGGCCTATGTTCTAACTTCGGGCTTGGGGTTCGGCCCAAAACCGGTTCGTTGCCAGCCCTACATGGGATATTACAAGTTCAAGGCCCAAAGGCCTGACCCAGGGATCTCCCTCGGCAATGTTCAACCTTATGTTTGCGGCATCAGTCCCCAAGGGACGGATGCCTAATCCAGAAGAATGAAGACCCCCTTAGACATTAGCAACAGTGGAATACCTGGTCACTCCACTTTGGGTATCCCTAGGCACCTTCATTCCAGAACGGGTCCTCTGGTAAGGATCTCGCATCGAGAACGGACTTCGAAAGGTATACGTTGGGCTCGCTTCTTCGAACTTGACTCTCAGCCGATATATTTCCAAGTCACGTGAGTAACCGAATCCAACGTCACTCACCTAACTCATTGCGCTCGTAATTTCTTCTCAACTTGGCTCGCGACTTGTGCATCGTCTCTCGACATGGTATTCCGAGTCACTCACGAATTTCTTTACAACTTGGCTCACGCCACTTCATTCATCCCTCGGCATGGTACCCCGAGCCACTCGTGAATTTATTCGTAATTAGCTCGCGCCTCTTGCCTTGCCCATCAGTATGGTACTCCGAGCCACTCGTGAACTTCTTCGTAATTTGCTTGGGCCTCTTGTGTCGCCCCTCGGTATGGTACTCTGAGCCACTCGCGAATTTCTTTGCAAATTGGCTTGCGCCTCTTGCCTTGCCTCTTGGCATGGTACTCCGAGCCACTCGCAAAATTTCTTCACAACTTGGACCGCACCTCGTGCCTCTCCCCTCGCCCCTCACCCTGGTACTCCGAGCCACTCGTGAATTTTTTCGTAACTTGGCTTGCGCCTCGTGCCTCGCCCTCAGCATGATACTCCAAACCACTCACAAATTTCTTCGCAACTTGGCTCGTGCCTCGTGCCTTGCCCATCGGCATGGTACTCCGAGCTGCTTGCAAATTTCTTCGCAAACTGGCTCACACCTCGCCCTTTGCTCTACGGCTTGACACTCAGGGTCACTCGCAAATTTCTTCGCAACTTGGCCCGCACAGTAGGCCTCGCCCCTCTGCCTGGTACTCTAAACTATTCACGAATGTCTTCGCAACTTATCTCATGCCTCGTGCCTCACCCTTCGGCATGGTACTTTGAGGCACTTGCAAATTTCTTCGCAACTTGGCTCGCACCTCGTGCCTCGACCATCGGCATGACACTCTGAGCCACTCGCAAATTGCTTCGCCCCTCGTGCCTCCTGCCTTGTGCCTTGCCCTTGGCATGGTACTCTGAGCCGCTCACGAACAAATTTGTCCCTCTCACCTCGTGCCTCGTGCCTCGTGCCTCGGCCCTCGACAACTGAACCTCTATATCCCTGGGGAATTGGATCCGACATCACTATGATAAATAGATCTTCATGCTGACGCAATTTTCCCCGCGAGCTATTTACTACTCGAAAATTGCTAGAAGCTAACCTCCGAGAGTGGGGGGCTTATAATGATGGTGAAAACCGTGGCTAATCAACACCGAACTATTCTTACACGAATCTCAAGACTCCTGAGGTCAAGACGGTAATCTCACTATTGGCTCAGGACTAGCTCATGGGCCATCCATGGGTCCATTACCATGGGTCAAACCACTAAGGAAAGGTTGACCGGCCATTTTTGGTTAGTGATTAAATCCACTACAATCAGGGGATTAATTATCCAATCATGACATCAATCTGCGGGATTTGATTAGACAGGTGGGAAATCTTTCCCTAGCTGATTCCCCACAAGCCTATAAATGCAACCCCCATCCTCTTTTACTAGGTAATCAATCTTTTTCCCACTAAACTCAGTTCTATATTTCTTGTTACTGACTTGATCGAAGGTCTGTCGCTAGGAAAACTCCTGGTGTTTCAGGCTTTTTGTAGGTTTTGGCGACCAACAATGAACACAATCACCACCAGATCCATAAATTCCAATGAACACTAGCCTCTCATCAAGATCGAATCGACGACTGAGAAATGAGATTTCCACTAAATATAAGAACTCATCATATGTTTCTCCCACATCAGAAATCAGTAGCATCACCTATATTTATTAAGCATGGATTCTATAGAATGTGACAATGACAATGATATGCCTGTATCGGTTCTAGATATTTTTATGCCAATTATAACATTCACTTCTCCATGATCATTCATGTCAAAGTTATTAGCAAGATATTATTTTACATCATGAATAAGATCAATGGTTTCGCTATCATCAACATAAAAGCATAAAACAATGCACTCAGAACCAATTCGTTTAATGCAAATATATTTATCATATTCATTAGTAATAAATCCATATTTGCAAATTGTAACATTAAATTTATGATGTCATTGCTTAGGATCTTGTTTTAAACCATACAATGATTTAACTGATTTACATATTTTATTCTCTTGTCCTTTAATAACAAAACCTTCAGGTTGTTCTATATAAATCTCTTATTCTAAGTCACCATTACGAAATGCAATTTTAGCATCCATTTGGTGAATTAAAAATTTATGAAAAGAAGCTAATTCAAGAAGAGTTCTTGTAATGGTAATTCTAACAACATGAGAGTAAGTCAAAATAATCAATTCATTTCTTTTATGTAGAACCCTTAGCTACTAACCTAGCTTTATATTTATCAGTTGAACAATCAGATTTCAATTTCTTCTTAAATATCCACTTACAACCTACGACTTTACAACCAGGGGCCTAAATTAGTAAAAAACAAAGTGTGGTTTTCTATAATAGATTTAAGTTCACTATCTACAACTTTCTTCCAAAAGGGAGCATCATGTCATACAACATCAACATAGGTAGATGACTCACTTTCTACAAGGTACACAAAATAATTTTTACCAAAGTCTTTCTCAACTATACCTCTCTTACTTCTCCTAAGTTTAGGTTCAGACTCAGGTTCAAAAGGTAAGAAAATGCTAGGCTCAGATGTGCTAGGAATGTCAAGGGAAGAGCTATAAGAAGGATATAAGGAAATATATTCTCAAAATAGCTAGCATCCTTAGATTCTATAATAGAGTTACTAGATATCTCACTAATGTCGGACTGGTTAACTAGAAATCTATTGGCAATACTATCTTTAGCATATCCAATGAATATGGTATCTACAGTTTTGGATCCTAATTTTCTCTTCTTAGGTCCAGGAATACAAACTTTAAGATGGTTAATTCTAGGAGACCTATTTTTTCAATATTCATTTAGAGTCTTATTGGTTGTTTTATGTGGAATCATATTCAGAATATAACAAGTAGTCATAATGGGTTCACCCCACAAATTACCAGGAGCACCAGAACTACTAATCATAGAATTCACCATATCCATCATTGTTCTATTCTTAGAGAGTAATCACCTCGTGAATGATCCCATGTTCTTGAAAAAATTATGTTACTTCATTTAAAGTATATTCTCATCCTCAGTCAGATCTAAGAATCTTTATCTTCTTTTCAAGTTGTTTTTCAACTTCTGCTTTATAAATCTTAAAGTGTTCAAGCACTTCATCCTTAGTATTAAGCAAATAAATATAGAAATATCTAGAATAATCATCAATAAATGTAGCAAAATATCTTCTATCACCTCTAATGTGATTTCTATTCAAATTAGGAACATCAGTGTGCACAAGCTCATGTGGATCCAAATCTTTAATAATATTAAGAAATGATTTTCTAGTGTGTTTACATTGGGCACATATTTCACACTTAATATTTTTCAAACTTAGGCAATAAATTTGTATGCTTCATTCGCTTAACAGAGCGTAAGTTTTATTTATTTATTTTATTTTATTTGAAGATAAGGTGGAGTATGGCCACCCTGTTTCATTAATAAGGAGTTAATAAAACAAACTCAGAGTACTGACCCAAGTACAAAGTCCTACAACATAAGAAAAGTACATAACTCCACCCCAAGCATGGGGGTGGGACAAAAGAAGAAAATGGGCAAAAGATACATGCATCTAAACAAAATACATCAAATTCCCCCAACAAACCATGGGGTGGAGGGGATCTATCAACAATAAAAGGCCAAGCTGGCAGTCAGTCGATCGTCGGGCCTATCTCAACTTCATCATCATCATACTCCTCCACTTGAAAGACGCTCGCAATCCTCCCTCTAGGACCTGTTGAGACCACATTAGCCCAAAAGAAAATAAGATGCATAATGTGAGTCAAATTACTAGAAATATTATTACAAGTCCCACGAAAATAACAATTATTCCTGTCTAGCCAAAGAACACAGGTCGTAGCAGCGATAGCGATAAACCAAGCTTCTCTCATAGTTCGTCTCTCAGTAGCGAACTTTGAACCTACCCACGGATCCTCATACACACTAGGGTACTGATTCGTCCCCAAGGTGCTGAGTACCTCAACGAGTACCGTTGAGCGTAAGTTTACATGACAAGTCTACCATGCCATAGACAAGAATAATTTTCAACATTCAAAATAGTAGGAAGATAATTTTCATTAATAATATTAGAAGTTACATTAAGCTTAAACAATCTATCAGAAACATTTTACCACAAAAATATCATTCTTAGAAATTATAAACTTGTTGAATTCGAAAACAATCTGATATCCAATAAAAGCAAAATAGACCCACTAATTAGATCCCTTATAACGGTGGGAACAAGCAAAACATTAAAGTTGTTAAAGTCTTTCCGAATGTCATCATGATCAATTCATCCTTTACCTACCACTCGTGCTACAGAGTCATCCCCTATAATCACATCTTCTTTATTCGATTCCTGATAATTAGAAAACCACGAAAAGTCAAAACAAACATAAACATATGCTTCAATATCTAATCACCAGTCATTAGAGTGAAGAGTGAGATTAATTTCAGAAATATATTTTACAAACCTAAAGGTAGAATATGAGTTCCTCACATCAATCACGTTGACTTAAGGTTTGGAAGAACCTTGGTCCTTAGAAGGTCCTTTAGTTGGCTCGGTCTTCTTAAAGTAGTACTCCTTGGCAAAATGATTGGTCTTCGTACACACATAGCAAAAATTTCTTTCAAATTTGGGACCATTTAAGGGTTGGGTTTCTATCATGGTTATTAAAATGGTTGTTCCTAAAGTTCTTCTTGAAATTCTTCTTGAACTTGGATTTGAATGGTTTATTAGTTTGGCCGTTTGCATTCTTGGTTAAGTTGATTCTTGGCTTGGGTTCTATTTTGGTCCTATCTTTTTGCCTTTGTCTATCTTCAACCCGTACCATAATTATGTCTAAGTTTTTCTAGCAAATGAAGACCAACTAGAAGGGAGTTTGTTAATAAAGCAAGAAACTTTATAATCATTTGAAAAAATATAACATTTGGATTCTAGGTATCTAATTAGGTTTTGGAACTCATGCAATTGGTCATTAATAAGTTTATCATCCACTAATTTAAAGTCATTAAAAGATGATGCAGTAAATCGGCTTTACGAGCATCCCAAAGTTCTTTGGCCGAGGTAAAATCACTATAGATGTCATACAAGCTATTGGATAAGGTACTAGTGCAAGCAATGAAACTTTATGTCTTTAGTTACTATAGATTTGGAAGTGAAGGTGGTAATGGTTGAGCCCTTGCTTTGAGACTTGGGGGTCTCATTCACATGGTCGGGGGTAGCGGGAGCATTTAAGGCAGATATGAGTCCTAGGGTGGTCAACCAAAAACTAATTTACTTTTACCAACGCTTAAAGTTATGTCCCGAAAATTTCTTAGAAATGGTAGAGCGAGAATTATCCTTGAAGTTGGGCCCTGGCAATATACAAGACAAAGTTTGAAGTGTATATAAATCCCACAATCAATATATATGTCAATTGTGGTTTGTACAGTAAAAATTGCAACTTTGAATTATTTGGTAATATGTAGAATCAATTATTATTTTATAACATGAAGCAAGTTGAAGTGTTATTATGTTGAAATAGTTGAAATTCTGATATAAATGAAACATGCAGTAATTAGGCCAACATCAAAATATTAGAAATAGGTCTCTATTTCAGTATGTATACATGTATCAGCAGTCCTAATATAATAATAATACTGTTAGCAATCAACAAGAGAACAACCAATTAATAATTGCAAGACCAGTTCAGATTTTTCAAATTATGAGAGGAGCACTGTAGGACTAAACCATGTACATGAACTATAGACTTATTGTTCAATACATAAGTGAGCTAATAATATGGAAAGTATTTAAATACTAGTGTTACTATAAACAGCTAGACAAAAGTGATCATGCAAAGCTGTGTTTACCTAATAAAAAAGAGAGTAAACAAACAGAACAAGGCATGTTAAGTGAATTTTGATTTGTTCTCAGAGTAACATGAATAGATATATAGATTAAGGCTATTGATCCATTAAACCAAGAGCAAACTAAACCTGTTAAATGATATTGTTTAATCAAAAACTGATCAATCCTAAAAGCAAGTAATGTTTAGTTACTAACTACTATACATAGATCTAGCAAAGTAAAATAATTCCTTAGATCGTTAGATCTAGTATACGAATAATTAAAACTTCATCAACTAAATCATGATAAATAAAAAATGAATAACATAGAAATGAGATTAAGTGTTTAAGAATTCAGCATGTCCGAGGTGAAGAGTGTATTCACTGCCCCAAAGAATTATTACTGTCCTATGTGCGAGGCTTTAGGGGCAAGACAATCCTGAGTGCTGCAACCCCCCAATCAAACGTAGTATTCTCCTGGCACGAACAAGAGGAAGACAAAAACAGTCCAATCTAACTCCTTCAAATGCTAAATCTTATATGTAAAATAGAGAGAAATATAGACAGAAATGATAGATAAGAGTTTAGTGCCTTGTTCTTAATTTTCCTTGTTTGTGTTTTCTTAACTGGATGAGCCACTATTATATAGAAGAGTGAAGAGGCCAAAATTAACCGTTAGAAAAAGTGAGTGTGTGTGAACAAGTGAAAGTGTGTTGGCAACTATGGATAGGGTGGTGGCTTCACATAACCCAAAGATGGCTGATGTTGCTTGTTTTTGAGTGTGGGGGCAACAGGTGTGAGTTTTTGTAATTTGTGAAATGGAAAGGACGACACTGGCGTTGATATGATCCTCGGGCTATACGTTCGGCTCGGTGGTAGCAGGAGTGAGGTAGAGGCAGAGTGCTCGGCTTGAATCTTCATGGCTCGGCTCGGATCTTAATGGCTCAGTTCGGATCTTGATACCTACATAATGCTTAGAAACAGTAGGAGAGTTCCCGGCGACAGGCCCTTCGACGATCTAGTCAGTCACTGAGAAAGCAACAGTAGCTAGGGTTCAGGGGAAATTTTTTTTATTACCTTGAGAAGAAAGGAGGGGTTCTGGTATTTATAGGTAAGGGCTAACGGGTCTCTGGCCTCGATGGGCTGGTTTGGACCTGTTAGCTAGTGGGCATGAACTAGCTGAAGCCCGTTGGACCTGTTTGACTTGATGATCATGAAGGAGCGAAATTTGAGGAGATTTGGTGGCCCTGATGGGGCCACATCATTCATACCATTTCATAAGCCCCCACAACTAGAGGGCTGTGTAAACCAGCCGTGGAGGAGTAGTTTGTCTTTGTGGGAAGAACAGAGGGTAATATTTGGCAAAGATGGATTATTGAGTCCCTGAGAAGTGACTGGGGTCGCCGTCGAGCCGAGTGTCAGTAGAGCCGAGGCATAAAGCGACGAGCGAGGCCGTTCACGAGGGGGAGAGATTATGGTGGTAGGATGGAAAATCCCTTGGAGAGTTTACATGTTGAACTTAGAGTGTCGAGCGTCGAGCGCCGAGCCCCAAGTTTGAGAAAACTAGGCCTTTGCTCGAAGTTCATGTCGAGCGTCAGGCCCCCCAAGCTTGTGGGAAAGCTAGGGCTTTGCTCGAAAGACATACCGAGCGTGAGTGTCGAGCATCGAGCCCCTACAGCTGTGTGAGAGAAATCTATGCCTTTGCTCGAAGTACATGCCGAGCGTCGAGCGTCGGGCGCCTTTAGCTTTGTGAGGGAAAGTTGGTGCTTTTCTCGAAATACATGCCAAGCGTCAAGCGTCGATCGTGTAGCGCCCCAAATATCCAATAATTAAAAATTAGAAAATACGTGGCACAAATCTAGAATCAACCTCAATGTTATAGTAAACATAGCAAAACACAGAAAAATTTTAACCTTTATTACATTAATTCTTTACATAGCACAACAGGAATTAAACACCTTGAATGACATTTTCTTTCTTTTACAATCCATTCTTTTACAATTTGCATAAGCCATATTATCATTCTACCATATGCATCCAATCCCAAGCTAACGGTACCTACCTGTAAAATATGAGGCTAGAGATAACCCTAACTCCCAAAACTACAGGGGTCAGCCATAAACGGTGTGAGTGACATTAAAAGAAATACAATTTTTATTGAACATAAAGAACAAATTCGAAATCAACACATTCCCACACTAGTAACAAACGGAATATAAAATAACGATAAGTAAAGCATAAAAACATCAAGTGAAACTAGACTAAGTGTCAAGTGTAGGAAAATAATAGAAAACAAGCATGCATAATACAAGTCAAGAAAATACAAATGCAGTATGATGACTCTCTAATGCATACTTGTCGGATTCTATGCATTCCATACTACATAGGTCTGGTGCAAACCATTATCGTTATCCACTTTTTAGGGTTAAATCCCTCGTCATGCAACTAATCCTACTAGAGTGATAGAAACAAGATCTAGAATACTCCGTGAATAGGCCTAACGACCCTCAACATGCAAGCAACATGTAAGCATAGTTTAACTTCGGAGAATCACCTTCCTGCCGTGTACCCCACGAATAGACCTGCCGACCCTCAACGTGCAGATACACAGTACATTTCGCGAACAGGCCTGTCGAGCCTCGACGTGCAGATACACAGTACATTCCGTGAATAGGCCTGCCGACCCTCGACATGCAAAAAACACCAACTGTTCTATAGACATTTCGTGAATAGGCCTGCCGATCCTCGACACGCGAATATACTGGGGACACAACAACACGTAGTCCTGGAATACATCCGTTGGACTAACAACAGAGCCCATACTTACATTTCCCAAGTTCTATAACATCTCCACTAGTGCCTGTCCTTAGGTTGATTATTATTAATTAAAACATAATTTCCCTTCCCTAGAGTTGGTGTACCCTACCGGACTTAATTCTACTAAAACAACACCAAGACCCCAACTAGCCAAGATCCACACAATCTCATCTGCCAGTTTACAGGAATCCCACTCAACCTCTAGAGACTCACAACTCAGATATCAACACAAATCTTTTATTAAAACTCTTGATTCCATTATCAATTCGTTCATATTAAGAAAACTTCTTAAATCAAGCAAATCCAAATTTATCTAAATACTCACAAATTTCCTGAAATAAAATCTGAGATTAAATCTCTTAAACAACTGAGTTTCACATTTGAAATCATAGAAAAATCACAAAACATTTATCTTTTGAAATCCGTAAATATTTCGCTTTCTAAAGCCGTAGAAATACGAGTTAAACTCTATTATAAATCAAAATATAACTCTCTGTAAAATACATTATTCTGTAGCAAAAACTTCATCTAAAACAGTAGTTCAAGAATCCATAAGTTAGAAGAAATAATCGTTCGAGAAAACAGTACGAAAACTCAACAAAACAACACAGACAGCAGGTGTCGGTCGACCGACATTTTAGTTCGAAAAAGTCATAGTTGACTGGCACATATAAATGCCAAAACCCCATACATGACAGTCGTCCGACATCCTAGTTCAAGAACAGGACAGTCGACCGACATGTCAAAAACAGCCACTTTAAAATTTGTGCACCTAACAATTGATATGTAGTTTCAAATCTCCCAATGCATGAGTTTAAAGAGTAAAACTCTGAGATAATCAAATATAACTTGTCTAACATAATAGAGTTCATAATCAAATCAAACTCTCAACAATTTCATAGAAAAGAGCAATTTCCAACTAAACTCTTCAAAATAAGGAAATGTATGTGTGTATGTATATATATATATATATGTGTGTGTGTGTGTGTGTGTGTGTGTGTGTGTGTGTGTGTGTGTGTGTATCAGTAAAATCATCAAGAATCATTGTATATGAGTAGTATAATGTTCAATTCAATCTCAGTTCTAGTATAAATCCCCATCCAATCGAAAACTTCACAAATTATCCAAACCCAAGTTTCAACATGTACATCATCAGATCCGAAATCAAGAATCCAATTTTCAACACATAAAGACTTGATCTTTGATCCCAAAACCTCTCTTGCAATTCATTAAGACCATACCCAACTAATTAGATCGATCTGTCTTGATAATATGCCTCTACAACAGTTATTTGGTCAAGTTCTATCCATCAAAACATCAAACAGATCATATAATTTCAAAACAGGGAATAACCCTTCTTTATCTACATTCACACATTAAAGCTCATACAAACCTCAATCTATTGTGCAATCTAGACGATCTAAATAAGTAGATAAACTAGACACAAATTAAAACCTCGCAAGTGTACGAATTGTTTATAGAAGGGTAGTGAAGAGCAAGGGTCGATCCCACAGAGATTGTAGTACTTAACTCACTAATCAATAAAACAAAAGAAAATGCAAATCATAAAGTTTTGTTCTAAAAGTCTGATTGAAAGGAAATGAAAAGATAAAAATCTAAATTAAGTAGAATCACAATTTGAGTCACGAATATCTATTAAAGTAGTTGGGCTTTGATTTCCACCTGTAGTCAAGAATTCTAAGTCACCTTCTACACTACTCTGATCACTCATGTTTGTTCCTTTAAGGGCATGGTATCTACTCCTTAAAGTTAATGTTTCCCTAGGCCAAGAATTAGGCATGGTATCTACTCTAATTCGTTTCTTTCATTAAGTATTTAGCATGGTATCTACTAAGTTGCACTTAAAGGAAGCATAGGAACAATGGAAACGAACAAACACTTAAAGTTCTAGAAATTGGTATCAGATCTAGATCCTTCAAGTTGATTAAACCAAGAACCCCTAAAGATTCCTGTGTTACAAGTTATGGGCACGAGATACGGGTCGTCTCTATGCTCATATAACAGATTCAGTTTTATAATACGCAAACTTGATAATCTCAGGTTCTGCATGGCAGTCGACTTGCTGTCACTCTCAGTCGACTGCTGTTAGAACTTCTGAACAAGTTTGATTCATATTATAAATCTATACCAATACAATCAGGTTTAATCAATAAGTAATAGAGTAGCGTTGAGAAGAATATCAGCATTACATGACTATGGTTTCAATCTACCCAACTATGAAATTAGTTGCACATAATACAACCTTTATTGATTAATAAAATAGAATTCATGACTCTACAATAAAAATAAAAAGTAAAAAGAAGAACAAAAGAACACTGATTTGTATGATGTTGAAATTGAGCCCAATCAGCAGTGACTTGTTCTCCTCCTTCTTTGATGCTGGTCTCTTGATGCTTGCTGGTCGATGGATCCCCCTGATGGTAGATGACTCTTTTTTTTATAGTTTCTCTTGTCCTTGTCTGCAGATATCAAGTTCCTGATTTCTTATCTCTTCACGCATAGGACTGAGTCCATCTTCTTACTTGCAAATCCCGGTTCTTTAACTTTGATTTTTGGTGAGTTGTTATTTGCAGATAACCCGGGTTTGGATAACTTCCATTTGATTCGGAATTGGTTGAGGATGGATCTTAAACTATCTTTATCTTTTAACTCCGCTGAATACCAGTCGACTGGTTTTGGAATCAGTCGACTGTGTCGAGACATCTGTAGATTCATAATTAATCAGTCAAGTCGACTGTCTTTGGAGTAAGTCGACTGTACTGAGCAGCTTCAACCTCTCTGTCCAGTCTCATGTTTGAAGAACCAGTCGACTTATGCTCTGCAGTTTCTGTGTATCATCCTCAAAATCATGAATCTGCTTCGTTTTGCTGTTTTTAGGCTGTTTCCTATGGAAAAGAAAAAATAAGAGTAAAATACCACATATAGAGCATTTAAATGTCCAATTGCAGTAAGATTACTGCTCCTAAATGTGAATATTACTGGGTTCATCAAATACCCCCAAACTTAGCTTTTGCTTGTCCTCAAGCAGAATTAAACTACAAGCATCTCTTGAACATCTTTACCCTTCCAACATTTACCTCAGAGAACTTGCTACATTAGGTGTCAAGGTTAGAACAAGCATTAAGATAGGTCTAAAAAGTTGTAATTCAAATGTTAATCACTTATTCACAAGAATACTTAACTTGAATATCAAATAATAGTGTGGCCAATGCCTCTGCAGCATAATCATGATTAAGGTTAGCAAGCTCAACTATATTTCAACTCCAAATTCTCACTATGGCATACACTCATAAAAAAAAAAAAAATAGCTCTCATTGACATGGGACATTCAAATTAGATCTCGTGACAATTTATCATCACTTGGATGAAACCATATACTTGATCTTGCTACTACATCTTCACACCATTGATCTGCATGTTACTTGGATCAAAAGGTCTTTTATAGGTTGTAATGGGGCCATGGGTGAAGGTTTAAACAATTGAAGGGAAAAGGAATACAAAATTCTAAAGGATTAGTAGAGCAACTTGCATTGTTCTAAGAGATTTTTTTTTTTTTTTTTTTTTTTTTTTTTTGTTGCATATGGCCACCTATTACAGGCCTATACTTTATTTCTACCAACACCTTTCACCCATCCACAACTCAACAATTTATAATTTTCATTTTTTTTTATATATGACAAATCCTCCAACTTTTCTTTATATTTTCATCCCCTTCATCTTGACATACCACATCTCTTTTACAATTCTTGCTGTACTAACTCAATAGATATAGGTAAGGTAACCTATTCATCTAGGCTTGGTTAAGGATGATGTGTCTTACAAAAATAAAGCTTTTATAGGCTTCAAAGGGGTAACTAGTGGATAATTGATGTTGGGTAGGCTATTTGTCTTTGGTGATGGAATCTTAGGTGCCTTAATCATTTCCAAGTTTTTATGCAAAAACCAAAAATAAGTTTCGAAAAGTAGCAAAAACAAGTTCTAGTTCACCTCAAAAATGCAGTCAACTGAAATCTTCAAGTGTATGATTCTCTCACAATTAAAATAAATAAGGCTCAAAACTCACAATTTGTGTATTTAAGTTTACTCACAGTTGAACTTGCTATTCTCTTTCAAGATTCGTCGAATTGACACGACCATATGAATAAAAGTTTCAAGTATGATCCATATGATAAGTTATTAACATTTTTAAGGATAAAGACCACAATTAATATTTGTTCTCCACTCTCTACCTATAGTAACTGAGCTCAAATCATTCAATGTTGGAATGGTTAAAATCAAAAGACTCCAAATGTAAATAACTACCCCCAAACTTAGATGGAACATTGTCCTCAATGTTCGCACAAAAAATTAAAATAGGCATGTGCTACCACCCAGTTTGAAGGAAAGAAACTGAAAATAAAAGATGAATAAAGAAATAAAAAGAAATAAAGAGAAAGTGTAAGTACTCCCCTGAAAATTGGGTTGCCTCCCAATAAGCGCTGCGTTTCTTATCTTCAGCTAGACTTGATGAGTTTATGCAATGTATTGAATGGCTCGCGACTCAAAACTCATCTTATTATAAGGTTTCCCACTATGCCCATTCACCTTTGAACGTTTGATTTTTCTCCAACGTTCCATGTGGGGAAACCTTTGCAACAATGTATGGACCATACCATCTTGACATAAGCCTATCAGCATTGGTCCACCTTAATGCACCATTGTGTTCTTGCAATATTCTCAACAATGTCTCTTCTTCCTGCATCCTCAATTTTGCAGCGACTACCACAGGTAACGTCTGGTTTTCACCCGCATATGCATACTTCCAATGTTCAGGCAGCGACTTTAGCTCCACATCTGGTGTCCTGGTAAAAGAAGAAACAAAAATATTATTAGACACAAGATTTTCAAACACAGGTGCAAACTTACCTGAATATGATTTTGGATTTCCAAGGTAATGTACTGTCTCTGCAATCCTCCAATCATCATATTCCTGTTCAACTTGAGATAATATTAGAGGGTGTGTAATTGTGGCTTGTAATGGATCGACACTATGTTCCTGAAATGTTTGGTCACAAATTTCCTGAACCACATCAACATTATAACATTCATGATCATCGTGTGGTAATTTTGGTGCATCAAACATTCTAAACTCAATCTCGTCCTCTAGGATTGTCATCGATTGGAGCTGTTCTTGTCCTCTAGGGTTTGGTATGGTTTGTGGTGGGAGTTCTCCTGCCTTTCTTTCACTTAGCTCCTTAGCAATTTGACCGATTTGAGTTTCCAATTTTTGAATGGCCTGCCCTTGTTGGTTGCTTGTTTGCTATTGCTGTTGGAGTAATTGAAGAACGGTGGATTCGAAATCCAACTTCTTCTGTTCTTGCACTGGCTGATCAAACCCATTCCCACTCTGGAATTGCTGTGTATGCCATTGTGAGAATTGATTGCCTTGATGGTTTTGATTATTGCTCCATGAGAAATTTGGATGGTTTCGCCACCCTGGGTTATACATGTTTGAAAAAGTGTTGTTCTGGGGTGGGTACATTTCCTGTCCTACGTAGTTTGCATGCTCCTGATCTGTGAAAGAAAACATGGGACATGTATTAGTTGTATGATCAGAATGAGAACAAATTGCACAAATTTCTTTTGGTTGGTTTTTTATGCCACCCAATGTTGAAATTGCATTAACAAGCATATCAATCTTTTTGTTCATAATTTCCATGCTATTATCACTAGAGATTTCGTAAACTCCCTGTTTTTTCGAAAGGCCTCTTCCCCTTGTTGAGAATTGCTGTGAGTTCTCGCTGAGTTCTTCAAATAGTTCGATGGCCTCCTCACCACTTTTCCTCATCAAGATTCCATTGCAAGCTGAATCCACAATTGCTTTGTTAGTGTCATTTAAACCCTCATAAAATGCTTGTACCTGATCGTCCTTAGGTATGTTGTGCGTAGGACACTTGAGAAGCTTGTTCTTGAAGTCCTTCCATGCCTCGAAGAATAAATCGCCATCTTTTTGTTGGAAGAGTAGAATTTCCCTTTTTAGTTGTTTATTTCTGGGCTGGAAAGAATTCTTTCAAGAACTTTGTTGCCAATTGCTCCCATGACTGAATTGATCCTGGTTCCAAAGAATTATACCACAATTTAGCATTAAGTTTTAAAGAAAATAGAAACAAGATTAACCTGATTTGTTCAGGGGTAAGCCCTTGGACGCTTTGTGTTCTGCAAAGATCAAAGAAATCTTGCAAATGTAGATGCGGATCCTCGTCTAGTCTGCCACTGAAGTGGAGAACCATACTGAGTAATTGAGGTGATAGATGCATATTCCCTGTGACATTAGGTTGATAAGCTATGCAAGAAGGTTGCTCAATATTTTTCGGAGTGAATTTTTCTTGTATTGGTACTCGATTTGGTACTTTCTCCCCCATTGTTGCTTTTGGAAAAATCCTCTGTACAGTCGACTGATCCTTGGATACAGTCGATTATCTGATTCTACAGAATGTAATCTAAAAGAAAATATAAGAAAAGAAGAAAAAAAAAGAAAAAGATTTGTATTGATTTTGCAAGTTAAAATACTAAACAATCCCCGGCAATGGCGCCAAAAACTTGTTGTGCAATCTAGACGATCTAAATAAGTAGATAAACTAGACACAAATTAAAACCTCGCAAGTATACGAATCGTTTATAGAAGCGTAGTGAAGAGCAAGGATCGATCCCATAGAGATTGTAGTACTTAACTCACTAATAAAACAAAAGAAAATGCAAATCATAAAGTTTTGTTCTAAAAGTTTGATTGAAAGGAAATGAAAAGATAAAAATCTAAATTAAGTAGAATCACAATTTGAGTCACGAATATCTATTAAAGTAGTTGGGCTTTGATTTCCACCTGTAGTCAAGAATGCTAAGTCACCTTCTACACTACTCTGATCACTCATGTTTGTTCCTTTAAGGGCATGGTATCTACTCCTTAAAGTTAATGTTTCCCTAGGCCAAGAATTAGGCATGGTATCTACTCTAATTCGTTTCTTTCGTTAAGTATTTAGCATGGTATCTACTAAGTTGCACTTAAAGGAAGCATAGGAACAATGGAAACGAACAAACACTTAAAGTTCTAGAAATTGGTATCAGATCTAGATCCTTCAAGTAGGTTAAACCAAGAACCCCTAAAGATTCCTGTGTTACAAGTTATGGGCACGAGATATGGGTCGTCTCTATGCTCATATAACAGATTCAGTTTTATAATACGCAAACTTGATAATCTCAGGTTCTGCATGGCAGTCGACTTGCTGTCACTCTCAGTCGACTGCTCTTAGAACTTCTGAACAAGTTTGATTCATATTATAAATCTATACCAATACAATCAGGTTTAATCAATAAGTAATAGAGTAGCGTTGAGAAGAATATCAGCATTACATGACTATGGTTTCAATCTACCCAACTATGAAATTAGTTGCACATAATACAACCTTTATTGATTAATAAAATAGAATTCATGACTCTACAATAAAAATAAAAAGTAAAAGGACGAACAAAAGAACACTGATTTGTATGATGTTGAAATTGAGCCCAATCAGCAGTGACTTGTTCTCCTCCTTCTTTGATGCTGGTCTCTTGATGCTTGCTGGTCGATGGATCCCCCTGATGGTAGATGACTCTTTTTTTTATAGTTTCTCTTGTCCTTGTCTGCAGATATCAAGTTCCTGATTTCTTATCTCTTCACGCATAGGACTGAGTCCATCTTCTTACTTGCAAATCCCGGTTCTTTAACTTTGATTTTTGGTGAGTTGTTATTTGCAGATAACCCGGGTTTGGATAACTTCCATTTGATTCGGAATTGGTTGAGGATGGATCTTAAACTATCTTTATCTTTTAACTCCGCTGAATACCAGTCGACTGGTTTTGGAATCAGTCAACTGTGTCGAGACATCTGTAGATTCATAATTAATCAGTCAAGTCGACTGTCTTTGGAGTAAGTCGACTGTACTGAGCAGCTTCAACCTCTCTATCCAGTCTCATGTTTGAAGAACCAGTCGACTTATGCTCTGCAGTTTCTGTGTATCATCCTCAAAATCCTGAATCTGCTTCGTTTTGCTGTTTTTAGGCTGTTTCCTATGGAAAAGAGAAAATAAGAGTAAAATACCACATATAGAGCATTTAAATGTCCAATTGCAGTAAGATTACTGCTCCTAAATGTGAATATTATTGGGTTCATCAAATATACATGATCGACCAGTAGGAATATAAGAAGAACTACACATTCATGAGTACTACTAACCCTCTAACCTCTTAAAATCATTTATACAGTAAGTTTATTCATCAATTGCATATTGTTCATGAAAAAACTTGTTTTAACTACTCTTTCGTCAATTTAATTCACTACATCATTATACATTCATCGAACATGCATTCTACTCGACAAATCATCATATTTAACATGCATAGAACAACAAGAAATCAAACATATATCACTCACCTCAAATAAGAATCAACCGAATTAATAAAGAATAAGAAAAGCCCTTCCTTTCGCAAAAAATCCAAGATCCTTGCTTCGAAACTCCAAGGAATTAATAATAAAAGAATACCTTTGTTTTGTGTAGAAAAGAGATGGCTGTAGCAGCCCCTATATAGATCGAAATTTGGAGTAATTAGGGTTTTACAAGTTTTATGAAAATATCCTTCAATAATTTTTTCCTTTACATGGATAAACCTCCTTTAATAAATTAGTAAAATAGACCAAATCTATTAGGATAAAAATAAATCTCTTTACCTATCACGCTCCGCTTCCCAAAAAGAATACGAAATATAGATATGCGACAAAAGCCTAGCGAATGGTTTTTATCATCCATAAGTTGTTCAAGAATCTTTACAACATCTCACGAAATAATCAGAGTCGGAAGCAAAAAAATCAACTAAGCATGCATAATCGAATCAAAATACCAACAAGAATACTTGAAACCAAAATATATTAATCTCAAATATATCCAGATCTGAAAAAGTCAACAAAATCCTGGGTCACATTGCCCAAATACAAAATAAATATCCAAGAAGCAGATACAATTATTCATGAATAACAGGAAAATAAATAAATGTAGCAAGAGCTCCAGCAACTAATATCTCATCTCGCCTATTTCATATGGCAGCTGATCTCCAAAATCTGCAATTTAATAAATTGCAGGAAAGAGAAAAATAGAAAGCAAGGTACCCATCAATTGCAAGTTACGAGCCGCTTGTAATGCAGGATACAAGTACATGGGGAAAACTAACTAATAACATGAAATATATATGATAACAGAATAAAATACTAGCATGGCAAGATGAACAAGTGCAAGTGGCATGTGTCAAGTGTCAAGTATCATGTATCAAGCGAACAAGTATCAAGTACAGGTAACAAGTGTCAAGAATCAAGTATCAAGTATTATGTAGTCAAGTATCAAGTAAGCATATATCATGTTCAAGTGTCATGTATCGAGTCTTGTAGTGATTACTATCTAGGTAGCACTTCATGCATTCCAGCTTTTACTACATGGTTGCTACAACAAACAGTTTCGCTTTAGATTTCGTAGAGGACCATACAGAGCAGTGTACTCGGTTATTCATAGAATCATAGAACTTGGTCGGTAAACTTGATCGGTAACTTGATCGGTAAACTTGATCGGTAACAGAATATTAACTTGATCGGTAACTTGATCGGTAAACTTGATCGGTAACAAAATATTAACTTGATCGGTAACTTGATCAGTAAACTTGATCGATAACAGAATATTAACTTAATCGGTAACTTTTCATACAGGAAACAAAAGCCTCCTTCCGAGTACACGTTTCTGCACTATCCACTACTAGATCTTTCCCATTAAAATTTCGGCTTGATTATTTATTATTATACTCAAACAGGCATGTATAAGCATGAAACAGTGTCAAACTAACATAGTATAATCAGTATCAGATCTAGGGTAACAAATAAGCACGCATAGATGGTAGACAGTCACATAAACGAGCAAAACAGTGTATGTTAATATTCAGGACATCATGACAGTACAGTACTAAAATAGTGATTCCCGTTACTACAGAAATCCAAAACTAAATCCATCAGAGATTCTAGAAAATATACTTCCACCCGAATCCAGCGAATACATATAAGTCATATAGTGTTTCAGAAAAACATGAGTCAAAACTGATTTGAATCTAGAAAATACGTTCAGCCAGAAATCAGAAAATCGAATTCACAGTCAGGAAAATAGCATCAAAACACTCAAACAAATCCAGAAAAAATCTGGGGTATTCCACTATATGTCTAGTATCAGAATATAAAGTTTCATAATATTCCAGTAAAATTAGTTCAGTCAACAAATATTGGAAAACCTCAAGAAACGATAGTTTGGCAAATCTGGAATTCCCAACACTGCTGTACAAAAACTGAAATATCTCGCAAACCATGAAACGAAATCCAAATCCGCAAAAGGAATATGAAAATAGACAAAATAATCTAACTTTTATATTTCATAAATATTTTTCATACAGTCAAAGGAATCAGGATGAAAATACGATTCTTTACAGAACAACGAGTAAAATACAGCAAGTGTAGTCTTTATAAACAAGCATGAAACGGCATATAAAACTCCTCAATAAAATTTGCCAAAATTCTGGGTAATCCCTAAATAGGTATAGAAAAATTGACCAAAACTTCAGATAAAAATAATATGTTTTGAACAGGTATCAAAATAGTTTAATCATCAAAATCATCAAGAAACAAAATCTGAAAATAAAATACACCTCTGTAGTAAAACCACCATATCTCACACATATGAAAACGAAATCGATCAAGGTCAGAGGGGTTGGAAAGAAGAAGAATTCCTTTAAAACTCATGTTTTATACAAGATAGCACTATAGGGACATACTCATCAAACATACATCACACATGAGTTGTCTCTAGAACCCGACTACACTACAAGCAGTATTTTTGACTTGTATCATACAAAGAAATTTGAGTACAAGTTACTTGCCTGGAAGACGACAAAACAGATGAAGCAAAAGCAAGAATAACAGGGACGGATTCCCGAGGCACGAACCGAACGAACGAACTCCGAACACAGCACACGATGATAACTCGAGATCCCACGAACCAAAATGACACTCGCACACAACTATGGTGACATGCACGTGGGGAAGCACGGGCACGCCACAACAAGAACAAACGGCAAGAACACAGCAAGGGAGATGGCACGGGCAACGGCGAGGGGGAGTGCAGCGAGGGAAGCTCGCCGCGGCTGCCGTTGGCCGTTGCGCTTGCTGTCGAGCATCGGAGGGGAGGAACGACACACCGATGCTGCTGTCTGCAGCGGCATTGGCTGTAGGTGACATGGGAAGTGCTGGGGTTGAGCTGGCTGTTGCTGGCGTCGAGAAGCGCACAGGGGAGAGGCGGAGTACTGCGAGGCTGACGGTGAGGTAGTTCCATTGGGGAGACGAAGACAGTGCATCACTGACTGAGGGGAGGAGCACCGAGGTGACGAGGAATAGGGGTGGGCTGCAGCTGATGCGGAAGAGGAGCACGACACAGGGTAGACGGAGATGAGAGAGGGTGGCTGTCGCTGAGGTCGGCAGGGAGCGATCGGGAGAGAGATGAGAGCGGGAAAGGGATGGGTTTACAGTGAGGGCTACCGCGGGAGATGGTTGAGAAAGTGGTGGAGTCGGGGGTTGGCTTGGAGGTCGGGGATGGGTTCTAAGGGCCTGTTTGGTTGGAGGGGAATGGAGAGGAGGGGAGGGGAGGGGAGGAATTTTTTTAAATATTTCTTGTTTGGTTCATTTTTTAGGAGGGGAGGAGAGGGGAATGGAGGGGTGCAGCATCCCTTCTGAGGCAATTTTAGCTCCCCTCCAATATTAGGGGGATTTGGAGGGGAGAGAAATTGAGTCAAATTTTTGTATAGTGCTTGGACTAAATTGTTCTTTAGATCTAAATCCATTTAATTACACCATTAAAATTTGTAATCACTCCATTTTAAAATTTGTGCATCATTGTTCATAAAATTTTGTTGAAAGAGCAAACAAGCAATCGTTATAGTTGTACTATGTATAATTATGAGACATTATACAAAGTCATTTATCTTTGATTACTCCTTTTCCCCTCCAGATTGTGGTGAAATCGCTTGTACAGATCCTTTCACTCAAACTCCAAGGGGTTTCCCTTGCGGTTGTATACTCCCTATACGAGTTGTAATTGATGCGGGCGTAGATTCATATGTACTATTCCATCTGGTTAAATAACTAGAAGCCGAGGTTGCAAGCAGTATATTTCTAAAACAAAGGCAAGTTAAAGTAATAGTGTTGTGACTAGTTCCCTTGGCCAAGGAAGAACAGAACTTAGCTTGCTTTTGGTTCCATTGGAAGAGAAATTTGATAATTTGATAAGATATCAGGGACTGCGAACATAAATGACTTTGTGAGCTAGAACCAGCAAAATGAGGTCAGAGCTCTCTAAGTGTATCTATCCAATGGAATTTTGTGTATTAGGAAATGTGTTTATCATCACGATTTCTCCCTAAACCGAGCCTCTATTTGATCTCTGTTTGTCTCTCCAATATACATATTACTTTTCTAGCCATTTCCAGCCAACAAAGTATATATATATATATATATATATATATATAAAAACCGAACTAGAAGGCATTCAATATGAAATTCAAGTTATGCAACTACAGAGACTTAAAACCCTTTGAACTAGAAATGAACTGTGAGGTTGATATAAACAAGAAACCCTGGTCAGAATTTAAGTCCTACGCCAACAATGCTGAAAGAACTATTTGCTGGAACCATGCGGTACGAGTAAGAACTATTTGCTGGAAGTATAGTTGATAGAAATGAACTATTTAAAGAAGGTAATTCATATTCACACAAGTCGAATGATTATCAATAGATCTTCTGTAATATTTAACTATAACGAAGAGAGAGGCATGCAAGATACTATTTTCCTAACCACCATAGCAATCTCTACCCACCAGCTACAATCTTAAATCAACAGATAGAGGCAATATTAGCAAACTCAGATATTCAAATATTAGAGACACTTGATTTTTTTTGTGGTTGAGTTTTGTTATAAAATGTAAAAGGGTATAAAAGTAATTTTATTATAAAATCTCTTTCCTCCCCTTGTGAACCAAACAAGAAAATAATTATTTTCCCTTCCATTCCCTCCTTTGAACCAAACAGAGTCTTGATTAAAATCTCCCTCATCCCTTTTCCCCCCTCCCCTCCCCTCCATTAAAATCCCTCCCCTCCCCTCCCCTCCCCTCCTTTGAACCAAACAGTCCCTAAGAGAGAGCGGAAGGAAGGAGAAGGGGGGGAATAGGAAGCGGCGCTAGGGTGCAAGGGTTGTAGAAGCACGGGGTAATATATAGGCAAGGGAAAAAAAATAGGGTTAGGTGAAATAAAGATGACGGCTGAATAGTAAATAGGGTAAACGGGTTTGGGAATAGCTTATCAGGTTTGGGGGTTATTACTGAATGGGTCTTGGTAGTTAGGGAATGTGGGTATTGGTTTAAAACAGGGTAGTGGGTTTTTATATAGGGTTTAATGGAGTATGGGTTGTGGATAATAAATAGGGTAGTTAGGTTTTAATGGGTTTTGGGTATTAGGAAAATACAATACTAATAAAAATATATAATTAGAATTTTATAGAATTAATAATAATAATAATAATAAATAAAAATAACAATAATAATAATATAGTATTAAAAATAACAGTAATAATAACAATAAAAGAAATCAAAGTAATAATATCAATAATAAGATTTGTATAAAAACATAAAAAATAGTTACAAATAAAATTATTGATTGAAGATAGTTTTTAATAGAAGATCCGATAATACATTTCGACAAAAGAATTTGAAACCTGAAAAAAAATAATTTGCGAAATTTTTTAAATACAGAAAATACACAAAATACGTTTTTGGAAAAATAGGGGTTACGTTACCTTTGAGTTGGTCGGCCATCATGCTCAGCCCAGAAAACCAAAAATCTGGAGTTTTTACTCCAAGTGGTAATTTTTCACAAAAGTCCTCCAATTTTGAGTATTTGCAAATATGCCAAATAAATATAAAAAAAATCCAAAAAATTCAGATATAATACCTACTAATACATATTAGTTTTTCCCAAAATATTTTTTTTGACTGAGTTTCCCAAGAAAATATTTGCATGTGTTTTCCACGTGCAAAAAGATAAATTTCCAAAAAATGTTTATTTAATCACCAAAATCACTTTAATTCATTTATTAATCTAAAAAAACATTATTTAAAGTTCTAGGGGTGTTACAGAGCGCCTTCAATTTTGTGTGGGAAAACTGGCCTTTGGGTGAAGTACATGCCGAGTGTGGAGCGTCGAGCGCCTTCAGCTTTGTAAGGGAAAGCTAGGCCTTTTCTCAGAGTACATGCCGAGCATCGAGCCCGTACAACTTTGTGAGAGAATGCTAGGCCTTTGTTCGAAGTACATGACGAGCACCGAGCGTCGAGCGCCTTTAGCTTTGTGAAGGAAAGCTGGGCCTTTGCTCGAAGTACATGCCGAGCGCCTTTAGCTTTGTGAGGGAAAGATGGTGCTTTGCTCGAAATACATGCCAAGCGTTGAACCACCCAGCTTGTGAGAAAGCTGGTGCTTTGCTCGAAGTACATACCGAGCGTCGAGCACCTTTAGCTTGTGAGAAAGCTAGGGCCTTGCTCGAAGTACATGCCGAGCATCGAGCATCGAGCATCGAGCCCCTACAGCTTTGTGAGAGAAAGCTAGGCCTTTACTCGAAGTACATGCCGAGCGCCTTCATCTTTGTGAGGGAAAGGTGGGCCTTTGCTCGAAGTACATGCCGAGCGTCAAGCCCCTACAAATTTGTGAGAGAAAGCTAGGCCTTTGTTCGAAGTACATGCCGAGCACTGAGCATTGAGCGCCTTCAACTTTGTGAGGAAAAGCTAGTGCATTGCTCAAAATACATGCTGAGCATCGAGCGTCGAGCCCCCCAAGCTTGTGGGAAAGCTATAGCTTTTCTCGAAATACATGCCGAGCGTCGAGCACTTCCAATGTGAGAAAGCTGGTGCTTTGCCCGAAATACATATCGAACATCGGGCCACCCAGCTTGTGATAAGGCCGGTGCTTTGCTCAAAGTACATACCGAGCATCGAGCCCTCCTAGCTTGTGAGAAAGCTGGTGCTTCGCTCGAAGTACAAGCCTAGCATCGAGCACCTACAGCTTGTGAGTCGAACGTGTGATGCTGACGTCAGGGGGGAGAATCGAGGCATTGAAATTTTATCAGCCGTTAGATTTTGATGATTAAGATTGGATGGTTCAGGATTCTTTTGCGGAATTCGAGGCATCGACAGTTCCTCAATAAAATTCCTACCCCTTTCTTCACTTTTCTTTCTTTCTCTAAACATTGGAGCTTCTCTCTCTAGCTGCCGGCGACGAACTTTCTGATGACATCCTGTTCATGAAACCCAGGTTAGTATCGTTTTTGTTATGTCGCAGTCTCAGTCTGATTCCAAAGCGAGTGCCTCTGGCCAGGATGAGGAGAATAGTATGTCAGCCTCCACGTCATGGGATCTGAGCGACAGAGTCTTAGACGTAGCAATGCTCTGCAGCCGCAAGCCGTTTATGGTGGAGTCTAGCGATTCTGAGGGTGAAGCGGAGGTACAGGGTAAAGAAGTCGAGGAAGGTGTGGTGGATGAGGGAGCTGAGGGTGCCCTTGACGAGGGTAGTGGGGACGATGCCGTGGAAGTTGGCTCCATTCTTCCACCTTTGGCGACACCGTCTCTTCCGGAGGCTCCTTGTATCCGAAAGAGAAGGAGGAAATGGCATCTCCCGAACAGTCTAGGGATGCCAGACGAGTTTGTGCCTAAGCACGGGCTCGACGTCCCGTACGTTAAGAACCCATGATCTATCAGGATGTACCCTAATGACATCGAGGATTTGGTTCTGTTCGGGGTAGAAATATCTTTGCCAGGTCGAACCCAGATCCATATGGACAAGGTTCAGTGTGTTTTGATGGCCGACCGCCTGCCCGTGATAAGGGCAAATTACTTCATAGGGCAGGAGTATGAGCTGATGATTCACAGCCCTGGCCTCCGTTCGACCACCAGGTTGGCACCCGGCTACTATATGTTTCCTGAGGATGCTTTCGTTTCTGGGCTAAGGCTGCTGTTGCACCCGTTTATCAAGAGGGTGCTGAGGTGGGGGGCCCTCTACCCGATACAGTATGGTCCTAACTCTTGGAAGCAGTTGGTTTGCTTCATGTTACTCTGCGAGGAGAGGGGAGTGCCTTTGAAACTGAAGTACTTCCGGGCCGTTCTAGGGGTGATCTCGTTGGGAGAGAAGGAGAGCATATATTACATATCACCTCGTCCCTACAAGAAGGTAGTGCACGGGCATCCGGACTCCATAAAAGGGTGGAAGGAGAAATACTTTGTAGTCCGAAGCCTGGTGCCTTGGGAAATTCCTACTGCCTGGAATTTTTACAAGCCGAACCACAAACCCCCGAAGCGGGAAGAGTTGACAGAATTGGAGTGGGCTGATGTCGAACAGATCGTAAGTGGCCATAGCATCGGTTGGCCCAATGTGACCGAGTTGCACTTGGCTCGGATCGGACTGAGCCCTTTTGACCCTTGTATGTTCCGTTTATTTTTTATTTAACTTTCTGCCTTCGTGTTAACATTCTTTCTTTTCCTCTGCAACGATGGACAAGGCGAAGCTCGACGCGAGGAAGGTCCTAAAGGACCTGGCCCAGAAGAGGAGCGCCGAGTAGCCGAGGCAGAAGGCGGGGTCTGCTCAGGGAGGCTCCAAAGGCCCCACGGAACGAACTCCCAAGAAGGCGAAGACCTTCTTTGTCAGAAGGGCACGGAAGCCAGAACCGAGCTCAAGTAGCCGAAAGGTTGCTGAGGCTCTGAAGGGTGGTGTTCCCCCAGTACGCCTTGACATTCAGAAGATGGTGGGTAAAGAGGGGCTCAGGCCATGGGCCCCTGACTGGTCGGTGAAGGCGGTCGACACTCTAGCTTAGGGGCCTGTATCGGTCGAGGTGGTGGACAATCTCGCCATGCCGCACGATTGGGATATCTTGGCGACCGAGACCATCGAGACGTGCTATATGAAGCGGGCTCAGGCCCATGTGATGGTAATGTTTCGTTCTTCTTTTAGCTTATACTTAGTGACATTGCTTCAGTTTGAAAATTACAACTCTTGGCTCCTCATTCGCAGGCATCTATGGCCAGGGCCAGTTGAAGAGGTGCTATGAGAAGGAGGTGAAGAATGAGGTAAGGAACGCTGGACGATACTTGCGTGAAGCGACGGATCTGAAGATTGAGCTGGAGGCGGCTCAGAGGCAAGTGCAGACCCTTCGAGCCGACCTCGCGACTGAAGCCCACTAGCATCTTCGTGTTGTGGTGGAGGTCAAGGCAAAAGCTGCCATGGAGTATAAAGAGCCGGAGGCCGCAGTAGGGGATGAGGTAATTGCTGTCCAGGACGAGGCTTATGATCGGGCAAAGGAGCACTTCTTGTTCCTTTACCCCGGGGCCAAGATTGATGAACTTCACTATAGCTGGGCACTGCCCGACCATCCAAAGATGCCTGGGGGAGAAGGCGATGAGGTGGAGTAAGAGCCGAACCTTGAGAAGGAGGCGGGAGGAGCGGCGGACGTCGAGGTTCAGGGGGCGGCCGACGAAAAGGTGCTGATTTTTTCCAAGAAGTAGTCTTAATCTCCTCCCCCCTCTTCTTTTTGTATTTTCCAAGTGCGAACTGGGCAACGCCTTCTGTAATGATTTTTTGAGATAATAAATATATATTTTTGGCCGAACTGTATGACTTGTTGTTTTGAAAGCTTGGAGTGAACTCTCGTTCTCTTTTTGTGTCAAATGGATGAGACCCTCAGAGCCGCTCTCAGCTCAGCCGAGGTCAAGCACCTTTGGGATAGGCTGGAGTAATAGGAGTCTGTCTTGATCCGTTATCACAAATAGGCCCATGCTCGGGAAGCTGCCGTTACCTATTTCTTGAATAAGTCTAAGGAGCTGAGCTTGGAGGCGGCACGCCTGAAGAAGGCTATCGCCGACCGTGACTGGGGAAGCACCGAGACGGTGTGTTCGCTGTCCGATGCCTCAACCAAATGACTGACCTCTGAGTCCTTCCTTCGCAAGGTCGTGGTGGAGAAGTAACTAAAGATTCAGAGGATGAGGGTCATGCTGGGTATAGCAGATCTCGACTTTGTTCTCTCGGGGGAGGTCGACCCTCCATCACGGGTCCATCCCCGACCCTTCGCATAGAAATGGCGAGACCGGGGGACCCACAGAGCTCCGTAGCTGGTGTGTCTACCTCGGCAAGGCCGACGGGGCAAGGCGAGCCCGTCAGGGAGCAAACGCGCTCGGCGGGCTTGAGTTGGTCTGTGTGAGCCCAAAGGGCCCCTAATAAATACTTAGCTTTGAGGTGATTGCCGTTGTAATAAACCTTATTGTACTGTGGCCTCCCGAGGTGTTATCATAAAAATGCTTTTCGATTCGTCTTAACTAATTTTTGAGAACAGCGTCAAGGCCCTGGGAGAGGATGAGAGATCAAAAAATCTTCTCTGTCGTAGGTAGTCCCCACCGAGTAGCAAGGTTGTGGGGCCGAGAAGCACCATTTTGCTAGGGAGCCGAGCCGAGGATCGAGGACTTGGGAGATTGAGAAATCTCCCATTTGTATCTCGTAGTCCCTGCCAAGTGGCGAGGACGTTGGGCTGAGAAGACCCATTTGTCTAGGGAGCCGAGCCGAGGATCGAGAACTTGGGAGATTAAGAAATCTCCCGTTTGTCGCTCGTAGTCCCTGTCGAGTGGCAAGGACTTGGGAGATTGAGAAATCTCCGATTTGTCGCTCGTAGTCCCTGCTGAGCGGCAAGGATGTGGGACTGAGAAGCCCCGTTTGGCTAAGGAGCCGAGCCGAGGATCGAGGCCTTGGGAGATTGAGAAATCTCCTGTTAGTTGCTCGTAGTCCATGCGGAGTGGCGAGGACGTGGGACTTAGAAGCTTCGCTTGGCTAGGGAGCCGAGGTGAGGATCGAGGACTTGGGAGATTAAGAAATCTCCCGTTTGTCGCTTATAGTCCTTGTCTAGTGGCGAAGGCATGGGGCTGTGAAGGCTAGTGCTTGTGAGAAAGCTAGTGCCTTGCTCGAGGTACATGCCGGGCTTCGAGCACCTTTAGCTTGTGTGAAAGCTAGTGCCTTGCTCGAGGTGCATGCCGAGCGTCGAGTACCTTTAGCTTGTGTGAAAGCTAGTACCTTGCTCGAGGCACATGCCGAGCGTCGAACCACCCAGCTTGTGAGAAAAGCTGGTGCTTTGCTTGAAGTACATACCGAGCATCGAGCCACCCCAGCTTGTGAGAAAGCTAGGTCTGTGCTCGTTGTACATGTCGAGCATCGAGCACTTCCAACTTGTGAGAAAGCTAGTGCCTTGCTCAAGGTATATGCCGAGCGTCAAGCGTCGAACCCCAAGTTTGTGAGAAAGCTAGTGGCTTGCTCGAGGTACATACCGAGCATTGAGCACCTTTAGCTTATGAGAAAGCTAGTGCCTTGCTCGAGGCACATGCCGAGCGTCGAACCACCCAGCTTGTGAGAAAGCTAGTGCTTTGCTCGAAGTACATGCCGAGCGTCGAGACACCCCAGTTTGAAAGAAAGCCAGGTCTGTGCTTGCTGTACATGTCGAGCGTCGAGCACTTCCAGCTTGTGAGAAAGCTAGTACCTTGCTCGAGGTACTTGTCGAGCGTCGAGCATCGAGCGTCGAGCATCGAGCCCCGAGTTTGTGAGAAAGCTAGGCCTGTGCTTGCTGTACATGTCGAGTGTCGAGCACGTCCAACTTGTGAGAAAGCTAGTTCCTTGCTCACGTTACATGCCGAGCGTCGAGCCATACAGCTTGTGAGAAAGCTGGTGCCTTGCTCGAGGTACATGCCAAGCATCGAGCACGTTTAGC
This sequence comes from Hemerocallis citrina, assembly GCA_017893485.1. NCBI lineage: Eukaryota > Viridiplantae > Streptophyta > Magnoliopsida > Asparagales > Asphodelaceae > Hemerocallis > Hemerocallis citrina. The sequence goes on from JACEHZ010000115.1 coordinate 535,631, forward strand.
TTGTGAGAAAGTTGGTTCCTTGCATCGAGCACCTTTAGCTATGTGTTCCAGATCAAGCAGGATTGCGGGAGAGTATTCTTCAGGAGGCACATGCCACTCTTTTGTCTGTACATCCTAGGAGTACCAAGATGTATAAGGACATTAAACAACATTTCTGGTGGTCAGGTTTGAAGCGGGATATGGCTGAGTTTGTGGCCAGGTGTGAGATCTGTCAGCAAGTCAAAGCCGAGAATCAGAAGTCCGGAGGTTTATTGCAACCGTTACCTATTCCGGAATGGAAGTGGGTTAACATCAGCATGGATTTCATCACGTGTTTGCCTAAGAGTTCAAAGGGCAATGATGCAATTTGGGTCATAGTCGATCGACTAACCAAGTATGCTCACTTCTTGGCAATAAAACTCACTTCGTCGATGGACAAGTTGTCCGAGCTGTATGTTGGAGAGATCGTCAGGCTTCAAGTGTTCCGTTAACCATTGTGTCTGACTGAGATACGCGGTTTACGTCGCATTTCTGGAGAAGTCTTCAGACAGCTCTGGGTATCAAGACGGATTTCAGCACTGCTTTTCATCCTCAGACCGATGGGCAGACCGAGAGAGTCAACCGTATTCTTGAGGATATGCTACGGTGTTGTGTTCTAGACTTTGGAGGCAGTTGGGAAAGGTATTTAGCTCTGGTGGAGTTTGCCAACAACAACAGTTTTCAGACTAGTATTAGGATGGCGCCGTACGAAGCCCTGTATGGCAGAAAGTGCAGAACACCTGTTTGTTGGTTTGAAGTTGGGGAGCAGCAGATGTTTGGGCCTGAGATTGTGCTGTAGACCTCTGAAAAGATCGATCTGATCAGGAAGAGGTTGGTGGATGCTCAGAGTAGGCAGAAGAGCAATGCAGACAACTGAAGGAAGGACCTTGAGTTTGAGGTTGGTGACTTTGTCTTTCTGAAGGTTTCACCTAGCAAGGGTGTGATTCGCTTCGGCAAAGGTGGGAAGTAGCCCCAAGGTTCATAGGCCCACACAAGATATTGAAGCGGATCAGAAAAACTGCTTACCGGTTAGAGTTGCCGAAAGAGTTGTCTCAGGTGTACAATGTCTTCCATGTGTCTATGGTGAGAGGGTAAATTCCAGATCTGAGTCACCATTTGTCCGAAGTACCGGAGGGTTTGCAGTTGGATCTGAGTTACATTGAGCTTCCGGTTGAGATTGTCGATTGTCGGGAGAAAGTCTTGAAAAACAAGACGATACCGATGGTCTAAGTAGTCTAGAGAAACCAGTTGGTTGAAGAGGCTACTTGGGAATCTAAGGAGAGGATGATGAAAGATCATCCTGAGCTCTTTGTGTGATTTGAGAAGATTGTGAGTTTAAAAGATTGAGTGTGAAATTTTTGTGTGTGTTCCTTCTCCCAAAGTTGGCCGGCCTATTCCAAGGAGCAAGAAGAAGAGTTCCAACATTATCAAGCTAGGAGGAGAAGCAACTTGGTGGCACAAACTAGGAGGAGAAGGCTTCCCTTGTTCATTCTAGGAGATCTCTAGGAGTTTTGATTGTTTTTCTCTCCATTAGAGGTGGATGATTTTCTCAAACTTCTAATTAGACATTATGGTAGGGTATGGTTGATAAAATTGAGAAGAAACTTTAGTTAATTTAGCCATGTGTTGTGAAAATGAGTCAAAATTGCAATGGTTTGAATGTATGTTAAAAGAATGTTAATTAATTGCAAAATTGTGATTGTTAGTGTAGAATTAACCATGCTACCATGCTTTAATTACTTGTTATGTGCTAAACTAAGAAAACATGATTGTATGTTTGGATAATTGAAATGAGAACTATGGAAAATATGATTTTGACATTTTTCAATTGATAAAAGGCATGAAAAAGGGAAATTATTATTGAAATAATGGTATAATGTTAATAAAAATATTATAAGTGATCTAGGGAATCTTTAAGTGCAATTGGTAAAGAGAATATGCTTATTTCCCCACATTTCGAAATTTGTAGAATAAATTGTAAGTAGAGAGCAAAATTATGTTCTTCGTATAAAAAATCACTCTTTTATTTTACTGAAATACTGTAATTATATGGAAGATAAAATCTGGAGTTCTTGAGTTAATTTAGAGAGGAAGAGAACTTAAAAACACTCACTTTTGTAAAAATTCGAAATAACATAGACTCGGACTTTAACCCCTGAAAACCCGAACCTATATCAGATTAGTCACTTGGACTTATTGGTTATTGGGTGCATTCAGGTGCGCTTACTGTAGCACGTGGGTTTTTTCTTGGGTCTCGGGTTCGAAACTGGGCATTAGCCTTTTTTATATATTTTTGGAGAAAAATTCGAGAAGCAGAGAGTGAATTTATAGGGGTTTAAACCCATACTTCTATCCCTACTGCGCTGCACTGTAGCTGCGGGCAGCTTTGGGGTTGCGGGTTCGATTTCTGAGTTTAGCATATAACCAATTTTTTTTGGTTTTTAACTTTTTAATTGATTTTTGACTTTTAAAAATCAGAATATAATTATTCTGAAATTATACAGACTTCATGAAAAATATTTTTACAATATTTCGACTTAAATGAAAGAGATTGAGAAGTAAAAATTGAGTAGGCTTCTATAAATGGACATTTGCATAAGTATGAAATGTGATTTAATTCGTGAGAAAATTCTTCCTAATTTTTAAAGAAGATCTTGTATGAGAAAAGAAGATTAATTAAAGACTGTTTATTTATGAAATTTCATTTCAATAATTTGTGCAAGTCATGCATTTGAAAGTTAAATGAAAAATATGATTTTGATTTTTTTTCAAGGAAAGAAAAAAAAAATAGTACGAAAATTAAATGGATTTATTGAGATTAATCTTGAATGAGAAAGTTATGAGTCAAAATCGAACGTTAGGTATGAAATTGATTCATAGAAAAGAAATAGAAATTTTGTTGAGTTATGAAAAAGAATTTATGAGTATGAAAACTCGTTTTTGTGATTATGAAGTGAAATTGAGAACTAGAGTGTAGTTAAGCCTCATACCGGCATTGAAAAGAAATAGTTGAAATGAGACTTGAAATGAAAAGGCCAAGACTTGGGGTCATGTTATATAAATGGTTAAGACCGGTGTAGTGGAAGGGCTAACTTTAGAGGATTGATTTTATTCATGATTCAAATAACTAAGGATTATACACATAGTGAAAATGTGACGAAAGTAAGAGAAAAACACGAGTATGAGGGCCTCGGAGCTACGGCGTGAGAATATTCACAGGTTGTCTACACGATGTGTCGTGTCATGACGTGGATATGTCTCCAGGAGTTCGTACTGCAGGCGACGCTTGTGGGGTGTTTGGTGACTATGGGTGGTGTCATGTCCCATGACCGATGCTGAATTATCCATAGGTTCTACACGATGCATCGTGTCATGACGTGGGATTTCCCTCCAGGCTGTCTAGACACGAGATCGTAACTCATAGAACATCTAGGATACTTATCGTAGTTACTGTAGTAGTTTAAGTCATGACGAAGGATTGAACCATACAAGATGAAGAACGATTAAGAGCTTGCCCTCGGACCTATGTAGTATGAGATGCATAGAATCCGAACAAGTGTGCATTAGTGTCATGTAATATAAATAATTGCATCAAGGACTAAGTGCACCTTCACACACGACATCAATAGGATAGTCCCCGTAGTTCTGTTTGTGACAAGTTTGTGCTTTCCGAGTAAGGAAAAATTGATGTATTATATCCTACCGTCAGTTGAATGAACCGATGTGCCCACATTTTCTATGCAGGATAAAGTGATTAACAAGACTAAAGTATGCATGCTGCTTAAAGAATGATTCAAGTGTTGTACATTTCTATTCATGTAATTTTTTATAAATTGCTTCCGCTGTAAATATGTAAAGTAATTGTAACTCTGATGTTACAAAAGTTTTTAATTCCTTGTAAAATTGTACGAAGAAGTGTAAAGATCCTGTAGAACTTCAAATTCGGTTTTATTTGGAATTCATGGTGTTACAGTGTGGTATCAGATCAACGCTTCTACGTAGTACAAATTTATAAGGAACGACACCCTATAAGTGGACAAAGGGCATGTGTTGAGTCTAGAGATTTAAATGTAAGTCGCTTACATTTGTACCGCTCTATGATTTATACTTCTTCTTCTCCTTTCTCTAAGATGGCGGACCACTTCAACCCAGTTGGAGGTGATGACTGACACATAGTTAAGGAGGATTACTACCCCGGGCAAGCTGATTTAGACGAAGAAGATCCTAAAGAATTCGAAGAGGTATGGTTTGAGTCCCGAGATATCACTCCACCACCGGATTCATTTGATGATTCCTCCGACGAGGAAAAACCAGTTCCGAGTAGTCTCATTGTGTCTCTTCAGAGGCAGGTAGAGACTCAGAGGGAGAGAGCTGAGCTGCTGCTGGCGCAGTGTGCAAAGTGCAAGGAGAACATTGCCACTCTCAGTTATCATGTTTGGAAACTCGAGAAGAGGAAAAATATGTACAATGTACTGAAGAGTGGCGGAACTACGGGTTGAGCTTCGAGAAGCCAAGAGGAACCGTAGGAACTAGAATGTTGTATTTTCTTACTGCTTTCATTTGATGTCAGAAATGGTTTTAATTTGAATGTATAAAGTTTGAAATTCAATGAAATGAAGAGTTAATTTAAATTCATGTTTTCTACTTCGAATGTAATAGATCTTTTGCATCAGAATATGGCCGAAAGAAGAGCTAGAAGCGGAGAAGGTCTGAACTTGGAAATGGAGTTAGCGAGGGTCTATCAGACAGTCAATTCCGTTGCCAGAGAGTGCCTGTGAATCCAGTACCCGAAGCAATCAAACTCATAGAATCATTTAAGCAGATGAAACCACCCATGAAAAGTCAGACCCTGACACGGCTAACAACTGGATCCGACAGGTAGAGACTATCTTCGAAGTCTTGGAGACTTCGGAGGGCAGCAAGGTGAAGTTGGCTGCACTATAGTTCGAGAAGGATGCGGCTGTGTGGTGGCAGTCGATGAAGCGGACGATGGGCGATATTGTTCTTGGCTGGGAGAAATTCTTGGAGGAGTTCCACAGTCATTACTTTCCATCAGACGTCCAGGAGAAGAAGGCCATGGAATTTCTGGCGCTGCAGCAGGGCGGTATGACGGTCAGAGAGTATGAGACAAGGTTCACTCAACTCGCAAGGTATGCGCTCGAACTGGTGATGGACGAGGCGAAGAAGGCTCAAAAATTCGATCATGGTTTGAGGCCAAGTCTGAGATCCAGGATGATACCCCTATGTATCAGGAGGTTTGACAAGTTGGTCAAACGAGCTGTAGCCATTGAGGCGGATATGGAGCAGTTCCATGCTGTTCAGAATCGGAGGAATAACTGGAATGTTGGGAAGAGGCCCGCAGTTTCTAGCAATTTCAGGGGACAGCCGTCATCTTAGAGGTTCAAACCGACAGAAGAGAATGCTGTCAACATAGCTGGAAGACCCGAAAATAATTGGGTGAGACCTCCGGTGGTGACTTGTTTCAATTGTTGTGAGACGAGACATTACAAATTTCAATGTCCCAAGCCGCAGAATGTCACCCGTGGTGGACCAACACGGCAAGTAGGGAAGAAGCCGTACCAGTAGGGGCGAGTATTTGTCTTGACTGAAGCTGACACTGATGAAGTGGATCACGTCATCACTGGTACAAGGGAGGATGTTTAGAAGTGTTTTTCTGTTGTTCTCTTTTTTTCTCGCTGTATTTAGTGAACTGTTATGTAACGAGTGTGTGTTATGTAATAAGAGAACTTTATTTGAATGGAAAGAAAGCTGTTGTTTTGTTCGATACTGGATCCTCTCACACTTTTGTATCATCTAAGTTTGCTAAAGTTTTGGGAGTTGAACCGAAAGTCTTTCCAGGCAAGGTCTTGGCAGTAGCTACTCTGTCAGGGGAGACTTTAACCACTGATCGGTACTAAGCAGACTGCGAGATCGAGATTGGGGCAGAATTTTTGGGATTGATCTGATCGAGCTGAATGTCTTGGGAGTCGATGTTATCATTGGCATTGATTGGATGTCGGTATATAGTGCAAGCATCGAGTGTAAGACCAAGGAAGTAACAGTGAAGGCTCCGGGTGGTCCTGAAGTCACTTTCCAAGGGAAGAGGAGATGTTCTGGGCCGGTGGCAGCTATCAGTAAGAAGGAGATTCCTGTAGAGGTGCAGCAAATTCCAGTGGTTCGGGATTACTTGACTGTATTCTTGAAAGATTTGCCTGGGTTACCCCCATATCGTGATGTAGAGTTCAGCATCACTATTCAACCAGGGAGTTCACCCATTTCTAAGGCACCTATAGGATGTCGCCTGTGGAGTAGGATGAGATCAAATGACATATTGAGGATCTGTTGGAGAAAGACTTTATTCAACCGAGTGCGTCACCTTAGGGAGCACCGGTGCTGTTGGTAAAGAAGAAGGGTGGTTCGATGAGGATGTGCATCGATTACCAAGAGTTGAATAAGGTCACTGTTCACAACAAGTATCATATTCCCCGAATTGATGACTTGTTCGACCATCTACAAGGAGCAGCTATTTTTTCCAAAATAGATCTTCGATCAGGATACCATCATGTTCGAGTAAAGACTGAAGATGTGCATAAGACTGCGTTCAGAACTCGACACAGGCATTACGAATTCTTAGTTATGTCATTTGGAGTGACGAATGCACCTGGAATCTTTATGGATATGATAAACAGAGTTCTGAGGCCGTTTATTAATTCTTTCGTCGTGGTGTTTATCGACGGTATCCTTGTGTGCTCCAAGTTGGAGGAGGAGCACACGGAGCATCTGGCTGTAGTTTTGAAGAAGCTCCAGGAGCATGAGTTGTATGCCAAGTTGTCCAAATGCGTTTTTAGAAATCTGAGGTGGCATTCCTGGGTCACATCTTTTCTAAGGAGGGAGTGGAAACTGATCCGTAGAGATAGAGGTGGTGAAGGATTGGGCAAGGCCTACTACAATGAAGAAAATCAGGAGTTTCCTTGGGCTAACTGGATACTACAGGAGGTTCATTCAGGGCTATGCTCAGATAGCCGTGCCGCTCACTGGTATGACCAAGAAGAATGTGAAATTCAAGTGGACTGATCAGTGCGAGGCAAGCTTTCAGGAATTGAAAGAGAAGCTAACTACTGCTCCCATTTTAGCTTTGCCTAGGGCAGGTGTTGAGTATGATGTCTACAGCGATGCTTCACATCGTGGGCTCGATTGTGTCTTAATGTAAGAAGAGAAGGTGATCGCTTATGGATCTAGGTAACTAAGATCGCATGAGAAGAGTTATCCGACTCATGTAATTATCTTCGCCTTAAAGCAATGGAGACATTACGTGTATGGTGAGAAACTGAACATGTACATGGACCACAAAAGCTTGAAGTACATTTATCAACAGAAGGACCTGAATATGAGGCAACAGAGATGGCTGGAAGTACTTGAGGACATTTGTCCAGACATTAAGTACCATCCTGGGAAGGTTAATGTTGTTGCTGATGCACTTAGCCATAAGAGCAGTCTGGCTAGTTTGATTACAACTCAGAGGCATCTTGCAGAGGAGTTGGATCGGGCTGGTATTGAAGTTGTTCTGCAAGGCTTGAGATCATCTTTAGCTTCGTTGAGGCTCCAACCAACGCTGAATGAAAGGATTATCACAAGTCAGAAGGAAGATGCAGAGATTCAGAAGATGAAGGAGCAGGTTGATGCTGACAAGTTGTCAGAGTTTCAAATCAGGGATGAAGTGTTGTGGTTTGAAGAGAGGCTATGTGTTCTGGATCAAGCAGAATTGCGAGAGAGTATTCTTCAGGAGGCACATGCCACTCTTTTGTCTGTACATCCTGGGAGTACTAAGATGTATAAGGACATTAAACAACATTTCTGGTGGTCAGGTTTAAAGCGGGATGTGGCTGAGTTTGTGGCGAGGTGTGAGATCTATCAGTAAGTCAAAGTCGATAATCAGAAGTCCGGAGGTTTATTGCAACCATTACCTATTCCGGAATAGAAGTGGGATAACATCAACATGGATTTCATCACGGGTTTGCCAAAGAGTTCAAAGGGCAATGATGCGATTTGGGTCATAGTCGATCGACTAACCAAGTCTGCTCACTTCTTGGCAATAAAACTCACTTCGTTGATGAACAAGTTGACCGAGCTGTATGTTGGAGAGATCGTCAGACTTCATGGTGTTCCATTAAACATTGTGTCTGATCGAGATGCGCGGTTTATATCGCATTTCTGGAGGAGTCTTCAGACAGCTCTGGGTACCAAGATGGATTTTAGCACTACTTTTCATCCTCAGACCGATGGGCAGACCGAGAGAGTCAACCGTATTCTTGAGGATATGCTTCGTTATTGTGTTCTAGACTTTAGAGCCAGTTGGGAAAGGCATTTAGCACTGGTGGAATTTGCCTACAACAACAATTTTCAGACTAGTATTTGGATGGGGCCGTACGAAGCTCTGTATGGCAGGAAGTGCAGAACACCTGTTTGTTGGTTCGAACACCTATTTGTTGGTTCAAAGTTGGGAAGCGGAAGATGTTTGGGCCTGAGATTGTGCAGCAGAACTCTGAAAAGATCGATCTAATTAGGAAGAGGTTGGTGGATGCTCAGAGTAGGCAGAAAAGCTATGCAGACAACCGGAGGAGGGACCTTGTGTTTGAGGTTGGTGACTTTGTCTTTCTAAAGGTTTCATCTGGCAAGGGTGTGATTCGCTTCGACAGAGGTAGGAAGTTAGCCCCCGAGGTTTATAAGCCCATACAAGATATTGAAGCGGATCGAGAAAACTGCTTACCGGTTAGAGTTACCGGAAGAGTTGTCTCGGGTGCACAATGTCTTCCATGTGTCTAGGTTAAGAGGGTACATTCCAGATCCGAGTCACCACTTGCCCGAAGTACTGGAGGGTTTGCAGTTGGATCTGAGTTACATTGAGCTTTCGGTTGAGATTGTCGATCGTCGGGAGAAAGTCTTGAGAAACAAGACGATACCGATGGTCAAAGTAGTCTGGAGAAATCAGTTGGTTGAAGAGGCTACTTGGGAATCTGGGGAGATGATGATGAAAGATCATCTAGAGCTCTTTGTGTGATTTGTATTTTCTTTTCTTTCTTTTTCTTATCTCTTTATTGTATTCCTGTTTCCTCACTCTTTAAGTGTAGTTCCGGGGACATAACTATTCTAAAGAAGGAGTGTTGTAACACCCTGAAATTTTTATTTATGAAGAGTTTGTGATTTTACGTATTTTGCACGTATAATTTCATATGCATATTTTTCTAGAAAAATATTTCTTTATAACGTGAAACAACAATTATTTCAAGTCTTTCTCTTTATTTTTCTAAAAAACCCAATTTTAAAAGCCTAATAAAATCCTAGGCCTAAATATCTCTTTCTAGCCCACTATAATTAATTAATTAATTAATTATTTTAGTAAGAGCCCATGGTTAATTGGCCCATTAGTGAGCCAATTTAACTTAATTTCTCTTTTTGCTAATCTAACTTGTAGTGTAGACAAGTTTAATGAACAATTAATTAATTCACATGAACAAACTTGTAAATGGGGGATACTAGTATGGCACGTGCATGCACTAGAACGTGCAATGTGCACTTTTGACCCTTGGCCGGATGTGCATAGGAGAGAGGGAGGGATGGGAGAGGAGGAGAGTTGGTTGCTTCATCATGGGTAGTTTCTACAACTCCCTAGTTCATCTTGACCCATGATCCTTAACCATTTGGACAAATTCTAGCCCTTCATTTACCCTCAAAATTTGTATAAATACCCCCCCCCCCCCCCCCCCCCCCCCCCCTCACTCATTCACATTTACACTTGAAAAAAATTTAAAAGAAAAGAATAGAAAGAAAGAAAGAAAGACAAAATTAGTGAGATAAAAGATTGAGAAGATTGTGAGTTCAAAAGAATGAGTGTGAAATTTTTGTGTGTGTTCCTTCCCCCAAAGTTGGCCGGCCTATTCCAAGGAGCAAGAAGAGGAGTTCCAACATCATCAAGCTAGGAGGAGAAGCAACTTGGTGGCTCAAAATTGGAGGAGAAGGCTTCCCTTGTTCATTCTAGGAAATCCCTAGGAGTTTTGTTTGTTTTTCTCTCCATTAGAGGTGGGTGATTTTCTCGAACTTCTAATTAAACATCATGCTAGGGTATGGTTGATAAAATTGAGAAGAAACTTTAGTTAATTTAACCATGTGTTGTGAAAATGAGATAAAATTGTAATGGTTTGAATGTATGTTAAAAGAATGTTAATTAATTGCAAAATTGTGATTGTTAGTTTAGAATTAACCATGTTACCATGCTTTAATTACTTGTTATGTGCTAAACTAAGAAGACATGATTGTATGTTTGGATAATTGAAATGAGAACTATGGAAAATATGATTTTGACATTTTTCAATTGATAAAAGGCATGAAATAGGGAAATTATTATTGAAATTATGGTATAATGTTAATAAGAATATTATAAGTGATCTAGGGAATCTTTAAGTGTAATTGGTAAAGAGAATACGCTTATTTCCCCACATTTCGAAATTTATAGAATAAATTGTAAGTAGAGAGCAAAATTATGTTCTTCGTATAAAAAATCACTCTTTTATTTTACTGAAATACTGTAATTATATAGAAGATAAAATCTGGAGTTCTTGAGTTAATTTAGAGAGGAAGAGAACTTAAAAACACTCACTTTTGTAAAAATTCGAAATAACATAGACTCGGACTTTAACCCCTGAAAACCCGAACCTATATCAGATTAGTCACTTGGACTTATTGGTTATTGGGTGCATTCATGTGCGCTTACTGTAGCACGTGGGTTTTGTCTTGGGTCCCGGGTTCGAAACTGGGCATTAGCCTTTTTTATATATTTTTGGAGAAAAATTCGAGAAGCAGGGAGTGAATTTATAGGGGTTTAAACCCATACTTCTATCCCTACTGCGCTGCACTGTAGCTGCGGGCAGCTTTGGGGTTGCGGGTTCGATTTCTGAGTTTAGCATATAACCAATTTTTTTTGGTTTTTAACTTTTTAATTGATTTTTGACTTTTAAAAATCAGAATATAATTATTCTGAAATTATACAGACTTCATGAAAAATATTTATACAATATTTCGACTTAAATGAAAGAGATTGAGAAGTAAAAATTGAGTAGGCTTCTATAAATGGACATTTGCATAAGTATGAAATGTGATTTAATTCATGAGAAAATTCTTCCTAATTTTTAAAGAAGATCTTGTATGAGAAAAGAAGATTAATTAAAGACTGTTTATTTATGAAATTTCATTTCAATAATTTGTGCAAGTCATGCATTTGAAAGTTAAATGAAAAATATGATTTTGATTTTTTTTCAAGGAAAGAAAAAAAAATAGTACGAAAATTAAATGGATTTATTGAGATTAATCTTGAATGAGAAAGTTATGAGTCAAAATCGAACGTTAGGTTTGAAATTGGTTCATAGAAAAGAAATGGAAATTTTGTTGAGTTATGAAAAAGACTTTATGAGTATGAAAACCCGTTTTTGTGATTATGAAGTGAAATTGAGAACTAGAGTGTAGCTAAGCCTCATACCTGTAACACCCCGAATTCCAAAGTACAACTGAATTCGAGATTCCACAGGATCTTTACACTTCTTTCGTACAATTTTACAAGGAAATTAAAAACTTTTCACTTTACATCAGAGTTGTATGGAATCTTTACACTTTACATTTTATAGCGGAAGCAATTTAGAACATTTATATAAAAGTACAACAATATTTGAATAATCTCTAAGCATCAGTTCTCCTTTAATCTTTATCAGGTCATTTACCCTGCATACAAAACTGTAGGTACGTCAGTTTATTCAACCGACAAAAATTATACACGACCATCCTCTCTATGCCGGAAACAGTATAACGATTCTCATTTCTTAACAAAATCACAAACTTGTTCACAAAAACAAAGCTAAATGGACTATCCTATTGATGTCGTGTCGTGCTGTGCACTTAGTCCTTAATGCAGTTGTTATGTTATATGACACTAATGTGCAGTTGTTCGGTAACTATGCATCCCATACTACATAGGTCCGAGGACAAGCCCTTAATCGTACTTCATCTTATAGGGTTCAATCCCTCGCCATGACTTAAACTACTACGGTAACTACAGTAAGTATCCTAGATGTTCTATGATCTACGAGCCCATGTCCAGACAGTCTGGAGGAGAATCCCACGCACTGACATGATGCATCAAGCAGGCAGACTATGGACAATTCAGCCTCCGCCATGGAACAATGGCACCACTCGTAGCCACCAAAACACCCTACAAGCATCGCTACCGGGACGATAATTCTGAAGTAGTGCTCACGCCATGTCATGACGCATCAAGCAGGCAGTCTGTAAATCACTCTCACACCGCCAATCCGATGGCCCTCATACTCTTGTTTTTCTCTTACTTTCATCACATCTTCACTATATATCTAGTCCTTAGTTTATTAGAATCATGAACAAAATCAATTCTCTAGAGTTAGCCTTTCCACTATATCGGTCTTAATTCTTTATTCAACATGACCCAAATCTTGGTCTCTTTATTTCAAATTTTATTTCAATTCATTTCTTTCCAATACCGGTACGAGGCTTAGCTACACTCTAGTTCTCAATTTCAATTCACAATTACACAAGAATTGAGTCTTTCAAGCTCATAAGTTCATTTTTCATGATTATATCAGATTTTCCTTGTCATGTTCATAGTAATCATAATCGTAAAACTTTTCATAAATTCAGCAGAATAAATAAAATTCACTTTTCTAATCCGTCACATCCAATCTTCATTCTTTCCATTATCAAATCTCTTTCAAGCAGTATATATATATTTATTTTTGTCACGGGACAGAAATTAAAATTTGAGACGTCAAAATAATATGGACAGTCGACTCAAAACATAGCCATTCGATTGTTCAGCAAAAGAAAAATATTCAAGAAAATGGTCGGGATAGTCGACTGCTAAACTTGACCAGTTGGCTGTTCTGAAAAGATTTAAAACTCGAAAAGGATCAGGATAGTCGACTGTTACTTAGACCAGTCGGCTATTCTGCAGTATTTTAAACTCGAAAGCACAAGGTACAGGGCAGTCGACTGTTACTCAGACCAGTCGGCTGTTCTGCAGTGTTTTAAACTCGAAAGTTTTAATAATTAGGTCAGTCGACTATTACATCAATTCGGTCGACTGATTAGTATTAAAAATATGAAATATGGAAACGTTTCTTCTTTCCTTTCGATCAGTACACAACATTTTAGTTTAACTACAATATGTTCATTTATCAACACGAACATGCAACTTTATTTGACTACCATCATCACAAGCATGGTTTACTAATTAACGTAGGGATTCTTACGACTAGTATTTTCCACACAACCACGACTTCTTAAAAAGAGGTATTTTTCCCATAATCATCATTTTCTATAGAGTTAATCATTTATTCCAATTTAGCATGCTAGATTAAAATAAAAAATAACATAACATTAATCATATCATTCCATTAAGTTCACCCATTCATTTCATACAATTTCACTTGTGTTCCATTCTTACTTTAATCATGGTATAATCAAAGAGCAAAATAATGGCATTCATTTATTCTTGCACACTTAGCACACAACCTAACATGGTATCTAAAGTAGAAGTCATGAGAAACACCCACCTTTTTGAAGAAACACGAATAGAAAGCTTTTAGAAAATCCTTTAGAATGCACGAAAGATCCTTCTCCTCCTAGGTGTAGCAAAACCAAGCCTCTCCTAGTGTGATTCCCGACCTTCTTTGGATGAACACTCACACTAGAATCTACTCAATCTTTTTCTCCCCAAAATTCTCAATCTTTTCTCACTCGAATTCTTTTCTCTCTTTAATAAATTTTCTAATGTACTAAGATGAGAAGAAACTATAGGGTATTTATACTTAATTTTGGGTGGATTGAATGGCTAGGATTTGATCTACTAGTTAGGGATTAAAGGCTAGGATGAGTTTGGAAGTTGCCATAACCACCCATGACTTGAGAAACTACCTCACCACTACTCCCATCTCTCCCTCTCTCTTAGATCCATTCTGGCCTAAAAAAAAGTGTGCAATGCACATCATATTGCATGCATGTGCTACCCTAGTGTCCCCCATTCTTAAGTTGTTCATGCACTAATTTATTAATTGTGTATCATTTAGTCTACACTACAAGTCACCATAAAAAGAGGAATAAACTAAATGGGTTTACTATTTGGGCCAAAAAGGGAGAGAACAGCGGCTAGGGTGCTACTGTTGTCGACCGAGGGCAGCATACGGCTAGGATGGCACTGACTGACGGCGATGGAGAAGCACAGGGCAACCGCAGCCGCTGTAGAGGTGCGTCAGGAGATGCCAGGGTGCTGTTAGGCACGAGGGATGGGGCGTAGAAGGAGCTCACAAGTCGTCGAAGTGGGGGAAAAGGATAGGGAGAGGTATGAGAGAGTGGTCGGCGTGGGGTCGGGTGCAGTCGAGAGATAAGGCATGACAGGAGAGAAAGCGGGAGGGCACCGAAAGATAGCGGCTAGGAGGATATGGGGTCGGCTACAAGGGTTGAAGGAGATATATATATATATATATATATATATATATATATATATATATATATATATATATATATATATATATATGGGTTTGAAGTAGGGTTAGGGTAATTGTAACCCCTGTTTCCCCAAAAATGTATTTTCTGTGTATTTTTTGGTATTTCAAAATTTCGTAAATTATTTTTCCGTTTTCAATTGTTTTGTCAAATTGTATTATTGGATCTCCTATTAAAATCCGTTTCCGGTCAATGATTTTATTTGTAACTATTTCCATAATTTTTATATTGTAACACAATTCTTATTTTTATTATTATTATTATTACTCTTATTATTACTATTGTTATTAGTACTATGGTTTTTTTTGATATTTTTGACTAGTTATTAAAACCCACTTTTATTTACTAATGGTATTTGTAGTTATTTTAAATAAACTCTATACTGTAATGCAAACTACATTTTGTTATAAATATTATTTTTATGTTTCTGATTATTTTATTTCCCCATTGGATTTTAAAACCCTATTTTTAATTAAATCTTAATACCCAAACCCAATTACCCTAACTACCCATACCCATTTATTATCACCACAACCCAAACTCATTCTTATCCTATTTATATACCCTAAACCCTTTGAAATCCCCAATAACCCATTATACCGTTACCCATTATGCACATTAACCTAAAACCTGTGTATATATACCTCCCATCTGCTAACCCTATTCACCATTAAACTATTCTGTCGCTTCGTCTTCCCTCTCCCATCTCTCTCTCTCAACCCATCATCTTCCCTCCCAGACCTCTCCTAGCCCATCCTCTATGTGCCCTCTTCCACCTCCTCACCCTGCAAACTCCCGACCACCATCCTCTCCCCGTCGCGTTACTTCCACGCAGTGCCTTGGTCTCCTCGACTGCAACTCAGACCAGCCCCTGTCGCGACCCCACACTGCGCCTACTCCAGTCGTCACCTTATGCTTTCGTCGTGGCCTCCCGTCGCTTCATCGCCCGACCTCGAAGCTAGCAGGCCCCGTAGCAAGCCCCCCTCCTTCACCGTGCCCCGTTTCCCCTCCTTGTGTGCTGTTTCTTCCGATGCACACGGCAGCGGCAATACCCTGCCTCCTCCCGATGATGAGGCAGCCAGCAGCAACCCGACACCCCCACTCCCCGCTTGTCTCCGACAGCCCGCAGCCCCGAACTCTCTCGCCCTTTCTTCCTCGTGCTCTCGAGGTTGAGTGTGTGTGCAGGTTTGATTTGTGTGTGTTTGGGTTGTGATTGCAAGCTGTGGACATAGTTCGTTGTTAATGGTTATGTTCATGTGATTGGCTCGTTGTTTCGTGTGTTCGTTAGAGACCTTGTGTTAGTCGTGATTCGTGGGTTTCGTACGTGGGTTCGTTGATTTCTCGGTTGTGGGTTTTGTTTGTTGCCGGAATCCGTTCCCGTTATTCTTGGTGTTCTTCGTTTTTGTCTTTGGTTAAGGCAAGTAACTTGTACTCAAATTCCTTTGTATGATATAAGTCAAAAATACCGCTTGTAGTGTAGTGGGGTCTAGAGACAATTCGTGTGTAAATCTCCTTGTTGATATTGTCTCTATAGTGAAAACTTGACCATAGTTGCCTCACAACACATATGACATGAGTACAACCTAGGATTTACCATTTATTTGATGTGATCGAATATGTGAGTTAGTTATGAGAATTTGTACTTGTGAGTTCCATGTGATATACTTGTTATGGACATTTAATATTCCCTATTTCATGTTTGGGTGTGTTTGGATCAAGTTTCGTTGAATCTATGTTGATTTTGGTTTTTGAGAAAATTCTGTATTTTGTTGATAATCTGTCTTGATCAGTAATTTAGACCATATTAAGGTCAGAATCATAATTTCAGTATAAAATATGATTTGTAGAGAAATTCGTCTTCTTTCCAACCCCTCTGACCTTTCTCGATTTCGTTTTTGTATGTGTGAGATATGACTGTTTTACTACAGAGGTGTAGATCTTTTCCAGATTTTGTTTCTTGATTATTTTGATGATTAAATTATTTTTATACTTGTGCTACACATTATTTTGATCTAAAACTTTGGTCAGTATTTCTATATGTATTTAGGGATTTTCCAGAATTTTGGCAAATTTTATTGATGACTTTTATACATCATTTCATGCTTGTTTATATATACCATACTTGCTGTATTTTGCTCGCTGTTCTGTAAAGAATCGTATTTTCACCCTATTTCCTTCTACTGTATGGAAAATACTTATGAAACATAAAAGTTATACTATTTTGTCTATTTTCATCTCTCTTTGGTGGATTTGGATTTTGTTTCACGGTTTGCGAGATATCACAGTTTTCGTATAGCAGTGTTGAGAATTCCAGATTTGCCAAACTACCGTTTCTTCATGTTTTCTGATTTTTTTTTGGCTAAGCTAATTTTACTAGAAAATTCTGAAACTTTATATTCTGATACTAGACATATAGGGGAATACCCCAGATTTTTCGTGAACTTATTTAATGTGTTTTCATGCTTTTTTTCTGCTCTTGAATTCGATTTCCGGATTTCTAGCTGAACGTGTTTTCTGAATTCAAATCAGTTTTGAGTTATGTTGTTGTGAAATACTATATGACTTATTTATACTCGCTGGATTCGATTGGAAGTCTATTTTCTATATGTTTTGACGGATTCATATTTTCATGTTTGTAACACTGGGAATCACTGTTTTACTGCAGTGTGGTCTTGCTGTCCTAAACTTGAGATTTGTTTATTTTATTCTTTTATGAGATATCTTGCACTCTACATGTTTGCTTGCAACTTGAACTTGTTACATGACCATGCCAAGTTATATTTGATATATTTTGTACACATACATGCCTGTTTGACATTAAATAATAAAATAACCAAGCCGGGATTAAGGGAAAGATCTAGTAGTGGATAATTCAGAAACGTGTACTCGGAAGGGGGCCCGTGTTTCCCATATTTGGAATTTGGTATATGATTTGGATTACTTGTTTCTGAGAACACTGCCCTCTATGGTCCACTATAAAATCTAAAGCGAAATTATTTGTTGTAGCAACCATGTAGTAAAAGCTGGGGTGCATGAAGTGCTACCTAGATAGTAATCACTATAGGACTTGATACATGATCCATGAGACTTGATGCTTGAACATAATACTTGACACTTGTAATTGACTACTTGACACCTGTTACATGATTACCTGTACATGCTTCTTGACACTTGTTACTTGTTACTTGATTTCGTGATACTTGATTTCGTGACACTTGATTCTTGACACTTGATTCTTGTTTACATGATACTTGTTCACTTGACACTTGATTCATGCCATTTATAATTGTTCACCTTACCATGCTAGTTGTTTATTTTGACATCATGCTTATTCTATGTTATTAGTTAGTTTTTTTCATGTACTTATATCCTGCATTACAAGCGGCCCGTAATTTACAATTGACGGGTACTTATTTTCTCTTTTCCTCTTTCCTGTAATTGTTAAATTGCAGATTTTAGAGAACAGGTTCTAGACGATATTGGTGACATGAAGTATTAGTGCTGGATCTTGTTATTATTATTTCTTGTAGCTTGCTTGAACAATATTGTATTTGATTACTTGGATTTATTCTTGTATTTGGGCAATGTGATCCAAGATATTTGTTTTATTCAGATCATGACTATTTGAGATTAATATATGTTGGTTTCAAGTATTCTTGTTGGTATTTTGGTTCATATGTG
Organism: Hemerocallis citrina; assembly: GCA_017893485.1. Classification (NCBI taxonomy): domain Eukaryota; kingdom Viridiplantae; phylum Streptophyta; class Magnoliopsida; order Asparagales; family Asphodelaceae; genus Hemerocallis; species Hemerocallis citrina. Next base: position 553,910 of record JACEHZ010000115.1, read on the forward strand.
CATGTTGGTTGATACTTTTGCTTCCGATTCTGATTATTTCGTGAGATATTGTAAAGATTCTTGAACAGTTTATGGATAATGAAAATCATTTGCTGGGCTTTTGTCGCGTATCTGTATTCTGTATTCTCTTTTGGGAAGCGGGGTGTGACAGTAATCGAGGGGGAAGGCAGCACCAGGGAACGGGTTGGGTTGCAAGGGAAGGTGAACAGGTAGTATAGGTAAATAGAGTTAGGTTCAGGGTAGTTGGTTAATATACACAGGGTAAAAGAAAAAAAAAATGAATTAGTGGATATGGACACTGGAGCAATCAATTGGGCTTAGTATAATTAAAAAAAAAATGAATTTGGGTATATGGCTAAAGGATTAATACAGGAGAAAAAAATTAAGTGGGTAGTGGGTTAAGGGAGTTCTAAATGGGTTTTAGGAAATTCAACAAAATGTAGACAGGGCAAAAAGAACAACTAAAAGGAAAATAAAAAAATAGGGCGTGAACAACAACAAGAAGGGTCAAAAATATCAGTTTGATCAAAATGGAACGAAATAAAAGACAAACAAAAATCAAGAATTCAATTAAAACAAGACAAGAAGAATGAAAAAAAAATATTGAAACAAAATCCAATTTACGGTCCAAAAGAATACAAGAGGAATACAAAGAGAGAAAAGTACACCAAAACGAAAAATACACTCAAAATACACAAAATGGAAAAATAGGGGTTACAGTTTTTTAGTTTTCATAACTTTCGACAGATCTGAATTCCGAGTTTTGATGCATGAGTTATTTCCGTTTTACTGCAGACATATCGTATTTTCCAGATTCTGAACTATATGTATTCTGTATGAAATATTATTTTAAAACTAATATTAAAAGTAGAATTTGAACTCTATATTTTGCTGAGTATGTTTATATATGAATGAGAGAAATCCCTAATTTTTGATGAATTAATTAATGACTTTTGTATCTCATTTTATGATTTTGAAACTAATGGAAATATCCCAAACTGCAGGCTGTTAAGATGTTTTCAACCTGATTCTATTCATTTTTTATGAAAACTTTGTGAATAAGAACTGTAGCATTATTTGTCTATTTTATAACCCTTTTGACGGATCTGGATTTCAAATTATATTTTATGAATTATCTCTGTTTTGGTACTGTTGTGTCTGAACATTCAGAATTGAGATTTTGTTGCATTACTCTATTTTTTCAATTTGGTTGACTATACTATATATAATATAATTTCATGATATTTTATATTTTGAAACTAAATATGTTAGGGAATCTTTCATATTTTTCTTAGATTTAATTATGTTGATTTTAAACTCTTTTCATGCTTATAAACGAGATTTTGTATTTTCTGGCTGAACATAACTTCTGTGCTAAACGTTGTTTTCAACCCTGATTCGGTGGCTGATATGTGACTTATATATATGTGCTGGAATCGGTAGAGAGTCTAGTTTCTAAATTTTCTGACGGATCTGGATTTTCTATTCTGTAGAAACAGGAATCTCAGATTTGGTACAATAGTGTCTTTCTGTCCAGAACTGAAAATTTCGTTGTTTTGACCATTATGAGTTGTTTTTATCAACCGTCGTAATCACTATTTCATCTTAGACTTATTTCTTGTTCTTGCCATGTCTTTAGTCTGTTCGTATTCATTCACACATGTTTATTAAGAATAAAAGAAATCAAGTCTGGGTTTTTAAGGGAAAAGATCGAGTAGTGGACATATCCAGAAGGGACTCGTTTCCCCCACTATTTACTGTGGTACCTACCGTTTATCTCTAGATGCATGAGGACATGATCCATGACACCGTTTGTTGTTATTACTGTTACTGTTATTATTTATCTGAATATATTTCCCTATAGGAGTTCCACTACAAAATCTTAAAGCAAAACTGTTTGATGTAGCAACCATGTGGTAAAATATGGGACGCATGAAGTGCTACCTAGCTAGTAATGAACATTACACATAAGAATAACTATTTACACTGTCATATCCTGTTACGGTTACTGTGGATCTTTACTATTACTGTTGGCACACTGTTACTGTTGATCCTTACTGTTACTGTTATGCTTCTCCTGTTATCACTACACTGCTTACTGTCATCTGTAGACTATTATATTTGCTACCCTCTCCATGTTAGTATTTCTTTTTTAGTATAATTTCCCCCCTCATTTTCCTACTTGTATAGCTTGCGGCCCGTACTTGCAACTAACGGGCATTATGTTTTCCTGTTTTCCCTATTTTCCTTGTAATTGCTATATGAGCAAGTTTTGCTGATCAATTGCCTAATGGAGTTGGTGAGCAAAAGTTTTGAGCTGTGCAATTGGAAATAATTTGCTTAAAATATTTTGATGAACTATTTTATTTCATGAACTATATTGTGACTTGTATTTGGGCTTATTGTCCCAGGTTATTGTTTTGTTTCGGTCTAGTATTTGTTGGAACATTTATTATTGATGAAATAAATACTATTGAGTTATGATTGTTTTTGCATTCCTGGTTGAAGTATACTGTTATATTTACTTTTATGATTGCTCAGATGCAGCAGATTGCTCAGATGCAGCAGGAGCACAGCGAACTTGTTAAGGCCGTTTTGGAAGCTGCTAACCAGAATGTTATTCTGACCCCCATTGTGCCTGCCCCTGTAGTTGTGCCCCCTCGTCCGGGTATCGTTGCGGATTTTATGAGGTTGCACCCTGATAAGTTTGCTGGTACTGAGATGCCACTTGATGCTGAGCAGTGGCTGATACGGACGGAGAGTCTACTACAAGCAGCTAGGGTCGCCGATGCCGACCGTGTGGATGTGGTATGCGTCCAGTTGGTGGATTTGGCCCACATCTGGTGGAGGGTAGAATTCGAGAGGCTAGAGCGGCCTATTACTTAGGCTACTTTCACTCAAAGCTTCCTGGAGAAATTCTTCCCGCGCATCACCCGGGTAGAGATGGAGCATCAATTTCTTGCCCTGAAGTAGGTTGGTTGGTCAGTTGTCTGGCTGATTTATTAGTGCCATGTTTTTAGATTCAGTTACATATTGTATATACAATGTTGTAACACCAAGTTCTTCTTGGAACAGGGCTCTAGACCCGTGGACGAGTATGTCTCGGAGTTCACCAGGCTTAGCCGCTTCGCTACCACCTTGGGGGCGAATGAGGAGGATCGTGCTCAGAGATTCCTTTTGGGTCTTGATCAGGGTATTCAGGTGCACTTGGCCGCCCATCGTCTCCATACCTATGTGGATGCCTTGGAGGCAGCTCGAGCGATAGAGCAGACTCGTGCTCGTAAGACCCCTTCTCAGCGGGTTGTGCAGTACCCCGCTGCTGTTGCTGCCAGGCCTACTGGAGGTCTGATCAGGAGGCCAGCTCCGGTCCTTGCGGTCAGGACAATTCCCTACCGTCCTGCTCCTTCACGGAGGGATGTTGTTTGCGACTTTTGCCAGGCCTCTGAGCATTTGCACAAGGATTGCTGGAAGGCCAACTGCCGTTGTCTCGGCTGTGGTGCTGTTGACCACTTGGTTTGAGATTGTCCTCGGAGGAGGCACGACCAGGCCGCAGTTGTGCCAGTCCATAGTCAGGTCAGACTGCCTCTTTCCCCTCAGCGTCAGATTGTCGGTCAAAGGACCGCTGCTTTAGGGAGAGGTCAGGCTTTCAACTTGACAGCGGAGTAAGCTCAGACCGCGGAGGAAGTCGTTGCAGGTATTCTTTTGTGTTTTCTTTTGTTGTTCTTTTATTTGTTCATTGTTTCATTTATTTCTCTTGCATATTTCTTCATGTTGTCTTTCTTGCATCATTTTTTTTTCAAATTCCTTGTTTATCTTTCATCTGTTCATCTTTTCCCTTGTTTGGCTCTATCTTAGGTGTTATTCTTATTCATTCTGTTCTTGCTCGTATTCTTTTTGATTCTGGGGCAACCCATTCCTTCGTCTCTTCCCACTTTGTGGATCAGCATCAGTTGGTGTGCAGTTAGTTGCCGGTTGCTTGGCATATCACTACAGGTGGAGATGGTATCTCTATTAATATGTCCAAGATTTCTGCGGTCAAGGATTGGCCTGTTCCTAAGTCAGTTTCGGAAGTGAGAAGTTTTCTTGGTTTGGCCGGGTATTATCGGAAGTTCGTCCAAGACTTTTCGAAGATAGCTGGTCCGTTGACTAAACTGACTGGGAAGGATCAGAAGTTTGTTTGGGATGGAGCTTGTGGTTGCTGAGTTGAAGAGCCGGTTAACGTCAGTGCCTGTGTTGACAATTCCGGAAGGTACAGGTGGTTTTGTGGTTCACTGTGACTTTTCTGGCAAGGGCCTAGGTGCAGTGTTGATGCCGAAGGGTCGAGTTGTTGCTTATGCATCTCGACGGTTGAGGCTTCACAAGAAGAATTACCCTACCAATGATTTGGAACTGGCAACCGTGATTTTTTCTTTGAAGTTATGGAGGTATTATCTGCTTGGAGACCGAGTGGAGATCTTTACTGACCACAAAAGTCTTAAGTATGTGTTCACTCAGAAGGAGCTGAACATGAGGCAGAGACGATGGTTGGAGTTGATGGATGACTATGACATTAGTTTGCAATACCATCCTAGTAGAGTGAACTTGGTGCCAGATGCTTTGAGTAGGAGACCAGTCGCCATGTTCCTAACTCAGTAGAGAGAGCTTGTTGAGTAGATGAGGAGGTTGGATTTGGATGTGATCTTGCTAGGTTCTGTTCGGAGTTGCATGATGCTTCAGTTGCAGTCTTCTCTTGTTAAGAAGATTAAGGAGGCTCAAGCAGATGATGAGCAATTGTAAGGGTTTAGATCCAAAGTTGAAGCGGGTACGAGGACAGATAATGTTGTTTACTCAGATGGATCTCTTCATTTTGGGTCCAGATTGTGTGTTCCGAAGGGTGAAGTGTAACACCCCGAATTCCAAATAAGACCAAATTCGAGATTCCACAGGATCTTTACACTTCACTTCGTACAATTTAACAAGAAAATTTGAACTTTTCATAATACATCAGATTTCTTTATATTTGATTACACAGCGGAAGACAAAATAAATTACAACAAAAATACAATTGCAACATCTTTAACTTTCAATTAAATCAACAGCAGCATTTCCACTTTGAAATCCAATACCTGCATGTAAAACTGTAGGCACGTCAGTTGATTTGATTACAACCGACGAAATATTATGCACGACTATCCTCTCTATGCCGAAGACAATATAACGATCTCCATACTTTAACAAATCACAAAACTTGAATGAGATAAAGTGTTAAATTGTGACTACGCTAAACATGTAAGTGTATGCCATGCCTTGATGCCTAATGCAAATATTTTATACTAAGATGACACTAATGCATACTTATTCAGATTCTATGCATCCCATACTATATAGGTTCGAGGGCAAGCACCTATGTACTCCACATCCACATTAAAGGGTTTGGTCGCTCGCCATGACACTACCCAGTAGTAAGAACAAGGTTCAGATATTCCACGAGTACGGATCCCAGCCCCGGAGTACACCGCCCGACTATTATACAGACTCCTCCTCGTGCGAATACCCCGTAAGTGCCCCTCTATACCCGGTATACGTATATACAGTGGAGTACGATAAACTATTCGCCCGACTATGCATAGTCATTTTCAAATAAAAATTCGTCTCCATCGAAGCAACCTCAGTCCCGGAGTACACCGCCCGACTGGGTCTATAGTCCTGGAGTACACCGCCCGACTATATAGAGTGCCCCACTTACGTTTGCCCAGATTTACTACACTTCTCTTAAGTGCCTAATTCTTAAGTTCAAGACATGAATAATATAGTATACCTAGAATTAGTCTTACCCCCTATCAGACTTAATCACAAATACCGAGATAGCTCCAGACCATATCTCAAAATATAACTCAATCTTTTATTTCAATAGTGCCGGTACTCGAGGTCTTACTAACTCTAAAATCTCAATTTTTCATGTACAAGAATTTATGGGTACACATACCCTTCAATAAACATTATGTCTTAAACTTAAATATTCTTATCCTTAACTTATTCATAAGTAGATCATTGTCACTATTCATGATTTATTTATCCATTTATAAATCCTTCCAAACAATAATTCTTTCTCATGAATTCATTCATTAACAATTTGAGCACATAAAATAATCAAGAATTTCTTACTCAACAAAATGCATAATTTCATCAAGAGGATTTATTTCTCAGATCAAAATTTTACTTTTCTTCTAAGGATATAAATAATTAACTTTGAAGACAATATCTCATTTTATCTCAATGTCTCTTTTATTCCTCCAAATATACATGGAAAAATCTTTAAACTATTTTTAATGAATTCCCTATCACATTTTATGAACACTAGAATTTTCCCCAAATTTTAGCTTGCTTTAGAACTCATTTAATCAATTAAAACACAAAAAAAATTAATGTGCAGCCAAGGGGTTTCGAACCCGTGAGCACACAGACAGCGCCCAACACCACCTCCGAAAGCCACTCAGTCCATATGGACTTGGTGTTCAGATCCTTTATCGAAACCACTTGTACCCACTCTCGGCTCTGAGTGAATTTAGAAACAAAAGTAGAAAAAAATGTTTGGGGCTTACAGGATTCGAACCCAGGCCAAACAAGGAGGCCAGTGCAACACCAGACCACCAGGCTGAGTGCGCCCAATGATCCAAAGGCTCTTCCTAGGCTTTTGTTCGAATTCTCTGCTATTCCATTTATAAAAAAATCGATTCTCCATTGATCTAATCTCATACTAGACTGAAATTAGTTCAATAAAAACTGAGTTTACTCTTTAACAGTAACTCATAGATTTCTAATTCATATTTTATAAAGTAAAACTAACTTTCAAATTATTTCTTCTTACTCATAAACATGCATTATGTTAATTTAATCAAAGAAAGTGCATTGTATCTCATACAAGCATTCAAACAAGTTCTTATGCATCGAATTCTTCTTTACAAAATTTTATTTGCTCATCCTAAGAAGAAAGTTCAATAATTATTCATACAATCAAAAATCTCTACATTCATGTGTACTAGTTTATGGCAAAATAAATCAATTATTTCTTTTCTCATTACCAACTAACATAATGTTGATTAATTTACTAAACATAGCATCTTTCATTACATCCAATGTATAGATTTGTTCTACTTCATCATATCAAGATTTCCATACTACTCATTTATTTTTATTAGCATGCAAATTTCTATAGTTAGAAAGTAAGAGAACACCCACCTCTTATGAATATTTGAGAATGAGAAAGATGGAACCAACTCCTAGCTCCTAGCAAGTCCTTCTCCTCCTAGCAAGAAACTCCTCCAAGCACAAGAACACTCTACTCTCTTTCTTTTTCTTTCTCTTATTTAGTTTACTTTTGGTGTAAAGAGAGAAGGAGAATGTGGTGCTATTTATAGGACAATGTTAGGGTCTAATTTGCAAACTTCTCAACCTAATAACTCCTTATTTAAACTCTCTACCTCTTCATTTTCTGAACTCCTCCCTCAAACTCTTCAAATACTCTAACTCCCAAACTTTCAACTCTTCCTCTCCCCACTATTACAAAACTCTAACTCCCCTCCTCTCCCATTCAAAATCGGCCTACCCCTAGTCACAATCCGGCCAACACTAGGTGTACAAATGTACACCTACACACACAAAATAAATACAATTTTATAGTTCTAAATTGTGTACTAAAAATTGTAACTTGTCATGTATAGTCCATGCTTAAACTTAAAATAGGTTATAATTGATGGGCTTGATTTATGTGCTCTCTTTTAATCAACAAATTAGTTTGTCTATTGGGCTAGATTTCATTTTTAGGTCCATGGGTTAAAAGAAGGCTAATCAAAATTTTGTGCATGCTAAAAATAGATAATGAGAGTAATAAAATGAGAATAAAAACTAGCACGTGCATCATACGTGCAAAATTTAAAAAAAATGCATTTTTAATTTAAAATAAAAATGCGGGATGTTACATGAGGTTCGTCAGAAGTTGCTTGAGGAAGCCCACAATTGTCATACTCTATTCATCCTGGTGGTACAAATGTGTACCGGGACTTAAAGCTTCACTTTTGGTGGCATTGTATGAGGAGGGCCATGGCGAGATTTTTTTCGCAGTGCTTGATCTTCCAGCAAGTGAAGGCAGAGCATCAGAGGACCACTGGACTTCTTCAGCCTCTTCCCATTCCAGAGTGGAAGTGGGAGCATATCACCATAGATTTTGTAACCTCTTTGCCGAGGAGTCCTAAGGGTCACAATGTCATTTGGGTGATTGTGGACAGGTTGACCAAGAGTGCTCACTTCGTTCCCTTCAAAGTTGGACATTCTACTGAGAGCTTAGCTGAGAAGTACATGCAAGAGATTGTTAGACTTCATGGGGTTCTAGTCAGTATTGTATCTGACAGGGATACGAGGTTAAGGTCGCAGTTTTGGTCAGAGTGGTCTGGGGAGAAAGTTGAAGTACAGTACAACTTTTCACCCTCAGACAGATGGACAGTCAGAGAGGACCATCCAGACTCGAGAGGACATGTTGAGGTCCTGTGTGTTGCAATTTGGAGGTTCATGGGAGGACCACTTGCATCTCGTAGAGTTCTCGTACAACAACAGCTTTCGGGCTAGTCTTAAAGCTCTCATTTCGAGGCACTCTATGGTCGTAAGTGTTGGAATTGAGTATACATTCAAAACACTCATCTTGTTGACAATACTGTCTCATGGCCCAACGGTTAAAGTTTTGAGTTCACAAGAGGTTGGGGGTTCAATTCCTACATTCCACATGATATATATATATATATATATATATATATATATATATATATATATATATATATATATATATATATATATTTATGGCCGGGCTTTAGGGCCTTAGGGCCTTGGGGGCCTTGGGGTCTATTGAAAAAAAAAACACAAATTTTTTTCCTTCTTTTTGAACTGTCAAATATTCAATTTCAAAAACGTTTTTTCTATTAAAAAATATAACTGATTCAAATTTAAAGAGACTTTATGTTATAGCAGTTTCAGAAATTAAATGATATTCATTATATAGCCGTTTTTTGATTAATGCATACATATTGATAGCTTCCTGGTTACAAGCTATAAGAAGAGATCATCTTTGGGCAGAAAAATAACACAGAAATAGAAAGAAAAAAATCATCATTTAATCTTTTCTCAAAAAAAATTTCCTGGGGTTTTTGTTTTCTAATTGCTGGTGCAAGTTGGTACGTGTTGCGATTGGAGTCTTGGCAGCACTGTAAATCAGAAACTCGTTGTATCCCGGGAGAAGTGTTTGGTGATCAACGATTCATCTCCAGAATCGGCCAAATAGTTTCTTAAAGAAAGTGCAACCCACGCCTCGAGCCACTTCTTACTTTCTTCCTGTTGTAGATCTGTTCCGAAGGTTCACTTGGTACACTCAGGTCCAATTTTTTTAACAATTTTAAGAAACTATTATCGTAATCTGTAATGGCTTTAGTTTCTGACCGCAAATATGAAACCAACAGACCAGAAAAATTTGCTGGCTTGAACTTCAAGCGATGGAAGAACACAATGTTTTTCTATCTGCCGCTGAAGGAAGTTGCCCATGTTCTTACCTAAGATTGCCCTGTAATGTCTAACCCAGAACCTGTTGATGCTAATGATAATGAACAAATCTTAGATGACATAGCAGAATGGAAGGATGCCGATTTTAAATGTAGAAACTTCATCTTGAATGGGCTATCCGACGAACTGTATGACTATTACTTATAGTCCGATACGGCTAGGTCTGTTTGGGAAGTTCTACAGAAGAAATATGACACTGAAGAGGCTGGCTCGAAGAAATTCGCAGTCAGTCGTTATCTCAAATACACCATGGTCGACGACAAGCTGGTAACTATTCAATCACACGAGTTACAACATATTGCTCATGAGATCATTTCAGAGGGAATACCCCTCGATGAGCAATTTCAAGTAGCTGCGATGATTGACAAGTTACCACCTGGTTGGAAAGACTACAAGAATATCCTGCGACACAAATCAAAGGAACTGACCATGGAGAATTTGATAACTAGGCTTAGAGTTGAGGAGGAATCCAGAAAGCAAGATCAGAAAGAAGAAGTCCTGCTTGTTCAACTGAACAAAGCAAAGATCCATTTGTAACCAAAGAACAAGCCGTTCAAGAAGAATGCTATTCGGAAGTTCAATCCGAACTTTCGTCAGAATGGTCAGAATGGACGTCAGAATCCGAATAAGACAAATAACTAGCAAGCCCAAACCAACAACAATGGAACAGATTCTATCAAGTATTGGAAGTGTCATCGCTTTGGACATATCGCTAGGAACTGCCGATCGCGTACGCCTGCACCACAGGCAAATGCTATCGAATGGCCGTTAGTGGCTATGATTACTGAGATCAACATTGTCGGTGTAACCGATGGGTGGTGGGCTGATACAGGCGCTACTAGGCATGTTTGTTATGAGCGCAGCTGGTTCAAAACTTATAAGGAAACTGAAGGTCAAAAAGTACAACTTGGTGATTCACACTGTATCAATGTAATGGGCACTGGAGAGGTGGACTTGGAGTTCACCTCTGGCAGGACTGTTACCCTCAAGGATGTCTTGCACACTCCTGATATGAGGAAGAATTTGATTTCTGGATACCTGCTCAACAAGGCCGGTTTTCATCAGAGCATCGGATCCGACCAGTATGTTATAACTAAAAATGGGATTTTTGTGGGAAAGGGATTTGCTTGTAATGGGATGTTTAAACTCAGTATTGAAATGAATAAGAATAATGCTTCTGTTTACTCTTTGTCTTATTTTAATTTATGGCACTCTAGACTATGTCATATTAACAAGAAATTAGTACATAATATGAGCATACTTGGCATGATACCAAAAGTTAACTTAAATGAATTTGAAAAATGCACATCCTGTAGTCAAGCTAAGATAATTAAAACTTCACATAAAAGTGTAGCTAGAGAAACAAAAATTTTAGACTTGATACATTCTGATATATGTGAGATGGATGGAACTTTAACCAGAAATGGTAAAAGATATTTCATTACGTTTATTGATGATCATTCAAATTATACTCATGTTTATCTTATGGCACATAAGAGTGAAGCAACTGACATGTTTAGAACATATGTAACTGAAGTGCATCATCAATTTGAAAGAAATATTAAGAGATTTCGTAGTGATAGAGGTACAGAATATGATTCTAATGAATTTAAACAATTATATGCATCATTTGGAATTATTCACGAGACTACTGCACCTTATTCACCTAAATCTAATGGAAAAGCTAAAAGAAAGAATAGGACTCTTACTGAATTGGTAGTTGCTTCGCTTATTAGTTCTGGAGCACCCAAATCTTTATGGGATGAAGTTCTCTTATCTGTATGTCATGTTTTAAATAGAATTCCACATCTATCTTTTGATACTTCATCATACGAATTATAGAGAAGTAGAAAGCCTAATATTGATTATTTTAGAGTTTGGGGTTGTTTCGCATATGTCAGAAAACCTGACCCTAAAAGAATCAAACTTGCAAGTAGGGCATATGAATGTGTTTTTATTGGTTATGCAGATAACAGTAAGGCTTCTAGATTTTTAGACTTAAATAATAATGTGATTATTGAATCCTTAGATGCTGATTTATATGAGGATAAATTTCCTTATTTATTGAGGAACAGTGGGGGTAGTAGTGGGGGTTCACAACCCTCAACTTCCTCTGGCATTCCTCAAACTAGTACAAATGCAAATGTTGATTTAGATTCTGAGCCACGTAGAAGCAAACGTGCGAGAACTACTAAAGATTTTGGTGATGACTATGTTGTACATGCTTTAGAATCTGGTCCTAGTTCTATCAATGAGGCTTTAACCTCACCTGATGCCGATTTGTGGCAAGAAGCCATAAATGATGAAATGGATTCACTAACCTCTAATGGTACTTGGGAGTTAGTGGACTTACCTCGCGGTAGTCGTACTATAGGATGCAAATGGATTCTTAAGAGAAAGCTAAAACTAGATGGTACAATTGAAAATTTTAAAGCTAGACTAGTAGCTAAAGGATATGTACAAAAGGAAAATATAGATTTTGTTGACACTTACTCTCCTGTGACCCGTGTGACTACCATTAGAGTTTTATTAGCCATTTCTACTATGCATAACTTGTTGATCCACCAGATGGATGTTCAAACAGCTTTTCTTAATGGAGAACTTGAAGAGGAACTATATATGGATCAGCCTGAAGGTTTTGTGATTCCAGGGCAGGAACACAAAGTCAGCAAGCTGAATAAGACTTTATATGGTCTTAAGCAAGCTCCTAAACAGTGGCACGACAGAATTGATCAATTATTACTCTCAAATAGTTTTTCTATTAATAATGTTGATAAATGCCTTTATTATAAAGCATCCAGTGATAGTTGCATCATGCTTTGTCTATATGTAGATGATTTACTCATTTGTGGTTCTTCGCTTGAATTAATTTCAGAGACTAAAACTATGCTTAGTCAAAATTTTGATATGAAGGACCTAGGTGAGGCCAATGTTATTTTAGGCATGAAAATCACACATTCTAAGACTGGTATTACTCTTGATCAATCTCATTACATGAGAAGATCTTGAAGAAATATAATTACTTTAACCGTAGACCTGCATGTACACCTAGTGACCCTCATGTTAAACTTTTGAAAAATTCTGGTGCTGCAGTTAGACAAAAAGAATATGCTAGTATTATTGGTAGCCTTCGCTACGCTCCTGACTGCACTAGACCTGACATTGCATATGCTGTAGGTGTATTATGTAGATTTACGAGTTGTCCTAGTTTTGAGCATTGGAATGCTATTGACAGAGTCATGAGGTACTTGAAAAAGACCATGAACTTAGGACTACATTATGAGAGATTTTCTGCTGTCCTTGAGGGATTCAGTGATGCAGATTGGAATTCATTTTCGGATGATTCCAAGGCCACAAGTGGATACATTTTTAGTATCGCTGGTGGTGCTGTTTCTTGGAGGTCCAAGAAACAGACTATTTTAACTTACTCTACTATGGAGTCTGAGTTAGTTGCTCTAGCTGCGGCTAGTGAGGAGGCAAGCTGGTTGAGGAACCTCTTGTCTTACATTCCTTCATGGAATAGGCCTATATCTCCGATCTTAATCCACTCAGATAGTACTGCTGCTATAGCTAAAGTACAAAATGCTTACTATAACGGTAAGAGATTAGCGATTCGTCGCAAGCACAGTACGGTGAGAGAGCTCCTCACGTCTGGTGCTGTTACTGTGGATTTTGTCAGATCAGAAAGTAATCTTGCAGATCCTTTGACGAAAGGATTGTCTCGAGACAAAATTTGGAATACATCGATAAAGATGGGACTGAAGCCCATTTATGATCACAATTGGTGGGAACCCAACCTATACGACTGGAGATCCCAAGACATAGGTTCAATGGGAAAAACAAGCCATACTGTGATTGAAATCATGCAACTTAGGAGTTTTACCACTCCCTAGTCCATCCTGATGTGTATGTGCATGATATATTGTAGCGTTAGTAAGGATGAGCTTGGCTCTTAATGAACTCTATATCTCTGAATGAGAGGAGTGCCTAGCTACAAGAGCACTCTTGATAGACTCACCGGGGTGTTTGTGAAGTGTGGCCGCTTATATGAGAATGGGGCTGATTCTCTAAAAACATTCACCTATACTGGGATAAGCACAAGGTCGGAATGTGCTGGAATTTAGAACTTGCACCTGGTAGAATCACGTGTGGTTTTCCTTCACTGTGTAAAAACGGGTAATGAGTTCAAGACTGAAGATCACTCATTATTCTTGCATTTTGGGGATTGTCCACTATGTAAGGTTCAAGTCTTCGAACACCTTACTTATGCATGGTTCTATACTTTTGAAAAACCGCTTCTTTTAAAATTAGTGTTTTAAATATATAAGTGGGGGATTGTTGGAATTGAGTATACATTCAAAACACTCATCTTGTTGACAATACCGTCTCATGGCCCAACGGTTAAAGTTTTGAGTTCACAAGAGGTGGGGGGGTTCAATTCCTACATTTCACATGATACATACATATATATATATATATATCTATGACCGGGCCGGGCCTTAGGGCCTTGGGGGTCTATTGAAAAAAAAAGAACTTTTTTTTCCTTCTTTTTGAACTGCCAAATATTCAATTTCAAAAACGTTTTTTCTATTAAAAAAATAACTGATTCAAATTTAAAGAGATTTTATGTTATAGCAGTTTCACAAATTAAATGATATTCATTATATGGCCGTTTTTTGATTAATGCATACATATTAATAGCTTCCTGGTTACAAGCTATAAGAAGAGATCATCTTTGGGCAGAAAAATAACACAGAAACAGAAAAAAAAATCATCATTCAATCTTTTCTTAAAAAAAAATTCCTGCGATTTTTGTTTTCTAATTGCTGGTGCAAGTTGATACGTGTTGTGATTAGAGTCTTGGCAGCACTGTAAATCAGAAGCTCGTTGTATCTTGGGAGAAGTGTTTGGTGATCAACGATTCATTTCCAGAATCGGCCATATAGTTTCTTAAAGAAAGTGCAACCCACGCCTCGAGCCACTTCTTACTTTCTTCCTGTTGTAGATCTGTTCCGAAGGTTCACTTGGTACACTCAGGTCCAATTTCTTTAACAGTAAGTGTCGGTCGCCAGTGTGCTAGGATGACATTGGCGAGAGAAAATTGTTGGGCCCAGAGTTGATCACCAAGACGGTGGATGTTGTGAGTCAGATCAGGAAGCATCTTCAAGTTGCGCAAGACAGACAGAAGCGATGGGCTGATGTTCATTGTAGAGCCTTGGAGTTTGATGTGAGAGACCATATTTTCCTTAAGGTATCACCATGGCGAGGTGTCATTCGTTTCGGTGGTGGAGGAAAGTTGAGCCCTAGGTTCATCGGACCATTTGACATCGTGGAACGAGTAGGCAAGGTGGTTTATCATCTTGCATTGCCCCTGGATTTATCTAGAGTGCACGACGTCTTTCATGTCTCGCAACTGAGGAAGTATATCCGTGATGAGAGCCACGTGATTGACTACTTGGAGTTATCTGTGAGGTTGGATTTGTCTTGTGAAATTCCGTCAGTTACTATTGTGGATCGGCAGGAGAAGGTTTTGAAGAACAAGGTGATCAAGCTTGTTCGTGTTTCTTGAAATCCTCACTCGCCAGGTGAGTCGACTTAGGAGCTGGAGGAGGATATCCAGTGGAGGTTTCCTCATTTGTTGGTGTAGCTCTTGTTTTGTTGTTTTCGCTTTTGTTATTGTATTTTTTCCTTTCGCTAGGGGTTACCCTATGTACTTATGGTTGAATTTCGAGGATGAAATTCTTCTTGTTATGTGGGTAGGATTTGTAACCCCTATTGCTCATATTTATATTTTTAATTTTATTTAATAAAATTCTTGATTATTTAGTTTTATTTCTAGGTGTATTTAATTTCTTTTCATTGTATGGTGCGTTGTTCTTCTCTCTCTTGTGATTCATTTTGCATTGATTCATCTTTTTATTCTAATTTATTTGGCCTACAATTTGTTCTTGATCTTATCTATCGTTTAAACCTATTTCATTGCCTAATTGTCGCTTATTGGATTCTTTTTACCATATTGGATACTACCCAGTTCACCCAAATCCATATTGTCTCTATATAAACACCCTAATTGTACCCTAACCCTAATTGTCAAACTCTAATACTAATATATATCTCTCTCTCTGGCCGTCACCCTCTCTCTCTCCTACCTCCGTCCTACCCCTGCCTTCCCTCTGCCCGTCGCCGTCGTCTCCTTAAACTGCCGTCGCCGGAGACCCCCCCCCCCCCCGATCTTCTCCTCTTCCCCTTCGTTGTCGTCGACTTAGCGACACACACCCAGGCCGAGCCCCCTCCTGTCATCCTCCCTGTGGTCGAGCGCTGCCACGACCCGAGTTGCCGCTCGTCTCCCGCGCCGTCGTCGCCATCCCCAGGTTGATGCCGTCGTCTTCTTCCCTTGGTTGTTTGCTGCCGTTCTTGGTTTTTTAAGGGAAAAGATCGAGTAGTGGACAATATAAAAATACATATTCAGAAGGGACTCGTTTTCCCACTGTTTACTGTGGTACCTACTGTTTATCTCTAGATGCATGAGGGCATGATCCATGACACCATTTGTTGTTATTACTGTTATTGTTACTATTTGTCTGAATATATTGTCCTATAGGAGTTCCACTACAAAATCTTAAAGAGAAATTGTTTGATGTAGCAACCATGTGGTAAAATCTGGGACGCATGAAGTGCTACCAAGCTAGTAATTAACATTAGACATAAGAATAACTGTTTACACTGTCATATCCTATTACGGTTACTGTGGATCTTTACTATTACTGTTGATTACTGCTACTGTTGGCACACTGTTACTGTTGATTCTTACTGTTACTGTTATGCTTCTCCTGTTATCACTACACTGCTTACTGTCTTCTGTAGACTGTTATATCTGCTACCCTCTCCATGTTAGTATTTCCTGTTTAGTTTAGTTTTCTCCTCATTTTCCT
Source organism: Hemerocallis citrina (assembly GCA_017893485.1). Lineage (NCBI taxonomy): Eukaryota > Viridiplantae > Streptophyta > Magnoliopsida > Asparagales > Asphodelaceae > Hemerocallis > Hemerocallis citrina. The sequence continues at coordinate 570,424 of JACEHZ010000115.1, forward strand.
ACTTGTATTACTTGCAGCCTGGACTTGCATCTAACGGGCGTTATGTTTTTCTGTTTTTCCTATTTTCCTTGTAATTGCTATATGAGCAGGTTTTGCTGGTCAATTGCCTACTGGAGTTGGTGAGCAAAAGTTTTGAGCTGCGCAATTGGAAATAATTTGCTTAAAATATTTTGATGAACTATTTTATTTCATGAACTGTATTGAGACTTGTATTTGGGCTTATTTTTCCAGGATTATTGTTTTGTTTCGGATCTAGTATTTGTTGGAATATTTATTATTGATGTAATAAATACTGTTGAGTTATGATTGTTTTTGCATGCCTAGTTGGAGTATACTATTATATTTATTGTTATGGTGAGTCAAGTAGGTCCGTACAACTTATGGATGGTGAAAACTATCCGCTGGGCTTAGTCGCGTACCGTATTCCGTATTCTTTTGGGAAGTGGGGCATGACAAAAAGGGGAAAGTTGCGCTGTCATGCCCTGCTTCCCAAAAATACGGAATACGAGCACGTAACATTGGCCCAGCGAATGATTTTCATCATCCATAAGCTGTTCAGGAATCTTTACAACATATCACAATATAATCAGAGTCGGAAGCCAAAAAAGTCAACCACATGCACATATGAACCAAATACCAACAAGAATACTTGAAATAAAATATATTAATCTCAAATAGTAATGATCGGAATAACCCAAAATCCTGGGTCATACTGCCCAAACACAAAGAATACAAGTAATAGATACAATGTTCGAAATGAGTAACAGGAAATAAATGAAGATAGCAAAAGCTCCTGCCAACTAGAACTTTAGATCACAACTCCATCGGGCAGCTGACCATCCTGATATGCCATTAGTAAATTTGCAGGAGAAGGAAAAAAGAAAAAAAAAGTATCCGTCAATTACAAGTTACGGTTCACAAATAATGTAGGATACACGCACATGGGGAAACTAACTAATAGCATGGAAGTCAACTAGCATGGTATACTAACAGTACAGTTGTTTTATGTCAAAGGCAGTGTCACATGGCAACTAACAGTGTCTAGTAACAGTAAGCTCAGTATATCAGTGAATCAGGATAACAGTATAACAGTATCAGTCCGACAGTTTCAGTCTAACAGTATCAGTCTAACAGTATTAGTCTTATGTTCTTATAGTCTTGTGTGTATTACTAGCTAGGTAGCACTTCATGCATCCTGGTTTTTACTACATAGTTGCTACAACAAACAGTTTCACTTTTAGATTTCATAGGGGACCATAATGGGGCAGTGTACTCAGGTATCAGTAACAGTAGCAGTAGCAGTAACAGTAACAGTAACAGTAAGAACCTAGTGGTTCTCTTCTCCTCTACACCTTCCTATAGGAAGTAATGTAGACAGGGTCAGATAACAGTAACAGTAACAGTAACAGTAACAGTATGGAACACTAGTTCCCTTCCAAGTACACGTTTCCATATTTTCCACTACTAGATCTTTCTATAAGAATCCCGGCTTGGTTACTTTTATTATGGTCATCAAACATGCATGGATGTATACGAAATAGTGTCAAACTAACATGATATAATCAGTGTTTGGTTCAGGGAAACCAATAATTATGCATAGATGATTTACAGTCACATAACGAGCAAAACAGTGTATGTTCATATTCAGAACTGCAAGACAGTACAGTACTAAAACAGTGATTCCTGCTACTAAAAACATCAAACCCTAAATCCGTCAAAGGCTCTGGAAAGTATACTTTCACATGAATCCAGCAAGTATAAATAATTCATATAGTAATTCACAACATCTTAACTCAAAACAGATTTGAAAACAGAAAACATGTTCAGTCAGAACTCAGGAAAACAAATTCTCAGTAAGGAAAACTGCATCGAAACCTCTCAAATAAATTCAGGAAAAATCTGGGGTATTCCCCTATATGTCTAGAATCAAAATATAAAGTTTCATAATATTCTAGTAAAAATTTTTTAGTTATCAAAAATAAGAAAACATCAAGAAACGATACTTTGGCAAATCTGGAATTCCCAACACTGCTATACGAAAACTAAGATATCTCGCAACCAGTGAAACGAAATCCGAATCCGCCAAAGGGATATGAAAATAGATAAAATATACTAACTTTCTTATATCACAAACATTTTTCATATAGTAAAAGAAATCATAGGGAAATTAAGGTTCTTTACAGAACAGCGAGCAAAATACAGCAAGTATAGATTTCATAAACGAGCATGAAACAACACATAAAACTCATCAATAAAATTTACCAAAATTCTGGGTAATCCCTAACTAGATAAAGAAACACTAACCAAAGTTTTGGATCAAAATAATATAGGTAGCATAGTTCTTTAAAATGATTTGCCATCAAAATTACCGAAAAACAGAATCTGGAAAAGATCGACACCTCTGTACTAAAATAGTCATAACTCAGTCATACGAAATCAAAATCAAGCAAGGTCAGAGGGATTTGAAAATAGACGAAATTATCTAAAACTCATGTTTTATACCGAAATCAAGATACTGACTTTAAAATAGTCCAAAACAGCAACCAAAACAGAACAGTGACAAACTACAGATTTTTCCCTTAAAAACAAAATCGACACCGATTCAAGAAAATTGATCCAAATACACCCAAACATGAAATCGAGTCTACCAAGTGTCTAAACATCATGAATTAGGGTTATTAACATATCTAAATCAAGCCTATCACATGGTTCTCAACAAATATCCAAACTCTTACAAAAGTCTCACATACATGTTCAAATCAAGAACGGGTAAAACCTAAGTTATTTCATGTCCATATTGTGTCGTGAGTCATCTATGGTCAAGTTTTCACAATAGAGACAAAACCCATCAAGCATAACACAAACAAGAGTCGTCTCTAGACCCAACTATACTATAGGTGAACTTTTTGACTTGTATCAAACAAATGAATTGGAGTACAAGTTACTTACCTTAACCGAAGACGAAAATGCTAAAACCTAAGAATAACGAGAACGAATCCCGACACGAACTCAACGAACGAACTCGAACACGACACACGAATTCAAAAGTGAGCAAAACCCACGACCCACGAGCGAGGCACGAACGAAACTCAAAGAACACACGGACGAACAAACTCACGGATCCAAAACGAACACGCGAACTCAACCGAACACAATGCACGAACCAATCACCACTTCTAACACAACGAACCACGGCAAAACCTCAAACCAACACATGCACGGGCGAAGTACGTGCCCACCACCAACATGATCAAAACCCACTCGATCAACGACACACCCATGGGGCTGCACTGCGGGGGCTGGCCTGCAGGTCGCTGTCGCGATGACTGGTGCATCGGGGGCAGCCGGGAGGAGGTAGGGAGACCGGAAGTTGGGTGAGAAGGTTGGGAGTAGAAGGCAGGTGTTGGGCGAGGACGACGCAGTGGGGCTGCGCGTTGTGGGGACTGCCGGTGACAGGTGAGGGTCACGACTGGTGGCTACGACGGAGGACGGGACCCAGGCACTGGGGCGGGTGCAGCAGGCAGATGGTGCATGGGGGTGCGGTGTATAGCGGGATGGAGAGGATGGGTTGGCGGTGCAGTCGCAGGCGGCTGTCGATGGCACCGCACTCGCGTTGAAAGGAGGAGGATGGGGTGTGGTAGGGGAGCTGGCTGGCGCGATGGTGGGGGGAGCTAGGAAACGGGATGAGGAAGAAGGTGAAGCGACGCTGGGTAAAAGGCAGATGGGTTAGGGTTTCTGTGTTTAGGGTTCAGAATATATAGGTAGAGTTGGGTAGTGAACAGGATAAGGTAAATTAGAACGGGTTTAGGTAGTGTAAGTTGAATTTTTTCCCAAAATGACCCTTTTTATGAAAGTTTTTCCACAAACGACCTGTTTTTTTTAATTCCATAAACGCCCCACTCACTTTTTGAAAAAGCGAGTGTGGTATAATCCATCACGCTTTTTCAAAAAGCGAGTCTTAGGGTTCAGAAAATTTGAAACCTAAGACTCGCTTTTTGAAAAAGCGCGGATCATAATGCCACACTCGCTTTTTCAAAAAGCGAGTCTTGGCCTTCTTTGCCCAACAACACTCGCTTTTTGAAAAAGCGGAAGAATTAACCCACACTCGCTTTTTCAAAAAGCGAGTGTCGTTTGGGACTTAAACCCCCCACCCCCAAACAGATCTCACTATTCTTTCTATTTTCTCTTTCGCTCGCGAAACCCTAACCCATCTCTCATCTCAAATTCGTCAAAGTACCCTCGTAATTTGTGGAATAACCCATAAAATTGCTTTGGACAACTTAAACCCATCTTCCAATAGAGGTTTAATTTGTTGGAATTTGGGTATACTTGAAGAGGAAAGCAACTTTATTGTGAAGGTATGATGTTTATTGCCCCATTATTTTGTTAATTTCATTAGGTTTTCTTTTTGGGTAGATAATAACTCGCTTATTGGTATAAATTAACGTAGGTATGGATTTGGAGATTCCTATTTGGTTATACTTTGGTGGTGAAATAATTCGTGATCCAAAGATTGGTTGTTGTTATAGAGTGTTGGATCCGGAAATAGTTTGGGTACCCCGTACCATTACATTTGAAGAAGTAGTTGAGAAAATATATGAAGTTACTAATTGGGATAGGAATCAATGGAATGTGAAAATTTTAGCTCGATACGCAGCAGGAAGAGGAGATGGTCAGTATTTTATGACAGTGCCCGTACCTACTCATAATGCGCTGAAGTCATTGATTGCTAGGACATTTGATCCCAATTGTGCTTGGTCTGCATTAGAGTTATATATTCAGCAAATTCGAGTTGTGAATGCTCAGCCAGATGATGATTCCAAGTTCAAGCTTCATAAGGGTAGTACCTACACAGCAGATAAGGTCTAACCCCGCTCAATTTTCAGAACCAAATCCAGTATCCTCACAAGAGAACACCTTCACAAATTCAACAATCCCGGATTCTCTAAATGTTGAGATGCCACGCCAACCTAGTCCCGTTCCTGACTCTGTTCCAAATGACAGTGTATTTGAACTCTTTCAAAATGCAGTTTGTAACAACAGCTTATTAGACGATGAAGAAGAGGAAGAAACAGACGACGAAGATGATGATAGTGGTGAAAATGATGACGGAGACGAAGATGATGATAGTGGTGCAAATGTAAATCCTACGAACAACAGTTCTAATGAAGTCAGAGCTACTTATAGCTACTCCAATGTTGACGCTCATGTTACCGAGGAGATGGCTGAAGGTGCTAGAGTACACCTAGTTCCACAAGAGTCATCTGGTTCGTCCAATGTAGACGAATTGTATGTTGGACAGGAGTTTATAAGTAAGCAGTCGATTCAACAGGCAGTGAAGTTGTATTCTATCAAAAAACATCGTGAATTCGTAACTTTGAAATCTACACCGTCACTATACACTGTTAAATGCAAAATGGTACCTAGAAAACGTACCATTGAGGAGATCGTGCAAGGTCCCCCCGGAGTAAGTGATGGTGGCTGCCCTTGGCGATTACGAGCAATGGTTCCAAAAGGCGGGACGAATTTTGTGGTGAAGAAGATAGTTGGGCCACACACTTGTACGAATCCAACGTTGAATCAGGATCACCTTAAAATTGATTACAATCTTGTTTGTAATCTGATTGTTGATGTGGTGAAAAAGGATACCGGTTTATCACCGAGGTCAATTATTGAGATTGTTAAATTACAATATAATTATCAGATTTCGTATAAGAAAGCTTGGCGAGCAAAACAAAAGGCGATCGAGAGGTTGTATGGTACCTTCGAAGAAGCATACACAAAGTTGCCTTTTCTACTCACAGCAATTCAAGCAGCAAATACAGGAACTGTTGTTCACTGGGATAAGTATGAGTCTAGTCCTAGTGAGGAAACATTCAAGGGTGTATTCTGGGTATTTGGTCCTTCAATTGAAGGTTTCAAGTCTTGCAGACCTGTTATCAGTGTTGACGGAACTCACTTGTATGGTAAGTACAAGGGTTGCTTGCTAATTGCTGTTTCCCCAAATGCGAATGATTGCTTATTTCCGTTTGCATTTGCATTGGTTGATGGAGAGAGTATAAATACGTGGACATGGTTCATGACTTGCATCCGATATTATGTCACCGATCGCATTGAGTTGTGTGTTATCTCTGATCGTCACGCTGGTATAATATCTGCTATGGAGTTACAAAATGGAGCTTGAAACGAACCTAATGGATATCACCGTTATTGTATGCGTCATTTTGCTACAAATTTCTTTAGTAAATTTGGTAGCATGGCATTGCGTAAGAAGGCGAAAATTATAGCGTGTCAACGCCAACCCAAAAAGTTCATGGCCAAACTTGCTAAACTTGAAAACGTAAATGTTGAACTTGAAAACTTTCTGAACTTGAAAACGTAAATGTGAAAACCCAAAAAGAATTTACGAGTGATTCGACAGCTAATTTGATGGAATAGGGCCTTAAATCGAAGAATTTCGACGATGGGTTAGGGTTTCGCGAGCGAAGAAGGAGAAAATAGAGAGAATAGTGAGATCTGTTTGGGGGTGGGGGGTTTAAGTCCCAAACGACACTCGCTTTTTGAAAAAGCGAGTGTGGGTTAATTCCCCCCGCTTTTTCAAAAAGCGAGTGTTGCTGGGCAAAGAAGGCCAAGACTTGCTTTTTGAAAAAGCGAGTGTGGCATTATGATCCGCGCTTTTTCAAAAAGCGAGTCTTAGGTTTCAAATTTTCTGAACCCTAAGACTCGCTTTTTGAAAAAGCGTGATGGATTATACCACACTCGCTTTTTCAAAAAGCGAGTGGGGCATTTATGGAATATAAAAAAAACAGGTCGTTTGTGGAAAAACTTTCATAAAAAGGGTCATTTTGGGAAAAAAATCGTGTAAGTTTCGGGTCTGGGTTTTAATTAGAATAGGGTATACAATGGGTTTGGGTTAGTTTAAGTTAATGGGTAAATGGGTATGGGTATTTAGAAGTAGATGGGTTAGAGTATTAGGGTTTTAAAATTAAATAGGAAAATTAAATAACAAATAAAAATACTGTTTACAAAAAAATGTAATTTGCATTACCAAATAGTATTTATTTAAAATAGATACAATATAATTAGCACATAGAAATGGATTTTCAATAACCCGCCAAAATTAGTAATAATAATAACAATAATAACAGTAATAATAATAAGAGAAATAATAACAAAACTAGGAATTGTATTTTAATATAAAATCATAGAAAATAGTTACAATTTAAAATTACTGATCGAAACCAGATTTTTAAAATAGAAGATCCAAAAAAATACATTTTGACAAAAGAATTTGAAAACCGGAAAAATAATTTGCGAAAATTTTTAAAATACAGAAAATACACAAAAAATACATTTTTGGAAAAACAAGGGTTACATTCGCTGAACTAAAAGTAAAAAGCATACTGAGGTTTATAAGGCTGAGACCCCCCCCCCCTGAAGAGCACCTCCTCAGTCAAGTCCTTCCAATCGAACTTCGGTCGATCGTGGAGCGTCTGAACCATCTCGTCTTCCTCGGGGCTAAGGCCTGGGCTCTCCTTCACCCACTTCGAAACTTCCTCGATCCAAGCCGTCGGGATGACCCAAGGTTCTCGACTTCGGATGAGGAAGTACTTATCCCTCCAATTTTTGATCAAGTCAGAGCATCTGACGAGCTTTGCACCATGCCTCGGGGCCAAGTAGAACCTAAATTCTGACTTCTGCTGCTGGTGAACCCGGTAGACAGTCCGCAGCACACTCTATCGAGGCTCGAAACTCGCGGCTTGGCAATGAAGGACGAACCCATTGATTAGTCTCCACACATTCGGCATATGCTGAACCGGGCTAATCCTGTACAATCGCATAACTTCAACGATAAAAGGATGAAGAGGCAATCGAACACCGGCTATGAAGGCGTCGACAGGCCAAAAGCACATATCTACTGGCATCGGAGAATTGGCCCTCACACCAGGTCCTGGCAACTTCAAGTTGAATTCCTTCGGAATTTGAAAGCGGTTCAGATCATAGTAAGGTCTTATTCCTTGAGAATAGAGATGGTCTGGTCAACTTCTGATGTCTCTCGAGCCGCATTCTCCTCAAAACTCCGCCCTATACCGTACATGATGCGTTCGGCCATGTCCTCTGGAAGATCCTAAACCCTGTGTCAATGGCCCAGGCAATCAGCCGAAGTCTCCCATTCTCCGCTCGACCTCGACAATAGTCTCCACCACGGTCGAAGAAGACCTTACTACAGCCTTACCCTTGTCGATGGCAGGGACTTGACTAGAGGTCGACTCAAGGGCGAGGATGGGGGAGGTCTCCTGCCTCGGAGGAATGCTAGACATTCTCTTAAAAAAAAGTTAAGTTATCTAAAGTTACCTTGATTTGACGGCAACAGCCGGAATAGATCACCGAAGACAGAATATTCCGCCAGAAGCTCCCGTTAGACAGCAAGAAATCGCTGAGTAAAAATTTTGAGAATGAGGAAATGAAGGGTGGAGGTGGAGATTTATAGAGAGATAGCTCATTGGCACATTCACCAAGGTTAAGAGGCCCCCATTCGCACAAAGGCTAGGTCCATTTACCGCAAGACGACAAGAGCGGGACAAACCAAGGAGTTGATTGGTCAACGGTCAACGGTCAACCACGCCATGTGTCGCTCTCCTGGACTCGACAACAAGTGCCGAACATTCTTGCCACCGACGTCCAAATGTGAGAGATGGCGTTGACTGGTCAATGGTCAACAGTCAACCATGCCACATGTCACTCTCCTGGACTTCGGCAACAAGTGCCGAGCAATCTTGCCATCGACGTCCAAATGCAAGAAATGGCATTGATTGGTCAATGGTGAATGGTTGACCATGCCACGTGTCGCTCTTCTAGACTTCGGCAACAAGTGCCGAGCATTCTTGCCACCGACGTCCAAATGCGAGAAATGGTGTTAACTGGTCAACGGTCAACGGTCAACGACGCCACGTGTCTCCCTCCTGTACTTCGGCAACAAATGCCGAGCACTCTTGCCACCGACGTCCAAATGCGAGAAATGGTGTTGACTGGTCAATGGTCAACAATCAAATGTCAATGACACCACGTGTCGCCCTCCTGGATTTTGGTAACAAATGCTGAGCGCTCTTGCCACCGACATCCAAATGCTAGAAAATGTGTTGACTGGTCAACGGTCAACGGTCAACGACGCCACGTGTTGCCCTCCTAGACTTCGACAGCAAGTGCCGAGCGCTCTTGCCACCGACGTTCAAATGCGAGAAAAACACTTGCCTCAGGATATGCACCCACGATATAGCGCTCAGATCGAGCCACGACAGCCAGCGCCAGATCAGCCGTGTGATTGCTTGAAAAATCATGCCAACGATATGATCAACGCTCCAGATTGCGCCACATCGATATTCCCTGATTAATTCTTTTTTATTATTAATTTGAATTAATTATTTAAAAATTGCGAAAATTAATTAAAATTTCAAGAAAATTAATAAAAAATTCTAAAAAATAATTATAAATTCAGTGAAATATTTTTAAACTCCTGGAAAAATAATTATTAATTAGAACGATTAATTAATATTTTTTGAAAACAGATTGTTGCTTTGCAAAATTGGATACATAAATCGAAAAATAATTTAAAAATTAGAAAAAATTCAGAAAAACCAAGAAATTTTGGAAAATCATTTTAGGAACCTTACATGCTTGGACCAACACCGTTACACTTCGAGCAAGATCCAAACTCTCCCAAGAACTCCGATAAATTCTATAAGCCATTAAAAACGGTCAAACTACTCTTCAAAGGCTGTAAAACTCAATCATTAAGAGTGGGGGACTTGTGATATGGCTAAAATAGAACCAAATCAGGACCGTTAAAATCGGGCATGAATCTTAAAGTTCTCAGGAGTAAAACGGTAATTTCACCTACAAACGGATCTATCTTATTGGGTACAGGAAACGACCCGCTACAAACCAATTCAGATATTTAAAGAGTAATTCAAATTTGTGATTATCTCTAAGAGGTAGTTTAAACAGTCTCTCTTATCATGAAACGAGTTTAAACTCTATATCTTATCCAAAAATACCGGGACATAGAGATAATTGATTATCTCTAAACTGTCTCTTAAGGCGACTATAAATACCCCTCTCCTCCCACCATAAAAAGGTAATCAATCTTTTTCCACATAAAGCTCTTTCATAATCTTCCTGATTACTGACAAGAGCATTGGAGGGTTCGTCACCGGGATCCATCCCGGTGTATCGAACTTTTTGCAGGTTAACGATAGCAGCGAGAAACCAGTCAAATGCCGGTGAAGTCAAAATTTTTGCCTTGTTCATTTTTCAAAAGAATCCACAAATTTATGTGTTTGCTCCCACACCAAGATCAGCAGCAACAAAGAACTAACATTTTGTATTTGTGTAGTGTTAGATAAATAAATTCTATCGTAACTATCATATAAACTAGTCAAAACATTTTCAAATTTTCTAGTGAAAACAACATGATTAAAATCATCTATTTCTTCATGTGGAGCATAAGTATAAAAAATCTCAATTAATTTTTTGGTGACATCTAACTTAATCATGAGATTCATTACACTAGCAATACAATATAACATAGGAAGAGGATGAAAATATTTTAAAATTATAATATAAGCGGCATAAACAATTTCTCCAATGAAAGGGTCATTTACCAAATCTTTAGTTGTTGTCATCATAGTGACAATTGCAAGTAAAATACCACTAGATGTAGATGTATGTGTTTTTGACAATTGTAAAGTAGCATCATTAAAAGGTTCTAAAAATTTGTACAAACTATCGACAAAAAACCAAAAATCAGCATCTAACATAAAATCTTGCATACCCATTGCAATACAAAGTTCTCTAAGATTAAAATGATAGTGAAGAAAAACACTTAATAAATCAAAAGTAGAATTCCAACGATGTCTAACATCTTTAGAAAAACATTTAAATACAATTTCCCTAAGTTGACACCAATCATGAAAAGCTTGATATATTGGACCACTCAACATAATAAAATGAACACAATTTCTCATTGCCTCTATTTTATCGTATCCATATTTAAGTGCATCTTGTACACAAAAATTTAAAATATGACAAACACACCTAACATGAAAAGTTTTTGGTTCTAAAGGATTAAGTGTAATTAGCAAACTTGCAAGTGCCTTAGTATTATTAGAGGTGTTATCAAAACCAATAACAAAAACTTTATCAAAAATACCAAAATTATTACATGCTTCCATGATGTGTGTGGCAATTATTTCACCCTTATGTGGGTACCTAACAAATACAAATGAAATTATCCTATTTTGAAGTAGCCAATCAGAATTTATCTAATGACATGTTACACATATCAATGGTACGTTGTTCACTCCTACCCATCCATCCGATGTCAAAGAAACTCTAGTGTTTGGTGACGTAAGTGTTGCTACTGAAAAATCCTTAGCCTCATTGTAAACTAATTTACAATCACCCTTTAGTACACTCCTAGGATTTTTTTTATTATGGGGGTTGATGCTGTTTATTTCTGAGACACGTGTGGAAGCACCAGGTGTGAGTTCGAACTCAATTTGTATTGAAGGAGATTGCCGCTCGTCTGCCGACCTTCGGTTGACCTTCTGGGGGCCTACGATGAGCTCGGAAAGACGTTGAAGGTTGGGCTCGGATCGGAAGGGTCGGATCCGAGGTCTTGTGTACCTGCAGACGGTCCTGAAACACCGGGGTTTGTCCCGGTGGCGGACCCTCCGACGCTCTAGTCAGTCTCTGTGAGAGAGTAGCAATAACTAGATATATTTAAGTGGCAAAAGATTGATTACCTCCAAAAGGTGGGTGAGGGTCTAGTATTTATAGAGAATCCCAACCGGGTTTGGTTCCGCTTGGGGGCCGGGTTTGGATCCGAAAGCCCATGGGCCTGACGTGGCAGAAGGCCCAGGGGGTTTAGGGCGGTTGTGGTGATACCAGGAGTGGTATAGGGCTGACGTGGCGAAACCCTTGGCGGTATTTGGAGCTGACGTGGCCCATCGTGAGTCCTCTGTGCCTCTGGGGGAATCGGAGGGCCTAGGCTGCGCCAGGTCATCCTTCCGCCCCGCCAGAGAGGGGGGACGGCCTGAGGGACTGCTCCGGATCGGACTCCGGGGGATACTGAGGCTCGTCAGTACGAGGAAGCCGGCACTGTGAGGGCAAACACGAGGTTCGGCGCCGACCCTGAAGGGGTCCGGAGCCGAACCGGGTTGTTATTCTTGCTTTCCTGAGTAGGAATTGTATTGGGCCCTGGATGGGCCTCAGGCCATTTTTACACTGTCACACAAGCCCCCCACTCCTGCAGGGGGTGCGGGAGCTAGCCGTGGAGGAGTGCTCATGGTTGTAAAAACGGGATGGTAAGTCATTGAGCCTTCCTGAGAAGGGTACCCGGGTGCCAGACAGGACCTCGAGCTGGCGAGGGATTACGGGCTGGTAAGGGTGAAGGCGGGCCGTTGTTTCTTCCTGAGAAGAGTACCCCGGTGCCAGACCGAACCTCGTGATGAGGGGGAATTACGGGTCGGTAAGGGTGATGACCAGCCGGTGGATCTTCCGAAGAAGAGTACCCAGGTGCCGGACCGGACCTCGAGCTGGCGAGGAATTACGGGTCGGTGAGGGTGAAGGCGAGCCGTTGTTTCTTCCTGAGAAGAGTACCCTGGTGCCAGACCGAACCTCGAGATGAGGGGGAATTATGGGCTGGTAAGGGTGATGGCCTGCCGGTGGATCTTCCGAAGAAGAGTACCCAGGTGCCAGACCTGACCTCGAGCTGGCGAGGGATTACGGGTCGGTGAGGGTGAAGGCGAGCCGTTGTTTCTTCCTGAGAAGAGTACCCTGGTGCCAAACCGAACCTCGAGACGAGGGGGAATTATGGGCTGGTAAGGGTGATGGCCAGCCGGTGGATCTTCCGAAGAAGAGTACCCAGGTGCCAGACCCGACCTCGAGCTGGCGAGGGATTACGGGTCGGTGAGGGTGAAGGCGAGCCGTTGTTTCTTCCTGAGAAGAGTACCCTGGTGCCAAACCGAACCTCGAGACGAGGGGGAATTATGGGCTGGTAAGGGTGATGGCCAGCCGGTGGATCTTCCGAAGAAGAGTACCCAGGTGCCAGACCTGACCTCGAGCCGGCGAGGGATTACGGGTCGGTGAGGGCGAAGGCGAGCCGTTGTTTCTTCCTGAGAAGAGTATCCTGGTGCCAGACCGGACCTCGAGCTGGTGAGGGGGAGTTACGGGCCGTTATGGGGCGAACCGCTGTGCCTTGGGGTTGTTCTGAGTAGCGTGGTCCGTTGTTTTCGCGGAGCATTTTTTTGGGGGGCGCCTTGGGACCTGTGCAAGATTCCTATTTCCTAGGTGCGTTAATGGCGCCGCTAAATAACGGTATGGCGCATGGTCTTCCGTCGTTTGGTTTTCCCCACATCATAATGGCTGGCCCCTGGGGGGGCTTATAAGTACCCACCTCCCCCTTTCTCGTTGTGGTTCAAATCCAGGCAAAGGTGGTCTGTTTGGCCCATAAAGGTGTCTGCTTCGGCGGACGCCTGTTTTTTGCAAATTCTTGCCCCCGGTTTTGTCGGAGAGGTAGTTTCTTTGTCGCCCGATCTTCTCTTGGATCTGATGGCCCTGATGCGGCGGTCAGATCCAGGGGGGGTCCGGGCGAGAGGGATAACGACCGAACGTCGAAGGGTGAGCCGTCTGCAATAGCGGAGGTTCTATCCTTCCGAGAGGGATGACGGGCGTTCCGGGCCGGTTGTTTGCAACTGCGAGGGTTCGGTTGCTGGAGTAGGCTGGGCCTTTGCAGTTGCATCAACTGGCTCGGAATGGAGCACTTCTTTCGGCCTTCGGGTGTTGATCTGCTTTTGACCGGTGTGCTTTCTGAGGGGGGCGTCTTGAAGCTTTGGGCCCCGGGTAGATGAGTAGTTCTCCGATCGGAGGCTGACTATTCTGTGTCCCAATAGGGCTCCAGGTTGAGGCGGTTTCTGTCTCACCCGGGAACAGTTCGGGTCTTCGGCCGATGACGCTGTAAGCCCCGAGCTGCTCGCGGGTGAAAGGGGAACCGACCCAGTCTCGGAGCCCGGGGCGTCTGTCTGAGGACAGCGCCTTAAATCTTAAAAATAAAAATGTTTCCTCTTCCGAATACTTCTTCCACGCTGGCCTCCTTGACTGGCTGCCCGCCTGTTAATGGATGATGTCAGCGTCGCACGTTTTGAGGATGTGGCGCGAATTCTTAGGCGGCAGTTGCATGTTGGATAGGTGAACAGTATTCGCGGGAATCGAGGAGTCGCTTCTATCTCCTATAAATAGTCCCCCCTTTCCCCTATTTGTTCACTCCTTTCTCTTTCAAAATAAAATTTTTCAACACTTCAGCGCTCATCTTCGCGTCTTGCTGTACCAGACTTGCCCTTCCGGAGTGACCCCAGGTGAGTTAGCAAGTCTACTTGGCCTAGGCATAGATGGACAGGGCTCAGTCCGGCTCATCAGCGTCGACGTCTCGGGGGGAGGTGGAGCCTATCTCTGACTCGACGTCCTGGGAGGAGCCCGTACTCGAGGAGGAGTCAGTGTACGTTGACGAGTCTTCTGACACGGTTTCGTGGGAGGAACCGGTGGTTGAGGAGGTGGCATATGGTGCGAGGCGGTCGCGCTCCCGTCGTTCCTTCGTGGTGGGGATCAGTGAGTCGGAGGAAGCGACTGACGGTTCGGACGACGTCCGTGTTTTGGAGCCGGCTACAGAGGGTGAGAGAGGCGAGGGCGGCATTGTAAGGGGATCCACGGTTCCGGGGGCAGGCCCGAGTTCCATGCTGACTGGTCGGGGGCCCTTATTCACTCCCTCGTCGGAGCGATCCGAGAAGAGGAAGAAGGCTCCGAGGAAGGTAGGGTTGGGGACCGGTGGCTCGAGCCAGGGGACTGGTTCGCCCGCGCAACCGAAGCATTTCCGTCAATATCCTGACGACCTGTCCGACCAGGAGCTCTTTGGTGTGCAGGCCTCTTCGCCGAGTCGGCCGAGAGTGTTGATGGACGCGATTCTGACCGCCTTGGACGGCGGGGATTTGGAAGTCTTGCAGTTGGCGTACCACATAGGTCCTGGTTACGAATTGATGCTGCCGAGCTCTACTCTTCGCCCAACCGATCCTCTGTCTGCTTGGTATTGTGTCTTCCCCGTGGACGCGTTTATTTCTGGACTGAGGCTGCCGGTCCATCCGTTTGTTCGGGAAGTGTTGAACTGGGCCTCCTTGGCACCGATGCAGTACGGGCCGAACTCTTGGGAGCAGATAATCAGCTTTGTACTGAGGTGCGAGGAACAACGGGTACCCTTGCGCTTGAACGTGTTCCGAGCGATGCTGATGTTTTGTTCGGCAGCCGAGGGGGTTTACTATATCTCCCCCCGGAGCAGGAGGAAGGTTGTTCATAGCCATCCTGACTCTATTAAGGACTGGAGGAAAAAGTATCTGGTGATCCGGAATGAATGGCCCTGGGACATTCCGACTCGATGGAATTACTCCAAGCCGAGTTATCCTGCGCCGGGGCAGGGGGATCTGACGGTCGAGGAGTGGGGGTTTGTCGAGCGTCTTCGTTTGTCCCCTAGTATTAATTGGTCGAAGGTGACGGAGGTTCGCCTGGCGAGCGTTGGACTGAGCCCCGCCGTTCTCCGTATGTAGTTGTTTCTTTTCCCTTGATCCTTTCGTACATTCTTGCTCATTGCCCTTAATGGCTTTTTCTGCAGATATGGATGAGGCATCAATCCAAGCAAGGCGGCTCGTCATGAAGAAGGAAAATGCCGAGAAGAAGAAGGCGGTGAAGAGGCCGAGGGAGCTGCCCCTTGTTATCTCGGAGGTACCGCTTGAGCCGAGGGCTAAGAGGACTCGTTCGGAGACAGGCAAGGGGGGTGCCTCTTCGAGGGGTAAGGGCCCGGCGAGGGCGTCCGATCTTGACAAGGGGAAAGGTTCCTTGGTAGGGGTCGAGGAGGAGGACCCGGTGGTGGAGTTGTTGCGGCAGCGGTGGGTGCCGGACTGGTCGGTTCGGATGAGCGACTGTCTGACCGAGGAAGCCCAGGCCGTAGAGGTGGTGGAGAAGCTGGCAACGCCTCGCGATCGCCAGATGATGGAGAACGAGCCCGTGGAGGTGGCATTCACGCGCCTGGCGCAGGCCACCGTGTCGGTAAGCTCGTCGACCTCCCCCTCTCCGTTTGGTCTTGCCTTAGGAGTTTGCTTCTAATCCGTTTCTTTCGGCCGCAGGCTTGTATGCAGGGGGCTAATGTAAAGAATCTCTACGAAGCGTCCCTGTTACAAGAGCGTGCTCGGGCGGACAAGAGCGGACGAGAGATGAAGGAGATGCGGATCGAGCTCGAGGGTTCGCGTCAGAGGGAGCAGCTGATGAAGCTGGAGCTCGAGGCCAAGGACACCGAGTGGGAGAAGGGGGTGGCCTCTTTGAAGAGGAAGTTTGCCAGGGAGAAGGGGGAGCTACTGGCCGCGTTTGCCAAGGAGAGGAAAGAGCTGACGGATGCGGGCCAGCGGATGGTGATAGCCGCCCAGGATGAGTGCTACGCGAAGGCGCTCAGTCACGTGAGGCATTTCTATCCGACCCTCGATCTGTCGAACTTCGAGTATGACATGGAGCTTGACGGGACTCCGAAGGTCCCTGCCGTAGAGGGGCTCGTGGAACACCCGGCTGATGATCGTTCTGTAAGCCCGATCAGCGTCGAGGAGGGAAACCGAGATGTATAGTTTTGCTTTTCTTTCTTCTTTCCTCCTTTCGATTGTATTTGCCTCCCGCGGACTGGCCCCCGCCTTTTTGTGCTTATATATAAAAGTAATTCGGACCTGCCATGGGTTTTGATGCCAGTCGTTTCCGGATTTCCCCGCTTAGGTGCTTCGGGTTGGCCCACTTCGTAGGTTGCAGTTTCCCTTCCCGTGGTGGGTCTCCCGTAGTTTCCATGTGGCGTGGCTCCGGGGTAAGGTTAAGGTCCTGGAGGCCGCACTGGCTCGTCATCGAAGGGGGGCTCGGAACACTGATGAGGCTTGTAACTTTTATCGGAACAAGTTCGCCGTCTTAAGCGCGGAGGCACGCCGGTTGAGAAGAGCGGTGTGGGATCGGGAGCTCGGCGGCGCGGACCTTAGACAGGCCGGGCTTAGTACTTTGGTGCCGAGGTCCTCTCCTGGGGGGTTACCCCGCGACGTCTTTGCGGAGAAGGAGATGGGGATGCCTTGTTACAAGGCGATGTCGGGTGCCTCGTTCTTTTCCTCCGTGGGTCGACAGGCGGAGGGGGTTCCTTCTGCGCTGCTGCTGTTGCAGTGGGCGCGACCGGATGACGCCCTGAGCTCTGTGGCTGGAGGGTCGAATGTGGCAGAGGCTAAGGAGCACCATAACGAGGGGAGGGGCCCCTAGTTGCTTGGCCGAAATACTCTCCGTGCCTCGTTGGGCCCGAGGGGCCCTGATCTTCCTGATTTGAGATGAGTGGAGCGGTCTTGTATCGGTCCTTGTTTTTCTTTCGTTTTATTTTTCCTCTTTGGAACGAGAGTAAAGGGGTATGAAAGGAGAATCCTTTTCCTTCCTCGCTCCGGCCAGTAGTGTAGTACGCAATGTCGGAGGTAAGGTCTGGCTCCATCGTTCCGCAAGGGATCGAAGAGGGGCTTTAGGAAGGACTTTTGGTCCGGACTCGTATTGAGATTATCGAGTCATTTGGGTTCGGACAAAAAGGGATATTTTTAGCATAAGGTAGGGAGGGCCGCTAAGGCAGCCTTTTACAAATGAGGGTTTACACAAAAGCAGATTTACATTTAGCCGGGTCATAACCTATGCTCGTTCGGCATCGAGGGGGAACACACCTCCCCCGACGGTGGTCATGTAGCATGATCGCGCCGCTTCTTGGCTGCCTCGGACGATGCCGACTCCTTGAGGGGTGGGGAACTTGAGTTTCAGATGGTAAGCCGAAGGCACCGCTTGTAGGGAGCATAGTCCAGGCCGGCCAAGTATGGCGTTGTAGGCTGTCTTGACGTTGACCACCATGAAGTCCATGGATTCGGTCCTCTTGATAGGAGTCGATCCGGCGGTAACATCGAGGGTAACAATTCCTTCTATCACGACAGGGACGCCTGAGAACCCGTGTAGGGTGTACCCGGCTGGCTTGAGTTTGCCTCGGGGTAACCTGAGATCTTCGAAGGCTTCGAGGAAGAGAATATTCACCGAGCTACCGTTGTCGACGAGGATCCTGCGGACCTCCCAATTAGCCATGTGAAGGTTAATGACGAGGGCATCGCAGTAGGGCAGGCGAACTCCTTCAAGGTCTTCCCCTGAGAAGGAGACCGGCCTTGATTGTAGTTTGGGCGAGGGGTTGTCTCTGACAGCGTTCACCTCTCGGATGAAGGCTTTTCTGGAAGTTTTTGATTCACCTCCCGTCGGCCCTCCGTGGACGCAGTGCAAGATAAAAGGGATATCTGCGGCTCCCTCGGAATCGGGGTCCCGACTCTGGGTCTGGTTTGGAGGAGGGTTCGGAGTCGATTGCCTCCGGTTCCTAGCGTCTCGCCGATCCCGTGGGCCTTCTCGGGTAAATTCTCGGAGGTACCCTCTGGAAATGAGCTCTTCAATTTCGTCTTTCAGGGCTCGGCATTGGTCGGTCTCATGCCCGTGATCTCTGTGGAAGCGGCAGTAAAAGCGCTGGTCTCGATTCTTATTGTTATTAGATCGGGGGGGTAGTCGGACAATGCCCTTGTCTTCGATTTCCAAGAGGATGGCGGATATGTTATGCGTCAGGGGGGTGTACCTCTCGAAGCGGGGGACTGGCGGGACCTTCTTCATGGCCCCCGGGTCCCTTGGAGCTTTCTTTGGTGGTTCGACTTCCTCGGTCTTCCGCTTTCCTTTCCCGGTGGGATCCCTGGCATCTTCGGGATTTAGGGCCTCTTCTGCCCTAATGTATTTCTCGACCCTATTAAGGAGGTCGGGAAAGTCGACGGGGGGTCTCTTGGCCAGAGAAGCCTTCAGCTGTCCGGGGCGGAAGTTGTGTCGGAATGCCGCTGAAGCGACGCCTGGGTCGAGGGAGGAGACCGACCTTGCCTCTGCGGTAAATCTTCGGACGAACACCCTGAGTGATTCCCCCTCTATCTGTTTGAGCCCGAGTAATGAGGCGCTGGTCCTTTCGGTCTTCCGGCTAGTGACAAAATGGGCAAGAAAACTCCCCTCGAGTTGGTCGAAGGAGTAAATGGAGCCGGGGGCGAGTTTCGAGAACCACTCGCGAGCAGGACCCCGAAGGGTGGCCGGGAAGGCTCGGCAGAGCAGGGGATCCGAGGCGCTGTGAATCATCATGAGGGTTTTGAAACCTTCCATGTGATCAGCAGGATCCCCTTCGCCATCGTAGGTCTCGAATTGAGGGGGTCGGAAATTCCGGGGTATTTCTGCTTGGAGGATGGGGGCGGAGAAGGGAGGACGGACAGGCCTGTACCCCTGAGGCGCTCTTTGGCCGTCGTCCCCTATGTGATCGAGGCGGTCCTCCATTTCTTGCAGGCGCCTTAGGAGTACGTCGTCGTCTTCTGGTTGGATCGTTGAAGGGCGGGACGCGCTGGCTTCGGCGTCCGACCCTGTTTGGGAATGGAGGGTTTCTTCCTTGGGGGCCCGTCGGAGAGCTCTCAGCATTTCTCTTCGGAAGTCTTGGAATTCCTTATGAGTGACGGGGGCTCCTTCGGCCCGGTTTGGTCGGTCCGAGGGTTGTCTTCCGACTTGGCTGAGCGCGGGTCTGCGTGCCTCGGGCGGTGGCCTCGGGTGGTTCGGGACCGGGTTGGAAGCGGCCCTTCCCCTGCTGCGGGTAATCTTGCGGTTGAGGATTATTCCCCGGAGGTCGGGCTGGGCTGGCCGGCCGACGCTCCCTTGGGGCTCCCGAGAGGGAGCCTTGTGTTTCGACGGGCGTGGCCTGGCTTTATTGGTGGGTGGGGGCGAGTCCCGTTGGTTGACGGAGGAAGCAGCCCCCTTGCCTTTGGAGGCCATGAGGATTCGGCTGTCGATGGCCTTTGAGGGTCTGGGTCGGATCGGCTTCTGGAGCAGCTGTTCCCACAGACGGCGCCAACCTGATGCTGTTTATTTCTGAGACACGTGTGGAAGCACCAGGTGTGAGTTCGAACTCAATTTGTATTGAAGGAGATTGCCGCTCGTCTGCCGACCTTCGGTTGACCTTCTGGGGGCCTACGATGAGCTCGGAAAGACGTTGAAGGTTGGGCTCGGATCGGAAGGGTCGGATCCGAGGTCTTGTGTACCTGCAGACGGTCCTGAAACACCGGGGTTTGTCCCGGTGGCGGACCCTCCGACGCTCTAGTCAGTCTCTGTGAGAGAGTAGCAATAACTAGATATATTTAAGTGGCAAAAGATTGATTACCTCCAAAAGGTGGGTGAGGGTCTAGTATTTATAGAGAATCCCAACCGGGTTTGGTTCCGCTTGGGGGCCGGGTTTGGATCCGAAAGCCCATGGGCCTGACGTGGCAGAAGGCCCAGGGGGTTTAGGGCGGTTGTGGTGATACCAGGAGTGGTATAGGGCTGACGTGGCGAAACCCTTGGCGGTATTTGGAGCTGACGTGGCCCATCGTGAGTCCTCTGTGCCTCTGGGGGAATCGGAGGGCCTAGGCTGCGCCAGGTCATCCTTCCGCCCCGCCAGAGAGGGGGGACGGCCTGAGGGACTGCTCCGGATCGGACTCCGGGGGATACTGAGGCTCGTCAGTACGAGGAAGCCGGCACTGTGAGGGCAAACACGAGGTTCGGCGCCGACCCTGAAGGGGTCCGGAGCCGAACCGGGTTGTTATTCTTGCTTTCCTGAGTAGGAATTGTATTGGGCCCTGGATGGGCCTCAGGCCATTTTTACACTGTCACAGGGGTTTAATGCGGTTTGTGCAAAGTTCTCTACATTCCTACTTTCACCAAAAGAATAAGGTAATTCATCTCTAACTACTAACTTAGCCATTTCTCTACGAACGATATCGTGATCGTAGCTATGACTATATATTTGGCCGGTCTTAGGGTGTATTTTTTGTTGTGTGAGGTTGTCTTTAGAAAATTCGGGTTGACATTTACTTAAGTGTCGTTGAAGTGTACCCGTTCCCATTCACAGTTTAAACTTATAGGGTGTTTGACACTTCTTACAAATTTTTAGTCCTATATTCTTATCATTTTGTGAAGGGACATAGCCAAAATATTTGTGTACTTCGAATGTGTTCCCTCTTGTTTTACGGGATTGAGATGAGCCTTGTTCCAATGGTTGTGGTTCTATGTCTTCTATTTGTACTTCATCGTTGTGTGTTTCATGATAATCGGAAATACTATCATAATTGTAAAATGTTTCTTCACTATCAATGTCACGCCCCGCTTTCCAAAAGGAATACGGAATACGAGTACGTGACGAAACTCAGCGAATGATTTTCATCATTCATAAGTTGTAGGATAGACTCAGCATCATAACAAGAATTATAGCAAAATATATTAAACCACACATGCATGAATAATTTATCAATCAATAGAAAATATTTGAAACAAATATAAATATCCCAAATAATTTTCAGATCTGGATCAAAAGTAAAAACTTCGGGACTACAAGCCCGTTACAAGTTTCAAGTAGCAACAAAATTAAATAACTCAAATACAAGATAACTGAAGCAAGCTTTCCCAAGAGAAGCCTAGAAGGTTTGCTCACCAACTCCAGCAGGAAACTCGTCTCCAAAGTCTGTATATATATATATATATATATATATATATATATATATATATATATATATATATATAAAAGAAAATAGTGAAACAAAGACAAAGGCCTTAGTGCAAGTTAGGGCCGCAAGTAGTACAAGCAAGGGTATGAAAATAAGTGCAAGAAAGTATGAAGTAAGACATGGAATCAAGAGTATACAACGTGATTTGACAATGATGCAACAAGTAGTGAAGTTCAAGAGACTAGCTAGCAAGTAAGATAACTCAAGTAACAGGATCAGGTAACAAATACAAGTGGCAGGAACAAGTAACAAGTGAGAATGTAATTGTATCACGTACTAAGTGACAAGTATCAAGCAAGACAGGTGTCAAGTGTGAACAAGTAACAAGTTATTCTTAAGTCTAATGTTTAATTCTATCTAGGTAGCACTTCATGCGTCCCAACTATTTACCACATGGTTGCTACTTACAAACAGTTATGTTTAGGCCTAGTGGTGGATTTTATAGGGCGGTGTACTCATGCATCAAGTATCAAGCAAGAAAGGTTCATGAATATGAAAATAATGTAACAAGTTCACGAACCAGTTCATGAATGCACTAACAAGTTCAAGAACCAACCGTGGGTTCATGAATGCACTAAAAATACAACAAGTTCATGAACCAAGTAATGGGTTCATGAATACACTCAAGATATAACAAGTTCATGAATACACTCAAGATATAACAAGTTCATGAACCAAGTAATGGGAAACACGGGTCCCCTTTCGAGTGCACTTACCTATATTATCCACTACTATGGTCTTTTCCTTAAACCCCGACTTGTTATTTATTATTATCATCAACCAAGTATGAAAGTGTGCGAAATATGGCAAGTATACATGTCCAAGAATAGAGAACAAGTTTAGACTAGGTAGGATACATATTCAAGAGTCAAAACAAATTAAATTATCAAGAACGACGAGAATTTCAAATCTGGATAGCATGACATTGCTGCACCAAAGCTGAGATTTCCGCCACCAAAGAAATGCAAATCTGGATCCATCAAAAAATCCAGAAACTAGACTCTCTACGAAATCCAGCGCATATAAACAAGATACAAAAAAGTTGTAGCATCAGGTGTCAAAACAGCAAACTACACAGGATTCATGTTCAGCCAGAATTTGTAAAACTGTGTTTATACATATGAAACAGGTCTGAAACTTCATTAATTAATTCCAGAAAAATTAGGGAATGCCCTATAGTGTTTCTAGTATTAGCATGCAAAATTTCAAGTCATTATCTTACTGGTAGCATAGTTAATTTAATTGTGAAGTAAAGTGGTGCAGCAAATTCATGAATATGGAATTCTACGACAAAGCAGCCGTAAAACTGTGATAAATCACAAACCATAACTCAGATTTCAATTCTGTCAAAAGGATAGTAAACTATACATCTGGGGAGAAATTTCTTGTTTAGGACTCAAGTCCAGATTCTGATGTTATCGGGGTTGAAACAGCAAGCAAAGACAGGAATAGCAGCATATGTGAATTTTTTTTATATAAAAGTGGTATGATAAATGACTAGTATGAGTCTAGATTAGAGTATGATGCAAATATGGATGTAATGGATATCAAATCAGCAAGTCACATTTATTTCTCACTAAAAAAATAAGATCAACACATACATCATACAACATACATCTACAAGTCAAGGTGGTTCTTAGTTTCATGTGCTCAATAATCAGGAGATAAAATGGATCCAACTAGTTTTGAAACAAATATATATCAACGAAGGGTTGTGACTTTTATGATCATAGAATTGATAAGGAGTAAAATAAGATCATCAAACGATAAGCCAAAGGGGAGTCACAACTACGATCTACTTGTAGTAATTTCAAACAAAAGCTTGTACTAGAACAACAAATTGTACAAGAAGATACTTGCCTTGATTGGATGACGGCGTTGATTGATGATCGAGATCGGATGGATCGAATCCCCGCGGATCTTGATGGCGATTAAGATCAATGAAGATCGATGGCCCAGATCATATCTGATCTGATCAAGATGATGGAGATTGGACAGCCCAGAATGCTCTGATGGTGATGATCACGATGATCAAAATGATCTGAATCGCGAAGAGATCGAGAGGCCCATATTTGATCTGATTGATGATGGCCACGATCTTGATGAGATCGGATGGCCGAGATTCAATTGATGAATATTCTTCCCTCCTCTTCACTTACAGCGACGGAGAGAGAGGCAGAGGCGGGGACTGCGGGCGATGGACTGGGCGACACTGGCGGCAGAAGGCGGGGCTCCGACGGTGGGCGAAAGTGGCGAGGGTGGCGACGCTCGCAGTCGAGGAGCGACATGGCGACGAGGGTCGGCTGAGCGGTGCTCTACTTGGGTGGGAAAATAGGGGAGGATGAGGGGGGTTATCGTGGCATGGCGTGTGGTGCTCGGGAGGAGGCACAGCACAGGAGGTCGCGACGGGTGGTGCGAGCGATAGCGGGAGGCCGGGAGGTGGCACACAAAGCTCGACTGTTGATGGGTTCGACAAGAACCCAGAGGAAGAAGAAGACGACGGGGCTGAACAGGCGGGAGGCCAAGGCGATGGTTGCAAGCGGAGAGGTTGCAGACGAGGACGAAGATGATGCAGGGGATGCCGGTGTTGCTCTGTTTCGGCGGGAGAACAGAGGAGGCGCGGCGAGGAGTTGGGTAGCGACGAGTGGTCACGACTGCGGCATAGTGGACGGGAGTAGGAGGACAGGTTGACTGAGAATTGATCAGGAGAGTGCAGGAGGACGAGAGCGAGAGGGGAGCGGAAACAGGTGGATCTCGGAGGTTTGAAAGGAGGAAGATGAATATTATAGGAGGGTTGGCGGCTAGGGGTATAACAGTAGGGGGGTTAGGGTTCTAGGGTTATGGTATTAGGATAGGTTTATATAGAATAGGTTATTGGGTTTGGGTTATTAGGTAGATAATTCAATAGGAGAATGGGTAATGGGTTATAAACCAATTAGTAAGTTTAAATCCAATAGGGGAAAATATTAAGAATCACAGGGGTATATAAAACCTACATGTACATATATATTAAGTCAAATAATGAACACATATAAAATAGAGTATGTTCGGCTTAAAATAAAATAATAATAATAATAATATTAACAATAAAAATATTGATAATGTAAATAACAAAACTAACAAAAATAATACTGATAATAGTAATAACAATAATATATGTATATCAAAATGCAAATTCGAGTTTAACTGATTTATTAAAATAATCCAAACAATATATAATATAAATAGTAGACCAAATAGAAATAGAAATTAAAATTAAAATATCCAATTATTCGAAATAATTAAAATTTCCGATTAGAAAATATTTTAATAGAGAATCCAAAATAAATTTAACACAAGGTAAATTATAATTATTCGAAATACATAAAATATACA
The DNA here is from genome assembly GCA_017893485.1 of Hemerocallis citrina. Taxonomy (NCBI): domain Eukaryota; kingdom Viridiplantae; phylum Streptophyta; class Magnoliopsida; order Asparagales; family Asphodelaceae; genus Hemerocallis; species Hemerocallis citrina. Next base: position 595,527 of record JACEHZ010000115.1, read on the forward strand.
GAAAAATATTTATTTACGAAAACAGGGGTTACAATCAACATATGGAAGAGGAATGGAAGGAATGCGATGACTACTAGTGGACTCTTGGCTACTATGTCTACCACATGATCGGTTAGATGCCATCTAAACGAGTGTATGTTATAATTTTTTTAGTGTATGTTCTAAAAAATAATTCTAATGTATTTTTAAAAATTAATTGTAGTGTATGCTTTAAAATTTTAATTCTACAAAACAGTAAAGATAGATAAACTAGTGTATGTTATATAAAATTATTCTACAAAGCAAATAAAACAACAACTATTAAATGACTATTCTAGTGTATGTTTACCAATTTACCAAAAAAAATCTAAAAAAGAAGAAGAAGAAGAAGAACAAGAAAACCCAATCTAATTTTGAGAAATAAATGATAACAACAATAATGAGAATTCTAAAAATTATATAATTACGAAAATACCGTATGAGTATAGAATGTAGATTGAAGAATGAATGCAGAGAGAGTTGAGATCTTGTAGTGTTGTTGTTGATTGTTGTTGTATGTTGTTAATGTTGAATCTTGAAAGAGAGTAGTTGAATGTTGTTGTTTGTTGTTGATTTGTTGAGAAAGTTAAGAGATAGTAGAGAGAGTTGAGTGAATTTGTGAAAATAATTGAATGAAATGAGGTTGTATATATAGAATATGTATTTCTTCAATTTTCCAAAATACCCCCAAAAACTAGCTAGTATAAATCCGTTGGGGGGTACTTTGGTAATTTTGCATACCCTTTTTTAATAAAAAAATATGAAAAAAACAACCAGTAGCAGCCAACGGTCGGTCCACGGGCCAGCCCGGACCGGCCCAGACCGGTTCAATCTGGTCCCGAGCTAGTGCGGGTCGGGCCGCTACCGATTTTTTTCCCTTTTTGTGAACCGGACCAGCCCCCATGTTTGGGGCGGTCTGATCCAGTTCAACCCAGGTTTGGGCTGGGCCAGCCCGGACCGAATGCCACCCCTAATTAGAGCACCCACAGTCTTTTGCTTGTTTGCCATTTTTTGCATTGTAGGGGTACTGTAGCCGACACAGTCGTTGGGTATTTTGTCATTTTTAGCCATTTGGCTACAGTAGAAAGGTAAAAATAGCATTCGAAATAGCAAAATGCATATTTTGCCAAACGAAACATCATGTGTCGTCTCGATTATTTAATTATATTTTTAAATAATCGGACGAAACATCATGTTTCGTCCAAAGTAAAAAAAACAAAGAAATAAACTCAGAAATATGCCTATAATGTAGGGATGGCAACCGGGCCGGGTTGACCCGCGACCCGCCCACACGAACCCGGCCCGCTATAACCCAGTTCAGGGATGGCAACCGGGCCGGGTTGACCCGCGACCCGCCCACACGAACCCGGCCCGCTATAACCCAGTTCGGGTCCGGGTCGAACCCGCGGGTTGACCCGGGTCGGAAAAATCGTGAACTCAACCCGCTCCACCCGGCCCGCCCAACCCGTTGACCAAGTCAAACCCGCCCGTCAACCCGCGAGTTGACCCGTTTGACTCGTGGTTTTTTTTGACTTTTTTATATTTTTTTTGTATTTTTTTGTATTTTCCCCTATAAATACCCCCCTTAATTCAATCTAAAAAATTTGACACCTTACTCTCTTACTCTCTCTATTACTAGTCTACTACTACTCAATTCAATCTCAATAAATCAAGTTTTTTCAACAAAGAAGCAAGCAACAAAGAAATGAATGATCAATAATATATGCATTTTTTCACTTTTATACAGTTATACTTACTAGTAATTTACACGTACGATACACGTTTTAATAATTTCAAAAAATAAAAATAAAAACTCTCACGTAGGGAGGATTTGAACCGGAAACCTCTTTTATATTAGTTATGTACGTGCGTTGCACATATTGGTAGAATGAAAAAATGACAAATGACACTAAGGCCTTCTCCCATTATAATATTAGAGATTATATATTTTTTTAAAGTGAAGTTGTCACCAAAAACAAAAACAAAAAAAACACCAAAAAAAATAAATAAATAAATAAAAAAACCAAACCGGGCCAACCCGCGACCCAGCCCGGCCCGACCCGGGTTCGACCCTAATGGGTTCGCGGGTCGACCGGGTCAAAATTTCCAATTTTGAACTCGGCCCGGCCCGGCCCGGTTAACCCACCGACCCGACCCGAACCCGCCTAAGTCAGCCTTCAACCCGGGCGGGTCCGACCCGGTCGACTCGAATACCAACCTTACTATAATGGCTGGACGAAACAAGGCCATTCGGTCCATTTCCTTAAATTTATTTTTTTCAAATTACCATCGTTGGTTACTGGGTGCAATTATTTAATTTTTTTTGTGCAAATTTATAAATTGTTTTTTCAATTTTGTAAATGTTTTGGCAAATTTGTAAATGATTTTGCAATTTTTTTTCAAAAAAAACTCCTTAAAACCCGGACTCGTTCGGTTATTTTGCAATTTTTTTTCCGCTTTGGACGAAATATCATGTTTTGTCCCGTATATTTAATTAATATTTTCTAAGTTTCTGCGTATATAAATTATTTGTTAATCACAGATGAAGTTTCTTTTTCAACGGATTTATGCATTTTTTGCCTTTTTCACGACTGCAGTATTTCGTCAAAATGAATCGGTAAAATATGCATTTGCCATTTTTTTTTTATCTCAAATGCTCTGGATGATCTTAGAAGCACTAAAGAGTGAAAGGGAAAATCACATCTTACTACAGTTGCACGTGTAGAGAACGTGACAGGATAAGTTAATCTCTAGTGTGAATGATCGATAGGTCAATTAGGTACCGTTCTTTTTTTTGCCTCTTACCTCTTATAAGAGATTTACAGTAAGAGTCTCTTTTTGAGGTGTTCTTTTTATATAAAAATAACCTCTTATAAGAGAATTCTGTTCTTTTTTCACTTCTTACAAGAACCTTTTTTCTACTTTTACACATTTTGCCCTTACTATATAATTTCTCTATTTATACTTTTGGGTAATATAGACTTTTTAAGTGATAGAAAACTTATAAGAATTTGAAAGAGACTACTAGAAGCCGTCTAGGATTATAAGGGGGAAATTGCTTATAAGAGGTAAAAAAAAACGCTAAAAATTATGGGGAAAGAGGTGGACCACCTCTTACAAGAGGTGAATCGCAGAATAGTACCTTACTTTACAAATTACAAGATACAACCCATCCGAAATAATTGCTAAAACTCAACTCCTCTTTAAAAACCCTTCACATTCGCTCTCTGGTTTTAACAATTTATCGTTGTAATTTTGTTCATTCTATTATTTTCTGTTCTAAATTACTAACATAGTTCTCTCTCTGTTTTTCTTTGTTATCTGATGCAGATTGTCGAAATGTCTCAGTCCTCCTCCAATTGGGCTTCAAAGCTCGTGGATCGTCGTAGATTTTTGAGGATGGGGATCCCACTGTTAAATGGAGCGTTTGGTTTGGTTTGTGTCTTTTTTTTTAATAGTTGTTTGGTTTATTAGATAAATATGCAAGAACAATTTAAGGGAAAAAAAATTCTTTTTCAAGAAACACTTTTAAAAAATATATATTTTAAATATTAATTAGTGATTCATGCATTGAAATATCATCTCATACCCTGTGTAAAATTACAACATAATATCCATGTTTTATGTTAAAGCTGATTAAATCCTGATATGGCTAAAAATGGGGTTAAATCGGAACCGTTCAAAGTGGGCACAAATCTTAAAGTTACAGGGGCAAGATGGTAATTTCACCTACAGACGGGTCCGAATTGGGAACCGGGTCTCTCCTCTTGGACCCGCTAACCCATGAACAGGTCTGTTCAGCCAAGAACGGGTCACAATCCGTTAGGGACCAGTTCAACAGGATAGGAGGAAATCCTGGCTCGTCCTTATCCTGAGGAGGTGGTTCTAACCACCCCTATCCAGCCACACCGGAAAGTAGGGATTCTATCTAATTCTGAAATAGATCCCCACGACGACTATAAATACCCCCTACCTCCTACTGTCACAGGTGATCACTCTTTGTGCACTCAAGCTCTTTTTCTTTACTTTTTCTGGTATTGACAAGAGCGTCGGAGGGTTCGTCGCTGAGATCTATCCTGGTGTTTCGAACGTTTGTGCAGATCCGCAGGAGCACCAAGGAGTCAACTTGCTCACAAGGGAAGAAGTAAGATTCAGCCTGTTCGAGTTCCTACGAACCTACAAATTCTGTCTATTGCCCCCACACTAGATTCAGCGACAACAGATTGTTGCCGTCTGTGGGAACTACTCGAAGAACAATCCCACCTTCCTCCTTCAACCAAAGCTACTCCTAGCCATGCCTCCCAAGAGGAAGCCCGCAAACTCCAACCGAAAAACTACCTCTACTATTCCTCCTCCTCCTCCGCCTGAGGATTTCCCTCCGCCCATCCAACCAACCTTACCGCTTGAACAGCTGAACTCTCAATCCGTTCAGTAGGCTCTAGGGCCCCGAGCCACT